>OU744317.1:63476636-64076636 GCA_916610145.1 Eristalis arbustorum | reverse complement strand
TACCTGATATTTACATTGACGTGATTGGACGAACACAGCGAGCCGTCAATGTGGCGTTTGCTGGCATTGATCATCCCAGTCCTGCGCTATGGCTCATAGACAAGGACGCTATTGAACGCGGATAAAGAAGCTCTTGGTTGTTTTGAGAGAAAAGTTCTGCGAACGATCTTTGGTCCTGTTTGCGTTGATGGCGTTTGGAGGAGAAGGTTTAACCACGAACTGTGCGGCTGTACAGCGGCATGCACCTAGTTAAGCGTCTTTGGATCCAACGCTTAAGATGGCTAGGTCATGTAGAGCGGATGGACACCACAGCTCCGGCCCGAAGAATCTTCGACACCAAGCCATTGGGACAGCTCAACAGAGGACGTTCTCACACTAAATGGCGCACACAAGTGGAAAAGGTGTGCGAAACTGGAGACAGCTGGCGAAAGATCGTGCTGGCTGGAGAGGCATGTTGGTTGAGGCCCAGGTCCACCCCGTACCGTAGCGCCAATCAAATAAAAGGAAGAAGAATTATACTGTTTCTGAATCAGTTGATATAATATTTGAATTTTATGAATATCAAACTATTAGTACAGATAATTTTTATTATTTTTACTTCATGAAAGCTGACTTCATGTCTACAAATAATTATTTTAATAGTATAAATTGGGAATATGTACTCTTAGATAAATGTTTGTATCATATGCACACCATTTCAAAACAATTTTATCTAATGGCGTAAAACAATTCGTTTCAGTAGCACGGAAGACATCAATCTTTAAATTTATAATAAGAGGCAACAAATAAACCAGGATTCGAAGAAGTGTAGAATGTCAGTCAGAAAGAAATCACTTCATTCAATTACGCAAAGGATATGACTTTTAAACAGATTATCTTACTGTCAATATATAAATACTGTTTACAGGAATATTAAAGGAAATTCTTAAAGAAATAATATTGACTTTATAACGAATACTGAAAACTTTAATCTGATCTTGCTTCAATAATAGACTTCGACATTTTTTCTCATTCGGATCAAGAAGTCCATAATGGCTTAACTCTGCTCGATACAACAATTAAGGCAGGGGTTGTTCGATACCACCATTTTTATTATCAAAATGCGCTGATTCGCTTTTCAAAGCGTTAAAAATAATTTTCAATGAATCACTTCTTACTGGCGTCCTTCCAGAGGAATGGAAACTATCATCCATTACTCTAATCTTTAAAAGTGGCTTCAAGCAATTAATTAAGAACTATAGGCCTATTTCAAAACTTTCAGCCATTCCTTAGCTTTTTGAAAAGTTAGTTTTTGATAGACTCAATCTTTCTTTATAGAAGTTCATTCGGTTCTGCCTTAAAGCAGCCATCACATCCTCCTGCTTGCAGTTTTCTAATTGTCTAATGCTTGCAGATGATTTAAAAATATTTTCTCAAACTTCTACTATTACTGATTGCTTAAATTTTCAAAAAGCCAAATTCATTTCTTGAGCTGAGTTTAGTTTTAAGCTTCAAGTCTAAAGTTGGTAGTGCTTTGCGATCAATTTCGCGAACTTCGTTTGATTACAGTCTTGGTAACGAGAGACTTTTATTAGTAAACGAAATTAAAGATCTATGTGTTATATTTGATTCCAAGCTGTCTTTCTCAGCACATTTCGATTGTATAATATCTAAATGTAATTTCTTGCTAGGCTTTCGAAGACAGAATGAAGTTGCATTTACTGACGTTTTTGATCTAAAAGCCCCTTTTTTTTTCATTAGTGATGCCCATACTGCACCGTTATTTGGTCTCCTTTTTATCACAATTCATCTTACAGGATTGAAACAATAAAAAATTGTTTACGCGCTTTGCATTAAGGAAACTGTTTTGCTCGAAAGATTTACCTAATTATAGATCTAGATGCGCTTTAATTTATCTAAAAACTTCAGAAAGTAGAAGAAAACCTACAGCGTTTTTTTATTACGGATAAACTCTGTTCCGTAAGTATCTGGCTTTACTAGTTCTTATACCATATATGTCCCTGAGATATACGTAAGAAATAAGAATGTTGTCTAAGTTTTCCATATCATAGAACCATCCAAATCTATCATGAAGTGGAACTTCAAATGAATAGAAATATATAAAAGCAAATTGTATTGAATGTTTTTGACAATATCAGTAATAATTAATTGTAGTCCAGAGATTATGTATCCATTGATGAATAAATAAATAAATGACCAAATTAATAAACATCGTCTAAAAATCTAATACCGTTCAATTGCCCATTAGATAATGCAGACAAATAAGTAGTGTTAACGAAGGTCCTCGAGCTTTTCACAGCGATAAACATAATTACTCGTTTTTAATTTCAATCAAGCAATGAGGTTATATGTTTATTAAAATTATTTAAATAAATATTTACTAGTGGGCCCGTGGCGTTGTGGGTATGTGCGTCGACGCTAACCTCGACGTCGTAGGTTCGATTCCTGCTCTGTGAGACGAAAACAATTTTCACGACGCCACCTCTTTCGAGTCACTGACAATGCTCAAAGAATATTTCCTGTATAGAAAAAGCTTCTCAAACAAAGCCGTTCGGATTCGGCATTAAACTGTAGTTCCCTCTTTTTATGTTTTTGAAGTTTCTGAACTTGTTAGCATTGGTGTTGAAATCGGCTTGCACTCTGAGCAACTGAAACGTTTAAATATCTTTCTTGCATGCGCTTGCTGTCAAATTGTCATGTTCCATTTTTCACTACAGGAACAATTTTTCTTAACTCAGGAAGAAAATGATTGACGCAAGTTATCCATCATCCACCTATAATATAAAGGTATAACTCTTTTCTCGAATGCACAAGCATGGATTTGCTTAGCTAACCTTAAGTTTTAATTCCGATGAAAAAAAAACTTCCAAAACGCAATTTCCACCACATCGAAGCCTGTTTGAATCCATACAAACTCTTTTTAACTGACATACCATTTCTGTTACATCATTATACCCCTCTGGCTATTTCAGGAAGATGGTCTGCTCAAGTTCTTGATATAAAAATGCTGTTGAGACATCAAGCTGAGATGCATTTGTTCGCATTTGTTTTCAGTCGAAAAACCCACTTACATGGAATTGCCTTAGCACCTTTTGGTAGTTGTTATTAGTTTATCATTACAGTCCTTCTCGTGTTCTCCTTCTGCGTATAATATATAGCAATATAGCACCTTAGATTGTTTCTTTTGGTACACCTTGGCTATATAGAAGTACTATAGAGTGTCTGTGCATCACTAATTTTTTGATAACATTCTATATTTCCAGTTATTTGTATTCATGCCGCATATCACTAGATCCAGTTAATTTTGCTATAGTATATTTCTTACATTTTTCTTTGTTTTGTTTTATATATTAGTCTTGTCTTGTACTATTTATTCGTTCGTAATGCATTTTTTATGCATTCAAGTTTTCTCTGTGTTTTCGCACAAGTTGTACTATAATATTAGAATCTGCATCTATCAATATATTATTTGGTTTCACGGTCTGTCCCCGAAGAAATCTTAAAAATGCCTTCCAGATGTTTTTGGTGGTCTATAAATTGCTACCATAGTTAGCTCAAATTTGTTATATTTTTTTTCATCTACATGATAGGAACCACATTTTCAGGTCTATTGCGTTTTGAATTATTTCACTTACGTACCAGTGGACGATGACTGAGATAGACACTATATTGCATTGTTTAGCATTCTCTCTCGCTATCTTCTACATAATTAGTTAGACGTGTTTCTGATGATGTGTATATACCCTTTATTTGTCCTAGTTGCTAGTACTCAGTTGCTGTCGACTTGAAGACACTATACTGGCTTGTGCCTGTAAAACAGAAAATACATTTCTGGATATATTTGGAACATACCATACGTCGTTTAATGAAAAGGAACAATTTGCTCAAGAGCCAAAAACAAAAGCAGTATTATGCTTAATATATTGATTTTTTTATTGATTCTTGAAGAAATATTTCCTTTACTAATGCTTCATAAAACTTACACAACTTACACAACTTACACAACTTACAGGAAAGGCTATTTCGAATACAAATAGCCTTTCCTGCTTGTGATATGTTTCGTCGCTCCATTGTCAAACCACCAATCCGTTTACGTAGCTACAAAGATGTCATGATAAATTGAGAAAGGGGATACGTTTGTATCGAGTGCATTCGTTTGAACATTACTGTTTGTCCTATTTTTCGACGACTTTCCGTTAAATATCCCCTTTTACAAGTTAGAATCCAATGACACTTCCTTTTATAATAATTGCATGCTCTTCTTGCCGAATTATGACTCAATGTACGTTTATCTTTTTTTCACCTGAAGATGTCACTAGAATTTCTTGAACAAACTTTTCTTTAACTACTGCTTTAGCACAATTTCTTTCAAGCATACATCACTGGACTGCCAATTTATCAACAAAATTCGACTCATTCTTCGTTAGCAGCTGGATCGACATGTCTCGAATTTCGATGGTAATATGCATAGGATCTTACATACAAGTATTAGATTAGGTAGCGGATTTTCCTTCTTGGCTACTAATCCTTTATTCAGCTCTGCCCACAAGCTTTTCAATTTTGCAATATGTGGGGACTTATCTGGCCTGATGTCCATTCAAAATAAAAAAAAACATTTTCAAGAGCTGCTCTTTTGAAGTTGCTTCTTTTACGGCTTCCCATGCCTCAGAAGCTGATTGCCTGTCCATTCTCTTCTGGTAGACAGCGTCCCTAACTGAGCTTGTAATCAAATGAGCTGTTTGCCTTAAGGAGAAGATCACATCTTTCTTTACGTTTTCTTCTTTCAGCTTCCTTAGCTTCTTCACTTATGGTTTCGGTATCTTCCATTGATAACAGCCATTGCTCCCTCGTGGTAATCCAATAGATCTCTAACATTTCTCTTAAAAATAGACAAGTCTGTTTCTCCAGACAACAGTCTAATGTGCTTTGCAAAATCCATCTTTATATATAATATACTCAGTTTAAGTATACTCCAATTCATCTATGGCTAGGAAAGCAACTATGACTTGCAACTTAGAGATCTCTCAATGGTGCGTTCCAACGTGTGAAGGGCCGTGGAAACGGATCTATCCTTGTTTTAGGCATATTGGGACAGTTTAGTTGCGTCTACCATATAGTGTTTTCTGTAGAAAAGATGATGAGTTGATAGGTTTTAGGGTCTGTTGATGAACAAGCATTAGCGACACAGCGAGTCGCAATCTTTAAAAATAATTTCCAGTAGGGGGATGATCATGGCTTTAGTTTGTTCGAGCTTAGCTAATACCAGCTACCAGCTACCGTCCATTATCAGGGTATTGCAATAGGTTAAACTAGGAGTAATCCGATGAATATCCCGGGAAGTGGGTGTGCAGTAGTACGCAGTTTGAGCATATGTAGTTTAAGCGACCCTTTGTTTGATGACGTCCATGTATCGTCGGTGTTTTTTGTTTAGATAGTTGGGGACATTGGGACAGTTGGAGATGACCTTACTTTGGCCGGTATATTTAAAGGGCAGATGATTTTCATCGCTTGTCATCGATTTTTAAGACATCGACATAAACAAAGGGATAATATTGGCAAAGTTAGGCATTTCTCTTACTATTTTTCCCTGAAATAAACTTCATTTCCCGGACCACTTTAGCGTATTGATTTGATTTAAGGTATAGACAGACACACTTCCTTTAAATCGCTATCGGATCATACGAAAATGCTTCGTTCATCCACTATAAAAATCAATATTCCCAATCCATGTTAACTCGGTTTCGCCATCGGTTCTCTATTATGTATGGTGAACACAAATCTGCTCAAGCTCGGTTTGGACTTAACTCGGGTTGACTCGGTTAATCAACTCGAGATGACCCATCTTGGCAGTATTTGTATACAACACGTACAATGTAAAAAAATTGGTATCATTTTGTGGATATAATTTATATAACAAAGCATATAATGACGGGTCGCAGGAAAAAATGATTTGTTTGACAACCGCAATCAATAAATTTTGATTTCAATTGCAACTCGAGTCAGCTCGAGTTAAAAAAAGTTTCAGGTTGTTCAAAAAATGCGTGTGCAAAATCAACGAGACATTTAAATGTTATGTATTAAGTATCCCAGTCTTATTTTCACGCCTTGAACAGCGGAAGTATGATTTGCAGTGATGAGCATTACCTAGCTATCTTAGGGTTATAGGTAGTAAGCCGCTTAAAATTTGTTTGTGGCTTATTGATACTCAATTCATGTTGATTGATGCTTGAAGTTCTTTTAACTTTTGAAGATTAGAAAATACAAAACTCATAAGGGGTACGTTATTATATAAGCTACCTAATATGATTTTGTAGTTGTCAGCCTTAGAGGGCTGTTCAGTGGTAACCATATATATAATAATATATATTATATAATCAATATTTCTACATTTCCGTCGTTTTAAGAACAAAAAAAAATAACTTTTAAATAGTTAGACTTTGTTCATTGTAAAGTAAATAGTCATATTCTTCTTCTTCTTTGTGTGGTGCTACAGTTCGGGGTGGACCTGGGCCTCAACCAACATGCCTCTCCAACTAGCGCGATCTTTCGCCAGCTGCCTGCAGTTTCGCACACCAAATTAGCTGAGGTCCTTCTCCACTTGGGTGCGCCACCTTAAACGCGGGCGTCCTCTGTTGCGTTGCCCGACAGGTTCGGATTCGAAGATTCTTCGGGCCGGAGCTGTGGTGTCCATACGCTCTACATGACCTAGCCACCGTAGGCGTTGGATCCGTAGACGCCAAACTGGGCTCATGTCGCTGTAAAGCCCGTACAGTTCGTGATTGAATCTTCTCCTCCAGAACCCGTCAACACAAACAGGACCAAAGATCGTGCGTAGAACTTTTCTCTCAAAGAGACCAAGGAATTCTTCATCCGCTTTCGAGATTGTCCATGCCTCCGCGCCGTATAGCAGGACTGGGATGATCAGAGTCTTATATAGAGTCAACTTGGTTCTTCGAGAGAGGGCTCTATTACTCAATTGCCTCTTGAGCCCGAAGAAACAGCGGTTGGCAAGAGTTATCCTACGCTTGATCTCGGTACTGATGTTATTAGTACAGTTTACTCCGGAGCCGAGGTAAGTGAAGTCCTTGACTACCTCGAAGTTATAGCTGCCCATTGTGACGCTCTGTCCAAGACGTCGATGTTGTATGTCCTTTTTTGAGGACAGCATATACTTCGTTTTGCCCTCATTCACCGCCAGACCCATTTTAGCCGCTTCCGTCTCAATGTTAGCAAAAATAGTTAGACTTTGTTCTGTCCTCACTGACGGCTCGCTGAGTTCTGCCAATCACGTCAATGTCATCGGCGTATGCTAACAATTGCACGGACTTCTGGAAGATCGTGCCTCTAGTGTTGGCGTGTGAGTTTCGCACGATCTTCTCCAGGACGATGTTAAAGAAATCACATGGCAGCGCGTCGCCTTGTCTAAAACCTTTTTTGACATTGAAGGTCTCGGTGAGTTCGTTACCGACCTTGATGGAGCAGTGAGAGTTCTCCATCGTCATCCTGCACAGCCTGACGAGTTTGGCAGGAATGTCAAAACTAGACATGGCGTTGTATAGCTCGTCTCTATGCACGCTGTCATATGCGGCCTTGAAATCGACGAACAGATGGTGAGTGTCGATTTGCATTTCTTGGGTCTTTTCCAGGATCTGCCGTAGTGTGAAAATTTGGTCTTTTGTGGACTTTCCTGGCCTGAAGCCACACTGATATGGACCTATCAGATTATTAATGAATGGCTTCAGGCGGGTACACAAAACGGCAGAGAAGATCTTATACGCGATGTTAAGAAGACTGATCCCTCGATAGTTGGCGCAGTTGAAGGGGTCTCCTTTCTTGTGGATCGGGCAAACGATACTGAGATTCCACTCGTCGGGCATGCTTTCCTCAGACCATATCTTGCAGATGAGCTGGTGCATGCGCCCTACCAGATCATCTCCAGCTGCCTTAAATATTTCAGCGGGTAAACCGTTCGCTCCAGCAGCTTTGTTAGACTTCAGTCTTGATATTGCTACCTTGACCTCGTCTAAGTCTGGGGGACGGTATTCACGTCTGTCATCGCCCAGATTGAGTGGAACATTCTGCCTGACAGCGGTATTTTGGTCCTCATCGCCGTTTAACAGTCTGCAGAAATGATCTTTCCAGATTCTCAGTATCGACTGCGACTCTACTACCAGATGTCCATTTCCATCCCGACAGGCTTCTGTCCGAGTTTTATATCCATTGGATAATTGTTTTACCCTTTGATAAAACTTTCGGACGTCATTCCTGCCATAACACCTCTCCATCTCCTCGACCGCGCGCTTCTCATGCTCTTTCTTTTTTCTTCTGAGAAGCCGGTGCTCTTCCCTTCTCTTCTGTTCGTAGAGCTCACGAACAGCCCTCGTTGTTCGATGCAGCGTTGCCTTGTAGGCCTCCTGTTTGGCTGCATGTACCTGCCTGCACTCGTCGTCAAACCATGGGTTCCTTCTAGGTGGTGTCGTAAGACCCAGCACATCAGTGGCAGCTTCTTTGATGGCTTCTTGACAACGACTCTTCTTCTTCGATGGTTTGTGCAGGCGGCGTCGAACTAACAGAGAGTTTCTGGGAGGCTCGGTCGGTAAGGGTCCTAGCAGTCCGCTTCGATTGTAGCTTTGCGACGTCAAACCGTGGTGTTCATTCTCGACTCCGTTGTTCTCGTGATATCCTGATTCTTACCTTGGCTACAACAAGGAAATGGTCCGAGTCAACATTGGCTCCTCGGAAAGTTCGGACATCGAGAATGCTGGAGGAGTGTCTGACGTCGATCGCAACGTGATCAATCTGGTTGACGGTTGATTGATCTGGGGACCGCCATGTCCCTTTATGGATGTTGAGGTGTGAGATCCGCGTGCTAGCAACAGAGAGGTTACGTCCCATGACAAAGTCCACCAGCCTTAGTCCGTTACTGGACGTGGTGTCGTGTAGGCTGTGTTTCCCTATGACTTTAGCAAAGATTTCTTCTTTACCCAGCTTAGCATTGAAATCTCTTAGAACGATCTTGGTGTCAAAGCTGGGGCATTGATCGTATGTTCTTTCTAGGAGATCATAGAAGTCATCTTTGCTACTATCATCTTTGTCCTCCGTCGGGGCGTGGGCGCATATCAGGCTGATGTTGCCGAATGTAGCCTTGATGCGGATTGTTATGAGGCGTTCGCTTTTACAGTCAAAGCTTAAGACTTTTTGCCTAAGTCTGCCTCGAACAACAAATACACATCCAAATAAGCGCCTCTCTCTGCTGCAATCACCGTAGTAGATGTCGCAGTTTTTCATCCTCTTCTTGCCCGGCCCATTCCATCGCACTTCCTGGATGGCGGTGATATCTGCTTTATAGCAGTCAAGGGCCTCCGCGAGTTCTTCGGCTGCACGTGGCCTGTTAAGAGACCTCACATTCCACGTGCAGAACCGAAAAGCATGGTCATTTGTTCGTTTGCTGGGGTCGTCAACAGTAGATCGGTCAGTATCCGAGGCAAGTAGTCGTCTCTGAACAAAATTTTTTTTTACGTGGTGAGGGCGTTAACCCCACGCACAACCCCCAGCTGGGAGGCCAGGCCCATTTATTTTACCTTGGGCGAAGGGTCCGGATGACTCCGGTATCGGTAACCTCGCTGAGGTTGTGACTGCCGCCGTTGACCCTACACGATAGGGTTCCTCCGCCGCCAACTCTACTCCAAAATCCCGATATGACCTTGAAGGCAACCTTTTAGATCTGAGCTCCGAATATGTCAGAGTAGCTCTAAAAGGAGGTGTACCAGGTAGCTCTGGATGTCGCCGTTGGTTAATCTGATGATAAGCTCCTCCGCCGCCATCCGTAGAGAAGATGAGCCCTGATACAGACTCATCCACTCTCCCCCTCTCTCGTTTGCAGCCGCCAATGACGTCCCACGGGGGTTGGGTACCCCATCTTCAGTCGAAGGTGCTCGGCTCCCGGATTTCACCACGGGGAGGTGAGAGTAGGAGTTCATTGACAGAGGCTAAGTGCAGACGCCTGTGCCTGCATAAGTCGCTTGTCAACGCTTCGAAATCATGCTATGAGTTTACTTTATACATTTTAGTATTTCCTTTTGCCATCGAAACTAAAAAAAACGTACAAGTGCCTTACACTCCGGAACGTTGACTCACGTTCACGTGCTTCGAAAGTTGTACAAGTACGTAATCAATGAAAACGAAAGAAAGTACGCAAATAAGTCAGTAATTAAGTAAATAAGTCACTCACAATTTAGACTACCCTTACACCCAAAGAGATTATTCTGCTAAAAGTTACAACTTACAACAGATCACGCCTGTGTCATGTTGTGTATTATTTAATGCGTTATCCCACGTACGTAACTTTTCATTGTTATTTTGAATGAGGGTTCTTTCAATGATCACATTCTTAACTGGTGTTTTATATTAGGCTTCAACTACCCACAGTACAAAAGTGGGAATGGGGAAGCGTCTGACCGCAGTACACGTTTTAAATCATTTATTGTGTTGTCTGCAGAACTTCAGACGAACTCTAACATTTTATGCAGACAATGCATGTTTTTCGTTTATTAGCGGTCAGATGTGGCCAATGTTGTGAAAGCTCATGTATATCACAGTATTTCAACTAATTCAATGAAAATGTAATTCCATTTGTTTACTATATATGTACATCAAACAAACTAGGCTAGTGCATATACTTAAGAGTGTGAATGGATAGATGTTAAGATAGGAAATTGAAGAAATCAGATGTGTGTCGTTATCCTAAATCACTTGGAATGAATTATGAGATTTTGTTGATGTTCACGTGAATATTGAGTACGATACAGTACAGACAAACTATATTTTTCAAAGAGGTAAAGCACATACTGTATGTTTACATGACTCCATCATTTTCATAACGGAGATAGATAATGTCCTATATGTGCAACAAGATAATTGTGGTGTTGAGTAATCCTTCGTGAAGCCTTTACAACTTACGCACGGAGAAGCGAAACAGCAAGGATTCTTTACAACTTACGCACGGAGAAGCGAAACAGCAAGGATTCTCTGTCGTGGTTATTGTCAAGTTCTTCAAATCAGATGGAAAATCGTCCAAAACTTATGATTTTGCGGGTGTTGTTGGAACTTGGTAACCGACACCTCGATATTAAACAACTTACAAAAATAGTTTAAGTTGGATTTGTATATACTTTCTTTGATCAAACGTTTTCACTTCAACTTCTTCTTCTTTGTGTGGCGCTACAGTCCGGGGTGGACCTGGGCCTCAACCAACATGCCTCTCCAACTAGCGCGATCCCTGGCTAGCTGTCTCCAGTTTCGCACACCAAGTTGGTTGAGGTCCTTCTCCACTTGGGTGCGCCACCTTAAAAAACGCGGGCGTCCTCTGTTGCGTTGCCCGACAGGTTCGGATTCGAAGATTCTTCGGGCCGGAGCTGTGGTGTCCATACGCTCTACATGACCTAGCCACCGTAGGCGTTGGATCCGTAGACGCCTAACTAGGCTCATGTCGCTGTACAGCCCGTACAGTTCGTGATTGAATCTTCTCCTCCAGAACCCGTCAACACAAACAGGACCAAAGATCGTGCGTAGAACTTTTCTCTCAAAGAGACCAAGGAATTCTTCATCCGCTTTCGAGATTGTCCATGCCTCCGCGCCGTATAGCAGGACTGGGATGATCAGAGTCTTATATAGAGTCAACTTGGTTCTTCGAGAGAGGGCTCTATTACTCAATTGCCTCTTGAGCCCGAAGAAACAGCGGTTGGCAAGAGTTATCCTACGCTTGATCTCGGTACTGATGTTATTAGTACAGTTTACTCCGGAGCCGAGGTAAGTGAAGTCCTTGACTACCTCGAAGTTATAGCTGCCCATTGTGACGCTCTGTCCAAGACGTCGATGTTGTATGTCCTTTTTTGAGGACAGCATATACTTCGTTTTGCCCTCATTCACCGCCAGACCCATTTTAGCCGCTTCCGTCTCAATGTTAGCAAAAATAGTTAGACTTTGTTCTGTCCTCACTGACGGCTCGCTGACTTCTGCCAATCACGCCAATGTCATCGGCGTATGCTAACAATTGCACGGACTTCTGGAAGATCGTGCCCCTCTTCTCCAGGACGATGTTAAAGAAATCACATGACAGCGCGTCGCCTTGTCTAAAACCTTTTTTGACATTGAAGGTCTCGGTGAGTTCGTTACCGACCTTGATGGAGCAGCGAGAGTTCTCCATCGTCATCCTGCACAGCCTGACGAGTTTGGCAGCAATGTCAAAACTAGACATGCGACAAACAGATGGTGAGTGTCTGAGTCCTGAGTCTTTTCCAGGATCTGCCGTAATGTGAAAATTTGATCGATGGTGGACTTTCCTGGCCTGAAACCGCACTGATAAGGACCTATGAAGTTGTTGACAAAGGGTTTCAGGCGTTCACACAGAACGGCAGAGAGTATCCTGTAAGCGATGTTAAGGAGGCTGATCACTCGATAGTTGGCGCAGTCAAAGGGATCTCCTTTCTTGTGGACCGGCAAACGACGCTGAGATTCCACTCATATGGCATGCTTTCCTCCGACCATATCTTACAGATGAGCTGGTGCATGCGCCCAACCAGGTCATCTCCAGCTGCCTTAAACAGTTCCGCGGACAATCCGTCCGCTCCAGCAGCTTTGTTCGACTTCAGTCTAGATAATGCTATCTTGACTTCGTCTAAATCGGGGGGACGGAATTCGTGTTCATCATCGTCCAAATTGAGTAAAACATTCTGCCTGACAGCGGAATTTGTGTTGTCATCGCCGTTTAACAGTCTACGGAAATTATTTTTCCAAATTCTCAGCATCGACTACGATTCTACTACTAGTTGTCCATTTTCATCCCTGCAGGCTTCGGTCCGAAGTCTGTGTCTTCCTGATACTTGTTTTACCTTTTGGTAAAACTTTCGGACCTCGTTCCTGTCGTAACACCTCTAAATCTCCACGACCGCGCGCTTCTCATGCTCTTTCTTTTTCTTTCTGAGAAGCCGGTTCTCTTCCCTTCTCTTCTGTTCGTAGAGCTCACGAACAGCTCTCGTTGTTCGATGAATCGTTGCCTTGTAGCCCCCCCGCTTGGCTGCATGTAATTTCCTGCACTCGTCGTCAAGCCATGGGTTCCTTCTGAGTGGTGTCGCAGCTTCTTTGATGGCTTTTTGACAACGTTTCCATTCTTCTTCTTTTGAATGTGCAGGCAGCGTCGAACTTTCAGAGAGTTTCAGGGAGACTCGGTCGGCAAAGTTCCGAGCGGTCAATTGCAATTGTAGGTTTCCGACGCCAAACCGTAGTTTTCTTTCTTGACTCCGTACTTCTCTCGATGTCCTCATCCTTACCTTGGCTACAACAAGGAAATGGTCGGAGTCGATGTTTGATTCTTCATTGTCATCCTGCACAAAAAAAAAGTCAAAATCAATCTGGTTGACGGTTGATTGATCAGGAGACCGCCAGGTCCCCTTATGGATGTTGAGGTGTGGGAACTGCGTGCTAATCACGGAGAGGTTACGCCCAAATCTACCAGCCTGAATCCGTTTCCGGATGTGTTGTCGAGCAGGCTGTGTTTTCCGATGACTCTAGCAAAGATTTCTTCCTTGCCCAGCTGTGCGTTGAAATCTCCTAGAACGATCTTGGTGTCATAGCTGGGGCATCGATCGTATGTTCTTTCTAGGAGATCATAGAAGTCATCCTTGCTATCGTCATCCTTCACCTCCGTCGGGGCGTGTGCGCAAATCAGGCTGATGTTCCCGAATTTAGCCTTGATGCGGACAACGAATCAGCATCCAAATAAGCGCTGCCTTCCCTCTTTGTAGCAATCACCGTAGAAGATGTCGCAGTTTCTCATCTTCTTTTTGCCCGGCCCATCCCATCGCATCTCCTGGATGGCGGTGACATCTGCTTTGTAGCAGTCCAGGGCCTGCGCCAGTTCATCGGCTGCACGTGGTTTGTTCAGGGACCTCACATTCCACGTGCAGAACCGAAAATCATTGTTCTTTGATCGTTTGCTGGGGTCGTCAACTTTGAATCCGTCCATATCCGAGGCCTGTTGTCGGTTCGTAACCGTTAGTTTTTTTATGTGGTGAGGGAGTTAACCTCACGCACAACCTACAACTGGTAGGCCAGGCCCATTATTTGACCCTCGGGCAGAGGGGGATCGCTGCATACTTTAGTTCGCCACACAGCGGTTGTTGTGATGGCTATCCAGAGGCGCCACTAGGAGGCTGTATGACTTATGGACAAGCAGGGATCGCGCTGGCATCCTACCAGGTTGGGTGCTGCCAGCAGCTTTGCCTTGTGTACATAAGCCCATGCCCCCACGATCCTTAATCAGCTGCCTCCAATTTCGCACTCCAAGTTGGTTGAGCTCTTTCTCCATTGGAGTGCGCCATCGGCTTCGCGGTCGTCCTCTAATGCGTTGTCTCACTGGTTCGGAGTCGAAGACTCATCGGACTGGAGCAGTGTTATCCATGCGCTCTACATGGCTTAGCCATCTTAGGCGTTGAATCAGTAGACGCCTGACTAGAGTCATATCGCTGTATAGCCCGTACAGTTCGTGGTTGAATCTTCTCCTTCAGAAACCTTCAACGCAAACAGGACCAAAGATTGAACGCAGAACTTATCTATAAGTGACCAAGGGCTTCTTCATCCGCTCTTGAGATAGTGAGGGTTTCCGCGCCATACAGCAGGACAGGGATGATTAAAGTCTTATATAATGTTAGCTTGGTCTTTCGCGAGAAGGCTCGACTACTCAATTGCCTCTTGAGCCCAAAGAAACAGCGGTTGGCAAGAGTTATTCTGCGTTTAATCTCAGTACTGATATTGTTCGCACTATTTACTTGGGAGCCAAGGTAGACGAAGTCCTTCACTACCTCGAAGTTGTAGCTGCCTATGGTGACGTTCTGACCGAGTCGTCGATGTTGTGTGTCCTTTTCTTGGTGACAGCATATACTTTATTTTGTCCTCATACACCGCTAAGCATATATACAAGCAAACGCTTCGCTGAGTTTGACCAATCACTTCAATGTCGTCAGCGTATGCTACCAATTTCACGGATGTTTGGAAAGTCGTGCCTTGAGTGTTGGCGTGTGAGTCTTGCACCACCTTCTCAAATACAATGTTGAAAAAATCACATGACAGGGCGGTCCCTTGCCTAAAACCCTTTTTAACATTGAAGGCCTGAGTTCGTTACCAACTTTGATGGAGAAGTGAGAATTCTTCATTGTCATCCTGCACAAGAAAAAAGTCAAAACTAGACATGGCGTTGTATAGCTCGTCTTTATGCACGCTGTCATATGCGGCCTTAAAGTTGAATAGTGGATGGTGGGTGTCGATATGCATATATTGGGTTTTTTCGAGTATCTGGCGTAATGTGATGGTTTGATCGATGGTGAACTTCTCAGCACGTGCTCATCGCAGAAAATTTACACTCCGAGCCAAAATCTACCAGCCTGAGTCCGTTTCCGGATGTTTTGTCGTACAGGCTGTGTTTTACGATGACTCTAGCAAAGATTTCTTCCTATACCAACCGTGCGTTCAGCTCTCCTAGAACGATCTTGGTGTCCTAGCTGGGACATCAATCGTATGTTCTTTCTAGGAGATCATAGAATACATCATTGCTATCGTCATCCTTCTCCTCCGTCGGGGCGTGTGCGCAAGTCAGTCTGATGTTCCCAAATTTAGCCTTGATGCGGATTGTTATGAAGCGATCGCTGATATAATCAAAGCTTAAGACTTTTTGCCTAAGTCTGCCTCGAACAACGAATTCGCATTCAAATAAGCGCTGCCTTCCCTCTTTGTAGCAAAAACCGTAGTAGATGTCGCAATTTCTCATCATTCTTTCACCCGGTCCATCCCATTGCATCTCCTGGATGATCTTTTCAGGGACCTCATATTAGAGGTGCAGAAGCGAAAATCATTATCCTTTAATCGTTTGCTATGGTATTCAACTTTTAATCCGTCCATATCTGGGGCATGTTGTCGGTTCGTAATCCTGTTTTTTTAGGTGGGGAGGGAGTATATCACCTTAATAAACTAAACATATGCCAAGACAAGGTTAGACTTGCTATGCCTCGACGATGTTGAACCTTTTAGCACATTTTGTGTGAATGCCCGTTACTAATTTCGTTAAGGAAATGTATTTTCCAGGAGATACTCACCACCTCAGTGTAAAATCAAAACTCCACTATAAAGGACTTACCATCTTTCATGAGAGAAGCAGCAGGCATTTTGACTTTCCCAACCTTTCGATACAATAGATCTATCCTGATCGCGTTGTCGTTACCTTCACGGCATGGGTTGAACAAGAGGAAAAAAATTGCCTGAACGTACATATGTAAGCCCTACAAAAACCATACATACAAAGGAGAAGCACATAATTGTAACAATTTTTTTGCAACGATATTTTGTTTGTGTGCTAAAAAATGTTGTATGCCATGCAAATACATAAGCCTTTTTTCAATACACAGACTTAACTTTAATACCCGCAAGAGATTGAGATTGTTTACCGACTTGATACAGCAGCCAAGTAGAAATTATTCAGTTTTCCTTCAAGGAATTGTCTCATAGCAGTTGCATTTCCCCTTACAGAAGTGAGACAGTGAATTATTTCTTGCAAATATTAGCTTGCACATATTTTAGAGATGTCACCATTGGAACTCACACGGCAAAGTCCTCCGCTATCAGTTCAATGCCATCGTCAAATAAGACCCCCATTCCATAGTAGCACTTCAATTTCTAATGTAGCACAGACCATGGCCTCAATGAATTGCCCAGATATTTATATCCTATAGCAATAATGTTTTCGCTGCAGAAACAGTCCTCCTCTCTTCTCGTTTCGCACTAAGCCACACGTTTCAGATTTTAAATGTGAATTGAACATTTGAACAACATATCTGGTGAACTCAGCAATGACATTGTCGACTTTACATTTTTTTTCGTTATACTATTGTAAATATGAAACCTCCAGCGCAGATGATTCAATCGTAATACCTTCCTGCAATAGATCTGAAATAATGCCATCAAGCTCCGAATCCTTCATTCTCGGGGTGGATGTGTGCATGCAAAACAAAGCTACAAGTTCACTTTGATATGCAGTCATGATACATTTTGAACTGAATAGAACATTTGGTGGATGAAATCATATGGAATCACATGTTGTACCACTAGATATTGAATAAGCGTACTGATACAGTCAATGCTCATAAATTAATTTTCAAGTAAGCCTACGTATGGACGTAGTTTTGTACACACAAGCTTATTCTGAGTTTATTCCGCGTTTAATGGGAAATTATTTCTTCAACTTGACCCGTCCTTCCAGAGCTGTAGTATTTTCCCAAAGGGCCACATCTAATAACCAAAATACTATCCATGCCGATGCTTATTTTCATTTAAAACTTTGTATCATTTAACTTTTTTAATATTAAGACCTCATCAAATAAAAAAATAAAAAACAAAAAAACGAAGGAATAAAAGAAAGTCAGATTTACGCAATACTGAAAATATAATCTTTCTCCCTTGACACCCTTGAAAATATGCCTGCAATAAACATAAGCTCCAGAGGCATTCCTTAAACGTTCCCAATATACTTCGCAAAAGAGAGGGAGAGAAATTGGCTGAAAATCGCTAAGTCTCTTGAGCAATGCTGCTCTACCACTCTGAATTGTTCGAAAAGTTTGACATCCTTTCCAAGTCATCACCCCTTCCAAAGAAGTCCACAAAATTCCAAACAATAAGGATACCAATCGACTAAAGAACAACAAAAATATAGCCGTACCTTCTCATATCTGATGAGAAAACCTCAACGCAAATAAAGAGCAAAGAAACTTTGCAGTAACTTTGAAAGTGGAAACCGTGATCTGACCTCTCGAGCGAAGGGGGGATAAACGGGATTAAACTTTTGATTAACCAATGGACATTCCCAAGAGATACTGACGCACTTAGATGCTGATTGAAGTCAGACTAGTCAGCTAGAAACAGCTTGACCATTTCTGTAGTACTTGGACAAACGAAGTGTGTGTAAGGGAAATGAGACATCTGCACTCTTGTGGTATAGCGATGTAATCATTCCATGATAAATAATGATATCCGAATTCGTGCAAGTGCTATGCTCCGTCAAACACGCCGTGACTACACAGAAACGTTGAATAATGACGTACGTGCATGTACACTTGTCTAACTATATTCAATGCAGGCATCCTGATGGAAATAGTTGACGAAGGTTGAAAGCAGAAGGATATGCACCGCACAAAGTGAATGCATCTGCAACACGCAATTCTATGCGCCACCATGATCGTGTGGAATTTGAAACAGGGAATGTATGGAAGAGTTGACAATTACGAGGAAGCTGCAAGTTTGTTATTTAGAGTGGAAGCGTAAACTTTTATGTGTCTGCGGAAAACGGACGCTTGTGTTTCACTCTGTTTCACGCAACTTGCATAATCGTAGATAGTTAGCATTTTTATTTTTGAGGATGTAAGTAGATGCGAATTTGTTGGAAGCTTAATTTGTATATTTTTTGAAGATATTCATATAAACTCAAACAAAAATACACCTGCGTGCATTCTAGTAAATACATCAAGGAAACTGCAAAGTCTTGAGAACAAGAACAAAACTTAAGTACGTTGGTATTCGTATTATTTCGTATTCTTTCCTCACATCTATAAGCCCACCATACTTGCATCAGTGATGTTAATTTTGATTTTCATAGCATTAAGCCTTAGAGTAGTTGAAGTATTCCCTGAACATCGAAAACACTGCATTCTCATTATCGTCCTACACATTTTGAGTTTTGATTCAATATCTGATAGTACATAAATAAAATCGTTGCTGGAACACATGAAAATTAAGTTAAAAGAAAATAAAACGACTTCAATTTACAAAAAAATAAAAAAATTAATCTCTTTGAAAAGATACACTTATATAATCTTAGTATTAGTATACAGACGTAAAATCATTCATGAGTAGAGCAAGGGAGATCCAAGGTCAAAGCAACACTAAAAGGCAATAATTTATGTTTTTAAATAACGGAATACTCTCAGATTGTTCGAACCATGCTCTGGCGGGGGGGAGGGGGGAGAGTCATTAATTACCATGCCTGGATAAATCCTTTACACCCACAATCGATCGAAAGTTCTGCGAAAACATAATTAGCTTTCTCCCAATCAATGTAACTGCCGGTAATAAATAATGCTAAGAATAGTATTTGTCATTTGACTTATTGTCAAATCGTTCGCCACACAACTCACATGGTTTTTGGTTGTGGTGAGATTTCCGATTCACAGAGAACTCTGCTAAGGACAGCCATGACTCATTTAATTTATGCAGGATTTGTGAAATTCAAATGACGACTACGAATACTCTGAAGCACTCAATTTCCATCGATGACGTGTCAAAATGTTCAATTTAGATAAAGTCGATTGGTCTCACGTAACGACCAAGGATTAAAATGCATTTTGTTACACTATATGGCCGCGCACTCTGGTCAAATCAACCAGAAAATGCCTTTTCTAGCTGCATAACGTGCACATGTCGACATCAATCCTGCTCATTAAATGTGCAATTTCAGCTTAAGCCTGGCCTTAGAATGCGGTCTGCTAATGAAGATTGCCAAAGAGTCAAAGAGCTTTAATCCTATTCAATGAAATTTAAATTCAGTTTAGTTTCATGTCAGATTTCCGCTCTGCACACTCAAACGCAACGTTGATTTCATTTCGCTGGCCTTGTTGAGGGAGGCAAATCCATGGCTCAGATGAAGAGCACAGAAGAGGCATCCGACTGTTGCATTAGGTAATTATTTATTTACTGCAACGAAAAGTGTGATATATGCACCACGATGCTTGGGACGTGTAATAATTTACTAGAACTTTGTATGTCATTTTATGGGGTAGTAAAGCAAGACAAGCTACTCGGGGGTATAAATAAACTAGCGAAAGGATGGTATAAAGAACCGGTACACAAGGGAGGCAGAGTAAAGATATTTATGTAGGCGAAGTGATTTTTCGTGGAATTCGTGCAAGCAGACTTGTTTTTACTTGCTAATTTTTTTCTTTGCGGTTACCGGTTAAAACTACGTACAAAACTGGAAAGCCAAAATTAGATGCATGTAAAGTATTCCCTATTTAAGTAGAACGTGAATCCTTCTCAAAGTTTCAGTTTATGGGGGAGCAATTCTTTATGTTGCGATATCGAGGTGATATGTGCGAGGAAGGGCACCCTTATAAGTACTTACCCGGTGCCATTTTGACGCATTTATTACCCGAAGTTAAAAGCAAACGGAATCAAATTTTCTGAGAAATAATTCTACTTACAGCCTAGGTGGAAGAATAAGGAAACATAAACAGTTTTGTTTTTTTTTTTTTTGTCTTCAAAAAGATATACCAGATCTCAGCTTAGATTTTATGTAATATTACATTCTCCGCAACCATTCGTGTTGTGAGTATTACTGCTCTCTCACAAGTGGAAAGGACCTACAATATTATGCTGCATCCGAACGGCCAATTTTGAGAAGCTTTTTCTTAACAGAAGTTCCCTTTGAGCATTGTCAATGACACGAAAGGGGTGGGGCTGCGAATATTATTTTTGTCGCTCAGACCAGGCATCGATGCCGAGGTTAGGGTCGACGCACATACCCACAACATACAGCCAATTATAAATGTTTCCTAAATCAATAAAATAACCATTAAAAGACGTACACTTTTGTAAGAACTGACAAACATACACACATATAACTTTAAGGTTGTTTTGGTGGTGACGAGTAAAGGTTCCCATTGGTGATGACAATCTTAACCGTTTCGTCTGTAATAGTTTCTTGCCGTCTAACAAACACATCAGTTTTTCGATGAGTTCTATCGTTGAGCCGACGTAGCTAAATTTGTTCATAATAACTTTACGTACAAGAATTTAAATAACTAAATAAGGTGTTCAAAAACCCCTCGCGAATGACGAAAAGCTAAAGCACAAGTAGCATTTCAGAAAGAAGTGCTTCAGATAGTAAATAAAGACATTTACTAGAAGGTATATACAGTAGAAATCGGTTATAACAATACCTGATATAACGATGAACCAGATATAACAATATATTTTCAAAGTCCCGGCAAAACTCCGTTTAACTCAAGGTAATTTGCAATCGGTTATAACGATACCGGATATAACAATGAAATCGGTTATAGCGATGAAAATTTACAATATTTTAGTCTAAACACTGTTTATAGCGATGGAAAAAAACGTGTTCTTACATGCCTACCGAAACAAGTTGAGTGTATAATTGTTAAGATGGTGACAATAAATAAGCGAAAATCATTTTCCATTGCCCAAAAATATGACATTATTTCAAGATTTGAAAGTGGCGTAAGAATTTGTGTAAAGAATTTGAAATATCTCAACCAACTGTGTCAACAATTTTAAAAAATAAACAAAAAATAAAAGAACAATTTGAGGTGAACTCTACTAAATTGAAAAAAGTTCGAAGTGGAAAGTTTGTAGGCATTGAAAATGCCTTATTAAATTGGTTTAAGGACAAGAGAAGTATGAACGTTCCCATAAGCGGGCCAATACTTCAGCAAAAGGCTAACGATTTCGGGAAGTTATTGGGTATAAAAGATTTCGTTTGTTTTATGAGTTGGATACAAAGGTTTCGGGTACGTCATAATATCGTTTTCGGAAAAATAAGCGGGGAAGCTGCTGACGTGTCACAACTTGTTTGCGAAGATTGGTTGACCACAGTATTCCCCAAGCTTCGGGAGGGATTTAATGACGACGATATTTTTAACGCCGATGAAACTGGATTCTTTTATAAAATAACCCCCGACAAGACTTTTAAATTCAGGGGAGAAAAATGCGTCGGTGGAAAAATGTCTAAGGAACGTTTGACAGTCTTAGTATCTGCTAATATGACGGGAACAGAAAAAAAAAAGCTTTTGGTTATTGGCAAATCTAAAACCCCACGCTGTTTCAAAAATGTTGCAAGCCTTCCAGTTTTATATGAAAATAATAAAAGAGCTTGGATGGCGTCTATTATTTTCGAAAAAGTATTACGAGAATGGGACAGAGCTTTTAACACAAAAAAGGAAAATTTTACTTTTGGTTGATAATTGTGCGGCACATCCACACATCCAAGCCTTAAAAGCTATTAAAATCGCATTTCTGCCCCCGAATACCACATCTGTACTGCAACCTATGGATCAAGGTGTCATTAAATCACTGAAGACTCAGTTCAGGAAATTGCAGATTTTAGAAATCGTGAAACACGTTGAATCCAAACAGGATTATAAAATTACAGTTCTTGATGCCATCTTAATGATAGCCAAGGCATGGGATGAAGTGTCAATGTGCACTATAAATAACTGCTTTCGACACGCTGGTTTCAATAATTGTGTAAGTCAGGATGAATACGAAGATGAAGATGAAATTCCACTAGCAGAATGGGCTCGGCAAATAAAAATGTTCTCAAAGTTAGAAGTAGATTGGGACTTATTGATAGATAATGAGAATGAGCTGGTAACATCTGAGGTATGTTTACACTATTGAGAATAATTTTCAAATCTAAAGTAAATTTGTACAGTTTCTTACAGATGAGAATATTGTGTTAGATATTCAATTGAATAATGCTGATGACGAGGATGACGATAATGACACCGAAGAAATGCACGTTCCATCCGTAAACGAAGCACTTTCTGCAGTGGCAACACTAAACCGCTTCAAGCTCCTGAATCCTGTATGGGCCACTTCGAATTCAAATCCAAACGTTGGAATCCAAACATTGGACAACTCTCTTCGAAAAATATTTTACTCGGCTAAATGTACAAAACAAACACAAATTAGTGATTTCTTTCCTCAAATATTTTCTTAAGCATTAGAAGCGATTTTTTTTAATAAAATTTTCTTTTTTTTTTAATTTTATTTTCATTGTACCGGATATAACGATGAATCGGCTATAACGATGAAATTCTAAGGCCCCTTCGATTTTTTCGTGAAATTTTGTTTTTTATTTAAGTGATGACTTACTTGCTTGAAAAAATACTAGCTTAATAAGCTTATAAATAACTTATTGAAATTAATCCTAACCTACTGACCGTCTTCGTACTCTAATTATATGTATTTGTGCCTTTCAGCTTACGCTTCGTTTTTTTTTTAGAATTTTTATTCGAAAGACTTGGTTTAACCTAACTAACTTAAAAATGTTAAAACTAACATAAATAACCATAACTTATAACTAACTTAACATAATATAAACCTTAAACAAAATTAACTATGCCCGTTGAGATAGACGCGTACCAGGGCATATATATCATGTATATATATAGCATATATATTCTATACGCCGTAGTGCAATTTCTTTTTTTTTATCTTAAAACTAACATAAAAAATCGATGTAACTTGGCCACCATTGTCAAATGTCTATTCGTTTCGGATAATCAGCAGAGGCCGACATTTGTTCAGATGCAACCACAAGTAAAATGGCCGTTCTTTAGCACACTCTTTCCTATCTCGAGCAGAGATCACTCTACGGAACCGGAGAAAATCATCATGACTGCGAGCGACATTCCGGTCTTATCGGAGTCGTCTATCCACTGTTTGGCGTACAATACGGAAGATAATAGGAAATCCTTCCTCAACCTGTTTTAGGACAATGGTATCGAGGTAGAGGAATGGCTCAGGAGGAATAAAGCCGTTGGGTCGATAAGGCTTTTGGTAGAAGCCATAGGTCATGCAGTTTGACTTCTGATCAGCTTAATAGTAAAATTACCTATCCTGTTCAAGTTTGCCTCGTTGTACAGGAGCTCGTTGGGATACTACTTCTTGTACTCAGATTCGGGGTACCTTACAGATGGAGACATGTCCGAAGACATTGTCTCAAACAACCTCATCTTTTCCATCTGGGAAAGGCTCACTTTGAAACACAGTTGAGATCCGTATATCATAATTGGCCGTATGAGGTCCATGTAGCAAATTATCTTCACCCTGGTATAAAGTTGTCTGCTCAAAAAGTTGTCTGCAAATGCAAAGATATCTCACCACACTTTTCGCAGCTAACAGTCGTCCCTGCGAGTCAACTTGCGCCAGTTTTTGCGCGTATCCCGCGTTGTCATGAAAAACGTGGTCCTGATGAAAACAGTTTCACACATCTGGAAATTGATAACCAACTTCCAGCGACGACTGGACCTTATCGAAGTCACGCTGAATCAATACATTTATTACCTCGACCTTACTACCAATTCTGTATGCTACTAAAAGATCCGCAGTGAATATGAAAAACAAGATTGGCGAACCAACCGCTCCGTGTTAGAAACCATTTTTAATGTGAAAGACCGCGTTAGAAGTTATGTAGCCACTTTTCACGACGAACTTTTTAGCCGTTATCATGTCATAAAGCATGTACAGCTGTGATTTACACAGAATTACAGTTTCTGTAAGCACGTGCTGTAACAGTAAGATTCGGGCTGTTAGATCTAACAACCCGAGTATATTTTCACAAATCGACAAATTCTTTCGAAGGAAAAATAGCGGTCTTTCGTGTGTTAAGCTTCCCAGGACGACAGACAACGAACACACACTGACTACAACAGGTATTGATCCCAATAACGCCGTACTCGACGATGACTTGTTTGTGGTCGAAGACCCCCAGGAAAAAGTTGAAGTACTAGGCGCAGTTTTTCAAAAAGTGTACAAGATGAACGTGAGTGTTCACCGGAACCACGACCTGGAAAACAGCGTGCAAGCTAATAACTCTCATCATCGAGAAGTTCTGCAACAAAGGCGATCTGACAACATCGGCTTTGTCGTGTTCAATGACGAAAACATTGCAGACAATGCCATCGCCAACGAAAGGGTTCGTCCGTGGTCTTTGTCTTGCAGCGGATTGGATCTAAGTCCATCAGCCGCAACCTATAGTTTTAGGGTAGTTTGTAAGCTGTAGATATATATATCTTCTTCTTTGTGTGGCGCTACAGTCCGGGGTGGACCTGGGCCTCAACCAACATGCCTCTCCAACTAGCGCGATCCCTGGCTAGCTGTCTCCAGTTTCGCACACCAAGTTGGTTGAGGTCCTTCTCCACTTGGGTGCGCCACTTTAAACGCGGGCGTCCTCTGTTGGGTTGCCCGACAGGTTCGGATTCGAAGATTCTTCGGGCCGGAGCTGTGGTGTCCATACGCCTTACATGACCTAGCCACCGTAGGCGTTGGATCCGTTGACGCCTAACTAGGCTCAAGTCGCAGCCCGTACAGTTCGTGATTGAATCTTCTCCTCCAGAACCCGTCAACACAAACAGGACCAAAGATCGTGCGTAGAACTTTTCTCTCAAAGAGACCAAGGACTTCTTCATCCGCTTTCGAGATTGTCCATGCCTACGCGCCGTATAGCAGGACTGCGATGATCAGGGTCTTAGGATCAGAGTCTACTTGGTTTTTCGCGAGAGGGCTCTATTACTCTATTACGCACGATCTTCTCAAGGTCGATGTTAAGGAAATCACATGACAGCGCGTCGCCTTGTCTAAAACCTTTTTTGACATTGAAAGTCTCGGTGAGTTCGTTACCGACCTTGATGGAGCAGCGAGAGTTCTCCATCGTCATCCTGCACAGCCTGACGAGTTTGGCAAACGAAACAAATGTCAAAACTAGACATGGCGTTGTATAGCTCGTCTCTATGCACGCTGTCATATGCGGCCTTGAAATCGACGAACAGATGCTGAGTTTCGATTTGCATTTCTTGGGTGTTTTCCAGGATCGGCCGTAGTATGAAGATTTGGTCTGTTGTGGACTTTCCTGGCCTGAAGCCACACTGATATGGACCTATCAGATTATTAATGAACGGCTTCAGGTGGGTACACAACACGGCAGAGAAGATCTTATACGCGATGTTAAGAAGACTGATCCCTCGATAGTTGGCGCAGTTGAAGGGGTCTCCTTTCTTGTGGATCGGGCAAACGATACTGAGATTCCACTCGTCGGGCATGCTATAATAAGA
Organism: Eristalis arbustorum; assembly: GCA_916610145.1. Classification (NCBI taxonomy): domain Eukaryota; kingdom Metazoa; phylum Arthropoda; class Insecta; order Diptera; family Syrphidae; genus Eristalis; species Eristalis arbustorum. The sequence continues at coordinate 64,050,687 of OU744317.1, read as the reverse complement.
CTATATCTTGCAGATGAGCTGGTGCATGCGCCCTACCAGATCATCTCCAGCTGCCTTAAATATTTCAGCGGGTAAACCGTCCGCTCCAGCAGCTTTGTTAGACTCTTGATATTGCTACCTTGACCTCGTCTAAGTCTGGGGGACGGTATTCGCGTCTGTCATCGTCCAGATTGAGTGGAACCTTCTGCCTGACAGCGGTATTTGGGTCCTCATCGCCGTTTAACAGTCTGCAGAAATGATCTTTCCAGATTCTCAGTATCGACTGCGACTCTACTACCAGATGTCCATTTCCATCCCGACAGGCTTCTGTCCGAGTTTTATATCCATTGGATAATTGTTTTACCCTTTGATAAAACTTTCGGACGTCATTCCTGCCATAACACCTCTCCATCTCCTCGACCGCGCGCTTCTCATGCTCTTTCTTTTTTCTTCTGAGAAGCCGGTGCTCTTCCCTTCTTTTCTGTTCGCAGAGCTCACGAACAGCCCTCGTTGTTCGATGCAGCGTTGCCTTGTAGGCCTACTGTTTGGCTGCATGTGCCTGCCTGCACTCGTCGTCAAACCATGGGTTCCTTCTAGGTGGTGTCGTAAAACCCAGCACATCAGTGGCAGCTTCTTTGATGGCTTCTTGACAACGACTCCATTCTTCTTCGATGGTTTGTGCAGGCGGCGACGAACTTACAGAGAGTTTCTGGGAGATTCGGTCGGCAAAGATCCTGGCAGTGCGCTGCGATTGTAGCTTTGCGACGTCAAACCGTGGTGTTCGTTCTCGACTCCGTTGTTCTCGTGATATCCTGATTCTTATGTATGTATGCTTAATAAAGGTAGTTTTAAGTTATTTTAAGGTAGTATGTAAGGTAGAATATAAGTTTGAAGAAAAATTGTTTTGTTTTTAAGTTTTCTGTTATAAAGTTTTCTTAATATTAATTTGTACAATACAATGCATAGTTAACAAACATAATTAGTCGTACTTCGAAAGATATGTATATAGAATAAGATAGAGTTTAGCTTAGAGTGCGGCGAGGGCCAGTAAGTTAGAAGTAAAGTTGTAAATTGGCCAACTAGTCTTTAAGCATTTTTGTCTAGTATGTAAGCTCATTATGAATTATATAATAAAAATAAAAATAAATAAAAAAATTGAAAATGCAGTGAGGTCCCTCAACTAAACGGCGTCGAACGCCTTCTCCAAATCAATCGGACATGCGCCAGTGCATTGATTTTTATCTTTGTTCCACTGATCGTCGCAAACAAACATGTATGGTATCATGCCACGCCCTGACTCCGAACTAATTGTCCGGTATGCTGTTCTTTCCCTCAACCCACTGTCCTTGAACTCGAATGACTATCGTTTCAAAAGCCTTGCTTATGCAAGGAGGAATACTGATCGACAGAAAATTTGTAGGGATGGAATTGTCTTTCGCCCGTATGGGGATTGACAGCACTAAAGATGTTTTCCAGTGCGCCAGGTAGTGTGCATTACTCAGCTTAGTGCAATATCAGTATACCATCGATTCCGACTGAATTTTTCTTCTACAGCGACTTAAGGATGCCTTGCTGATCTTGAGAAATCAAGATGTGATTTACATCGTTGTAGATGGCACGATTTGCTACACATATTAACGTCACTTATCCTGGTGAAACCTTGATTTTCAGACCGCCGTTGACTTATGTCATTACAAAGATTATTGTGGTTCAGTAGAACTTAGTTCGCCAGTTCGCTAATCGGCCTGCGAACATCGTTTACCGTATACACTAGCTGAAAAACGGTACCAAATACAGTAATTGTTCGTTGTCTGTCGTCCTTGGAAGTCTAACGGCCAGAATGTCATTTGACCTTTTCTCCGAAATATATTTTCTTACTTGCAGGAATATAACCGAGTTGTTAGATTGTGAAGTTCGGATTTTATTGGCCCAGTACAGACTTACAGCCATGCTATAATTGATACGTATTAAGAGAGGATTTTGATCTCCGACTTTAGCGTTCGGACTTCCATATTCTGCGGATCTGTAAAACGTGTGTGCATGAGCTTTAGTCTAGATGATCACTTTTGTACTCAACTGCGAGTAAGTCGAGTAGACAATGTCTACTCTCGTTGCGTACTCAAGGAATTGTTTTTGAAGCTGAGCGGTCTGTCCCTGGGTGGACAGCAAGATGGTCTTCAGATCCAGATCAGATTCCAATCTATTGTACCGGTCGTATACCTGATGCTATTGGGTAAAGGAAACTTCCGAGGTAGCAGTGGTAATTTGAGTAGGGGGATGGGCCAATGGGGGGCCAATGCTCTTTTCTACCATATTAATTTTTCTTCTGACCTCAATTGTGACATGCCCAAACCTCTGACATCAAGCACATTGGAGCATGTGCTTCGTCTTCTTTAATGTATCCCACTTTACAGATACGGAACCTAAATAGAGGACTTTCTTTAGACTCTCGAAATGTAAATCCGTCAATTCCAATTCCTCCGAATTTTCCAATACTTATCATTCACCATTTACTTACTTCTGTTCCCAACGGATTTGTTGTTCTTCTAGAGCTTTCATTGCCTCTGTTTCAATTATGTTTCAAATAATTTTTAAACAATCTGGCGGAACAAAGCGCCCTTAGAATCAGCCATCTCTGGATTGCGGGTTAGAATCGAACAGATCACCAAATAGGAGGTGAGTATCAACTTGAAACTGATGGGCCTTATCCAATATATATAGTAGACTTAGATAGATAGATACCAATGGCTTTGTTATTGCACAATATTCTATTAATTACAGAGATTTGATATTTTCATTATATATGAAATGAGACCTTTATCTCTAGAACTGGCACAGTTCAGAGGTTCTCCTTTCTTTAGGACCGACCAGATTTTACTGATGAGTTAGTGTATGCACTAGTGATGGGAGCATGGAGTGGTAATCGATTATTACAACATTTCGAGAACATCTCGATTCTCAATCAATCACTCGAATGACAACTAATAGTACTAACACAAGAGAACACGATTAATGCATCATTAATTATTTTAATATTATCAGTTATAAACACATTACTTTGTTATTCGTTCTCGCGCTGTTGCTTCATTAATCGAGGTAGCTTGTGTTAGTAGTTAGAAGCCATGCGAGTGGTTAGTAGTCACTCGAGGGATTAGTAGTCATTCGAGTCATTAGAAGTCACTCGAGAAATAAATAATCATTCGAGTGATCATTCGATTATTAAAATATCTCGATTCTTAAAATCATTCGATTATGCCCATCACTAGTATGCACCTTACCAAATCATCACCAGAGCTTGGTAGGCAGTCCATCGGCACCAACAGCCTTATTGGACTTCAGTTTGGCGATTGATGCCCTCATTTCACTCAGGTCGGGAGGGCGAAATTCTTGTCCATCAGCGCCTAGTTTGGACGGATTATTCTGTCTGACAGCTGCAATTTGGTCGTTATCGCCGTTATACAGACGTAGTCTTTCCAAAATCCTAACACCGACTGTAATTCTACTACTAGGTTCCCACCCCTGTGCTTGCAGGCTTCCGTTCGATTTTTGCGGACTTATCATGTTCTTTTTACCTGTTGGTAGAGTTTCCGAACATCGTTGCTGCAGTAACATTCCTCAATCTCCTCGATCTCGTGCAAAGTTTCTGCTGCCAAATATGACGCTCTGTCCGAGACGTCGTTGTTGTGCGTCCTTTCGTGATGACAGCATGTACTTTGTTTTGCCCTGGTGTACCGCTAGACTCATTTTAGCCGCTTCCGCTTCAATACCAGCAAACGCCTCATTGAGGGCTCGCTGTGTTCGTCCAATCACGTCAATGTTGTCCGCGTAAGCAAACAGTTGTAAAACTTTTTGAAGATCGTGCCTCATGTGTTTCGGGTCGGGTTTGAGTTTCGCACGATCTTCTCAAGTATGATATTGAAGAAGTCACATGACAGCGGATACCGGATACTTGTTTCAACTTTTGGTAAAACTTTCGGACCTCCTTCCTGTCGTAACACCTCTCCATCTCCACGACCGCGCGCTTCTCATGCTCCTTCTTTTTCTTTCTGAGTAGCGGGTGCTCTTCAGTTTTTGTCTGCTCGTAGAGCTCAAGAGCAGCACTCGCCCTTCTTTGCAGCGCCGCTTTGTATGCTTCTCGTTTGGCTGCCCAGTGAGCACAGGCAACCAAACAACATTCTTCATCGAACCGGGAGTTTCTTTTTGGTGGCAACGTGAAACCTAGCACATCATTTGCGGCTTTTTGTTGGCTACTTGGCAGTATTGCCACAGGTCTTCAGCACTAGGTGGTGAAGGGAGATCGGCGAATTCTCTAGCGATCTAATGCGATTGTAGCCGTGCAACGTTAAATTTCTTGGCAGCATTTTGATTCGGATTTTTGTCGCATTTTATGACAGGTGTGTAAGTGTGCAAATTTAATTTATAGAGGGAAACTGGTCACATCGTCAATTCGCAAGTGGATCGATTGTCAGGGCAATCGCTCAAATTACGAATGAAGTGTAATAAGCTAAGTTAAAGCGAACTTCTCGAGTCAATTAAAATCCTATTAATTGCAGAACATTCGCAGTGTTCCGAATTTCGATGGCATTCCATCGTAATTATACACATTGAAAGCTGTACGAATAAATTGTAAAGATTAGTGATGTGGAATGTTGCCGCTTTATAGAGAAAGAGGCATGGAAAAAAAACAGTATCCATCCCCACCCAACACGCTCCTCTTGATTAGTATCCATAGAAACAATTTGACGCGTTGACATTTGAGCCCATAACTTGGTTGAGATAGCATTTGGGTCCCATGCTACCAAAGGGATTCATCAGATACGCAATATGAGAACATGACATAAATTCAGAACTTACACGCGTAAACATTTTTCAGCCAGAAGCATGTCTGTTGTTGCGACGAAATAGTAAATCAATATCACAAGGCACGCTTGTTGTAGTTATGAATTTCGTTGTATGTTGATCAAAATTATTCGCCTGGAACAAATTTATGATACGAATTTCTAACAAATCCTGATAACTTATACTTAGAATATTCCTGGTAAATCAGCAGAATCCATATTTGAATCCAGAATTTATCCATTTCATAATTTTATTTCGATTTTTAATTCGTGGCCAATTTTGCACGCTGTACTTACGGCAGTAAATATGTTATGTGTGAGCACTGTCCGTTTGATAAGATCGTGTACGGCAAAACTCGTTTAGGAACCGGTTAGAAGTGGCATTTGCATAAGCAGATAAAAAAATACTTCTGCTAAGATGCTTTGAATAAAAAAAAATTAAGGAGTGTTAAATTTTTGTCATACACGGAAGTTTTTAATTTAAATTTTATTTTATTTTATTTAAAAACGACTCGACGATAGAGATTGGAAGAACGTTATTTTTTCGGATGAATCTTCGTTTTGGGCATGGTTTTTGGATGCTTCTCAGAACAAGAATTTCGCAATTTGTTCATGTTTAGAAATAACATATATATATATATATATATACATATAATAACATATATAATAACAAAAAGGTCAACATTTATAAGAAGGATTTATTACCACCTGCTTTGGGCAGTTAAAAAAAGGAATGAGAATTGATTACTGCAACCAGAAACATCACAGTTGTTTGTGCAGTGCGCGGAAACAAGAAAATTACGTCGATATTTTAGATTGGCCATCACAGTCCCCGGATGCAAAGTCCCATTGAAAAAGTACGACATTTATGAAGACTCCAAGGAAAAAAAATCTCGATGGTCAAACAGATACACAAAAAATACGAGTTTTATGGAGATCTTTGCCTCAAGATTATGCTATAAGATTAGGAGGACAGTGTGCCTCGAAAACTCCAAGCAATCATTGATAATGGAGGAGAGTGGACAACATATAAATTCAAAAGCATCAAAGGAAATAGACAAAATAAACCAGTACAATTGATTTTTTATTATTATAGGTTCTTCTTTAATATTTGTCGTGTACGATCTTAACACAAACACAACGTAAAAATGTTTCGTCAATTTTACGCTTTTTTCGTTTTATTTTGAGAATGCGAATACGAGTTGAATGATCGCAGAGTTGGGCTCACCACGTTCTTCATAACTACTTCCGTATTCATGGCATATGTATACACGCTTGGAATGATTCGCCGCCAGCGCATACCAAAGGGAAAACTTTCTTAAAATTTTGACAGTCGTGGTGAATATGTGGCTTCGTACTATGGCATCGACGTTTTCACAGTCGCATAGAAAGACAACAAGGCTGTGAATTGTTTTAAATTTTACTTTTAACATAAGTAGGCAGAACCCTTTGTTGTTAATCGCCTGAATTTAAGAAAAACTTCCAAAGCTGCTTAAGGTGTATGATCAGGAGATTGAGCGGCTCATGCATACCTTCTGCCACACACATCGCACAAATTTGTACACATTAGCAACATATTACTTACACCAACTCGTAATTCCTATTAATAAGAGTCGGTTAGCTGAGCGAATAACTATTTATTACGGCCGTCAAAATTAGCGGCTAAACTTTCGTTTACTATCATCGTTTTCTACAAATTTGCTTATAAAAATTGGTAAAGCAATGTTCTCAAATTTGATCGATTTCCTAAATCGTATGGTTAGATCTAGGACACAATCTGCATCAATAATAATACGTTTAACTATAGATGCTTGCTTTGTGTATCAATCACAATGGAAATATTCTCATGTAAAAATTCTTTCCATCCTACCATACTCACTGTGCGTGTTCGTAACTCTATGCGGATCTAAAGGTTCCACACTTTTGGAACGTAAAATTAATCTCCATAGTTTGCGAGCGTTCACGCACGTGCTTTAAGATCCCCGAATTGCGAACTTTGTTAGCACTGACAATTTATTCATACCTATGAAGTTTTATCATTGGCAGAGAATTACGGGTGAATCTGACACTTCATTGCGTACTCAGCTTCACAGTTGGCAAACACTGAGAAATGCAATTAAATCCTATTTGGAATAGTTAAACTAACTTTTGTTGAAATTTTTGATAAGAACAGCTCGACCTTTTTTTCCATATGTTTGAATATCACGTCTAAAGTCATGTGCACCACACTGATCGGCAAGTACAAGTGCAGCCATGATTATCGAGCCTTACAAAGTTATTTGTACAGCCACACTTCGTGGAAGTGAAGCACTTCGCTATTTTGTCTTGGAATTAGCGGAAGAAACCTCTGCTGTTCAACCGACAAGGAATTGAAGGAAATCACTTTTAAGGTGCTGAAACTTTCATGACTTATAAGTCTTACCATTTACAAGACGTGTGCATTAAGCTACGAAAGAACTCCAATAACTGAGCATTATTAAAGTACCGCATATAATAGTAATTTTTTACATCCGGCGAATATTTAATTATTCGTTGAAGTACGATTCGCAGCAACTGACTTAAAGCTGCAATATCCCTGAGCAATTTTCGAGGGCGATAAATAATGTGGCAACATTAAGAACAGATGCCAACATTCTAATTGCAGGGGGTAGGTACTTTCACTAGCTGTTTGACTGAGAGAAAGGACCTTCAATTTTGGTCAAATGAGAAAAACCTTCGACCAATAATGAACTGCTGAGTTTGTTTTATTAATAAAAAGCACAATAAACCAAGATATACTAGTAGACATTAGAGCCAGAGTATATTAGTCTGAAACATATTGCGAAGAGAATTACTTTGCTTTTATACTGCAATGCTTTGTGAGAATAATAAGGCATGTTAAGAGTATGTATGTTGTAAGGACCAACATATAAAAGTGCTACGTCCTTTTCTTTATTCCTTCAGTTTATAGTATTTGCAAGACCTTGCATGGAGCTCATGTGGAAAATGCATATGGACAAACGGTGAATGAATTGATTTAATTAAGAAATCAATACAAAAAAAATCAAATAAAAAAAAACATTAGAACACCAGCAACTTTATTAATAAAGAGTGTCTACCTTGTTGGACTAAAAAATTGTGGGTATATAAATGCAGCTTATAATTCAGTCAGATACTCTTGTTCGCCATTATTATCATTATTTTCTCTTGCAAAATAGCATATTCAATCAATGTGAGATCGTGTTACTCTTATTGGCAGCTGCGTTTATTTTAAAATTATGAAACTGCAACTAGAATTGTTTCGTTGAAGCTAGCCATCTTTATTATAGTGGTATATATGTAAGTATTTTTTTATTTAATTTTAGAATTACATTTATTTGGAAATAATTACTTCCTTAAGAAACACTTTGTCTGTCCTTGAATTATTGATTAAATTTTAAACACACAAAAACATAGATCTCTTACCACTGCTGGGGAGAGGTCTTTGATTTCAGCAAGCAGATTAATAAGTGAAGGTTGGCCAACCGATATTAATATTATAAAAGTTCTTACACCGCACTTAATTGTTTGTTCTCTTCTCTTCGATCATCTTCATTTCCGATTCAATTTGAAGTTATTTGTATATACAAAAAACTGGTGCAAGTGCGTTTTTACTTTATAACTCACATCCGAATGTTTAAGATATGAATTTTCGTAAGTAAAAATGCATATACAATTTGCAGAAGGCTGTAAAAGACGACGTTATTTTCGTTTCTAAGTTCATCGTTTGTCTTACGCCACACCATAAGCCTTGAGAAACTTAAATTTGCTCTCATCTTCAAAAATCACGCCCTCATTCATTATATTAGATCATTTTGGCGGCCAGCTAAATTGCCAGCATACTTCGACCATTGTTGGTCCCTTATGATACCCAGTGCCGTTATTTTGATCCCAACGGCAATGATTACTGGGCCAGATTTGAATTATTTAATCGCCAGAACATATGCATTTAAATATAAATAATAAAATAAAAAATGAATTCTAAAATGAAAGTACAAACCATTGTGAATTAAACATTGAATTGTAATTAAATGGCCTTATATTTGAATTTTGCGCCTAAGCGGCCATATTTATAGTTTAACGAAATATTGTATCATCGAAACACTAAATGAACTGGAAGAATAAAAATCCACTTGTTAACGAATCGTCACCCGATACGAACGCGTTTTTATTTCGAACCGGATCGTCGTAACTTCAATTTGAATAAGTAAGTAAAAGTGTTTAAAAAATCTACAAAAACGCTTGTAGAAATTTCAACGTATTTATTTTAGCTTTTACTGCGCTTTGAACTGGGGATCCCAAGGGCAGGCACATAACCAACTGCGTCATCCAGCCGTTTAATCTCATATTGTTGGGCAAGTTGATAACGGGCTTTGCTACGAGGAAGGGGGAAGCCGTGCTTCCCCACCTAGAGAGCCATTGCTCCTCACGAGTGTGCCCCGGTTCTACAGGGAAGGGAAAGCCGTGCTATCCCGAACGCTGCAGAATAGCACAAGGTTGCTGGCAGCTCCGGTGTTCGTGTGAGGGTAGGGGGTGGAGAGAGGAAACCCTTACCAATCGCTCTCCCGGTGATCTGCAGAAAAAAGCCAAAGAGGCCTGAATAATTTTTTCAAAAATAGAATACAGGCATCAGTATTAGACTTTGGAAATCCAGAGCGGAAGGTCACGGTGAACCAATAGAAGCTCATCGAGCATAGAATCTTTGATGGTTGGAATGACGCCATCACGAAGAGCGAAAAGGTAATCCTCCACTTCGCACAGCTGACAACTCTCAAGGGTTTTGCTCATGAAGTGCGAGAATAAGCAGACCATTGACTGGCTAGATATAGTACAGGAACCTTGGATTCACCGAGGAAAAGTACTAAGGCTAAAAGACAGACACTTGAACGCCTACCTATGCAACCCAAATGATGAATGCGAAGTAAGTAGTAAATATATGAACCTTGTAGCTAGAAAAAAGATTAATATGTTTCTTCTACATACTCTCAGCGATGCGAACAACAGAGGCAATAATCTTTTCAATTTTATTTTAAAAAACATCCCACTCTGTTGCCAGGTTGCCAGACAGGAGTCCTAGACCTTACGCTAAGCTATGTATCCGACAATCTCATAATTGATCATTTGAATATTTCAGATGCTCTATCCCCTGTCGTCTGATCACCTGAATTCTGAGCACCGACCGGAGCAATTCGCTCAGGGGTAAAAAGGCTGTCAAGGTGTTTGCTCACAGGGAAATTAACAATGTAAATCACTCTGAGCTAACTTCTAAAGCACCAACCCGCACCTTTCAAAAATTATTTGACCGAACAAAAGATTACCTCCCTGGTAGAACAATGATCCACTTATATTAAGAAAAATCAATGCGGCCACTTCCCATTATGCTTCAGAAAACCAAGGAGCAAACCAAGAGCAATTCCATTTAGAACAAACTGTCATAACTTATATAATAACAATAAAGCAACGCTTATACGACAAAATGGCAAAGCAATAAGTAAATACACAGAATTATGCTTCTGAAACTTATATGAATAAGATCGTAGAACCCATGTAAGGTTTAGTATACTGCAGGAATCCAGAAAACCTAGAGGATGCCTTGCGAATCCCTTTTGAAAGTGGATATTCATATACTAGAGACAGTAATAGACAACGACCGAACGTTGACAGAGACCTGAACAGACAAAATAATATGCCACAAAGGCAAGGTTATAGTAATATAATAAAAAAAAATAATAATAATTACCAGAATAGTGAACAATACAGGCACTAAAATAATTTAGTCAAGTTTAAGAACAACAGTCAGAAGCTCAGGTGCATTTAAGAATAATGATAATAATAATATTCCAAACACAGTCAAATTCCCAAATGGAAAATTAAACTTAAAACACTGGTTGAAGTCTCCGATTATTTAAAGAATTCGGCGCGTTGAATAAAACTTACTTACTTACTTAAGGTCGCGCTACAGTCCGGTGTGGACCTGGGCCTCAACTAACAAGTGTCTTCAGCCAGCTCGATCTTTAGCTAGCTGTCTCAATTTTCGCACGCATAGTTGGTTGAGGTCCTTTTCCACTTGCGTGCGTCACCTGAGTGGCGGTCTTGCTCTACTACGCTGTCTCTGGGGGATTCCAAAACTTTTCCGGCCGGAGTATTAGTTTCCATCCGCTCTACATGACATCGTCATCTCAATCGTTGGATCTTCACTCTTCTGGCTAAGTCGATGTCGCTGACCAGCCCGTATAGTTCGTCGTTATATCTCCTCCTCCACACCGATTGGCAAGAGTTATTCTTCGTTTGATTTCAGCGCTGGTGTCATTGTCTGAGTTGATAGCGGTTCCTAGGAAGACAAAGTTTTTGACTACCTCAAAGTTATATCTGTCTGCTGTGACGTTCTGATCGAGATGTGGTGTTGGGTGTTCTTTCTTATTGACAGCATATACTTGGTCTTACCCTCGTTTACCGCTAAACCCATCTTTGCGGCATACGTTGCAATACCCACAAATTCGCCATTGAAACTAGACATTGCTCCGTATAGCGTCTCTATAAATGCTATCATACGCGGCCTTAAAATCGATGAAAAGGTGGAAGGTATCGATTTCTTGCTCCTGGATTTTCTCCAAAATCTGCCGAAGTGTGAATATTTAGTCGATTGTGGATGTTCCTGCCACACTGGTATGGACCGACCAGGTTGTTGACGAATGGTTTTAGGCGTTCACACAGTACGGCAGATAAGATCTTGTATGCGATACTTAGGAGACTGATGACTCTGTAGTTGGCGCAGTTCAAAGGGTTTCCCTTTTTTTTGTGGATCGGGCAAACAATGCTGAGGTTCCATTCATCGGGCATGTTTTCCTCCGGCCAAATTTTACGGATGAGTTGGTGCATGCTCCTTACCAAATCATCGCCTGCGGCTTTAAAAAGCCTGGCGGGTAGGCCGTCAGCTACAGCAGCCTTGCTGGATTTCAGTTTGGATAAAACTGCAGAGCATAAATGAACTAATAGAGATATCCAACTACCTCGTCTCTTGCCTGAAACCCCTTTTGAACAACTTGTTGTTCTTGTAGCGTATAAGTATAATAGATAGATAAATAAATAATTAAATAAATAAATAACTAGATACATAAATAAACAAATAACTACAAATAAATTAATGCCAGTGGCGTTGTGGGTATGTGCGTCTACCCCAATCTCGACGTCATAGGTTCGATTCCTGCTCTGTGAAACGAAAACAATTTTCACTACCCCACCTCTTTCGAGTTACTGACAATACTCAAAGACTATTTCCTGTCTAGAGAAAGCACTCAAACAAAGCCGTTCGGATTCGGCATTAAAACTATAGGTCAATTCCACTCGTGAGAAAACAATAGCACGCACAACACGAGTGGTTGCTGAGAAGCTAGGCCCTGGCCCTCTTCGCGCTGTAGCGCCACCCATATTATTATATTATTATAAATAAATTAATACAATCACATAAATAAAGTAATAAATTAATAAGCACATAAGTTATTAAATAAATAATTAAATTAAATTAATGATTAATAATTAATATGAAAGTACAAAAATAAATAAATAAACAGGCAAAAAAGTTAAGAAATAAATAAATAAATCGTGCATTTTGACTAGTAGTTGCAAACAGGTTATTAACTAGGGGATTGTCAGCAAAAGCGCAAGAATTCATAAACTTTTCAGTGATTTTGGATATTCTCTCTGACACAAATTCAACACCAGCTCTTTTATGAAGGTGTAAAGCAGGATAATCCCATGGTAGGCTTGATATTAACTTTAGAACTTTATTTTGATCTACTTCTAATTTTTGTATGTGGCAATGGGCGGAGTTTCCCCAAACTGAACAACAATAAAGAAGAACGGCTTGAAATATAGCTTTAAATATAATTATTTTATTTGGCAGAGAAAGTGATGATCTTCTATTTATGAATAATTGGGTAGAGAAATCTCGTTGCAATTTTAACCTTATTAACAGTCTGTGAGATATGTTCCTGGAATGCTCATTTGGATTCAAGATGGATACCTAAATATTTAACAGAATATTGAACCTTTACGGTTGTTCCATTAATCTGTACATTAGAGGAGGGCACACAACAAGCTCTCCTTTTTCTAGTAAGAAAAAAATATTCGTAACGCCTTGCTTAAAACTTTGATTTTGACATTGAAGGTCTTGTTGAGTTCGTTACCGAACTTGATGGAGAATCGAGAGTTCTCCATCGTCATCCTGCACAACCTGACGAGTTTGGCAGGAATGTCAAAACTAGACATGCCGATGTATAACTAGTCTCTATACGCCCTGTCATATGCGGCCTTGAAATCGACAAATAGGTTCTAGGTATCCACCTGAATTTCTTGAGTCTTTTCCAGGATTTGCCGAAGTGTGAATATTTAGTCGATGGTGGACTTCCCCGGCCTGAAACTGCACTGATAAGGACCTATCTGATTACTAACAAATTGTTTCAGGCGTTTACATAAAACAGCAGAAAGGATCTTGTAAGCTATGTTGACGAGATCCCTCTAAATTGGCGCAGTCAAATGGGTCTTCTTTCTTGTCGATCGGACAAACGACGCTGAATTCCACTAATCGGACATGCTTTCCTCCGACCATGCCAACCAGATCATCTCAAGCTGTTTTGAACAGTTCCACGGACAGTTCGTCCTGTCGAGCAGCTTTGTTCGACTTCAGTCCAGATATCACTATCTTGATCTCGTCTTAGCCAGGGGTACGAAATTCTTTTCCGAATTCTTTGAAACATTCAGCCTGACAGCGGAATGTATGTCGTCGTCGCCGTTGAGCGACCTTAAGGGCGACTCGGTCGGAAAAATTTATAGCAATCCATTGCGATTGTAGTTTTCCGACGTTAAGCCGTAGGTTTCTGTCTCGACTCTTTACTTCCCTCGATATCCTCATACTCACCATGGGAACAGGCAAATAGTCCAGTGTCTGACGTCGATCGCAATGTGATCAATGTGGGTGTTGATTGATCAGATGACCGCCAGGTCCCTTTATGGATTTTGAGGTGAGGGTGCTCATCACAGAGAGATTACGCCCCGAGGCGAAATCCGGACAAACTGTGTTTTATGATGACTTTGTTGGTAGAGCGAACATCCGAATCCGACAATTCCGAATGCGTTTTTGTTAAACTAATGATAAATCGCATACCTTTACTTATGGGCTCTGGCACCTAGTGTAGTTAGTTTCACTCATGTAAGAGACGTATAAGAGGGCTGAGATCTTCCTATTACTATTCCTAAACTCGAATATCTTGCCCAACCAAAATAAGAACGTTGTTTTAATGGTGAGGTATCTGGGAAACGATTTCGTTTTGCCCTACCCATTTCTTCCTCAACAGAAAGCCGTTCCTAATTGATGTATGCCTAGTAAATTTGTTTTTCATTTTAGTTCATTTTATTTTCTAATTCTTTATAAACTTACATACTACAGAAAACTGCTTAAAAATATGCGACTGTGTCGACTTCTAACTTAATGGCTCCCGGCGAGCACTCTGCGCTAAACTTAGTCGTATTATTTGTCCTTCGACTTAATAATGCCAAAAATACAGAAAACGTTTTCCTTAAAACATATCTACGATCTTATATACTACCTTAAAATAAATTGCAACTACCTTAACTAAATATACATACATATTTAAACGCATGTATAGTAACATACAAATATTGGATTTGCATATAATAAAATGGTAAACACATAAGTACACTCAAGTGTACACGTATAATTTGTTTTGTTACATTTTTAGTTTTGCTTGTTTGTACGCATTTTGCAACATTCCTCTCGACTCGAGGACGCTGTACTAAACTAGAAGAGATTCTCATCAGCTCGTTGTGCGAATAAAGGGTCTTGATTGAGTTGTCCATCCACATGTGTATGCCATACATGTGTATGCCATACATGTCTAAATGAAGACACGTCCGAGTTCATCGCTCTGCCGGTATGACCCCGCATCAACGTCAACAAATTATTGTGCAAATCCCAAGGTCGCAATGCGGTACAAGTTCTTATTACTAGTGCGTATACATCGTGGTATTCTACTGTTCATCGTTCGCTTTATTGTCTTGTCGAATTAAATAATGTGCATATCTTTCTCTTCATAGGCATAGGCTTATGTACAAAGGGCAAAGTTGCTGACTGCACCCAAACTGGTAGGATACCAGAGCGATTATGCTTGTGCATAAGTCAAGTTGACATACAGCCTCCTCGTGGCGTCCCTGGATAGCCATCACAACAACCGTTGTGTGGTGAACTAATGAATGCAGCGATCCCCCTCTGCCCGAGGGTCAAATAATGGGGCTGGCCTACCAGTTGTAGGTTGTGCGTGAGGTTAACTCCCTCACCACATAAAAGATCGACGGTTACGATCCGACAACAAGCGTCGGATGTGAACGGATTCAAAGTTTATGACCAGCGAACGATCAAACGACAATGATTTTCGGTTCTGCACGTGCAATGTGAGGTCCCTGAACAGGCCACGTGCAGCCGATGAACTCACGGAGGCCCTGGACTGCTACAAAGCAGATATCACCGCCATCCAGGAGATGCAATGGGTTGGGCCGGGCAAAAGGAAGATGAGAAACTGCGACACCTACGTAATTGCTACAAAGAGGGAAGGCAGCGCTTATTTGGATGCGGATTCGTTGTTCGAGGCAGACTTAGGCAAAAAGTCTTAAGCTTTGATTATATCAGCGAGCGCCTCAGAACAATCCGCATTAACGCTAAATTCAGGAACATCAGTCGCGCACACGCCCCGACGGAGAAGAAGGATGACGATAGCAAGGATGACTTCTATGATCTCCTAGACAGAACATACGATCGATGCACTAGCACCACCTACAATCGACCGCTAGGCACTTTGCCGACCGAGTCTCACATGCAGCCAAGCAGGAGGCCTACAAGACAACGCTGCATTGAAGGGAAGAGCACCGGCTTCTCAGAAAGAAAAAGAAAGAGCATGAGAAGCGCACGGTCGTGGAGATGCAGAGGTGTTACAACAGGAAGGAGGTCCAAAAGTCTTACCAAAAGGTAAAACAAGTATCAGAAAGATATAGACCTCGGACCGAATCCTGCAGGGACGAAAATGGACAACTAGTGGTAGAATTGCAGTCGATGCTGAGAATTCGTAAAAATCATTTAGATTACAGTAGACTGTTAAACGGCGATGACGACACAAATTCCGCTGTCAGGCAGAATGTTTCAATCAATTTGGATGATGATGAACACGAATTCCGCCCTCCCGACTTATCGAAATCAATATAGGTATGTAGACTGGAGTCGAACAAAGCTGCTGGAACGGACGGATTGTCCGCGGAACTGTTTAAAGCAGCTGGAGATGACCTGTTTCCTGATATGGTCGAAGGAAAGCATGCCCGACGATTGGAATCTTTGTATCGTTTGCCCGATCCACAACAAAGGAAACCCCTTTGACTGCGCCAACTATCGTGGGACAAATCTCCATGTTAAGGAGGCGTACAAGATACTCTCTGCCGTTTTGTGTGAACGCCAGAAACCTTTTGTCAACAACCTGATAGGTTCTTATCAGTGCGGTTTCAGGTCAGGAAAGTCCACAATAGACCAAATATTTACCCTTCGGGAGATCCTGGAAAAGACTCAAGAGATGCAGATCGACACCCACCACCTTTTTAACGATTTCAAGGCCGCATATGACAGCGTGCATAGAAACCAGCCATGTCTAGTTATGATATTCCTGCCAACTCGTCAGGCTGTGCAGGATGACGATGGAGAACTCTCGCTGCTCCATCAAGGTCGGTAACGAACTCACCGAGACCTTCAATGTCAAAAAAAGTTTTGGGCAAGGCGACACGCTATCATGTGACATCTTTAACATCATACTTGAGCAGATCGTGCGAAATTCAAACGTAAACACCCGAGGCACGATCTTCCAAAAGTCCGTTCAACTGCTTGCTTACGCGGACGACATTGACGTGATTGGACGAACACAACGAGCCGTCAATGAGGCGTTTGCTGGTATTGAAGCGGAAGCGGTTAAAATGGGTCTAGCGGTAAACCAGGGCAAAACAAAGTACATGCTGTCATCACGGAAGGACGCACAACATCGACGTCTCGGACAGTGCGTCATATTGGGCAGCAGAAACTTTGAGGTAGTCAAGTACTTCGTCTACCTAGGCTCTGGAGTAAATAGAGATAACAACATCAGTACCGAGATCAAGCGCAGAATTACTCTTGCCAATCGCTGTTTCTTTGGGCTCAAGAGGCAATTGAGTAACAGAGCCATCTCTCGAAACACCAAATTGACCTTGTTTAAAACCCTCATCATCCCAGTCCTGCTCTATGGCGCAGAAACATGGACGCTATTGAAAGCGGATGAAGAAGCTCTTGGTTGTTTTGAAAAAGTTCTGCGTACGATCTTTGGTCCTGTTTGCGTTGATGGCGTTTGGAGGAGAAGGTTCAACCACGAACTATACGGGCTGTACAGCGGCATGCACCTAGTTAAGCGTCTTCGGATCCAACGCTTAAGATGGCTAGGTCATGTAGAGCGGATGGACACCACAGCTCCGGCCCGAAGAGTTTTCGACACTGAGCCATTGGGACAGCGCAATAGAGGACGTCCTCGCACTAGATGGCGCACACAAGTGGAAAAGGACCTCAACCAACTTGGTGTGCGCAACTGGAGGCAGCTGGCGAAAGATCGGGCTGGCTGGAGAGGCATGTTGGTTGAGGCCCAGGTCCACCCCGGACTGTAGCGCCAATCAAAGAAGAAGAAGATGTCCTTCTCTTCCTTTCTATTAGAAGAAATATGGAGCGCATTTGAAGTGTAATTTGTCTTTAGAAGCGTGGCCATCGCGCCCTACTGTAAATGTCGGAATTCGTATGAACAAACTCCCCTAGTTCCGCAATGTCGTCGGGGATCTCAGCACTAAGTCAGCAATGGTCACAGAGATACACGAAAGTGTTCAAACAGTTTACCGTTTGTGAGTTTGTGTCTGTCAGTTGCAGTCTTGCGTCAAATAGAAGGTGATCCAATAACAGAACCAGCTGTAGAGCAGGTCCCATCTGTGATTATTAGCTGTGTTATTCTTGATGAAAATTGCAAACACCGCCTCCACCAATGGACTTGGGCCGGTCTCTTCTCATAACATTGTATACCAGTAGCGCCAGAATTTTGATTACCTGCTCCTCTAATCGATCCATACGCCTTTCAATGACTGATTTCAAATCGGGCGTTGGATAGTGTGGTCTTGGCACTTAGGTTGGCGACGCTACCTTTGGTATTTGCTTCTTTGGTATTTGCTTCTTTGCCGAGACTCAGTGATCTAAACTCGCTATATGTATGGCCAACAAAAAAATCACTTATCACTGAATCCCCCTAAAACCGAAGCTCTCCGTGTGAGTAAACGGAATCTAGATACAACAATCGGAATTCTCAAAATTATTAACAGTACCATTGAATACGTCAACAAAATTGAAAATCAGGGAATTGTCGTTAACCAATTCCTCAGCTGGAACAATCAACTTCAAATCTAAAATGTATGGTATATAGCTTATTTTGTACAACGGTATTTTAATAAAGCAAATGAAAAAATGAACTGAAATATGAAAATACCCTCTTAAGAACACATACTGTACTCGCACGCGTTACGACGTATTTAAAAAAAATTAAATAAATCTATAAAGGACAATCAAACAAACATTGTTTTTTATTTATGGAGAACATTCCTTTATGGCGGGATTGATATGAGCATTATGATATTATATACCCTTCTTTTAAACCAAGCTCTACATATGTCTACAGATTGCAGATTGCACCAGACTGTGTGTTGTATTTTTTGCGTCCTTACTTTTTCGTCGATTCGGTTTCTAAATTCAAGTATTACCCAAGAA
The DNA here is from genome assembly GCA_916610145.1 of Eristalis arbustorum. Lineage (NCBI taxonomy): Eukaryota > Metazoa > Arthropoda > Insecta > Diptera > Syrphidae > Eristalis > Eristalis arbustorum. The sequence goes on along the minus strand of OU744317.1, from coordinate 64,031,976 downwards.
TACCTACTTCGTTGTAGAGTCAGACTTAAGATGGATTCTCGTAAATGTTCGAGAATTCTACACTATTGCAATGATAACTCTCCATGCGTGACATCTACGCAAAATCACGATTTCAGTATTTGTTGGAAATAATTTCATTTTGGGTTAGCGACTATTTCCATTGCTACCCCAAACATTTGATGGCATTTCTAATTCAGACATGCTTTTTGACAGCTTTTCCAATGCAAGCCCGACTAAGTGTCTTCGTCAATATTTAATTGCATTGCAATATATTTTTGCATTTGCATTCACCGTATTCCAAGAGCAACTTACAGAGAAATAAAGACAAAGCCTACCAGTGCTAATATATATCATGCATAAATAATAATTCGGCAGTGCTATTAATCAATTACGGTAAGGCGCAGTGCCAAGTGTAAAAATAACTTAACGAGGAATTATAAGTTTTATTTTTTTAAGTTTGACTCAGCTTTTGTTTCGTTATTGTACAAACTCAGGGCATTAGCAATCGTTCACCGATAATCACCGAATGGCCCATATTTGCCAAAAAATGTAAAATGTCAGAAAGAGAGAAAATAGTTAGAGATAGAGTACAACTGAAAGAAAGAGAGAGTTCTGGTTAAAGCAGAAATAAAACTTTGGCCTAGTTCCGGATAGACACAATTTATATGCAAACACACAAACAAAAAACAACTAATAAACGCAGTGAGAGAAAATGTGGGAAGTTGAAGAAAAGGCATGCTTCGATAACCGTAGAGCTTTTAAGGAAAGTTTAACTGGAAAAATAAGGGGAAATTTCCCAATATTACGAGCTTTTCCTAATTTCCTTCGTTTGTATTGAAGTTTCAGAATTTTAGAAATGAATTATCACAGCTATTTCAGCAAATTGTTCGACAAATATAATATGCGTGCGGAATTCGATTCATAAAAACTTTCTAGATTCAAATGTTGGCCTTTGAAGTTCACCTTTCAAGACTATTCCAGAATTTTACATGATGTGTATGTGTGTATGTAAAAAAAAAATGTACATGATGACATGTAAGATGCCAAAATAAATGTCTTATAATGAGCCCCTATAAAAGCGAAATTCTGATTTAACTCTCAGTTGAGATATCCTACGAATGGCGGTACGAGCGAAAAAGGTATATTATTGTCTCCTCTCTTTTGGCCCCTCTTCTTCTTCATCTATCCCAAACTACTTTGAAAGTCATTCTATGGAAGATCCCTCATTAAAGCATATCTACATATGTTTAATATTCTAAGCACTTGTCTATTCTGTGTGGTTATAAAGTGTAGGTCGTTTTGTTTTGAAGAACGAGGAAATATTTGTTTGAAATCAAAAAAAATTCCGCTGCTTTTGCCTGTAGTTACTTTTAGTAGACTACGGTTTCAATAGTTTTATCGTCAATTTTAAAACATATTGTGACGTGGGCACAAATCAATCTCAAGCGTCATCTGCGGGAAGCAATCGAACACCATTCGGAGTAGTAGCTATAATCCGTCGCTATAATAACGCTACACACAAACCACCACCAGCACCTCTATATAGTGCCGGCGGGGATTTGGTGGTTGTTGTGTTGCAAGCGAACAAGACAGCGCCGCTCCGGCCCCACCGTGCCGTTAAATTTAATTAATATTTCATATTATTATTATATAATATTATTATAATTATTATAAATACTATGTTTTTGGCAACACTGGTAAACTTAAACTTAAAACAGCTGACTCAGGTTTCATGTTTTGTTTCACTGTCAAACATCTTCAGTTTTGTCTATAATTTAACCATGAATCGTCTTACAAACGAACAACGTTTTTCAAATTTTTGAATTTTATTATCAAAATGAGTGGTCTGTTAAGAAAGTTCATCGCGCGCTTCTTCCATTCTATGGTCAGTTTAATCAACCCACTGAAGCGGCTATTCGGGCTATTGTAAATAAGCAGCATTGTCGATTTTGGAGTGAATATCAGCCACAAGCATTGCAAGAGCTACCAATGTATCCAGGAAAAGTTACAGTTTGGTGCGGTTTATGGGCTGGTGGGATCATTATACCGTACTTCTTCAAAGATGATGCGAATCGTAACGTAACTGTGAATGATGAGCGCTACCGTGAGATGATATCAAACTTTTTGTGACCAAAATGCAAGAACTTGACTTACATGACATGTGGTTTCAACAAGACTGTGCCACATGCCAAACAGCACGCGCAACAATGGACTTATTGAGAGGCGAGTTCGGTGAACCCTTTATTTCACGTTCGGGACCGGTCAATTGGAGGCCAAGATCGTGCGATTTAATGCCTTTAGACTATTTTTTGTGGGGCTATGTTAAAGCGCATGTCTATACAACAATCCCGCTTCTATTGACGCATTGGAAGACAACATTGATGCATTTATTCGTTAGATACCTGCCGAATGTTGGAGTATGCCAAAATTGGACTAAGCGGATGGACCATCAGTCAACATTTGTATGAAATAATCTTCAAACATAAAATTGTATGGACAGTACTATCGATTCAAACGAACATTTCATGCATTTTTTGAATTTTATGTTTTTTTTTTTGAAAAACCGTTCCTGTAGCTTTTAAAATATAACCCTTTACATGAGTGCCCATAGGAAAATTCCACAGCCAGATGGTGACAGAGTTTTCTAGAAAGAATACCGGCTGATATAAATATCGGAACAACTGCCGAAACAGGACAGTTTAGTTTGGGAATTTGTACAAAAGTGATCAAAGTGTTAAAAGTCTGCCTGAAAGGCAGCAAAGAAAAGTGTACTACACTAACTGTGGTGTTAAGGTGTAGTGAAAAGTTAAAGTAGTAATTCTGCATTATAAATTACTAAATCAGTGAATAGAATGTTTGGACTTGTGAGTTTCATTTTGTCACAATCCACTGATCGAATAGTTTTTTGGACAGATTAAATGTGGACCAGTTAAAGAAGGAACTCGCGCAGCGAAGCCTTTCGACAGTCGGAGGTACAACGGCTGCGTGACGCTCTAAAGGATGATGGAATCGATACGGATAAACACGAATTTGTTGTAGAAGGTCCGGAAACATCTGGAAATACGGCTCCGGTTGATTTAGCACAGGTAATAAGGATGATGCAAAAATTGTTCCAAGGACAGAAACAAGAGATGGCTCAATCGCTTGGTAGTGTGCGTGATTCGTAGGAAGAGCAAAAACAACAGATACAACAATCGCTTGGTAGTGTGCGCGAATCGTTGGGGGAAGAAATGAAAAGCTTGCGCGTATCGTTGGAAAACAAGATGCAACAATCGCTGGTGGAACACATGAAGAAAGCTTTAGAAGAAAAGCAGAACCGCTCCTGAAAGTAAACAGTGAAGTGAAAATGTAACAGTGAGTCAGTTCAGGAATATGCTGCAGAGTTTGCGCGATTGGCACATCTGGCGTACGCTCAACAATGGAGCTCATTGAAAATTCCAAGACGGATGCGGTTATAGACAGTATTAAGGATTTGGAGACGAAGCGAACAACCCTGTCGTCACCAAGGAGGACCTTCTAGGAGACAGTTGCTGCTGCATTGTCCTATGAAGCAGCGGGATTGGCATGTGGGCCACATCTTAGAGCCCGCAGATTGAACGCGAAGCCGGAACCTACTCGGGTGCCTACACTTACAAGGCCACTTTTAAGGGAGGTTGTTTCATATGCGAAGAGTTGGACACATGGCACGCGACTGTAGGGAGCGTTGAAAAAGTTCCCAGTCGCCGGCACAAAACATCAAGAGACGACACCCGGATGCAGCAGGAGATAACGGCGGCAGCAGGCCGCTCTAACTCTAACTAACTCTAAATATTCAGAAATGTCAATCAATTTCTTTTTCTAAATCAGCCTTTCCTATAAAATTTTACTACTCCATTGGATCAGCTAATCCTTCTAAAGTAAAGAGTGTTAAAGACCTAGGAGTAATGCTGAACTTCTCGTTTTCTTTTCACTCACATGTAAATTACATATTATCTAAAGCCAACTCGGCAGTCGGCTTCATAAAGCGTAATACTAAAGGATTCACTGATCCATTCGCACTTTTATCCCTTTACGTGTCCATGGTCAAGCATTTTCTTGAATATGCGGTTGTTATATGGAATCCTTATTTTGTCACATATTCTGACCGCATTGAAAAAGTGCAAAAGAGGTTTACTAAATTCATATTTTGTAAAATGCGATGGAATTTTCGCCCGAACTATATGGCCCGCTGTCAATTGCTCGGTTTGAAAACCTTAAAACGCGACGTACTCTTTATGAAGTAATGTTTGTTAGGGATATTTTATCTTCCCATATAAAACGTCATTATCTCCAGGCGTTACTTCAATTTTACTTGCCCACTACGCCACTTCGTACTCGACAGTTATTATTTAAAAGGTCTCATAACACTAAATACGGAAGAAATAAACCGCTTACAAGGGTAATCAGAGCCTATAACTAATATTCGCAATACCTGGATTTAGCTGATAGTAGATATAATTTTAAAAATTAATTATTAAACCTTTTTACTCTCTAAGTTACGTTAGTGATATGATTAACATTTTTACTTATTGTACCTTAATTGTTCAGAATCTGTAAGTACGTAAGTTACTTGTAGATAAATAAATAACCGAGAGTATCACCATAGGCACTACGACAGTTGAGCACGAGTTCCTAGTGTCGGATATATCATAGTGGACGAGTTGATTATGGGGGCAGACTTTATGATCAAGACCGGCATTACTTTGGATCTTGAGCGGATATTTCTGAAGTACGAGAATTCTGAAGTACCATTGAATGTTGGTGAGAGCAAGTCTTCGAGGATCAACCAAGCAGTTGCGGGAAAGGACATCAGGATGCCGCCGCATTCAGGGGCCGTAGTTTGGGCAAATATGGATGGTGATTGTGGGAACAACACGTTCAAATCCAATAATTCGATATTTTTAACTTCCTGTGTTTTACTTATCGCCAAGACGGCTGGTTTATAACGGGATAAGCGGACATACACAGCAATGGGATTCGTTCTGTGACATAAAGAGATATCGGAGATACTAAAATCCAAACTCCGACAGTGTGTACCAAAACTAAGATCTTCTTCTTCTTCTTCTTCTTCTTTGATTGGCGCTACAGTCCGGGGTGGGCCTGGGCCTCAACCAACATGCCTCTCCAGCCAGCCCGCCTCCAGTTGCGCACACCAAGTTGGTTGAGGTCCTTTTCCACTTGTGTGCACCATCTAGTGCGAGGACGTCCTCTGTTGCGCTGTCCCAATGGCTCAGTGTCGAAAACTCTTCGGGCCGGAGCTGTGGTGTCCATCCGCTCTACATGACCTAGCCATCTTAAGCGTTGGATCCGAAGACGCTTAACTAGGTGCATGCCGCTGTACAGCCCGTATAGTTCGTGGTTGAACCTTCTCCTCCAAACGCCATCAACGCAAACAGGACCAAAGATCGTACGCAGAACTTTTTTCTCAAAACAACCAAGAGCTTCTTCATCCGCTTTCAATAGCGTCCATGTTTCTGCGCCATAGAGCAGGACTGAGATGATGAGGGTTTTAAACAAGGTCAATTTGGTGTTTCGAGAGATGGCTCTGTTACTCAATTGCCTCTTGAGCCCAAAGAAACAGCGATTGGCAAGAGTAATTCTGCGCTTGATCTCGGTACTGATGTTGTTATCTCTATTTACTCCAGAGCCTAGGTAGACGAAGTACTTGACTACCTCAAAGTTTCTGCTGCCCAATATGACGCACTGTCCGAGACGTCGATGTTGTGCGTCCTTCCGTGATGACAGCATGTACTTTGTTTTGCCCTGGTTTACCGCTAGACCCATTTTAGCCGCTTCCGCTTCAATACCAGCAAACGCCTCATTGACGGCTCGCTGTGTTCGTCCAATCACGTTAATTTCGTCCGCGTAAGCAAGCAGTTGATCGGACTTTTGGAAGATCGTGCCTCGGATGTTTACGTTTAAGTTTCTCACGATCTTCTCAAGTATGATGCTAAAAAAGTCACATGACAGCGTGTCGCCTTGCCCAAAAACCTTTTTTGACATTGAAGGTCTCGGTGAGTTCGTTACCGGCCTTGATGGAGCATCGTCATCCTGCACAACCTGACGAGTTTGGCAGGAATGTCAAAACTAGACATGGCGCTTTATAGCTCGTCTCTATGCACGCTGTCATATGCGGCCTTGAAATCGACAAATAGGTGGTGGGTGTCGATCTGCATCTCTTGAGTCTTTTCCAGGATCTGCAGTAATGTGAAAATTTGATCGATAGTGGACTTTCCTGGCCTGAAACCGCACTGATAAAGACCTATCCGGTTGCTGACAAAGGGTTTCAGGCATTCACACAGAACGGCAGAGAGTATCTTGTAAGCGATGTTAAGGAGGCTGATCCTTCGCTAGATGGCGCAGTCAAACGGGTCTCCTTTCTTGTGGACCGGACAAACGACGCTGAGATTCCACTCATCGGGCATGATTTCCTCCGACCATATCTTACAGATGAGCTGGTGCATGCGCCCAACCAGATCATCTCCAGCTGCCTTTAAGAGTTCCGCGGAATATCCGTCCGCTCCAGCAGCTTTGTTCGACTTCAGTCTAGATATCGCTATCTTGACTTCGTCTAAATCGGGACGACGGAATTCGTGTTCATCATCGTCCAAATTGAGTGAAACATTCTGCCTTACAGCGGAATTTGTGTCGTCATCGCCGTTTAACAGTCTACAGAAATGATTTTTCCAAATTATCAGCATCGACTGCGATTCTACTACTAGTTGTCCATTTTCATCCCTGCAGGCTTCGGTCCTCCTTCCTGTCGTAGCACCTCTCCATCTCCACGACCGCGCACTTCTCATGCTCTTTCTTTTTCTTTCTGAGAAGCCGGTGCTCTTCCCTTCACTTCTGTTCGTAGAGCTCACGAACAGCTCTCGTTGTTCGATGCAGCGTTGCCTTGTAGGCCCCCCGCTTGCACTCGTCGTCAAACCATGGGTTCCTTCTTGGTGGTGTCGTGAAACCCAGCACATCAGTGGCAGCTTCTTTGATGGCGTTTTGACAACGTTTCCATTCTTCTTCTAATGAATGTGCAGGCAGCGTGGAACTTTCAGAGAGTTTCAGGGAGACTCGGTCGGCAAAGTTCCTAGCGGTCAGTTGCGATTGTAGCTTTCCGACGTCAAACCGTAGTATTCTTTCTTGACTCCGTACTTCTCTCAATATCCTCATCCTTACCTTGGCTACAACAAGGAAATGGTCCGAGTCGATGTTGGCTCCTCGGAACGTGCGGACATCGAGAATATTGGAGGAGTGTCTGACGTCGATCGCAACGTGATCAATCTGGTTGACTGTTGATTGATCAGGAGACCGCCAGGTCCCCTTATGGATGTTGAGGTGTGGGAACCGCGTGCTCATCACAGAGAGGTTACGCCCCGAGGCGAAATCTACCAGCCTGAGTCCGTTTCCGGATGTGTTGTTGTGCAGGCTGTGTTTTCCGATGACTCTAGCAAAGATTTCTTCCTTTCCCAGCTGTGCGTTGAAATCTCCTAGAACGATCTTGGTGTCATAACTGGGGCATCGATCGTATGTTCTTTCTAGGAGATCATAGAAGTCATCCTTGCTATCGTCATCCTTCTCCTCCGTCGGGGCATGTGCGCAAATCAGGCTGATGTTCCGGAATTTAGCCTTGATGCGGATTGTTATGAGGCGCTCGCTGATTTAATCAAAGCTTAAGACTTTTTGCCTAAGTCTGCCTCGAACAACGAATCCGCATCCAAATAAGCGCTGCCTTCCCTCTTTGTAGCAATCACCGTAGTAGATGTCGCAGTTTCTCATCTTCCTTTTGCCCGGCCCATCCCATCGCATCTCCTGGATGGCGGTGACATCTGCTTTGTATCAGTCCAGGGCCTCCGCGAGTTCATCGGCTGCACGTGGTCTGTTCAGAGACCTCACATTCCACGTGCAGAACCGAAAATCATTGTCCTTTGATCGTTTGCTGGGGTCGTCAACTTTGAATCCGTCCATATCCGAGGCCTGTTGTCGGTTCGTAACCGTTAGTTTTTTTATGTGGTGAGGGAGTTAACCTCACGCACAACCTACAACTGGTATGCCAGGCCCATTATTTGACCCTCGGGCAGAGGGGGATCGCTGCATATATTAGTTCACCACACAACGGTTATTGTGATGGCTATCCAGGGGCGCCACTAGGAGGCTGTATGTCAACTTGACTTATGGACAAGCAGGGATCGCGCTGGCATCCTACCAGGTTGGGTGCAGTCAGCAATTTTGCCCTGTGTACATAAGCCCATGCCCCCAAAAAACTAAGATCAGAAGTGTAAATTTTAAAATTAGCTTCCCAACAACAATCAATGAAGGTGTTATGCCCATACATCGATTAGAGTTGGTCCAGATGCTACACACTCTCAGTCGCCTCAACCAGCCTGAAAAAATCAAACGGGTGTTGCGATCGAGAATGCGCAGCAGTGGTTTGTGATGGAAAGGGGCGAGAAGGAGCGGATCGGACGCACTCGATACCGAAACACTTCACTGCACTTAACCTGTTTTTGTTTTTATGTTATTTTTTTTTTTGTATCACGGCACTCGCGATGCGTTTGTGGCTGTAATGGACCGCGGCAGTTAGTAGTTTTTTTGTTGTTTGTTTTTTTTTTTTGTTTTTTGTTCAGGCGCACATGTATTGCATATTTTTAAAATAATAATATTTATCCACAGGTTGGGAAGAAAAACATTGTATTCACACGCAGAGAATTCCAAGATAAAGTTGGCTGCTGCCAAGACTCAGTTGGCATCGATCCAGATGGAGTACTGATACTGTACAATGACTTCTTCGTGGTTGAAGATCCACAGGAGAAGGTGAAAGCAATTGGCACTGTATTCCAGCGAGTGTAAACGGTCAAGGAATTTCACAGGGCGAATAACGAACTCGAGACCGAAGCAATGCTAAACCACAACAACAAATCGTAACGAAATCAATGGCGATCTGAGAAGCCAGATTTCAATACATTCAATGAACATCACATGGTAAATATTGCCGTCACCGTATTCCAAATTTTGTGAAAAGTGTAGTTAGGTATCTTGGCATTTGGTTGGATCAATATCTGTATTTTGACAAACATATAGATACCCTCATCCGACCAATTATGGCATACGTTCCACTGTGGCTCAACGTGAGTCCTTCTCAGGTGGAATAGATGAAGTTGTTTGAGAGACAGTGTCTTCGGACCTGACTCCGGTTGTATCGTACACACGATATTGGGTACAAGAAGTTCTATACCACCGATGTTCTGTACAGCGCAGGCAAACTTGTACAGGATAGGTCATTTTATTATGAAGCTGACCAGAGGGCAAATTTTACGAGCTATGAATTCCTATTGATTCTGACTTTTACATCGGATTAGCACTTAAGCTCGCACTGTCAAATCGAGCATAAATAAGTGTATGATTATATGTGAAAATAACTTGTTCAGTTTCTGTATTTATCAATCTTATTTTTTCATTTAGACTTTTCAGCAATTCCCGTCCTTCCTTCAACCAACATTTACATGCCATAACTCATGAATCTTTTTAAATTTTGATTGTGTTCAGAACACCCATTGCGTTAAGTACCTTTAGCAAAAATCTCTTCGGTTGCAGCCATGTACGTGAAGATATGGGTTTTGCCATTGCATACTTGGAGTATAGATCAAAATAAAAAAAATAGTTACAAATGTTGTATGTGCGTCGAACCCAACCTCGACGTAGTGGTCCTGTCACTCGTGAGAGAACAATAGCACTGTGGCAACACGGTAAAAATTGAAAATGAGAGACAAACGAAAGAGTGTCAACAATCGAAGAGTGACAACACTAAAAAGAGCTACGTGCATATGAAGGAACTAGTGAGTGAGTTTTTTGGTAATAGTGACGAATACCAACACTTCGAAACACAGTTGAAAAGTGTTCAGCATACATACAACCTTGATGAAGTCAATATGCGCATACTTATCTCTTGTGGATTGAAGGAAAGAGCACTCAAATGGTCTCACTCATGGACCGATCTGATGACAGTGTCGACAGATCATCTGTTGACAGAAATGAAGGAATTATTCGATGACCATTCAAGCAAATTAACGCTGAAAAAATTATTCGAGGCTAGGACATGGACAACAAATGAGTGCTTCCAAGAATATTTCCACGAAAAAATCATCATGGGCAATAAATTATCCTTGGATAAAGAAGAATTAATTGAATACCTTATCGAAGGCATTCCTGATGAGCAACTCAAGTCACAGGCGAAAATTCAACGTTTTCACAACGCACATCATTTGCTAGAGCCCAACTCGCCAAAGAAGAAGAGCATTAACATCGAGGCATCGACATCAAGACAAAGAGAACCAGGAGCTGAGGCGAATAAACGAGCGATACGCTGTTACAATTGTGATTCGTTGGGACATATGGCAGCAGATTGTCGCAAAGCTAAGCGACCACTCGGAGCTTGTCATATTTGTGCTGAAATGGGCCATCACGCAGCCGATTGCCCTAAGAAGAAGACTAGACTATAAACTATAACAATGATCTTGTAAGATATTTTAGTTACACTTCTAATAACGATAGGTATACGTAGAATTTATCATTAGGCAACACGGCAACACGATTAGTTTTATCCGAAAGAAGTTCGTACCATCAGGTGTTATTAAAAAGAAAAATGAAGTAAATCTTAAGTTTGTTGGAATTAACAAAAGTCCTCTTTTTGTTCATGGAATAATTTGTTGTACGGTTTAATTTGAGACAAGAGAAATTGGAATAGATTTACTAATAGTGCCAAATGGTACTATGCAATATCAAATTGTTTAAGGTCGACATATTATGAGAAAAGCCGAATTAAATATAATGAGAACATCAAATGAGATAAAGAATGAAGATAATGAGAAAGAATTTAATAAGGAGTGTACAAGTTTGATGAAAATAGCAGTAAATGATAATGATGGTAAAAATGAAATAGGAACTAATGATGAATGTATGGAATCAATTTGATAGGGGTTTATTACGAAAACGATTTGATAAAGAATGATAACATTGATTTAATTGACAAAAAAGTATTTACAAAAATGTTTAAGGATGAATATTTGTACTGTAAACGTCCCGATATGCCTGAGGTGACCTGTCAAGTGAAGTTGATATTGAATAGTGATAAGCCTTTCCACTGCCCTCCTCGAAAAATGTCATACTACGAAAAGGAACAAGTTCAATGTATTATAGACGAATTACGAGAGAGAGAGAGATAATAAGACCAAGCAGATCGGAGTATTCATCTCCAGTAGTATTACTTAGAAAAAGGACTGGTGACATTAGATTATGCCTAGATTATAAGGTTTTAAGTAAAGTTACACTAAAAGATAACTACCCGATTCCCTTAATAGACGATCTTTTGGATGGATTAGTGAATAAAAAAATATTTACTTTGTTAGATCTGAAGAGTGCATTCCACCATGTAGAAATGCGTGAGGAATCTATTAAATATACGTCCTTCGTAATACCGATGGGACAATTCGCACCATCTGAATTCCAGCGTTATGTCAACCGAGTATTCGAAGATCTTATAAGGGCAAAGAAGATAATGATTTATATAGACGATATAATGATAGCTACTCAGGCAATAGAAGAACATTTTGAAGTAATAAAAGAAGTTTTCAATAGATTGGTCAAAAATAGATTAGAATTGTGGTTAAACAAATGTCAGTTTTTGGAATCGCAGATTCGGTATTTGGGTTATTCTGTCTCTGGAGAAGGTATCAAACCAGATGTAAAAAGAATAGAAGCAGTTAGTACTTTTCCAGTTCCTCGAAACGTGAAAACAGTTCATAGTTTTCTGGGTTTATGTTCCTACTTTCGGAGGTTCATCCAAGGGTTTTCGCTTATCGCTCAACCCTTGTATAATTTAGTTAAGAAAGACGTCCCGTTTAAGTTCGGCGAGCAAGAGCTCCGCTGAAATTGAAAGAGAAGTTGGTAGAGTCCCCACTAATGGCTATATATGATCCCAAATGTGAAATGGAATTACATTGTGACGCAAGCTCATTGGGTTATGGAACCATACTGTTACAGAAAAAGATGGATGGACACAAATCCCAATACCACAGTTTCGAACTCGAAACATTAGCAAAAATCTATGCGTTACGTACATTTAGGAGTTACTTACATGGATTCAAATTTAAGATTGTTACCGATTGTAACTCCCTGACTCTGACTAAATAAAAAAGATATTATTCCAAAGATTGCCAGATGGCCTTTAGAGGTACAAAATTTTGACTACGTTTTAGAACATCGAAGTGGTGCTGAGATGCAACATGATGACGCATTGAGTCATATTCAAACAATTTTGGTTCTCGAAGAAAACACATTTGAAAAAAAATTAGCAATTAAACAGCACAAGGATGAAGCGATTAATGAGATTAAGAAAAATCTAGAGAAAAAGGAAAGCAGTTTTTATGAAATGCGAAACCGGTTGGTTTACAATGTATTGGTTTCCTAAAATTAGACAGAAAATAAAAGAGCATATTACAAGCTGTCTTAAATGCATTTCTTTTTTACCGAAGTTTGGTAAACATGAAGGGTTACTTCACAATACACCGAAAGGAACCAACGTACTATTCGAAAAAATACATATTGACCATTTTGGTCCAGTAACATTAAGGAATACAAAAAAGTATTTTTGGTGATAGATGCATATACCAAGCTTGTCCGTCTGTATGCTGTGCGAACGACAGGTAAGAATGAAGTGTTTAGTTGCTTAAAAAACTACTTATGTTCATACAGCCGTTCAAAGACACTGGTGTCTGACCGTGGTAGCGCTTTCACATCAAAAGATTTTGAGAATTTCCTTCAGGAAACTAATGTTAGTCATGTGAATATCGCCACTGGGTCTCCACAAGCAAGCGGGCAAGTGGAAATAGGGAATATGAGCTTAGGACCAATGATAGCGAAACTAACAAGTGCAGGAATTATTTCTTCCCTAGATGGTGTTTTACCCAAAATCGAATTTTCTATGAACAATATTATTAACAGAAGCACGAGTACGACCCCAAGTGAGCTGCTCTCCAGAGTAGCACAAAAAGGAATAGTTATAGACTTCTTGAAAGAATGTTTGAATAAGATTAATGAACAACAAGAAGATCGAGATTTAACGAGAGTAAGGAAAAATTCAGAGTGCAAAATAATTAAGAACCAGGACTATAACAAGAAAGTAAAAGATCGTAACAGAATTCACAAAGAATATAAGAAAGGAGAATTATGGTTAAAAATTGTATAAGCAGGAGCCTGTAAGAAGATCGCACCGAAATTTAAGGGCCCTTATGAAATAATTAAAATCCTCGCAAATGGTAGATATATATTAATGGATGTTGAAGTTTTTCAGTTGACTCAGGTTCCACATGAAGGGATTTCGGAGGCAGCTAATATGAAAGGATGGATGAGTGGCTGCCGGTAGAGGAAGAAAAATAAGCAGTCGGTAAGGATATCTTGTAAGCGAAAGACGTGTGGAAATAAACATTAACTAAAGAAAAAAGGACTTAAGTGTTTTTATATTTTAAACAAAGAAAAGAAGCCCCTGATACCCCTTACAGCACGTTGATTCCATCTCTGTAATTTGGCATTAGGTTCATTTATGTTGCGTAACCATTTTAAGGGTCTGTGGTCGTTTACGTTTACGTTTTACAAAAACTGTATCTACGTAAACACAATCAATTTGTCCGATACAAGCGTTCGATCACTAGATTGTACTTCACTATTTCTATGCACTGATTTATTTATTACATCGCAGAATTACTATTTTAACTTTACCCCAATTAGTTTATGACATCCTTAGCCTAAGGCTTCATCGCTCTGGCTTAAGAGCTAATTCTAATTTTAATAATTATAATTTAGCATATTAAATAAGTAAATACATAAATATATATGAAGCTTATTACACTTTTCTTTGCTGCCTTTCAGGCTCGCACTTGTAACCTGCATTCTTTCTAGAAAACTTTTCCTATGTTGATTATGTGCAACTCCACGTAGGCGGCGGCGCGACGCTATCTCGTTCGCATGCAATACAACAACCGCTAATGGAATTTCTCTCCGGCACTCTGTACATGAACCCATTTACTCAATAGGCTGAGGTGTGAATGGAGGCGGCACCTACTCGGGACCCTTTTAAGTGCCACTGTTTTATCTGCGATAGAGTTCGACACATTGCACGCGTCTGTAGGGAGCGTCGGAAACGTTCCAGGTCCCAGTCACCGGCACATAACATCAAGAGACTACAGCCTACAAATCTGTACGAGTTACGGATCCGGATCTATCAAAAATTATTGAAGGCATTCAACGTTGAATCAGACCGTCATGAGAGAGCATGGCCAGAGGGAGTTATGTCGACAAGGTATATTTGGCTTAGTGGCGAAGTCTACAAATGCAGAATGGTTGCTTGCATCGCGTATGGGAAAATGACGACAGCCAAACACCACGAAATTTTATTGTAGTATCCCAACGGGTCAAGTGGAGGACGTCTAGGCATTACAAGGACGGTTGAGTAGATTAAGTAGAGGTTTAACTGGGAAGGATGCCAGCAATCAGTAACCATGGATCCAGGCGTGTAATATTTGCTCGAAGGCCAAGGGGCCGCAGTCAGGTAGCCGTGGGAAGATGCACCAGTACTACGTTGGAGCACTATTCGAAAGGGTTGACGAAAGCGAACATGGTAGAAAGTACGTCATGGTTGTATTCCACTATTTCAGCAATTGGTCGGAGGTATATTAAATACCGAATAAGGAAGCAAAGACTTGTCTAGATGCATTTTTCTGCAATTGGATCCGCAATGTCGTTTTGGTGTTCCCTTGGAACTGTACTCGGACTAGGGAAGAAATTTTGAGTCCAAACATAAGACAAGGACAACACCGTTGCATCCACATTTGTACGGTATAGTGGAATGGTTCAACCGAACACTACAGAAGTTCTGAGGAAAGCAGTCGTTAGGAATCAAGGAAACCAGTCTTCCTTATGGCTGCCGATCTGCTATTCACGACACAACATCAACATCACCGGCAAAGGTAATTTTCGGATCGCACTTCAGTCTTCCAGCGACCTGAAGTTTGGCATATCGCCAACAGAAAAAGACTCGTTACACTCAAAAAATGTCTGGACCATATTCAACGAGACATAAAGGTGAGTACACAGCTTAAGAGCGACACAATGAAGGTAAGTTATGTCATCGGGGCAAATTCTGGAAACTTTGTAGTAAAGGCTGATTTTTTAGCTATTATCTTTTTGGCAAGACTGGTTTAAACAGCTGACTCACGTTTCGTGTTTTGTTTCACTGTCAAGCATCTTCAGTTTGGTATATAATTTAACCATGAATCGTTTTACAAATTAACAAAGCTTGCAATTATTGAATTTTATTCTCAAAATGCGTGCTCTGTTAAGAAAGTTCATCGCGCGAGTTATAGCCTTTGAATTGGGTACGTAAATAATTAATAGAATTTTATATTTTAGTGTGAATATCAGCCAGAAGCATTGCAAGAGCTACCAATGTATCCAGAAAAAGTCACAGTTTGGTCCGATTTATGGGCTGGTGGCGTCATCGGACCGTACTTCTTCAAACATTATGCGACGTAACGTAACAGTGAATGGTGAGCGCTACCATGAGATGATATCCAACCTTTTTTTGCCTAAAATGCAAGAGCTAGACTTGCATGACATGTGGTTTCAACAAGACGGTGCTGAGTTCGGTGAACCCTTTATTTCACGTTCGGGAACGGTCAATTGGCCGCCTAGATCGTGCGACGTTATTAGACTATTTTTGTGGGGGTTAAAGCGCATGTCTATACAGACAAGCCCACTTCAATTGAAGCATTGGAAGACAACACTGAAGCATTTACTCGTGAGATACCGGGCGAAATGTTGGAAAGAGTATGCAAAAATTGCACTAAGCAGATGGACCATTTGAGGCACAGTCAAGGTCAACATTTGCATGAAATAATCTTCAAACATTAAATTATATGGACCGTACCATCGATTCAAATAAAGATTTCATGCATTTTTCTGAATTTAACGTGTTTTTTTTTATAGGTATAGCTATAGCTTTTAAAAAATCCCCCTTTATATTAAGCCGAATTTAAAAGATAACCAATCAAGAGCAGAATTAATTTTATAAAATTCTTTTGGTAACGTAATCAAAGGAGTAGCAGATGTATTATCCATGAAATTTGTTCATCCCATAGAATCAGTTAATGTAAGCTTGGCACACTTTCCTTTTGTCACATTCGCATGATTTTCATTCGTAGATAGCGATGTAATATAATGCAGATTGCTCTTTTTTATTGTGACAATTACTTGTTATAACGGAGGTAGAAAACTGCCAATTGCTGTTACCCTTACTGTGGTCTATGCCAACATGAAGACAACAAGAAAAAAAGAATGAAGAAAAAACTATGCAATATTGTTATGTGTATTTTATTGAATATTTTTGAAAGCATTCCCGCACCACCTTTGAGATATGCATATGACGCGTTTACTGTTTTTTTACCGGGTGTTCGGCTTATTATTGTAATTAAAAAATTCTCAAGTTGCTTTTCTACACCCATCTGACGGTAACATTCCTAGAACGCTTTCAAGAGCAGATCAACCAGTTCTCGAATGTGTTCTACCAAACATGGGGTTGACAACCAGATTACATCCATCAAATTGCTTAAAAATTGGAAATGCTAAGCTTTTGTGGTTCAGCCGTAGATATTGTAGGTAGAGGCAAGCTATATGAATTACTTTCACGCCCTTTACGATAGAGCTAACCGTAAGCATAAGCGAAACTGTTTTATTTTTTATTCACATATGTGTGCACAGTCAGTTGTGGTGCATGCGAACGAGATAGCGCCGCGCCGACTCCACCGTACAGTTATACATAATCAACCCCGAATGTACATACATGAGTGCGACAGAGTTTTTTTTTGAAAGAGTACTGGCTGATATAAATATCGGAGCGGAACTGTATTTTGTATAAAAGTGTGAGCCTGAAAGGCAGCAAAGAAAAGTGTAACAAAGTATTCGTGGTGATATTAGGTCTAGTAAATTTTAAGTAGTAAAGTGCGTAGACACAGTTTTTGTGTAAAACGTAACAAAATGTAAGTGCTCGTGTATATTATATCGAACTGCTTTAAGTAACTATGAACATAATATCTGATAGAGGTAGACACAGATGAATGTATTCAAACATAACAAATCCCACTTGTCTTCTAGCTATTATATTTTTAACGTCTGCTTCTATCAATTGCAATTGCTAACTACACATCAATTGTAGTTACACTTTAGGTGATAGCCTTGTATATCTTGAAACACTTGCATTTTTTTTCCACAACATGGAGGGAAAATGAAGTAAAAATATGTGCTATAAGTATGCCGGGGTTAATAGAAGTTGCACTACTAGAAAGCGCATTAGAAACTAATTTAATTGTCCGTTAAGTTTGTTTATCATGTTTTGTCGCTGAGAGATAGGCAAATGAGATTTTTGTATCTGAAAGGAAAATTTCGAATCTACCCAACGGATTTGAGTGCACTTTTTCAATATAGATTCGGAATTCTTCTGCAGTTTTTTCTTAGCCATTATTATGCTTATTTTAACAACAACATTTTAATAGACAAAATATTAATACTTCTATTGATTTTGGTTCATTTTTTGGCTATATCTTAGTTTTCTTTACTCTCACCAAGCAGATCTAAATTGAATTTACATTACTTTTTCGAACACATTGATATGTATATACTCTGTACTTTATCTTAGAGACCTTTATCGGTGCCCCACGATATGTACATCTTGCACACCCTGACGAAACGGTATTAAATATTTGTGTTACGAATGCCATGATTTAAAAAATAAGTGAAGTAAGTCATTAAAATACGAAGACCCTCTTCGCAATTTTATTCAACAGGGAAAAATCAGTATCAACCACAACAATCTGAGAAGCAGGATTATTATAATAAGGATTACTCCAGTGGAAACCATCCTCAGAAAAACCAGAGCGAGGGTCAGCTCGTGTTTTCACATTAAGAAGCAACGCTTCTAAGACCATTTCTAATGAGACAGGAAGAAGATGGATATGTCTTACTCCTCCGAAGTGGCTCGACGGATTTTCGCGAAAAACAGAATAGAAAATTTCGTATCACTCTCAATTTTTACCCTTTTACGATCAACTCCTATTTTTCCACGGCGATTTTTATTTTTTTTTTTTTTTTGCTCTATCCATAGATCCGCAATAGGGTTGCAAGATGGCAATCGAGCATAATAATTATAGTACAATGAATTCTGATTCAGAGTTTATAATTTAAAATTTTCTTTAATTATGATTTTATTTTTTCAATTCAATTTGGTCTACCGTTGTCACCATTCCACCAGCAAAAATCACGGAGCAGGGGTGAGCATGAAGCTGGGTTAAAAAAATGAATGAAAAATGTTATTGAAGCCATTTTTTTTTTAGATAATTTATTTCCGTATAAAAAGTTTACATTTCATTTAGTTTATCGCAGAATATATATTACAGAGATGTGATGAATTATGTATCTTTCTTCTGAAAAAACGTTAATATTTATATTTTAAGTTTTATATTTTTGATGGAAACTGTCGAAAATTGAAGGAAAATACGAGAAAAACCTTCAATAAGAGAGCAAAAAAAATATATATATATAAATATATTTTTATATACGTAAATAAAAATAAAAAATTAGTATATAAATAAATAAATAAATAAACGAATAAATAAATAAATAAATAAATAAATAGATAAATAAATAAATAAATAGATAAATAAATAAATAAATAGATAAATTAATAAATAAATAAATAAATATATGTGTAAATATATAAATAACTAAAACAAAAATGTACAATGAAAACAATATACATAAAAAAAAGAAACAAAATATATATGTATGTTATAGTTATTGATACACAAGTCATTAATTAAGGGATTATCGGTCAAAGTGCATGAGTTTATAAATTTATTTGTTAATTTTAATATTCGTGTAGTGATAGGGTCAACACCCGCCCTTTCATGCAGTCTTGAAGTAGGGAAATCATAAGGTAGATTTAACATCATTTTAAGGACTTTGTTTTGAGCCATTGTATATCATTTCCATTTACCTGCAAGCTACTGGAAGGGAGAAAACAAGATTTTCTTTTACGGCTGAAAAAGATTGCTTGCATATTGTTTTCGTTTACTTTAATTTTCCATTTATTGCAGTGGCTAAGTACAATTTCTATCGCAATCTTAAGATGGGTCTCAATAACAAGCCCAATTCGTGCGACGAACAAATAGTTGTGTCATCAGCATAAATCGCTGTTTCACATTGAGGTATCTTTGGAAAATCAGATGTATACTGGATATACAATATGGGGGCCAAAACAGAACCTTGCGGTACTCCGGTATTGTAAAAAACTATGTTAGAAACACCATTGTGAACAGGTAAGATGGAAATCTTAGGTTAATCATTTTGTATAGTAGACCGTAATGCCACACACTATTGAAAGCCTTTTCGACGTCAAGTAGCACCATACCACTTGATTTTCCGCTTGATCGATTTCTTTTTACATAATCACAAATTCTCTTGACTTGATGTGACGCACTGTGATAAGGTCTTAAGCCAAATTGCTCATTCGGAAGTATGGGTTACTCATCAATAAATTTTATGATCTTCTCCTTAAGAACTCTTTCATAAATTTTACTCAAATTACTTAATAAGCTAATTGGGCGGTAGCTATCCACGCTATCTGGTGGCTTACCAGCCTTGGGTATCGGTACAATTTGGCTAGTTTCCATTTAACTGGAAAATACTGCAACTTTAGGCAAGCATTTATAAGATGCCTCACCATCTTAATCCCACGTTTTGGTAACTCCCTAAGATAGATGTTTTTAATCATATCTAGACCTTCTTCAATGTATATATCCGATAGCGTATCTAGTTGCAATCTTTGAAATGCTAACATAGTGTTGTTTACCAAAGTGTCTGTGTGGATATCACCTAAATTTTGTGAACACAATGGTTACGCTCGAAAGTCGAGGCAAGTTTATTTGCTTTTTCTACATCTGTGTGGAAAATATCAGTTGAGTTTTCAGGCATGGTATGGTTCTGTTTCTGATTCGAACTATTTTAACCATGTTCCAGAAAGGCTTCGAATTTGTATCTTAACTGCTGAGCTTTTTATTCCAGGATTCATTTCGAAGTCGAGCAATATAATCCTGAATAAGTTTGTTTAGACATTTCATTTCGTGTTTAAAGAAATCCAGCCTGTATCTTTGCCAATTTCTTCGACACACATTTCTTTTCTTAATAAGAAGTAAAATGTTTGGAGGAAGCTTAAAGGAATTTTCCTTTTTAATAGTTTTCGGTATGCTTTGATTAGCTGCATCTATAATTTGTCCAGTAAAATTACACAACAGGGAATCAACATCTTGTTCACAGGTAATGTTATTCAAGTTAGTATCAGCATGACAAAGTTTTTCGTTTAATTTGGCTCTATAACTTGCCCAGTTTGCATTTTTAAGATTATGTATATATTGGACATGTTTTACACGAGTAACGGACAGCTTACACAAAACAGGGTTGTGATCAGAACTAAGGTTATTAAATACTACGGGCTGAGAGACAATATTAGTGCAGTTAGTTACAAAAAGATCAAGCACAGATGGACGGCCACGTGAACCAGCAGGGACATAGGTTGGATACATGGATACAAGACAGTAATTGGCAACGTAATAGAAAGATTAGAGAGAATATTTCCCCATGAGTCTGCTCGTAGGCAACCCCATTCTCGATGTCTACAATTAAGATCGCTTCCTATTATGAAGTCGTCGTCCAAAGAAAATATTTTACGCATATCATTCCTTAATGTGTTCTTCTTCGCATTTGTGATAACGCCACCAGGAAAATAAACACAATATACTTTAACTGCCTTATGATTCCCTAATTGAACTTCAATACCAACATTTTCTATTAGATGCATTTTAATAATACGCAAGAGCGAGTGTTGAACCGATCGTTTAACGAAAATTGCAACTCCACCCCCACCCACCACTAGTTCTATCAACTCGATAGCACTTATAATTCGGAGTGGATAAGCGATAAGACGCTTTTAACAAAGTTTCACTTACCAAAGCAACATGAACGTTTTTTGCATTTAAGAGGTTTATAAACTTAAAGCTTTTGTTTCTTATCCCTCGAGCATTCCATGTTACAATGTTTAAATTTCTATCTATCATATTATTATTATTTGTCATCATTTGAATACAAAAATTTACAAGCTAATTGTGCGATAACTTGAAATTGATCTGATTTGGATTTACAAGTGGAAAATTTTGAAATCATTTCCATGACTAAATCATTTAATTCTTCCATCGAAAAAAGGTTTCGTTGCTGCCGATTAAACCTTTTGAACGGCGAGTGTGACCTTCCAAAGTGCTTGACGATTGTGAACAGCTGATGACATCCACTTGTGGATCCTTCATCGATGAACGATTTATTTGTTTTTGTACTGGAACAGAGGTCGGTGCTTGTGTTGGAAGCTTTTGGTGGGAAGCTTTTTGCTGACGAGAATGGTTGTTGCGGTAGGGCAGGTTGCTTTTAAGCTCCAAGTATTTCACTCTACTCAGACACGTGACATCGTTTGCGAACCACTGCAGTTCGCACACTTGACTGAACTTTGGTTGCTGCATTCGACAGTCTTGTGCGGACCCGCACAATTTCCACAGTATGTCTTAATGTGACAGTTGCACTCACCATGACCGTACATCTGACAATTTTTGCATTGTATTGGTTTACCTTTAATTTTTCTATGAAAGCTCCAACGAACTTCAGTATGCCAGACCGATCTGTAATGCTTTTTTAAGTCATTTAATTTTATTGACCCATTTTCTAGTGAAACTAAATAAAATGTTTCACTGTATTTTGCGTATGTTTTTGTTATTTGTTTAACTTCCAGACACACAGAATTAGCTCGGATTTGATTTCATTAACATCCATGTTACATATTCCAAATAGAACCACTTTGAAAACATTGGAACTTTTTGTGTCGTGTGTGAAAAATTGACAGTTTTCCTCTGTGAGTGCATGGGCAACTAATTTGTGTGTTTCCGAAGTGTCACACAGTATTTTTATTCCTATTGAAATTTTCTTAATGGAATAATTTCCAATATTTAGTTTTTTCATTAAGTTATGAACATAGACACTGGTTTTATGCAGCAATTTAATGGGCGGCACGTATATTTTTGTTTGACTTGACACCTGGCGAAATAATCTCGTCCATGTCATCCGCGTCTTTGTCCATCAATGCTTGCAGTGGAGAAAAAAACCATATCTCGAGTCATCTATACCCGCACTGGTAGCACTCATCTTACGGACTTTTTTTTGTATCCAAGGGATTGAAAATACCCTCAGAACTAGGCGAACGACCGCATTTCGGAATTTTAATTTTTTTTTTTGGAAGAGAGCGAACAAATGAATAGCCGATTTGAGATGTCCTACGTTGACAAAAGCTCTACAACGACGACTATTGAAGCCATCATTTTGAATGGCGATTTTCAACGCGAAAATGTGTTGCTGCCACGAATGTGTATGATTCCTACAGATGTGCCAATTAAATTCAAACGCACTCAATTCCCAATTAGATTGACATTAGCTGTGACGGTCAATAAATTAGAATGCTAGAGAAAACACGGTGCCTTTCCCACGGACAACTATATGTAGCATGTTTTCGCATAGGTAAAACCATCTAGTTTGTTTGTTTATTGTACTACAATTATTATACTCGATTGCCATCTTGCAACCTTTTGCGGATCTATGGATAGAAAAAAAATAAAAATCGTCGTGGAAAAATAGGGGTTGATCTTATAAGGGTAAACATTGAGAGCGATATCAAATGTTTATTCTAAGACAAAAGAAAAATTAAAGTTTTTAAATAACAAGAAAGTGGTGACAAGAATATTGTACGTATTGCGCTGAGAGGTTAAATTTTTTTTTTTTTAATTTTTTAATTGTACTGCGATAATTGATAGTAAAAATATGAATAATTATTTTTTATGTTAAGATTTAAATTAAAATTTAAAATATAAATGTAATTTGAATGAAGCTTAATTAACTAACTTCAATAAGACATACTTTCAATTTACTTTACAATGATTCATATCGAACGTAAAAATATTTCCTAGAAATAATATACATAGAAAAACCACGTTTTCTGGGTCAGAAGGTGAACACAGTTTCAAATATGAGCAGATCTTTATTGGAAAATTAAGAATAACAGGCATACATGTATTATTCAGGTGGGAAATATGTTAAATACACGTTCTCACCGTTCAAGATAATTAATGCAATATATTTTATTTCATAGAATATAATTGAAGCTGACTTATTGTCTGCCCCCAATTTGAAAATGTTTAAAGGTAACTAACCGAGTGTCAACTCCCAAGTTTGTGTTTACACACATAACTCCTACATCCTCGGAATGGAATTTATTGGCACATTGAAAATATAATCTTACCAATGAATTCCGTTAAATTGTACTTATTTATTAAAAGGTATAATGAAGAATATACATCAATCAATTACAAAACATTTATTGTTTTTACAAATAACTATTGAATTATTAATTAATTAATATTAAAAATAACTATTGAATTATTACATATTTAACTATTAACTTTTTTTTTAACTATTGTACGGACTGTACCGGTATGGTTGCTTGCGTGTCCAACTATAAACGGCTATTGATGTTATTAGCGATGGCTGGGTGCTGTGGTTATCGGGTAAGCACTGACTGGCGTCAACCTGGCGATGCTCAGTGTTGCAACTATTCCTACACACCAATTGTGCTTATTTTACCTCCAAGTGGTAGCCATCGGGTACTGGTTGTAGTTCACCCGAGCTCAACCTGCCAAACTTCTAAGTGCGAACTCTTGTCCTAGGGGTTACAAAAAAGGAACTAGCCCTCCAGGTTGAGGGTTGTGCCGTCGGGGTAACTGCCCGGCCACACAAAAAAACTATAGTTACGAAGCAACAAAGAGCCTCGGAAACTGATGATTTTACTAATGACGAACCCTGCAAACGATATACGGACAACGACCTTCGGATCTGTACGTGGAATGTAAGGTCCCTTTATAGGCCACGTGCAGCCGAACAATTGGCGGAAGCCCTAGTTTGCTGCAAAGCAGATATAACCGCCATCCAAGAAGTGCGATGGGATGGACCGAGTAAAAGAAGGATGAAAAACTGTGATATATAATGCGGTGATTACAAACAACAAAAACAGCGCCTATTTGGATGTGGATTTGTAGTTAGAGGCAGACTTAGGCAAGAAGTCTTATCATTCAGGTCAGTGAACGAGTGCCTCACGACAATCACGCATCCAGGATAAATTTGCCAACATAAGCCTTATATGCGCACATGCCCCCACAGAGGAGAAAGATGACGACACCAAAGACAGGTTCTATGAGCTCCTGGACAAAACGTATGAGCAATGCCCTAGCTACGATATTAAAATTGTTCTTGGCGATTTTAACGCAAAGCTAGGAACAGAGAACTTCTTTGGTAGTATGGTCGTGAAGCACAGCCTACAGGACACCACATCCGGTAACGGATTTAGGCTGATCGCTGTTAGTAGCCAGTACAAAAAGTTCCTACATCTTGATATTCAGAAAGGAACATGGCGATCTCCTGATCAATTAACCATCGATCAGATTGATCGATGCAAGGAACTCCTCCAGTATTATAGAGGCCCGAAAGTTCCGAGGTGCCAACATTGACATAGTAGCCAAGGTAAGGCTGCGGATATCCCGAACACCGCCAAGACAAAGAAATACTGTGAGGAAGTTAAACGTCAGCCGGCTCAATCGCAAGAGATTACCAAATTCTTTTCCGATCGTGTCTCCCTCAACCTCTTAAGAAATTCTACGCCGCCAACATCGAGTATTGAAGACCAATGGCTGCATTGCCAAAAAGCCATCACAGATGCCGCCTCCGATGTGCTGGGTTTCAATCCGCCACCACAACGAAACCCCTGGTTTGATAATGAGTGTCGGCAGGCGAATGCAGCCAAGCAAGAAGCATACAGACGAGCAGATGAGGAGAGACGAACACTGGCTTCTCAGGAGAAAAAAAAATTAGCATGAGAAGCGCGCGATTGGCAGAATAGAGTGATATTACTGCAGGATGAGGATATGGAGAAACCATTTCTGCAGACTGTATAACGAACCATTCAACCCCAATGAAAGGGACGATGAAGATCAACAATTCCTTCCACCCGACCCGGATAAAGTGAGGATTGCTATATCTTAACTGAAATCCAAGAAGGCTGAGCTGACGGCCTACTCGCCGAGCTTTTTAAGGCCGCATGGGATGATTTGGTAAGGAGCATGCACCAACTCATCTGTAAAACGTGGTCGGAGGAAAACATGCCCGATGAATGGAACCTCAGCATTGTTTGCCCGATCCACAAGAAAAGAGACCCCTTTGACTCCTGACGATAGGAGCAACAAATCGATACCCACCACCTGTTTATCGATTTTAAGGCCGCATATGATAGCATTTATAGAGACGAGCTATACAGAGCAATGTCTAGTTTTGGAATCCCTACGAAACTCGTCCGTTTGTGTAGGATGACGATGGAGAATGCATGCTGCTCCATCCAGGTCGGTAAAGACCCAACCGAGATCTTTGATGTCAAAAAAGGATTCAGACAAGGCGACGCGCTGTCATGCGATTTTTTCAACATCGTTCTTGAAAGAATTCTTCAAAACTCGAACGCCAACACCAGAGGAACAATCTTTCAAAAGTCCGTCCAACTCGCATATGCCGACGATATTGACATTATCGGAAGAACGCAGCGTGATGTCAATGGCGCTTTTGTGAGTATTGCAACGGAGGCCGCGAAGATGGGTTTAGCGGTAAACGAAGGTAAGACCAAATATATGCTGTCAACGAGAAAGAACACCCAACACCACAGATATAACTTTGAGGTAGTTCAAAACTTTGTCTAACTAGGAACCGCTATCAACTTAGACAATGACACCAGCGCTGAAATCAAACGAAGAATAACTCTTGTCAATCGGTGCTTCTTTGGGCTAAGAAAGCAATTGGTAAACAAAGCCCTCTCTCGAACAACCAAGGTAATGCTTTACAAGACTTTAATCGTCCCAGTCCAGCTATATGGCTCGGAGGCATGGACTCTGTCAAAAGCGGACGAAGCAGCTCTTGGTTGCTTCGAGAGGAAAATTCTTCGGGTAATTTTCGGTCCCGTCTACATAGATGGTGAGTGGAGAAGGAGATACAACGGCGAACTATACGGGCTGCACAACGACATCGACTTAGAATGAAGATCCAACGATTGAGATGGCTAGGTCATGTAGAGCGGATGGCCCAAAAAGTCTTCGAATCCACCCCCGAGGGACGGCGGAAGACCGCGACTCATGTGGCGCACGCAAGTGGAAAGGTTCCTCAACCAACTATGCGTGCGAAACTGGAGACAGCTAGCTAAAGATCGAGCTGGCTGGAGACGCTTGCTGGTTGAGGCTCAGGTCCACCCTGGACTGTAGCACCACCTTAAGTATGTAAGTAAGTATTGATGTTATTAGCAGGACGAAAATAATCCACCAGTAGGTTGCATGGAGATTTGATGGTGCGCTGATTTAAAGTTCTTTAATTCTCTGCTGGTGATTCTACTGTGTGCACTCGAAGCGAGCAGTCGTGTTTAACCAGTTTAGTGAGCTTAGCTTTAGAGATAAGCCACTGTAGCGTGTTGTTTGCCTAGTAGCTCCAGTGACTGATAACGGCACTTCTTGCTGTTTTATAGACGTTTGCATGTATTGCTTTTGACATTGGGTGAGTACTTGGAATATTTATAATAGGAAAGAAAAGCTCCTGTGGATAGTTCCGTTCGGAAAATAGATACTGTTGAGGAACTTCTTTTTGAAGACACCAATGGTGGGGGCGGATAGCATGGAGAAGAATACGGTGAAGAGAAGGACGAGGAAGGCGCGCCGGGAATCCTTGGCGTTGACCTCTGCCTCTGTGGTGGAAAATTCTGCTATGGAGACGGAAAGTGTGGTTGAGGCGGGTTAGGCCAGAAAGAGACCGGTTGAAGGGGGTGCTCCAACAAACTCTTCGCGGCCGGACTCTTTGGTAGCCAATCAGGCGCTTACCGAGCCCTCTTCTTCTTCCTCGAAGGAAGTTTTGAAAGAGGCATGTGTGGTGCTGCTGCCTTTGCCGGCTGATGCAGTCGTGGTGGCGGGTGGCAGTGGTAGTGTGCTTGAAGTGATGGGTCCTCCTGTGGCTAGGGAGCGTTGGACTAAAGCTTTGACTAGATACAAGTCGTCTCTTCCCACAGGAGCCCCGTTACGTGTGCAAGCCACTGCCATCACTGCTGGTGTGAGTGCTTTGGCTAAGGAGAAGCCAGCGACATCTATGCGACAGGTTGGGCAGGTGGAGCTAGACAAGGGTCTAACCCTAGTTTGTGTACTGGATAGGTTTAGGAAGATCAAGGAGGTAGTAGTTTCTGCTATTGGCCAGCATACTACTGCTTGCGTAGCATGCCGTGCGCCCTGACAAGCAAGGTGGCATTCTGGTCCGCACGCCACCTGTGACTGATCGGGATGCTTTTATCGGGCATAAAAAGCTCAAAAAGGTAGGTTTATTGGCCGAGGCGGATAGAGGTACATCTCTTGTCGTGCAGTGCATTTCTCTTAAAGGAGAAGTCGTTTTGGTGCAGTGGTGTAACCGGTGTCTCGGCTTGAATCACTTCGCATCCAGGTGTAGGCAGAAGGACTCTGTGTGCTGGCGCTGCGGATTCGGGCTACTCTAAGCGTGACTGCTGGAATGCTTTTCATAGCTGCGATTGTGATTTCAGAGAAACTTCAAGAGTGTAAATGTTAAGGGTAGCTTTGATAGGCTGAATTTACGCAGCCTTTACTTTAAGCATGCCTTGAACATTGAACCGTACTTGACATACCTCGATCAGTTGCTTCGGATGATTAGAAATAGCGCTGCGATTTTCGGCATAAGCGCTAATGCGGTCTCTCCTTTGTGGTTCCGCCAATCTTCGTCGCTTTCATCGCTTCGTGTCATCGATTTTCAGTGGCATATCCGGGGTGCTGAAGGGGTGAGTGTCCACAGCCATGGGGGTTGAAATTGGTCGTTCTAATGGTAGTCTAGATGTGCAGAAAAGTTGGTATGAGAAGCATTGGATTCTTAAGAATTTCGCCTGGGCGACGTACAGGAGTGAAATTGCGAGAAAGGTCACATCAACACCATTTGAAGCCTTGTGGTCAGCTTTACCGTCTTTGTCGAGGAAGGAAATCCTTGGAGCTAAATGAAGGTAAATTGGCGCGATTTCTAGACTTAAATCGAGGAAGTCACCATTCCCCTCGAATGGAAATGTGCAAAGGTGATAGTTCTGCTGAAATCTAACGATAGGGTGAGGACCAATCCTCACTCTAATCGTGACATCAGTTTCCTTCCGGTGATTGAAAAGGTGCTTGAAAAAGTCTCAATGGATAGACTGATGCGGAGCACCCCTGAGCAGTCTCCATTACAGTTTGGTTTTAGATCAAGGCGTAGTGTCGAAGTTGCTTGGCTGCGCGTAAAGGACACGGTTGATGGATCTGCCGGGATATATATCCTTGGCATCTTCGTTGACTTCATGGGTGCTTTCGATTGCCTTGAATGGGCAAGCGTGCTGCGAAGGTTGCGAGAGGAAGAGGTTAGTGAGGTGAACACCTGGAGGTAGTGATGGGAGCTATCGAATAAAAACTATCTAGTTATTCGATAGTTGCAAACTATTCATTTATTCGATAGTCGAAAATCATTCATTCATCAAATTGAATGAAAAAAATATTCAATAGTTTTTACTTTTTTTTACGTTTACTTACTTTTACTTTACACGCTAATTTTGACAGCAAGTTTCACCTTTCTGCCTAAAAAATGGAAATGCTTCCTTTCAATTTTAGTTCGTGTAAAAGGGGCCTTGTATGGCTGGTTGGACTGAGTCAAATGGTTGGCATGGCAGCATACACACATTGCCAGAATATTTGTATGACAGAATGTTCTATGGCTTGGTTGGAGCCGATAGTTCGACTCAGTTAAGAGATGAGTTCGAATTCGTTCATTTGTACGATGGAAAAATGTTCAAATGATTGTAGTTAAATGAATGGTTTTTTCGTTCCTTTGGACTTTGGACTATCGACTCGAATGAAGGGTTTTAGTTGAATGAATGATTTTTCCGTTCATTTTGACTTTGGACTATCGGCTCCTATGAACGATTCGTTCAGTTGTATGATGCAAAAATGTTTCAATGGATTTAGTTGAATGAAGAAGAAATCGTCTGAAGGGAGAAAAATTTAATCAAATAATCTCCTTAATAGCAATTCTGGCTTATAGACGATGGCAGAATAGCCAAACACCGGAAAGAGGGATGTAATTAGTTAGTAAGTTAGTACTATGTAATGAACTTCGTATTTTATGAATGAAATGAATTAAGTACAAAGGATGTATTTATGTATGCATTAAATAAAATAAGAATGGTATTTGATTTTGTAGTTCGTTTTGAGAGACAAAGGGAACTCACATGAAAAAAGCACCCCTAGGGTAAGAGACGGGGAAGACGGTTTTGTTTTTTTTTTTTTTTTTTGTGATGATTATATATATCGAGGATTGGCCTCCTAAGGAAACCTTATAAAAAAACGGGACGGGACTAGCCCCCCAATTAATTGGCAATCCTATTATAAATATTTCATGCAACGAAAAAATATCTGTTGGGCGACAAGCCGATTGCACTTTTGTTTTTTAGAGGAGAAAACCCAAAATTTCGTCTTGTAGGCATCGCAAAATGTTGTCCATTACACGTTTAAATATAGCGAGCGCATTTTTTAGTCCAATTTTCGACATTATGCTGCATTTCTATTTGATGAAGCATTTGCAACGTATATTGTGGAGAAATAATTTAATTTTTCGAGTTTATCCCATACATCCGCTATATTTGAAATTGGATATCTATAGTCAATTGTTTTTTCATAGTCAACTACAATCCGCCACTTTCTTTTGGCAGTTGAAAAGGCCTTTTTGGGAACTAACCAGATAGGTGAAGCCCACGGGGAATTAATTAAACTAGGACTTATAATATTGTGCTCTGTCATTTTCTGTATTTGTTTACGGACTGTAATTTTTTTGATCCAATAGTGTTTCATCACTAGTGTGGATTCTATGTTTGATTTCATTAGTGAATGATAATTGTCTACAATCTGCATAAAAGATAACTTAACAACAACAACAACAGATAACAACAATAATAATATTTGTGGAAAAAATTTCGTATCCTAATAACCTGATAGAACCGGACCGCCTAAAAGTGCCGCAAAATAATGTCGCAGCTCCTCCAATTCCTCCCCCTGTTCCCAATGGTGTCAATGAAGATATGATAAGGTTAATTTCACATTTAGTGATCGAAACCCTCCAAATACGGGGCCGGCAACTTCTCAATTCTATCATAAATCCCGCATACGACATTAATAATGACGTAGATCAGCCGATAAATCTGGCTAACGTCAGAAACTTGTCTGACTTGGACAAAATACCCGATGTGCTAAAAAGCGTCAGAGAATTCTCTGGCAGCCACATGAATTCAACTTGTGGAAGAAGATTGTCAATTGTATACTCAAAATCTATAAGCACTTAAAGGGTACCGCTAAGCATTAGGGAATATTGTCGGTTATCAGAAATAAGATTACGGGCTAGGCAGATGTAGCTCTAGAATCTTACAACACAATATTGAACTGGATAAAAGTATCAAAGTGCCTCACGCTGCATTATGCAAATAAAAGGGACCTAGAAACCTTAGAGTACCAAATGACGACGTTTGTACAGGGTTACAATTCAATTTCCGATTTCTATCAGGCTGTCATCCATCACCTGTCACTTATCTTAAACAAGTTAGGGTCAATGGAAATGAGCCGAGAGTCAATGAACAAGTCAGTGTTATAGGGACAAAGCTCTTGATACTTTTGTCAGAGGACTGAAAGGCGACCTGCGTAAGTTACTTAGTATCCGTGAACCCGCTGATTTACCGCAAGCATTACATTTATGCTTGAAACTGCAAAACGTTGATTTTAGAACTCAGCACGCAAACAATTCGCAGTCTAGCTCTCGGAAGACATTCCACCAAAAACCGCCTCCGGTTCTCCCGATTAAAAACTATTTTTCGCCATCAGAACCAGCACCAATTCCTGCCCCGAGACGCGAATTTTATCCGGAATTACTCCATAATCCACGAAATGCCCAACCACCTCAGTTCTATAGAGAGTCATATCATCAGAAAAATCAACACACGCAACAACGACCACCGGCAAATCAATGCCCGCTTCCTCCGAAGCCAATGGACGTCGACGATTCTATCAAATCTTAAAAGGTTAATGTTAAATACCAGAACAGAGAATCTACACCACGGAAGCATCCGATCCAAACGAATCGACACCGGACGAATACGAGATAGAACAAGAAGACCAAAACTATGACGAACATAATAATTCTGACCTTGACGAACCAGAACAACTCGATGACAGATATTTTTTAGATTAAGGCCCTCTCGCTTCCCTATTTCGAACACATCACGAGAAGCGGAGGGAAATTAAAATTTTTAATAGACACAGGATCAAATAAATATTATATCCAACCTAGGCATATAAGAAACCATCTCCAGAATGAAAAAAAGTTTCTACGTTAATTCAGTCGGTGGAAGTGTAAAAATCACACACCATTCGTTTATCCAATTATTTGATCATACCATAGAAAAAATAAAATTCTTTATTTTGCCGTTCGATGGTATTATAGGAAATGATATTTTGAGAAAATTAAACTCGGTCATTCACACAAAACAAATGAGAATTTTCCCAAATGTAACAGTACAGTCATATGACTAAGAAACATTCAGACAAACTTAAAGATATAATTAAAAATTGTCCCAACCTCTTTTCCGATCCCGATAAAAAAATAACCTACACTACCACTGTAAAAGGTGAAATCCGAACTACAACCAATGAGCCCATTTATTCAAGATCGTATCCATACCCAATGCCGCTCAAGGGAGAAGTAGAAAAACAAATAAATGAATTGCTAAAATACGGCATCATAAGACCATAAAGTTTGGATCGTCCCTAAAGAAATGGACGTCTCTGGAGAAAGAAAGTATCGCATGGTTATCGACTACGGCAAGTTTAACGCCGTTACCATTGCTGATAGATATCCGATCCCCGAGATCAATGAAGTACTTGCCAATCTTGGCAAAAACAAATGGTTTACCATAATTGAACTCAAAAGTGGCTTTCATCAGATCCCACTTAAGGATTCTGATATCGAGAAAGCCGCTTTTTCGGTAAATAATGGCAAATTCGGATTTGTACGTTTCCCTTTCGGGCTAAAGAACGCGCCCTCCATCTTCCAAAGGATGATATTTTAAAAGAATTCATCGGAGAGTGTTTTTATGTTTACATTGGTGACATCGTGATCTTCGGGAAAGACGAAGAGAAACACCTTAAGAGCCTGCAAAAAGTTATCAAGACACTAGAAGCGGTAAATATGAAAATACAGTTAGATAAATGCGATTTTTTTGTCAAAATGAAATAGGCTATATCATTGGTAGAGATGGCATTAAAACCAATTCCAAAAAGGTTCAAGCGATTATTGACCGACCTTCTCCCAAAACTCTAAAAGACCTTCGTTCGTTTCTAGGCATGTGAGGATACTATCGCCGTTTCATTAAGGATTACGCAAAACTGGCAAAGCCCCTGACATCCTTTTTAAGAGGGGAAGATGGACGTGTGTCCAATAGCCTTTCAAGAAACAAACTCATTCATTTAGACAAAACAGCCTTGGAAGCATTCAACAAAGTAAAAAATTCACTTATTTCGGCAGAGGTTGTTCTGTCTGATTTCCAAAAAGAATTCGAATTGACCACGGACGCATCAGATTATGCTATTGGACCAGTCCTTTCTCAGAATGGCAAACCGATCACATTCCTCTCGAGAACTCTGAACAGGACCGAAGAGCATTACGCAACCAACGAGAAATAAATACTTGCCATCATATGGTCACTTAATTCTTTAAGAAACTTCCTCTACGGATCACGAAAAGTGAAAATCTTTACCGATCACTAACCCCTCACACTCACACCGCCCTAAGTAGCAAAAACACCAACATTAAAATGAAAAGGTGGAAGGCTGTTTTAGAGGAGTATAATTATGAACCAAGATATAAACCAGGGAAAGCAAACGTCGTGGCCGACTCCCTTTCAAGGCCTCCCCAGATAACAGAAATTCACTCAACTAGTGAACAACATTATCCGCTCCACTTCAAAGACTATCGTATTAGATTCACGCAGAAAATTGTAGAAGATATACCTAGCGAGACCGAACAAGAAGAAAAACTCAGAATCAAACAGAAAAAGGACATTAAACACCACAACAAGAAAAGGAATCCATTTGAGGATTATCAAATAGGACAAATAATTTTCGTTAAAAATAATAGGAGAATAGGCTCAAAATTGACAAGTAGATACCGTTAGGAAATTGTTAAAGAAAATAAAAACTCCACAGTCATAACCGAATCCGGCAGAGTAATACACAAAAGTAACATTAGAAACTAATATTAGTTCTTTTCAGATATGGTATGTCTTTTGCACCTGTCAAGCGACAATACAAATACTAGCCTTTTCGAACGCACAAATAGTGACTTTTTACGTTGGACAAGCGAAGATACTGGACGGACACTTTAAATTAATACACGTTATTGAATTAGACCAATATGACCAATTTATATCTGCATCAACCCCAATCCTTCATCTCGAACCAATCCGAAACCATACCCTATTTCCTTTGCTTTCTCATGAGTGGCAACAAATCAAAAACCTCTTGCATAATTTGAAACCACGAATTACGAAGCGTTCATTGAATTTCATAGGCAACACATGGAAATGGATCGCTGGCAATCCAGACCAAATCAAGAATGTTCTAGATAATAATAACAAACAATTTGTAATTAATCAATTGTACAATGAGAGAATGAACAATATCACCAAAGTTCAAAATGAAATACAGACATTGTTAAAAGAAGATAACAGACTAGGTCTGGAAGCAATAACAAATGACAATATAAAATCAAACTTGTAAAAGAAGAAATAGAAAATATTAATTATGCCATTCACTGGGCTTAATCAGGTATGATTAATTCTTTCATCTTGTCAAAAAAACAAATAGAACTTACTACAAATATTATAAATAAACAAAAATTGCCCTACGATAAGAAGAAGCATTCGATTTCTTAGATATAAAAATCATAAGCAATAGCTCAGTAATACTTTATATTGTAAACAGCCCATTAAAAACAAACGAAATTTATGATAGCCATATTATTATGCCAGTGAAAAGAAATAATATTGTAATAGAAGTCTTATATGATGTTATTCTCAGAAATGATGAACAGATGTACGCAATGGTAAAAAAATGTAAAACTTATAATTCTCTATCCATTTGTAATCAGAAAGACATAATAAACATTTGAAATGATACATGTATTCCTAGCTTATTGAGTAGCCCCTCAGCTATCTGTAACACCGTCAATAGTCAGCACATTCCAACCATAGATGAAATCTCAACTGACAATCTACTGTTAAACCAATTTATCGGAACCCTTAAAGTCGAAAACACTACCCACAACTTGAATGGAACCTTCGTAATCAAATTCCAGAACACCACCTAGAACGTAAACGGAAGATCATTTATCTCTAGAGAAGCATCAACAACGAAAGTGCTACCAGCAATTCTCCAACCCAATCCAAAGGAGAAAAATTATAGGGAACTGCTATCCTTGGAGATGATGAAGGACCTTCACATAAACAATACCAACGAAATTCGATTGCTGCAGAGGAAAATGCACATCAAATAACCACCTACTCGATCATCTCCTGTCTCGGCATACTCGCCATAATTACTGCAACCTACAGACTCTTGCCTAAACGAAACAGCACAAAGGTCAGCATCCAAATTTCAGATGAAACCAAGGAGAAACATCTCGAGCCGAGAACGATTGCAACACCTAATGTGCTCCAACATCTTGACTTACCCAAACAAAGATTCAACGACCTCCCATATTTCTAGCGATCGGGACAATGATCGCTAGAAATATCGTATTTAAGAGGGGAAGACTGATATCACAAAACTGTTTACATAAAGTAATTTTTGTGACGTGGACACAAATCAATCCAAGCGCCATCTACGGGGAACATGCGAGCACCACCATTCAACACCCTACACACAAACCACCTAAACCAAAGCCTATGGAGTAAATGGTTTCCTGCACATAGCAACGCCGCGTCAGCCCCACCGTACAGTTACACATAATCAACCGCTGATGTTCATACACGAGTGCCCATAGGAAAATTCCACAGAGAGATGGCGACAGACTTTTCTAGAAAAAATGCTGGCTGATATAAATGTAGAAGCGGCGGCCGAAGCAGTAAATCAAAAGTGATCAAAGTGTAATAAGTGTGAGGCTGAAAGTCAGATAAGAAAAGTGTAATAAACTTATAAATATAAAATTAACTTTATAAAAACTTAATAAAATAAGTTACCTTAATAAAAATAAAGTTATTTAGCTCTAAAACTTAATTTGTGCAGAGAGAATGAGTCAGAGCAGAATATTAAAAATTGGTTTGACTCATTCTTGGCTGCTTTTATTTGTTTTTCAATTTATAGGTCTTCATCGTTCGTTTTTCCGTATAGGAATTTCATTGCAGAACCGATTATATTTATAAGTCCTCTTTTTAACAAAAACAATTTGTATTGTATGTATATGTTCTTATTGTTGAAATTCAAGTTTTATTAATGATAATTTTAATTACATTAGTATTTCATTTGTCATTTGTTGTGCCCATTACAATCTTTGGTTTAGTCATATACTAGAATATTTTAGACACTCTTGCATCAGCTATGTATTTTGAAAATTGATCGATACACGTAAGATATTTGATATTTTTATCTCGATACCATATGTCTAGGTAGTAATGTCCATGTGGTCCTTTGGGCGTTTCCGTTTTTTCGTGTAGTAGTTTGATTGGATGTCCTTCTAGTTTTGTCGTACAAAAATTGCATTGGTTAACTTCTCCTTCTTCTTTGATTGGCGCTACAGTCCGGGGTGGACTCATGCCTCTCCAGCCAGCATGATCTTTCGCCAGCTGCCTCCAGTTGCGCACACCAAAATGGTCGAGGTCCTTTTCCACTTGTGTGCGCCATCTAGTGCGAGGACGTCCTCTGTTGCGCTGTCCCAATGGCTCGGTGACTCTTCGGGCCGGGGGTTCAGGGTTTTATACAAGGTCAATTTTGTGTTTCGAAAGATGGCTCTGTTACTCAGTTGCTTCTTTAACCCAAAGAAACAGCGATTGGCAAGAGTAATTCTGTAATTCTAGAAAAAAATTTTCTCAAAAAATTCTGTAATTCTCAGAAAACGCCTCATTGACGGCTCGCTGCGTTCGTCCAATCACGTCAATGTCGTCCGCGTAAGCAAGCAGTTGAACGGACTTTTGGAAGATCGTGTATGATGTTATAGAAGTCACATGACAGCGTGTCACCTTTCCTAAAACCTTTTTTGACATTGAAGGTCTCGGTAAGTTCGTTAACGACCTTGATTGAACAGCGAGAGTTCTGCATCGTCATTCTGCACAACCTGACGAGTTTGGCAGGAATGTCAAAACTAGACATGGCGCTATAGATCTCGTCTCTATGCACGCTGTCATATGCGCCCCTGAAATCGACAAATAGGTGGTGGGTGTCGATCTGCATCTCTTGGGTTTTTTCAGGATCTGCCGAAGTGTACATATTTGGTCTATTGTGGACTGGCCTGAAACCGCACTGATAAGAACCTATCAGGTTGTTGACAAAAGGTTTCAGGCGTTCACGCAGAACGGCAGAGAGTATCTTGTACGCGATGTTAAGGAGGCTGATTCCACGATAGTTGGCGCAGTCAAAGGAGTCTCCTTTCTTGTGGATCGGGCAAACGATACTAAGATTCCAATCTCTGCCATGTATATCCTAAAGATGAGCTGGTGCATGCGCCCAACCAGATCATCTCCAGCTGCTTTAAACAGTTCCGCGGACAATCCGTCCGCTCCACCAGCTTTGTTTGATTTCAGTCTAGATATCGCTATCTTGACTTCGTCTAAGTCGGGGGGACGGAATTCGTGTTCATCATCGTCCAAATTGAGTGAAAGATTCTGTCTGACAGCGGAACTTGTGTCGTCATCGCCGTTTAACAGTCTACAGAAATGATCTTTCCAAATTCTCAGCATCGACTGCGATTCTACCACTAGTTGTCCATTGTCGTCCATGCAGGCTTCGGTCCGAGGTCTGTATCTTCTTGATACTTGTTTTACCTTTTGGTAAAACTTTCGGACCTCCTTCCTGTCGTAACACCGTATCATGCTCTTTAATTTTCTTTCTGAGAAGCCATTGCTCTTTCCTTCTCTTCTGTTCGTAGAGCTCACGAACAGCTCTCGTTGTTCGATGCAGCGTTGCCTCCTGCTTGGCTGCATGTGCCTGCCTTTATTCGTCGCCAAACCATGGGTTCCTTCTGGGTGGTGTCGTGAAACCCAGCACATCAGTGGCAGCTTCTTTGATGGCTTTTTGACAACGTTTCCATTCTTCTTCCATTGAATGTGCAGGCAGCACATTCATCAAGGAAGTGGTCCGAGTCGATGATGGCTCCTTGGAACGTTCGGACATCGAGAATATTGAAGGAGTGTCTGACGTCGATCGCAATGTGTGGGCATCGATCGTATGTATTTTCTTTCTAGGAGATCATAGAAGTCATCCTTGCTATCGTCATCCTCCTCCTCCGTCGGGGCGTGTGCGCAAATCAGGCTGATGTTCCCTGATTGTTATGAGGCGCTCGCTGATATAATCAAAGCTTAAGACTTTTTGCCTAAGTCTGCCTCGAACAACGAATCCGCATCCAAGTAAGCGCTGCCTTCCCTCTTTGTAGCAATCACCGCAGTAGATGTCGCAGTTTCTCATCTTCCTTTTGACTGGCCCATCCCATCTCCCATCTCCTGGATGACGGTGACATCTGCTTTGTAGCAGTCCAGGGCATCCGCGAGTTCATCGGCTGCACTTGGTCGGTTCAGGGACCTCACATTCCACGTGCAGAACCGAAAATCATAGTCCTTTGATCGTTTGCTGGGGTCGTCAACTTTGGATCCGTCCATATCCGAGGCCTGTTATCGTTTCGTAACCGTTGGTTTTTTTATGTGAGGGAGTCAACCTCACGCACAATATACAACTGGTAGGCCAGGCCCGTTATTTGACCCTCGGGCAGAGGGGGATCGCTGCATACATTAGTTCACCACACAACGGTTGTTGTGATAGCTATCCAGGGGCGCCACGAGGAGACTGTATGTCAACTTGACTTATGGACAAGCAGGGATCGCGCTGGCATCCTACCAGGCTTGGTGCAGTCAGCAACTTTGCCCTGTGTACATAAGCCCATGCCCCCATTTTCTCTCTGCTCGATCTAAAGAGTGCTTTTTATCATGTCCACATGAGTGAAGATTCCATCATATACACATCGTTTGTTACTCCTTTTGGGCAATTTGAATTCCTGAAAAGCAATGTCCCATCGTTTCAGCGGTTTATTAGTGAGCTGTTCGGCGATCTTATACGCTCAGTAAAGATAGCAATATATCAAGATGATATCATGATTGCTACAGAAGCAGTAGAAGAGCATTTAGATATACAAAAGCAGGTCTTTACAAAATTGGTAAATAATTGACTGGAACTAAGACTGGATAAGTGTCAATTTTTGAAACCTGAAATGCAGTATTGGAGGGCATGGGCCTGTGCATCCAGGGCAAAGTTGTTGATTGCTCTCAACTTGGAGAGATGCCAGCAACGATCTCTGTAAATGCACAGGTCAAGTTGACATACAGCCTCCTCGCGGCGCCCTGCGGATAACCACTACTGCAGCCGCTTAGAGGTGAACCAATGTATGCAGCGACCCCTTGTCCGCCATCCAGGAGGTGCGATGGGATGGGCCGGGCAAAATGAAGATGAAAAACTGCGACATATATTACGGCGATTGCTACAAAGAGCGAAGGCAGCGCTTGTTTGGATGCGTTTTTGTTGTTCGAGGCAGACTTAGGCAAGACGTCTTAAGCTTTAGATCCATTAGAGAACGCCTCACAACAATCGCATCAAGGCAACATTCGGCAACATCAGCCTAATTTGCGCCCACGCCCCAACGGAGGACAAAGATGACGATAGCAAGGATGACTTCTATGATCTCCTAGAAAGAACATACGATCGATGCCCCAGCTACGAAACCACGATCGTTCTAGGAGATTTGAATGCAAAGCTGGGCAAGGAAGAAATCTTTGCTAGAGTCTTCGGAAAACACAGCCTACACGACAACACGTCCGACAATGGACTCAGGCTGTTAGACTTCGTGACGGGGCAAAACCTCTCTGCAGCCAGCACGCGGTTCCTTCACCTCAACATTAACAAAGGGACCTGGAGGTCCCCTGATCAATCAACCGTCAACCAGATAGATCACATTGCGATCGACGTCAGACACTCCTCCAGTGTCCTCAATGTCCGAATGTTCCGAGGTGCTAACATCGACTCGGATCATTACCTTGTTGTAGCCAAGGTACCAAGGTCAGAACTCGAATATCGATTGTACAACGGAGTAGAGCAAGACCAAAACAGTTTGACGTTGGAAAGCATAAAACGCAATCGACCGCTGGGAACTTTTCCGATCGAGTCTCCCTGAAGCTCTTAGGGAGTCCAAAACTGCCAGGCAAAACAATCGACGAACAGTGGAACCATTGACAAAACGCCAGAGAAGCTGCCTCTGATGTGTTGGGTTTTAAAATACCACCTAGAAGAAAACCCATGATTTGACAATGAGTGTCGGCAGGCGCATTCAGCGAAGCTAGCAGAATATAAGGCGGCGCTGGATAGAAGGGCGAAAGCGTTTCGTGAGCTCTACGAACTCAAAAGAAGGGAAGAGCACCGGCTTCTCAAAAAGAAAAAGAAGGAGCATGAGAAGCGTGCGATCGAGAAAATGGAGAGGTGGTACGGCAGAAATAATGTCCGAAAGTTGAACCAGCGGGTGAAACAACTATCCAAAGAGTACAAACATCGAACAGAAGCCTGTCGGAACGAAGAGGGACAACTTGTAGTAGAGTCGCATTCGATACTTAGAATCTGGAAGGATCATTTCTGCAGACTATTAAACGGCGATGACGACACAAGTTCCGCTGTCAGGCAGAGTGTCCACTCCAAGCAATGGACAACTATAGAAGAAAATGCCGTCCCCCGATCTAGACGAAGTCAAGGTAGCGTTATCGAGACTGAAGTCGAACAAAGCTGCTGGAGCGGACGGATTGTCCGCGGAACTGTTTAAAGCAGCTGGATATGATAGGTTGGGCGCATGCACCAGCTCATCAGTAGGATATGGTCGGAGGAAAGCATGCCCGACGAGTGGAATCTTAGTATCATTTGCCCGATCCACAATAAAGGAGACCCCTTTGACTGCGCCAACTATCGGGGGATAGGTCTCCTTAACATCGCCTACAAAATCTTCTCTGCCGTTCTGTGTGAGCGCCTGAAACAATTCGTAAAAAACTATCAGTGCGGTTTCAGGCCTGGGAAGTCCACTATCGATCAAATTTTCACATTACGGCAGATCCTGGAAAAGTCTCAAGAGATGCAGATCGACACCCACCACCTATTTGTCGACTTTAAGGCCGCATATAACAGTGTGCATAGAGACGAGCTATACAACGCCATGTCTAGTTTTGACATTTCTGCCAAACTCGTCAGATTGTGCAGGATGACGATGAAGAAATCTCGCTGCTCCATCAAGGTCGGTAACGAACTCACCGAGACCTTCAATGTCAAAAAGGTTTTAGGCAAGGCGACGCGCTGTCATGTGATTTCTTCAACATAGTCCTGGAGAAGATCGTGCAAAACTCACAAGCCAATACTAGAGGCACGATCTTCCAAAAGTCCGTTCAACTGCTAGCATACGCGGACGACATTGACGTGATTGGTCGAACTCAGCGAGCCGTCAATGAAGCGTTTGCTTGTATTGAAACGGAGGCGGCAAAAATTTATTTAGCGGTGAATGAGGGCAAAACAAAGTTTTTGCTGTCATCAAGAAAGGACACGACATCGACGACTCGGTCAAAACGTCACCATAGGCACCTACAACTTCGAGGTAGTAAAGGACTTCATCTACCTTGGCTCCCGATTTCCCAAGTGCGCTGCTGTATGGCGCGGCAGCTTGGACTATCTCAAGATCGGATAAAGACGCGCTTGGTATCTTCGAGAGAAAAGTTCTGCGTTCAATCTTTGGTCCTGTTTGCGTTGAAGATTCTTGGAGAAGAATTGTAAGGGCTGTACAGCGACATGAGTCCTGTCAGGCGTCTGCGGATTTAACTCCTAAGATGGCTAGGCCATGTTGAGCACATGGACAAAACTCTTCGACTCCGAACCAGTGGGACAAAGCGATAGAGGACGACCACGAACCCGATGGCGCACTCAAGTGAAGAAGGACCTTAACCAACTAGGAATGCGAAATTGGAGTCAGTTGGCTAAAGATCGTGCCAGCTGGAGAGGATTGTTGACCGAGGCCCAGGTTCACCCCGGACTGTAGAGCCACAAGAAGAAGATGAAGAAGGCATGTTTTCGAAACACTTTGGGAAGAGGGCATTATTTAGCTGTTCCCGAAAGTAAAAGTATTAATTTTAATATTGCTGGTAACCAAATCCCCGTGAAAAAATCCATTAAATACTTGGGTATAAACTTACACGAGCAACTAAAAATGAACCCTCACGCAAGATTGACACTGAATAAGTCAAAGGCCGCAGCCGTGAAACTAAAAACTCTGCTTAACTCCAGTTACGTGGAGCAAAGAACAAAGCTTCTTATTTACAAAACATTAATCCGTCCCCTACTGGCATACGGTTTCCCTATACAGTTCTCTATTACTACCAATGTTGCACTAGAAAAGCACAGGTTCGAAAGAGTGATAATTCGAAAGTGCCTCTCTAAACGGAAAAAGACCGGGCGGTAGATGGCTCAGTAACAAATCCATCTACCAAGGCTGTGGCGTAACGCCTTTGCTGGACTACCTTACCAGCAGTAAGAAGAGGCTAGCTGCCCTCCAATACCATGCGAATCCTCTCCTCATGGATATCTTCGAAGAAAATGTAGGGTGGTCAATAGGCAAACGATACTATCCGTCACCAATAGACATCCTTGGCGAGGGATCGAATTCCTTCTTCGACATAAGGGATGACGACAATTTACTGACCGCGGAGTTTTATAAAAAACAAACACCAGAGAACATATCACGTCCATGACCATTTAGCTCTTTGTCTTAATTAGATTAACAAATGAATGGGAAATGTCTTAAAATATTATATGTATATTACATTTACAAATA
This sequence comes from Eristalis arbustorum, assembly GCA_916610145.1. NCBI lineage: Eukaryota > Metazoa > Arthropoda > Insecta > Diptera > Syrphidae > Eristalis > Eristalis arbustorum. Next base: position 63,989,475 of record OU744317.1, on the reverse strand, counting down.
AAACAAAAATTATAAGATCATATATCATACATAAAAAATAAAAATTGTATACATATTTTATATATAATAATTATGAAACTAAATGAAGTGAACTCAAAAATGGAGCTAATAATTATAGGTATAAGTTTAAAATCTCAATATTCTATTGTAAAAATGAATTAATCTTTATGATGATAATACTCGCACAAACTTTAGTGCCGAGATGAATACGATTATCGTTTCGTCTCTTGTGTCTATTTTATTTTTCCTCTCCCACTATCTTCTTTTTTTGTTTGAAGTTAAGTTATTTTATATATCTTTCTTTTATATTCTCTTATATCTGGTCTTGTTGAGTGGACGTGCTTAGAAAAATACAGATGTGTAGTTATCATGAATTTAAGCTATCGATTATATGTACATTGAAATTTAAAAATCCTACCATAGTTAGCCTGACCAAGTCTAAGTCGGCCGCAGTTTCTCCACTTAGTGATACATGTAATAAACACCATGTAATATGAAAAAACAAATATGTGCAAATGTATTAAAATTAAAATCTCAATAAATATACATGTGTACATTCATTACTCTGATTTTTTACACTGACGCTATCATATGAATAAATCGAGGAATATTTTACATACATTTCTAAAACCTATTGTGGAATCTGTGTCGGCTATCACAATACAAAGGAATGTGTAAATTCACGTACTTTCAAATGCGCTAATTGCTGTGGCGATCATAAATCCAACGATGAGAGTTGCTCCTCCAGAACTAGGTATTTGGAAATAAGAGAAAAGTCTCTCAAACACAGCACTTTTCCACAAAAAAGCTTTTTATCAACTCAACACAGGGAGAGCTTTCAGAATGCAAAAGCTTTCACTTTAACGCATCACATATTGCACATTTAGCTTCTAAGTACCTGAACAATAATGTTAATTAATACAAGTTTAAGCAGCAAAAGAATCGAATTTATGAATTTTCTTCACAAAAATAATATTGATATCGGTCTAGTAACTGAAACTGGCCATAAAAGTAACAGCACAAACTTCTCAAACGCGATTTACAAAAGCTAGAGAGTTGACAGATATAAAAGAAGAGGTGGAGGTGTAGCTATTCTTGTCCATAGATCAGTTCAACACTCGCCTTTACCTGACATCTGCACACATTTTATGGAAAATATTGGAATTGAAGTGTACAAATATACTGTGTGTATTTTCCTGGTGCAGTTTCAACAACTGAGAACAAAAAACTCTTCATTAGAGATTTACGAAGCTTACTCATTACAGGAAGTGATGTCATTCTCGCTGGTGATTTTAACTGTTGTCATCGTGATTCATATGTACCTTCCGACTTGCGTAAAAGTCCTTCCACACTCGATATTTTTAACACCAACCGTCCTAATTTACTGTCTTAACCTGTTACTGTCAATGATCTCTACTCTGGCCACTATCCTGTTTTCTGTAAAGTTCGTTTCGTCAATAGTGATCGCAAATCTGCTTTTTATAACTTCAAGAAAACAAACTGGACTAAATACAATTCAAAAATAAACGCAGAACGTACTGGAGTTACCCATAGAGTTTGCTGTAGTCGTAATGTTGATACGATCTTTTTTTTTTTTTGATTTTCGAAACTTTAAATGGAACCAAAAACTTAAATCTTTAGATAAAAATCATTTTGGAACAAACCATTTTGGATCATCGCTAAAGCAATCAGGCACAAAATTAGGCATATTCCTGCACTCATCTGTGATGATGACACCTTCTTCACAGACAAAGAGAATGCAGATTTACTTTCTAAAACAATATTTAACATTTAACATTTCTTTTATTGTGGCATAAGATCTACAATTCATACAATTTTAAAATTTTGAATTACAGAGATATGGTAAAAGTACCTTACTGCTATAATATAAATACAATTGATTAAAATAATATCACATAATTTTGTAAAATTTGGAAGGAAATGCCACTAAAAAACCTTCATTAAAACGAGAAAAAGTAATACATATAAAGTTGGACGGAGGAGAGAAAAAGTTGCGAAACTCAGTCATGAAACAATGGTTATATTGTTAATTGGTATTGAAGCGATTTTTGTAGCTATTGCAATAAATAGTAAATAAATAAATGAATGAATGAATAAATAAATAAATAAATAAATTAATAAATATAAAAATAAATAAGTAAATATATGGCTTAATAAATATATAGATAAATAAATAAATAAATTAATTAATTAATAAATACAACAATGTGCGGTTTCAGGCCAGAAAAGTCCACAATACACCAAATATTTACACTTCGGCAGATCCTCGAAAAAACCCAAGAGATGCAGATCGACACCCACCACCTATTTGTCGATTTCAGGGTCGCATATGACAGAATACATAGAGACGAGCTATACAGCGCCATGTCTAGTTTTGATATTCCTGCCAAACTCGTCAGGCTGTGCAGGATGATGATGGAGAACTCTCGCAGCTCCATCAAGGTCGGTAACGAACTCACCGAAACCTTCAATGTCAAAAAAGGTTTTTGGGCAAGGCAACGCGCTGTCACAACAACTGCACAACTCAAACGTAAACACCCGAGGCATGATCTTTAAAAGTCTGTTCAACTGCTTGCTTACTCGGACGTGATTGGACGAACACAGCGAGCCGTCATTGAGGCGTTTGCTGGCTTTGAAGCGGAAGCTGCTAAAATGGGTCTAGCGATAAACCAGGGCAAAACAAAGTACATGCTGTCATCACGGAAGGACGCACAACATCGACCTCGGGCAGAGCGTCATATTGGGCAGCAGAAACTTTGAGGTAGTCAAGGACTCCGTCTACCTAGGCTCTGGAGTAAATAGGGACAACAACACCAGTACCGAGATCAACCGCAGAATTACTCTTGCCAATCGCTGTTTCTTTGGGCTCAAGAGGCAATTGAGTAACAGAGCCATCTCTCGAAACACCAAGTTTATATAAATCTCTGATCGTCCCTGTCCTGCTCTATGGCGCAGAGACATGGACTCTCTTGAAAGCGGATGAAGAAGCTCTTGGTTGTTTTGAGAGAAAAGTTCTGCGTACGATCTTTGGTCTTGTTTGCGTTGATGGCGTTTGGAGGAGAAGGTTCAACCACGAACTGTACTGGCTGCACAGCGGCATGCCCCTAGTTAAGCGTCTTCAGATCCAACGCTTAAGATAGCTAGGTCATGTAGAGCGGATGGACACCACAGCTCCGGCCCGAAGAGTCTTCGACACCGAGCCATTGGAACAGCGCAACAAAGGACGTCCTCGCACTAGATGGCGCACACAAATGGAAAAGGACCTCAACCAATTTGGTGTGCGCAGCTGGAGGCAGCTGGCGAATTTTTCAGGATTTTGTTTTGCAAAAATTGTAGAGCCTGTCCAGTGGAGTGACCCTGCTTAAAGCCGAATTGTTGCTGCTGAAACAGGTCAGATTCGTTAGTATTACCCCGTATTTTGTTAAGGATGATTTTTTCCAGTATTTTGCCAAAATTTGAAAGTAAGAAAATGGGGGGGGGGGTAATTTTCGACGCTGTTTATGCTATTGTTTTTTAATCGAAATAAGCTTAGCTTTTTTCCAGGCCACCGGAAAGTAGCAGTTATTAAAACAATTGTTGAATATAGGTGTCAGAAATTTTGCCAGAATCGTTTTAGATTTTCGGATAGTGTAATTGGGGATGCTATCGGGACCAGAGGATTTTTTTATTATTTAAGGACTAGATTATTGATTCGACTGTGTTTGCAGTTACGAGGTTATTATTTTTGGTTTCGTCAGACTTGTTAGAGGGTGAGAAGCTTGTATGATTCAGCTCTCTATTGCAGACGTCAAAGAAGCTGTTATATGTGTCTACAATCCAGGAGTTTTCTATTTGTGCTATTGGGATTTTGAGGGAGTAAAGTTCTTTATAAAAAACTCCGAAGGCCTCGGCTTACTCGGTTGGCGAGGTATTGGTTCTATCTCTGTAGCTCAACGCTTGTTCAGGATTCAGCATCTTCTTGCTACCGGTGATCTGGTCTATGGTTTTAAAAACGTTCGGGGACGGTTTAAGACCGCTAGCTAAGTTTATTGCGAAATTGTTCGTTGGCTTCAATTCTTATTTTCTCCTTAATAATCTAGCTTAGGCAAGTTAAACGAGCCGAGAGTTCCCGAAAACTATCGTTGTTACAATCGCCAAAGTGGTGGAAGAGTCTATTCAACTGCCTCTTACAGAGTGTCTTAGTTATGAGTAGTGCGAGTGTATTTTCTGAGATCTTTATCCAATTCGGGCGCGGGGTTATTGTTCTGCTGTGGCTGGAGATGCATATGCGGTATCTGTTTGTTAAAGATTCGATTGCGTCGTCAATCTCGGTGTTAGTGAGATTCCTGTCAGTGTGGACTTGCAGGTTGGACAACGCTAAATTATGGATAGGAGACTGAAGACTATTAATTTTTTGAGGAAACGCCTGAACGGTATTGCAATTGGCTAATTTTGCGCACATAGTTATGGAAAAATGATCTGACAGGGGTTCTGATGAGATACAAGTAATGTTCATTTGTACTAAGGTTAGAGGATATTAGATAGAAGTCAATATGGGATCCAGATCTTGGTCTAGAAGCACCCTCCACTTTTACAATGTCGAAGCTCAGGAATTGGTCTTGATACCATTAGGTCAAGACTTTGCCATTATCGTTCTCTTTAGTATCGCCCCAAAGGGAATGTCTGGAATTGATTTCACCGTCTATGATTATGTAATCAAAATTGCAAATCGAGTCTACTAGGTCAATTAAGGCTGATGGGAGTGCCGAACCTGCATGGCAGCTTACGTAAATTGAGACAATTGCCAAGGAATTTTGGCCTTGGTTGCGGCTTGAAATGGGAACAGTTTGCTATAGTTGCTGATATTATGTTGTTTGAGAACAATTGCTGAGAAAAGGAGATGGAGCTTCGCAAGGATATTCCCGTACCTCTTCCCTCATTATTACCTATGATCGTTAATATAACACTTATTATTATTACTGGATAGACAAGTTTCCTCTACAAGCAGTGCTGTGGGTAACTTGTCCTTCAGGAATAAGTCTATTTCTGCTTTCTTTACATCGGATAGGGAGTTGAAGTTAGCTGTGATGAGCTTAAGGTTCATGGTAATGAAGGTTGCGATCCTAACATGATCAATGAGAAGTAGTAGTAAGCCCCTTTTCTTCTGCTTTCATCTAATTTCTCGTAATTTTCCCAGAACGTTGCGATTGTGTCTTTGAATTCCTCAAATAAGAGGGCGAAGATCTCGGCCATCTGCATATCTTTGGACCTGAGCTCTTTAAGCTTTCCTACGCAACCTCTTGTTTAAAGAGGTACCTTATCTGCTTCAATTTTACAAGTTCTTCCTTACCGTCCACTGAGCATAAATACAGTTGGGAAGATTTGCCTGTCCTCTTAGACCATGCTGTCTCAAAGTTTTTAACCAAGACCACTATCGAGGGGTCCAATAGTTTCAACTCCTGTTGTACTTTCTCAGGTTTGTAGTTCGTCACTCCTTTCAGAACTACATTTCTTCTACCCTCTTACCTGTTTCGGCGTCAAGGAGAAGGCTTCAAACTTCTGTTCTTTGATGAGTTTCAAGAGGTGTACATGAAATTCAACAGCCCTTACCATAATTTTATATCTCTTGTATCCTGTCTTTTTAAAAATTGTATATAGCTCGATTCTCAGTCGACTGAGTTAGACAATGCAGAAATACCAATCGCTATTTCTGGCGACCAGCGATCCGATCGATGTAATGGCGGCCGATTCGTCAATTCACCAAAAAAATGGCGGCCGATTCATCAATTTTTGTGAGAAAAAATTAAGCTTTTTAGATCGGGGCGGATACTTATATCGTATCACGTATGTTCATATTATAAATTGCTTGCCAACCTCTTTACGTACTAATTCTTCTTAACTATAAAGTAGACACTTTGTGTGTTTGACCGACAAGGGCTCCGAAACTACAAGTCGCAGAGCTCTGAAATTTTCAACGTATATCAGTACGAAACGGGAATAAAATTCTAAGGGTGGTTGCATCAATCTGGTATGAAACCATTTCAGGTTGCGTAGTCGTGGATCAATAAACATTTTTGCACATTTCTAATTTTGTCATACCCAAACTATTTATGCATGTACATGTACATACAACTACACACAAATCATTCAATTTTGCTGAAATTGTGAATATTGAACTTCTGAACGGATTAGCCGATTTAGATAAAATTTCAGAACTAGACTAATTACATAATGTGTTACAAGGTAGGCTAATTTTGTTCGTGGTTCATGAAGTTTGACTTCAATTTTCACAACAAATGAACATCGCGCGCAGGTACATAGATCGGATTTCCAAGAACTTTTTTTATGATTCGCTACCAGTATACTACAGGTAAAGTACCGGTTGAAGAAACAAACCCGGGCAAAGCAGAGTACGAAATTTAGTACTACATAAAAGGAAGATCACATTAAAAATTAAAAAATGCGCGTTTCCAAAATCATTCCGGCTCAAGGTTTTCCCATTTATGTTCCCTTTGTTTACAATTCAAATCAATGCATTACTAATATGTACTTATTGTCCATTATCTCTTTAGATGTTCAAAAACGTCATTAGGTAAACAATGACACATCGATAACAATGGACATCCAGAGCATGATCAATCAATCGAAGTTAGTAGTTAAATCTGATCAATTAAATACAATATTTTTTTATTGAAGTACAAGTATGTACATACCAACCAAAAAAGAACGTATATTTTGAACAAACAGTTTATTTAATAAACACAATTTTAATTTTATAAACATAAATATATAGGAATGTACCAAGGTATTGTTCTTAACTCACTCTGACTTTTCTTATCATCGATTTTCCTTCGTCGTTCCTAAGAACATGATGATAAAGGTCAATTCGGCCGAGTGTCGAAATGAATTCCTCATCGTGAGTAATGATAATCAACATGAAGTTATGTTGTGTTTGCCTTTCATCCACAATACGATTTAAGGCCTCACACAAGGATCTAATATTAGTCCTATCCAAGTTGGTTGTAGGTTCATCCAATGCTAAAACACCGCAATTGCAACTAAACGTTTCTGCAAGAGCCATCCGAATAATCAAAGACGCTAAGACCCTTTGGCCAGCACTACAACGTCCACGCATTTCAATCTCTGAATTATTCTTCGATTGAATCACACGATAATTATAGCTTCGCCGCTTATCTGCTGATGCGTCTGCCTTCATTTCATCTGTTTGAATTTGAATGTAATCAATGTCATTACCGCGATAAATTTGCCGCCAATACTCTCGGATCAATCGGTTTATTTTTTCCATTTTCTCTGCATGAAATTTAATCAAAGCATATTCGAGGGCAAGTCTATACTGCCCTAAATCTTCAATAGTTCGTTTTACGATTTCGACTTCATAGAAACTTTGACGATGGTTTTGAATGGAGTTTTTAAATTCCGGCTCATCGATTTCCGCTTTTAGTTTGTTAATCTGATTATTAATTTCTCCCAATTGTCCTAGTAGCTCACTTTTACTCACTACCAACTTGTCATGTTTCATTATAAGCTCTTCTTTCTCCTTAGAGACACGACGGAAATCCAAATCACACAGCGTTTTAGAGAGTTCTAATATTTCTGCGTCAAGCTGTAAGGCTTCTTCCTCCAGTTCTTTCAAATCACGATTATCTTTAAGATCGCGTTCTTCAACATCTTGATTAAGAATGTCATCTTTCACTTTTTCTAACTCTCGCGTTGTTTTGTTGATTTCATTTGTCTGCGAATACATTATATACTACATAAATAAAACAATATTTAACTGCGAATGAAGACATACCTTTAGAGCTAACTCACTCTTATGGCGTTGTGTTGAAACTTTAACACACTCAATCTCTTCGGATAGATTCAGTTGTTCTAAAGCAATTAATTCCTGATTGAGCCTGTAAAATTTAAATTAAAAATTATGTTGCATAAATTGTGTGTTAAGTCAAGTTTAACCGTTGAATATCTTGATTCAAAATCCTTAGGGACTCCAATTTTGCTTGCATTTTCTGAATCATCTTTCTGTTACTTTCCTTCGAACTCTGTTTCTCTGCGAGCGAATCGTCTAATTTCGCTTTTAGTGGATGCAAATCCTCCTTGAATTTTGCTATTTCCTTAGTAATCATGTCAGACTGTTTATTCAATTCGTCTTTGCGTTCTTTTAGTTGAGGTATGGATTGAACACCTTCCTGGAGTTGAATTTGCTTATCCTTCATTCTAAAATGTTATACAAAACAGTTGAATTTAATGAAATTAAATCGTAATCATTAACAAACTTGTTTCTTTCCTCTCGCAATTCATTTAGAACTTCATTCCCTTGTTCATAATCAGCTTGTTTTTTATCCAATGACTTTCGTTCATTTTCCAATTCAGCCGCAATAGTAGTCTTTTCTAATTGAACATCTTCAATCGAAGCAGTGTTAGTCTGTTCTGGAAGTTTCTTCTGTAATATACACACAATAAAAATAATTTAACTAAGAATGATGGACGATTGAGAGTATGTAAGTAACTCACCTTTAACTCTCTTAAATCCGCACTCAAGCGTTTCGTTTCTTTCATGGCCTCATCGAGGATACTCATATCTCCCAACATTGAATTTGCAAGCTCTACATTTGCACTGGGCTCGATTTGTAACATTTGAAATGACTCGACTTCTGATGAGATTTCTGATATTTTTGTCTCCAATTCATTTAGTTCAATTTTTCGAATGGGTATATTTTTCTTTAGATTTTCAACTTCCTCAATTACCCCGCGTAATTGTATAAGAGACTCGTATTTCTTTTGTTCAGCCTTCAACAACTTTTCTGAACGATTTATATTTTCAGGAAGGCGCTGAATTTTTTCAGTGAGCTCTGCCGTCAGCGTTGATGCCTGAAATAGAAAATAATGTTATGAATGAACTCTTTTTAAAAGAACATAAATTATTTACATCACTTTCGCACATTGAATTATGGCATAGTGGACAGCTAGGTTCTTCCTCAATATTTTTAATGTATCTAAAAATGAGAAATAAGTTGCATTTCATTTCATTTAATGTTTAATTCCTTAATATCTCTGTACCTTAAGAATGTAATATTCTTTTATAGTACAGACCTTAAAATATAACATTGCTTGACTTCATAAGGTGATTGTGACATTGTCATAAGAAGATATTGAAAGTAATTATATGATTTTTTAAGTAATTAATCTCAGTAAGGACATTTGGCAGAGGAAAGGATCTGATTACATCGAGATAATTCCATACACTTTAACAAGGGGCGTATCCTACACCTCTGTGATGAGCACGCGGTTCCCACACCTCAAGACTAATAAGGGGACCTAACGGTCACCTGACCAATCAACCGTCAACTAAATTGATCACATTGAGATCGACGTCAGACACTCCTCCAATATTCCAAAGGTAAAAAAAGAAGTACGCAGTCGAGACAGAACCCTACGGTTTGACGTCGGAAAAAATCGCAATCGATCGCCCGGAACTTTTCCGACCGAGTCACCCTTATACTCTCTGAAAGTTCGACGCTACCTGCACATTCAATAGAAGAAGAATGGAAACGTTGTCAAGAAACCATCAAAGGAGCTGCCGCTGATGTGCTGGAAATGAACTGACTTCTTAGAAGAAAAAAGAAAGGTCGATTAGATCGTGAGGTGTTACAGCAACAAGGCGGTCCGAAAGTTTTACCTAAAAGTTAAACGATAAACAAACAGGACTCATGCATCCTCCAGCTCATCTGTAAGATATGGTCGGAGGAAATCTTGCCCAATGAGTGAAATGTGAGTTTTTATTGTGTCTGGTTCAGAAGAAAGGAGACTCCTTTGATTGCGCCAACTATAAAGGGATTAGTCTCCCCAACATTGCGTACAAAAAATAATCCGAAAGGTCCGTTATCAGTGCGATTTCAGACCTGGGAAGTCCACCATCGATCCGCATATGGCAGCGTGTATAGAGACGAGCTATACAGCGCCATGTCGAGTTTTTCCATTCCTCCCGAACTCGTTAGGTTGTGCTGATGAATGACGATGGAGAACTATCACTAACGAGCTCACCGAGACCTTCAGTATCAAAATATTTTGTAGGCAAGGCTTTAATATAATGCTTGAGAGGATCGTGGGAAACTCAAACGCCAACACCAGAGGCACAATCTTCCAGAAGTCCGTTCGACTGCTTGATTATGCGGACGATATTAGCGTGATTGGACAAAAAAGCGAGCCGTCTATGAAGCGTTTGCTGGCACTGAGGCAGAAAGGGCTAAAATGCGTCTAGCGGTAAACTAGGCAAAGCAAAGTACATGCTGTCATCACAAAAGGACGCACAACATCGACATCTCGGAGAGACCGTCATAATGGGCAGCAGAAACTTTGAGGAAGTCAAGGACTTTGTCTACGCTCTGCATTAAACAGGGGCAATAACAAAACCACCCAGATCAAGCGCAGAATTACTCTTGCGTCTTACTGCTTCTTTGGGCTCAAGAGGAAACTGAGTAACAGAGCCATTTCTCGAAACACAAATTTAACTTTATAGAACACATTGATCATCTCTATCCTGCTCTATGGCGCAGGGACATGAGCGTTGTTTAAAGCTGACAAAGAAGCTATTGGTCGTTTTTAGAGAAATTTATGTTAAGCTTCTGAAACCCATTTTCAGAATTATCAGAATTTCATAAGGACTACACTAAAAAAAACTTTATTCGAATTCATGGCTCCAAGAAAAAGATACATTGATTTAAAACTGTCACTAATATCTCAAAATTTCGGCCATTTATTTCACTTCATTTTTTTATTTAAGTAGCATAGCAAATAGTTTTTACATTTGTTAGAACATTCATAATTAGAGCCTTAGGATGTTTAAGACAAGTGTCCTTTACAACTACAATTTAAAAAATGAGAGCGAGATACGACAAAAATATATAGATATGATTCAAGGAAAAGCTACAAAAAAAATGTTTAACTCTTAAAATCTAATATTGCAATGTTTCAGTGAAATATATTTATTTAACTTATTTTACATATATTTAAAATAATAAATACATTAATTAAAATATCTATTATTTTTAAATATTTAATTTGACATTGATGATAGTCATGGGAACTATTGAATAAAACCTATCGAGTAATAGTTGCAAATTATTCATTTATTCGATAGTCGAAAATCTTTCATTCATCCTTCCAACTTCGAATGGATTTTTCACTGAATGAATGATTCGTTCACTTGTACGATGGAAAAATGTTCGAATGTTTTTTGTTGAATGAATGATCATTCGTTTGGACTTTGGACTATCGAGTCCAATGAACGATGCGTTCACTTGTGTGATAGAAAGTTTTTTTTAGGTTTTTGTGATTTTTCATTAGTATATTTATATACCAAGGAGGCCTATTGGGGAAACCTAAAAAAACGCCCTGTAGCTCCTACTCCAAAAAACAAAAATATCGCTGTATCATCGACAAACACAAATATTCACATCATTGCCAAGATCTGGAATGTCAGAGACAAATATATAAAAAAGTGTTGGGTCAAGTATAGTACCTTGAGGCAGCCCATATGTGATATTTTGTGCCACTGGTTTAACATTTTATACATTTACTACACATTTTCTTTTATTAAAAAAAATGGAATGATTTTAACGGTTTCTGTAGGAATGTTTAATTTGATAAGTTTGTATTTGCCATGCGTCATGCCAAACCGGATCAAAGGCTTTTCCAATACCTAGTAAAACTAAACCAGTTGAATCTTTGGATAGAAATCTATGTTTGACATATTTCTCAATCTCTTATTGATGGTACGTATTGTGCGAACGCCGAAACGCAAATTGAAGGTCGGGATGTATATTATTCACAGTTAAGTGATTGTCAATCCTTTTTAATTACCTTTTCTAATAGTTTGCTTACACTGCTTAGTACCCTTTTTGGCCATAAAATTGTCGTCTTTTGGTTTACCAGGCTTGCCAATCGGAATTGCCAAAGCTGTTTTTCAACCATCAGGGAAGTAGCTGACTTGAAGGCATGTATTAAGAGTTACAGACACCGTAAGCCCGTGAGGGGAATTGCCTTTAAACGCCTGTTGTAAGTACACTTATTTGAGCATTTTCTTGTGAGAAACTGTCTATTGTAGAAGACACTTCAGTGGAAGTAGCAGGATCACTGAAATGGGCAGTGCAAATGATTTTTTAAAAAAGTCTGCGAGTAGTTTGGTTGTGGTGAAATTTATTGGCTTAGTGAAATATAAAGCTGGCTTTGTACCCTTAAAGGTGGAATACTCAAACCTCTTTTTTTAATGATTTTTGAAGCTTTTCAGAATGGTTTACTAAATTTTGGACAACATTCTGGTTGTAGGACATTTAGATTTATATGTTGGGACGTAAATGAACTCTTGAGGGTATAGTAAAGAAAAGTTGTTGGATGCACTTCGTTGATATTATACAGTACGTTACCCAAGCAATTAGCCCGGAGATAATTCCACAATTAAATACGACAATTTAAATCTCCACCAAGAATGACTTAACCTCGATGTCAAAACATATTTTGCTATTCTTTCTTGAAGTACATTTTTTTTTTTAAATTTCTTTTAAAATCTTAAAGTAAAATCTTATCAACTTTTCTATTTCCACCAGGGAAATAAACAGAAAAGATACCCACTTTAGAGTTGTTGCCTAAAATAATTTCAATGTAGATTGATTCAATACAACGCAGTTGTAAGCCCGCATGAACCGAATGTACACTCATTTTCCTTATGACAACAGCAACGCCACCTACCCTAATGTTACTCTTGTCGACACGATAACAATAAAAGTTTAGGTGAGAAATGGATTTTAATTTCATTTAAGTAAGTTTCCGGAAACAATGCAATATCAACTTTTTTATGAATAATATAATTCAACTAAGTTAGAATGTATAATAACAAAGAGGGAAGGCAGCGCTTATTTGGATGCGGATCGTTGTTCGAGGCAGACTTAGGCAAAAAGTCTTAAGCTTTGATTATATCAGCGAGCGCCTCATAACAATCCGCATCAAGGCTAAATTCGGGAACATCAGCCTGATTTGCGCACACGCCCCGACGGAGGAAAAGGATGACGATAGCAAGGATGACTTCTATGATCTCCTAGAAAGAACATACGATCGATGCCCCAGCTATGACACCAAGATCGTTCTAGGAGATTTCAACGCACAGCTGGGCAAGGAAGAAATCTTTGCTAGAGTCATCGGAAATCACAGCCTGCACGACAACACATCCGGAAACGGACTCAGGCTGGTAGATTTCGCCTCGAGGCGTAACCTCTCTGTGATGAGCACGCGGTTCCCACACCTCAACATCCATAAGGGGACCTGGCGGTCTCCTGATCAATCAACCGTCAACCAGATTGATCACGTTGCGATCGACGTCAGACACTCCTCCAATATTCTCGATGTCCGAACGTTCCGAGGAGCCAACATCGACTCGGACCATTTCCTTGTTGTAGCCAAGGTAAGGATGAGGATATCGAGAGAAGTACGGAGTCGAGAAAGAACACTACGGTTTGACGTCGGAAAGCTACAATCGCAATCGACCGCTAGGAACTTTGCCGACCGAGTCTCCCTGAAACTCTCTGAAAGTTCGACGCTGCCTGCACATTCAATAGAAGAAGAATGGAAACGTTGTCAAAAAGCCATCAAAGAAGCTGCCACTGATGTGCTGGGTTTCACGACACCACCCAGAAGGAACCCATGGTTTGACGACGAGTGCAGGCAGGTACATGCAGCCAAGCAGGAGGCCTACAAGGCAACGCTGCATCGAACAACGAGAGCTGTTCGTGAGCTCTATGAACAGAAGAGAAGGGAAGAGCACCGGCTTCTCAGAAAGAAAAAGAAAGAGCATGAGAAGCGCGCGGTCGTGGAGATGGAGAGGTGTTACGACAGGAAGGAGGTCCGAAAGTTTTACCAAAAGGTAAAACAAGTATCAGGAAGATATAGACCTCGGACCGAAGCCTGCAGGGACGAAAATGGACAACTAGTAGTAGAATCGCAGTCGATGCTGAGAATTTGGAAAAATCATTTCTGTAGACTGTTAAACGGCGATGACGACACAAATTCCGCTGTCAGGCAGAATGTTTCACTCAATTTGGACGATGATGAACACGAATTCCGTCCCCCTGACTTAGACGAAGTTAAGATAGCGATATCTAGACTGAAGTCGAACAAAGCTGCCGGAGCGGACGGATTGTCCGCGGAATTGTTTAAGGCAGCTGGAGATGACCTGGTTGGGCGCATGCACCAGCTCATCTGTAAGATATGGTCGGAGGAAAGCATGCCCGATGAGTGGAATCTCAGCGTCGTTTGTCCGGTCCACAAGAAAGGAGACCCCTTTGACTGCGCCAACTATAGAGGGATCAGCCTCCTTAACATCGCTTATAAAATACTCTCTGCCGTTCTGTGTGAACGCCTGAAACCCTTTGTCAACAACCTGATAGGTCCTTATCAGTGCGGTTTCAGGCCAGGAAAGTCCACAATAGACCAAATATTTACACTTCGGCAGATCCTGGAAAAGACTCAAGAGATGCAGATCGACACCCACCACCTATTTGTCGATTTCAAGGCCGCATATGACAGCGTGCATAGAGATGAGCTATACAGCGCCATGTCTAGTTTTGACATTCCTGCCAAACTCGTCAGGCTGTGCAGGATGACGATGGAGAACTCTCGCTGCTCCATCAAGGTCGGTAACGAACTCACCGAGACCTTCAATGTCAAAAAAGGTTTTAGGCAAGGCGACACGCTGTCATGTGACTTCTTTAACATCATACTTGAGAAGATCGTGCGAAACTCTAACGTCAACACCCGAGGCACGATCTTCCAAAAGTCCGTTCAACTGCTTGCATACGCGGACGACATTGACGTGAGTGGACGAACACAGCGAGCCGTCAATGAGGCGTTTGCTGGCATTGAAGCGGAAGCGGCTAAAATGGGTCTAGCGGTAAACCAGGGCAAAACAAAGTACATGCTGTCATCGCGGAAGGACGCACAACATCGACGTCTCGGACAGAGCGTCATATTGGGCAGCAGAAACTTTGAGGTAGTCAAGGACTTCGTCTACCTAGGCTCCGGAGTGAATAGGGACAACAACACCAGTACCGAGATCAAGCGCAGAATTACTCTTGCCAATCGCTGTTTCTTTGGGCTCAAGAGGCAATTGAGTAACAGAGCCATCTCTCGAAACACCAAATTGACCTTGTATAAAACCCTGATCATCCCAGTCCTGCTCTATGGCGCAGAGACATGGACGCTATTGAAAGCGGATGAAGAAGCTCTTGGTTGTTTTGAGAGAAAAGTTCTGCGTACGATCTTTGGTCCTGTTTGCGTTGATGGCGTTTGGAGGAGAAGGTTCAACCACGAACTATACGGGCTGTACAGCGGCATGCACCTAGTTAAGCGTCTTCGGATCCAACGCTTAAGATGGCTAGGTCATGTAGAGCGGATGGACACCACAGCTCCGGCCCGAAGAGTCTTCGACACCGAGCCATTGGGACAGCGCAACAGAGGACGTCCTCGCACTAGATGGCGCACACAAGTGGAAAAGGACCTCAACCAACTTGGTGTGCGCAACTGGAGGCAGCTGGCGAAAGATCGTGCTGGCTGGAGAGGCATGTTGGTTGAGGCCCAGGTCCACCCCGGACTGTAGCGCCAATCGAAGAAAGAAGAAGAAGTTAGAATGTTTGGCGAAAAATATACCATAATTATTTGAATAAATGTATTTGATAGCTAGGGATGTGATTATATTGAATTGATCACTTTTGGTTTGACTGGTTTGAAGCTTAGCTAATACATCTTTTTTTTATAGAGAATTCATCTCTTCAAAAGAGAACAATTTGTTGATCTCATTGTTAACATATGTACCTTTCTCATGAGACGTTTTTCTATGATGGACCTGCGTGGCTGCTACTGGTAGAGAACGAGCTGCTCGAATTTTGTTTGTTGGCGCAATGCATGGCGTCTGTGGCGCATTGTTAACATATGTACCTTTCTTATGAGACGTTTTTCTATGATGGACCTGCGTGGCTGCTACTGGTAGAGAACGAGCTGGTCGAATTTTGTTTGTTGGCGCAATGCATGGCGTCAGGATTTTTGTATTCATTTGTTTTGTGGGTGCAGGAGCAGTTAACACAAGAACTTTTTGCATGACAATGCATGGAGCCGTGTCCATACTACTGACAATTATGGCATGGTGTAACTTTTTGCTGACTTTTGTCTCTTAAAGTCCCAACCAACGATGTTTTTGAACAAATTGGGATAATTTTTCTTTAGTCCGTTCAATTGTATTGTGCCGCGTTGAATAAAGACAATGCAAAATTAATATTCATTTTGGATGTTAGGGTTATCATTGTTTGTAATAATTTTCACGTCAATGCATTTTATTCCGGATGAAATAAGTTCTTTCTTCACAAGTTTTTCGCTTATGAGATCAAGTCCCGATAAAATCACTTTCAAAGGTAGTGTGAGAAAACGTGAAGAATTTAAAATTATTATAGTATTTAGATCAGATTTTTTCTCTTTATTTTTTCCAGTGTTTGTTGGGAGCATTTAAACCATAATTTATGGAATTACAGCTTACATTAAATCTGAGGTATTAGGGAAGCAAGTTTTAAAGTAGTACTTTAATTGAATATTTGTATGCGAGTGTAGCTCTTAAGTAAACTAAGGTACGAAAGATGGCAACGAAAATGCGAAGGCGAACTTTCAGAAACAACTCCTTTCTAGCATATATGAACAACAACTTATACTTCTTGGCAACTAAATCATCAAGTTTTTTTATTGACAAAAATCTCAAGAAAAGTAATTTTAATTATCTAAGAGTATTTCTCTGCGAATTCAAAGAGGCAAGGGACAGCACAGGGAAAAAAGAGTAGTTTTCTTTAATATTGTAACTTGCGTTAAATATCGGAAATGGGTACGTCACGTTAAAGGCTCCGACACACAGAATGCTATACATGCGTCAGCGTTTGAAATACTTTGACAGATACATAAAAAACATATGTTCTTATGGGAGGTGGCCAACGCCGCAGCTCACGCGACGGACTTCTCAACTTATAACTTTTCTCCCTCCTTCAGCGTTGACAAGCGACACATTGTGTTTGGTGCAACGACTGAACAACCACAACGAATGCTGTGGAAGACCTGGTAAAAACCTGGTGATGCCGTTAAATGATGCAGTGGCGGCTACGGAAACAACCAGAAAAGATTGAACCAAAATACAAAGAACAGTACGTGGTATTCACCGTACTACCTCATGATCGATACCAGGAAGAAAACTCGACGAGTACGTCGATATCGCCAGGATGGACGAATCTATAACGATGACATTCGCAGATATAGCAGCACCGGGAGAAATTTTTCCAAAAAATCCCAGATGGAGGGTAGACGACGGCATTCGTGATCGAGAGGTGGTAGTAGAGAGTAGTTTCCAGACAAGGAATTAATTTGAATTGAAGATTAGTTTTCTTTAAAACTGTCACTTGCGTTAAACAAATAAAAATGCAAAAAAAATGTTAAATTGGATGCTTGATTGAAAGAATACTTTCAAAGAACTCCTATGCGTAATATGTAAATGAAACGATAACTAAATTTGTTGTTATGTGTATCTCGACTTTGTATGAATCATCATTCAGAATTTAATAAACTAATAAAAGCAAAGCTAATATGAATAGATATATTTTGAAAGAATTCTCACCGTTTGTACATAGCCTCAGAAGACTTTAAGGCTCCGTGATCCAATTGATATTTAGAAATTAGTTCGCTAGACTTAGCCAACAGTTCTTCATAGGGCGTTGAACGGCATTTCTCGTATATTATATCCTTCTTTTCATCTAATTCCTTCTCCCAACGAGTGAGTTCATCTTTTTTTGATTTTCTTTTTATTTCATAACTTTGTTCCTTTAATTTGAGGTTATTAATTTGTTCACTCAATTCCTTGACCTGCCGCTGTAATTTATCGGCGATTGCCTGAACGGATATCTTGAAATTTGTTTCAACTGGGCGATCGAGAACTTTCTTTAAATTTTCATGATGTTTGGCTTTAATTCGTCTCATTTCTTGTTCTTTCCTTTCAAGTTCCTCTTCCTTTAAATGTATTCCCGCCATAAGCTTTGAAATTGAATTAAGAAAAGTTAACTGAATGTCAAGATTTTTGAACTGTTCTTCCAGGCGGGTTACATTCGCCTTCCTTTCCGCTATTTGACCTTTGAGGTCTTCCTGATTCATGGTTTTAGATGCTTGTTCATAAAGTTCCGTAACACTATTGATTTTCTCGGTTAACTTTCTGAGAAGATGAGCATTAGACTCAATACTTTTGATATCTTTTTCCGTTTTTTGTAGGTCTATTTCGCATTGTTTTCTCTGATTACGAATGAGTAGAATAAATTAAACAAAAGGAAGCAAGTACAGTAGAGAAAGGATAAGTGACGAACGTCCAGATTTCAACATTTTGTGTACTCATTTGTTTTAAAACAATAGAATAAATTATTTAGGGGTTTTGAAAAGTTGTGCATTTAAGGAAAATTCGCACTTCACCGTTCTCTACTGTAAACCGTGACTCTGCTTTTTATTTACCTGTTTTAGTTTGCTTTCGATGTCATTTTCAACTTTTGCCTTTGTTTCCCTTAGTTCATCAATAAGTTTCTGTTTTTGTTGATCAGATTTTTCGTGTGCTGTTTGTTGATCTTTTATGTTTTCCTCTTCCAGTTGGAGGGATTTAGCAATATTTTGTAGAACAGCAGGTACCTTTTCGGATGATTCTTCCAAGTTAATATCGCATATGTTGATACCGAGATTATCACATATTTTATGCATTTTCTCAGCCCGGTCTGCATTGCTTTCTTGTTCTCGTTGACGTTGCTGAAGCAGAACACAAAACTTCTTCTCGAATTCTGAAATTGTAAATTGGATCTTCTTCTCTTGTTTTTGCAGTGAGGTAAGTGTCTCATCTAGTTCCTGCTTTTTTGTTCGTTTTTCGGATATTTTTTCTCTAAAGCTGCGTATTTCGCGTTCCAATTGTTGAATATTTCCTTCAAACGGCTTTTTAATAATTGTTTTTAATTTAGATATGCGCTCGGATGATGTTTTTCTCCTGAAAACAAAAATATACGAAATAAACAACCGCAATCACTTCTACATTACTCACTTCGTTTCTACTGCAACTTTTAGTGATTGCTGTTTACCGACTTCATATTCAACTTTTCTTATATCATCTAAACGCTTGTTAATGGGTTTCATCTCTTCATCAAATGTAGCACACTTGTTTTGAATCGATTCATATTTCTTGTAAGCAACTTGTAGGTCCATTGTTTTATTTTCCATTTCTTTCTTCAAGTAACTGAGATGTTTTAAGGTAATTTCTACAAGATAATATTTACTTTTATGTTGATTTCTATTGCAAATCATAATATGATTCAAACCTTTCTTCTTTAATTCATTCATTTGATCCTTTCGCATGACTATGAACTTTTCAATTGCCTTGTTGTATTCTGTGATACCGAATATAGCATCGAATTTCTCTTTAAGTTTTTTTGGTTCATCCAATGGCCAACTAGAGTCTTCCTGGTGACAGAATATTACATTATTGATTATCGCTTTTGAGACACCTGCAAGATAAAAATAGCACATGCAACAGGCAACAACAGAACATAGGTGAAATCTTATTATGTATTAGTACCCATAAACTGGCACATTGCAAGGTCGACATCTATGCACCTCTTGCTTATCGACTCATCACCATAGGAAATTGTCGAATCCATGGTTTCGAATGTAAGTTTCCCACGTTTGAAGTGGAGTTTCATACAACGACTCACTGTCTGCTCTTCACCCCGAATATTTCTTACCTAAGATTAATATCATAATTGATGAATCATTTGTAGATTTAGTCTACTAAAATATTATTACCCTGAGTTTGATTTGTCCCAAGCTCTCTGAGAAACCAAAAATTGACGGATCATGAACAAAGTTCTGACCTCGACTACTTCCTGGTGGAGCTTCTCCTGTAAGAGCATATTTCAGGCACTCAATTATTGTTGTTTTTCCACAGCCGTTTTCTCCCAGTATAAGCGTAACTGGCGATGAAAATTCAACTAACTGCAATAGTGCAATTGACAGTTGCATTTGCTAAAAATTTGCTAAAAAAATTATGACATACTTGCATATCCTCGCTTTTCCCACCAAAACTCCTGATGCCTTGAATCCTTAACTCCTCTATAGTTGACATTTTTGTACTTTTGATTGCGACTAAATAAAATGGGTTTTCCAATAATAGATGTCAATTCGTTTTCTTCTACAACGAACTAATAATTTTGAATTGAAAATTGAAATCAGAAATTACACCACTCAAAAAAAGTCTTCCGTTTGCAAAATACAATTTAAACCGACTGGAAATGTCAAATTTGTTTACAGTAGGTATGTATGTATGTATATATCTGCGACGGATGTATATAATTTTGACTTAAGCAAAACAATGAAAGATGAAAAAAGGAGAAGGGAAACAATTTAACAAGAGATTGAGAGCTGGCTCCTTCTAACTCGGACACTTCTAAATGCGCAATTAGTATATTAATGTAGTAGACTCCTACTTATGCTAGGTAAAAGTCTTTATATAGCTAAGTTCTAGCTAAACTATCTTAGCGTATTTATATAGATAGACATAACTTGTAAAAATAATTCAGTTTCATAGAGTAAATTGTATAAAGTTACTTAAGTTATATATGTAGTTACATTATAATATGTTCAGTAAGCTTAGGTTTTTTTGAATTTTTGATATTGCAGTCTTGATTAATTCGCTTATTTTTACCGTGGTAGTTAATAACTTAACAGTAGCTTAGATTTTTCTTTCTTTTAACAGAAAATAAAAAAAAATTATTATTAAGTGACACTCTATGTGTACCCAGATGGTGGGCAAAGGGGACGTTGAAAACGTTCAGCCTGTTTAATTGTTGAAACCTTTATTTTTTTCAGATATAAGAGAGCAAAGAGATATCCATCTTTTGCCTCTCTTGCCCCTTGATTCCATCTGATTGCGTTTTGTAAAAGCTTTTACCACCGTGTCAGTGAATACGTGTGAGCTCTTGAAAACAGCTGATCCTCTTCACCAACCATAGCAATCGGGTGGATTGAAGGTCTTATTTGAAAATTCGTTCGTTTACCCGACATTTTTCAAATTTTCAGTGTTAAGTATTCAACACAATGAGGAGGGGTAAGCAAGAGAACAAAGCGTATGTTCACGCTGTAAATTTATTAAGCTCGTGTTTAAAGGAGTTTCTGTCTGCAGCATTAGGGTGATATTAATGAAGACACAGATAATTGTATGTTTTTTTTTTCAAATATGAATAATATCTATAAAACACATTGCCCTACACTTATGTACAGGTATATATATATTTCCGAAACATTTGCATTAATCAACAAAATAAGCAGTTTATTTTCTGTTTTTCCTTTTTACAGATATATGGTGGAAGTTACTTCCAAATTCTGGCAACTATTTTTCTAACTTAGTTTTAGTTTCGATATCTGAAAATTTCTCTTAACAATTAAGGAATTTTAATTTTTAATTATTTCCCTTTTTTCGAATTTATGAATGAATGCTATCAGAGTGACTTCATTTCTCACGTATGTCACAGAAATAGGTTATCTCTTATTTCTGGGTATCTCCTTGCTCTTTTTTTATACAAGGTCAATTTGGTGTTTCGAGAGATGGCAAGAGTATTTCTGCGCTTGATCTCGGTACTGATGTTGTTGTCCCTATTTACTCCAGAGCCTAGGTAGACGAAGTCCTTGACTACCTCAAAGTTTCTGGTGCCCAATATGACGCTCTGTCCGAGACGTTGATGTTGTTGTGTTGACGGTTAAGTTTCGCACGATCTTCTCAATATGATATCAAAGAAGTCACATGACAGCGTGTCGCCTTTCCTACAACCTCTTTTGACATTGAAGGTCTCGGTGAGTTCGTTACCGACCTTGATGGGGCAGCGAGAGTTCTCCATCGTGTCCTAACCTGACGAGTTTGGCAGGAATGTCAAAACTAGACATGGCGCTGTATAGATCGTCTTGCCCTCCTCGGCATTAAAATCGACGAATTGGTGGTGGGTTACGATATGCATCTCTTGAGTCTTTTCCAGGATCTGTTGAAGTGTGAAGACTTGGTCGATGGTGAACTTTCCCGGAATGAAATCGCACTGATAGGGAACCTTCGGATTATTAACAAATGGCTTTAAGCGATCACACATATTGGCAGAGAGCATATTGTACACGATATTGAGGAGACTAATCCCTTTATAATCGGCAGTTAATGGAGTCTTATTTCTTCTGAACCAGACAAACTGCGCTGACATTTCACTCGTCGGGCATGCTTTCCTCCGACCATATCTTACAGATGAGCTGGTGCATGCGACCAACCAGATCATCTCCGGCTGCTTTAAAGTGCCGCAGACGGACTGCTTCAGCAGATATCTCTTGATATTGCTATCTTGACTTCGTTTTAGTCGGGGAACGAAATTATTGTTCATCATCGTTTAAATTGTGGAATTTGTGTCGTCATCGCCGTTTAACACTCTGTAGAAGTGATTTTTTCCAAATTCTCAGCAGGCTGCGATTCTAGTACATGTTATCCATTTTAGTCCCTGCAGACTTCGGTCCGAGGTCTATACCCTCCGGATACCTTTTTTAAACTTTCGGACCTCCTTCCTGTTGTAACATCTCTCCATCTCCTCGAACGCTCGCTTCTCTTGCTTTATCGTTTTCCTTCTGAGAAGCCGGTTCTCTTCCCTTCTGTGCTGTCCGTAGAGCTCACGAAAAGCTCTCATTGTTCGACGCAGAGTTGCCTTGTAGGATTGCTGTTTGGCTGCATGTACCTGCTTGAACACGTCGTCAAACCGTAAGTTTCTGTTTACACATCAGTGGCAGCTTCATTGATGGCTTTTTGACAACGTTACCATTCTTCTTCTATTGTATGTGTGGGCAGCGTCAAAATTTCACAGAGTTTAAGGGAAACTCGGTCGGCAAAGTTCCTAGCTGTTAATTGCGATTGTAGCTGTCCGCGGTGTTCTTTCTCGACTCCGCACTTCTCGCAATATCATGATTCCCTTGGCTTCAACAAGGAAATGTTCCGAGTCAACATTCGCTCCTCGGAACGTTCGGCTATCAAGAATACTGGAGGAGTGTCTGACGTCAATCGCAACGTGTTCAATCTGGTTGACGTTTTATTGAACTGGGGACCGCCAGGTCGCTTTATGGATGTTGAGGTGTTGGAACCGCGTTCTAGCAACAGAGAGGTTGCGTCCCATGACAAAGTTCACCTGCCTTAGACCGTACTGGACGTTGTGTCGTATAGGCTGTGTTTCCCGATGACTTTAGCAAAGATTTCTTCTTTTACCAGCTTATCGTTGAAATCTCCTAGAACGATCTTGGTGTCGAAGCTGGGGTATTGACCATATGTTCTTTCTAGGAGATCATAGAAGTCATCCTTTCTGAAGTGAATAT
This sequence comes from Eristalis arbustorum, assembly GCA_916610145.1. Classification (NCBI taxonomy): domain Eukaryota; kingdom Metazoa; phylum Arthropoda; class Insecta; order Diptera; family Syrphidae; genus Eristalis; species Eristalis arbustorum. The sequence continues at coordinate 63,965,976 of OU744317.1, read as the reverse complement.
TGAAAACACGATCGGCGAACCAACCCTGTTGCAGACCGTTTTTGATGTCAAAGACCGTGGAAGAATTTACATCGCCACTTTTCACGATGAACTTTCTACCTGTTATCGTGTCATAGATCATGTATAGCAATGATTTACTTATGCCAATCCTGACCAGTTTGAGGAAAAAGCTCTCCAACCAAACGGTATCCATCGCTTTCTCCAAGTCAAGCAGCAAGCAGCCGTCTGTTGTTTTTTTGTCTTTATTGTGTATGTGTATGATATTTTCCTCAACCCATTATTTCAGAACTCGAATGACAATCTTTTCAAAAAGCTTGCTTATGCAAGGAAGAAGACTGATCTCCCGAAGATTGGTCGAGATTGTTCTGTCTTTGTCAGGCGCAGGGGGCTGCACTTAGCCTCTGTTTATGAACTCTCACCTCCACGTAGTGAAATCCTGGAGCCGAGCACCTTCCACCGAGGATGGGGTACCCAACCCCCGTGGAACATCATTGGTGGCTGCTAACGAGAGAGGGGAGAGTGGGTGAGTCTGTACCAGGGCTCATCTCTCTTTGCGGATGGCGGCGGAGGAGCTTATCATCAGAGGCCACATCCGGAGCTACCTGGTTCTACTCTAACGTATTCGGAGCTCAAATCTAAAATGTTCCCTTCTAGGTCGCGTCGGTATTTTGGAGTGGAGTTGGCGGCGGAGGAACTCTATCGTGTATGATTAACGACGGCATTCACAGTCTCAACGAAGTTACCGATACCGAACAGGTTGAGGTACTGATACCGAAGTGTGAAACTATCCTTTTTAGAACCGCGCTGTCATGGGATACGCATTGCTGACCCACAGGGACGACTATTAGATGGGAAGAGCTTAGTAAATTATCTTTGCATTTGATTTGATCAAAATCCGTTTTTTCAACAAACATATAGATATTGCTCTGGCCAAAGCTAAAAAGACCTTTTCTGTGACCAGGAGGTTGTTTTACAGCAGCAAACTGTGTACCATGGTGAAGGTAATCTGCTACATGGCCCTCATCCGGCGAATTGCGGCATACAGGATAGATCATTTTATTTTTAAGCTGAGACTTCTTCCAACAGTCTGATCTTTGGTCCTTACTACCACAAATTATGTATCATGACAGAGTGCACCTTCCCGGCATTATTCTGTTCGAGGTTTTTCGTTCCTCTGTCTCGATACAATTGGCCTAATACAGATATCCTGCAATCTTCCATGTCGCACGCCGCACAGTAGCCAAACGACTCCAATACGAACGTGATGTCGCTCGCAGAAGAAAAAAATATCTGTTACGGAAGAGCAAGCGGCCTCGGAACAACGGACGGACCCCAAAAGACGACACGGCCCGAAAAAGGACAACGATTTGCGATTGTGCTCTTGCAATGTAAGAACACTCTACACTCTTGGTGCCGCTCAAAAACTGGAAAAAAAAACTCCCCTTACGCAGTTAATAATAATAATAATATGGGTGGCGCTACAGCCCGTAGAGGGCCAGGGCCTAGCTTCTCAGCAACCACTCGTGTTGTGCGTGCTATTATTCTCTCACGAGTGGAAGGGACCTACAGTTTTACGCCGACTCCGAACGGCCAAGTTTTGAGAAGCTTTTTCTAGACAGAAAATACTCTTTGAGCATTGTCAGTGACTCGAAAGAGGTGGGGCCGTGAACATTATTTCTATCGCTCAGAGCTGGAATCGAACCTACGACGTCGAGGTTGGGGTCGACGCACGTACCCACAACGCCACGGATCACCACCCCTTACGCAGTATAAGACGGATATTACTGCAACAAGAGATTTTGAAAAAGAAAGAGTGCGACATATATTACAGCTGTCACAACAGGTTGCATATATTTGGATGCAGATTCGTCGTGGGAAAATGGCTAAGGTCGAAGGTCATCGACTTTAAACCGATTAGAGATCGGCAAGGCAGATTCTACAGCATTAGCCTCCTATGTGCACACGCCCCTACCGACGGTATCGGTAAGGAAAACCTTTTGGCGGAGTGATCGAAAAGCACAGCCTCCTCGCGACAGCAAGTTTTTCGTTTCTCGTGGCAGCCAGATCCGGAGCTCGACTGTCCAATGTCAGAAAGCTGCATCAGCCGACAAAGAGAACATTTGACAGTGGCCGACAAAGCACACCGGAGATTGCCAGAGCCTATGAAGAGCAACTAAGCGAGAGACTCTCCAGTATGCCCACGTTAAGTGCCAATGAGATGTGATTGCCGTTCGGCCATCAAAGAGTAGCGGAAACTACCTTAGGCTACCTACTACCCCTGCCAAGAAACCCGTGGTATGATGGCGAACCAAAAAAGGCATACAAAAAAAACTAGAACTCCGGGCTAAAAGACGGGAGAAGAAAAAGCTACTACGCCTGAAGAAAAGGTCTCTCGCAACCTTCCAGCCCGAGGTCATCGAAGAATCTAGGGACAAACAAAAAATACGGGCATTTTACAAAAAAAGTCAAAAGCCTGGCCACAGGCTTTAGGAAAGACTCTTCAAAATTGCGAGTGCAATCTGGTTACGGACAGCTTATGAGGTGAGCCTAAGGACTTAAAAAAAAAACAGTTGCACGGCCAAGCGTGAGTCGTAAAGATCTCAGTGCACCAAAATCATGAACACAACCGAGATTGCCAGATTACGTAAGATACCATTTAAAAGCCTTTCGGTACCGGGCCTCATTAAAAATAAAGAGGTCCTATGAATAGTCATCTGGTGAGACTCTACGTCGTCTTGTGGAGATACATTTGTCAGGGTGTACACAAGACCAACCCCTCTGTAAGCCGCTTTTAAGTCTGCTCAGCAAGAAAATTGTCAATGCATCCTTAGGCGATTGAACCATTGAAGTTGTAGCCTCAAGGGGCACGACACAATGTGGAGTCATTTCCAGAATATCAGCGAGTTAATTGAATACGCAATTAATTCCCTCCCTATTTCAGTCCCCTAAAAACGGAGCTGGTTCTTTTTGCTAACAAAAGTGCCATTCCATCCTTCGCCCTTCCAACTATTGAGGGCATTACGCTCACTTTAAAGCATAGATTTAATGGAACTGAGCTGGGAGCTTAACATTGACGAATCCAAGAAGAAAGCTATATCATGTGAGACAACTCGAATACTATTTCCTAAATACAGTAGTGCTCAAATATACCAAAAAGGTGCTGCGTATGGTAATCGGGCGATAAATGGCTATCATCGTCTGATACCACAAAAGATGGGTCTTACCCATGACACCATATCCAGACTCTGTGGGGACGAAGAAGAGATTCAGGACACTTCCCACTACCTTTGTCTGAGACAGAGAACACTGGAAATTTTTTTTCTTCCAGAAGACAGCAAATATCGCATTAAACTCTATTTGCAGGTTTGTCAAGACCACCAGATGGCTGCAAGGGACAGCACATCTGTATTTCTAAGCTTCCACGACTATCAACAAGTAGAACACAAAGCTTTCACCGCCATGGGTCTCACACAATGAGGCCTAAGTGAGACGAGGCCCCACCGCGTCTACCTACGTATCACCCTAACCTATATAGAGCGGTGGCACATAGATACATACCTACCAGACCACATCGGACTAAGCGTTGTCAAGAATATTGTTTGGCTAATAGCCTTTTCATTTCTGTTTCAGCAAAATCTCACTTCGTAACCATCTTAATACCCGTTCTTCCCTACCCTAGTTCTGCCTTTACCTCTCTACCATCTAGATTAAGCTTAGTTTGTTCAAGTTCGACATTTTTATTAAACTTAATAAACTGGGTGTTTTGCCCTCACTATACATTCCAAAACGTATGTGCAGTGTACTCTACCTGTATTTGGGGTCCCATTGATGCAGGTGGAGACGTTTAAGTATCTCAGAGCCTTTTTGAGTTGTGATGGTAGTAGTAATGCTAAGCTTTCCTTTAGGATCTGCCATGCTAGGAAAATATTGAAACACTTTGGGAGGTCTGTACTCAAAAAGTCCGAACTTGGTGTTCAAGACAAGTTGCCCGTGTTTAACTCAATATGAAGTCTTCAACCATACATGACCCTGACTCTTCACAGCAGTGATTAGACCAATTATCCCGAATGGCGTAGCAGTATGGCGGCCCGTACTAAACGTTAGATTACATCAAAACGTCTTAAGGGTAGTACAAAGGCAATATTACATCTGTATTAGGGAGCCTTGAGAACTACTTCCGAGATGCACTTGAAACCCTAATAAACCTTACTGACATATTTGGTAGTAAGTAACCACTAACTGTGAAATGCTCAGATTCTAAAAGATCAGTCTTGCTATCAATAAGCTTGAATGCACCTCGCCTAGGTACTTCCCAGAGAGAAAATTCGAAACCCTGACCGGGGAACATTTTTTTTCTTTAAACTCTAAAGTCACAAGCTGTTTATCAACAGTATTAGGGCAACGCCCTTATTGCGAGTGGCGACTGTCAATGGGCTCGCTGGTCGACAAAAATAGCGATTTGTTTCACTTTTGCTATTGTGTTAGCTGTGGATATCAATCGTGAATGCATAAACCTGAGCATACGGGCACTAGGCAGAGACAGTGTACGAGGTGGTAGAGGGAGGTGTAAACCAAGATGTGTGCTATGCCGGTATGTGCAATGGAATCTTACAGTTGTGTGTAGAACTCACATACAATATCTTTGTTCGAAGTTCAAATTATATGAACGTTTGAAGCATACAGCAATCTAAATTAAATTACGTGTATTATCAAGTCTATGTTTATTTTATGAAATAAATTCTCAGTAGACAGGTAGCGATCACAAATTGGCGGTGTCAAATCGACAACCACTTTGGCGTAATTGACCATATGACCACCTCACTAGTACTGAGCGAGCCAACATTCAGTTTTATTTGCTACCTATATAGAATAAGATCCAAAATTATACTCACATGTTCATTCATATAATATTCATACACACATATATAAAACTTCGACACGTTCAGGATACAAACATGGTCACAAGATTACCCATTGTTTTCTTTACCTCTTTAATGGTTGAGCAGTAATACAACCATATATCGTTTGGTTTTGTGTTTCGAGGTTTGAAGCTCACCGAATGTTCTCACATGCAGGACATCAAACAAATCTATTTATAAATACATAATAATAATACACTATTCGGTATTTCTTGTATAGATCGTTTTTTGTTTCATGTCATTTTATTATACAGAGAATATGATTTATATTTTTTTACATTTTTATATTGGGTTAATTGTTTGCTATTATATACCATTCTAAGTTATTTCTTCCAGTGTTTTTTCTTGTCCAGAATGCAGCTTTAAGTAAATGAATATTTAAGTAGAGTAAATAAATGTATATTATATATATATTTATATAATAATTTAAAATTCTTACCTCATGTAGCAGACGAGTCTTTGCATTGAGAGCTTTATAAAATAAATTATGTATATGTATTTCTTTGATAAAATTAAACGAAGAATGATAGCTCTTCCCAGTTTCCACCCACGTGCCTTTTATCTTTTCATCTGATTTAAATCTGTATAACATTAATTCTCAAAGACGTTATGTACGCCGGTTATTCGGATTATAGCTTCTCGAATTAGCTGAAAAAACAAGCAAACATTTCAAAACATAGAGCTATATAAATATATAGCACATATTACTGTACTGCATGAAAACTAAACATTCCAAATTTTACAACACAACTATAATAATATAAAAGTCAATGCTTGTTTGTTTGGTGGTCTTTATAGACTCTTATATGGTAAGAGATAGAACATTGAAGTCTTTGACAACTTTGTTCAGAATTTTGTGAAAACGATGTTGGTTACCATTTTTTTTCTTTTTTTTAATTTGATTCTTTTAATATGCGCAGCTATGCGGGTTGGGTACACTTAGTCTGAAATAACAACAACTTGATATGTACATCACAGTGCGACCAATCAATAAAAGCACCATACAATTTCATAACGAAGCACCATCATTTAATGCTTCGTTACACAAAATGGTCGGTGTCAAATATGAAGCAAAGAACCCAATAATAAAGCACATAACGGTGAGTTCATATGAAGTTCAGTTTTGACAATGAAATCAAACGAGTTCAACAAAAAAAAATTAAACTCTGTTCAAAGTCCAACTGAACGTATGTTTAAACCTTCACTGTTAAACTAGGCTCCTCAGTTCAATGATTTATTCGGTTTCACAGTTTCGTTTCAACCTTGAACTCACTAATTTAAACCTTCTTTCGGACATCTGCTGTTCGCTACTGAGATCTATTCATCGTATTGAAAACGTTTGCAATCGAATCCTATACCACAGCTTAAGACTTCCTTCGTTGAAAGATGCGCTCTACAAGAATGCACCAACGCATAGCAAATATATCGAAGGTTCTTTGGAGAATTGGAAAACCACAGCTGACTCTTGTAAATTGTGCATAGCGAAAATATTACTTAGTTTAGCATCGACTGTGTCGAACCAAATCAGAACCAATTGTACAAAACATTCTTCACACTTGGAAACTCACACGCTCTTAAAGTTCACATTCAGAAATTGGAACAAATGACTTTAGCTCTCTCCTCTTAATCCTACTTATATTGGACTTATCCACCTTATATTTCTCAGAAAGCTATTAGAATTATTTCATTTAAATTCCGCTTTTCACAATAGCTCTAACCATACTACAGAGAAAAATATGTTCAAGAAAAATTACGCCTTCACAAAGTACAAAAACAAAGAGTGTACATTACATATTGAAATCACCTTTTTTAGAAGTTGTATTTGGTGAGTCAACAGTGGAAAGATTTATTGTATTGCTCTTTTGGAGGAGTTGCACACATTTAGAGTTCCTTTTATTGCGGTTGCACTATACAACATTTCAAAGTTAATGGTGTTCCACCTACTCGGGAGTAAATAAATTGCACAACCAAAAATTATAAGTAGTTTTTGACAAAAAATAACTCTTTACAGCTATTACTTAAGAAGCTGAACTAAACTAACAATCTCTCTAACAGTATTGGTAAGTTTAGTATTGGTCTCTATTGTGTAAATCCGATCCTCATTTGTCCAATTATGAACATTGCTTATTTATATTTGATGTGAATTTTAAACAGAGATTAGTGAATGGACATTTTAAGGGATATTGCACGCACACCGTTAACAAATATAAGTTTTTGAAGAAAATAAATTATAACTTCGTATTAATCATTTTATATTTATTATATTAATAACTTTTATTATTCTAATATTTATTTAGTATTATTATCGATTTTGTTTTATTTTATTACATTATGTGGATAGATATATTTTATTAAACTGTCCTCGCTTCGCATCTTTCTTGCATAGAATATATTTTGTCATCTGGCTTTCAAATGAAATATCGTAACCATGAACAAAAAGAAAGCAGAATATTCTGTGGAAGGCAATTACATTTTACTTGGTTCTAGTTGAGAATTGATACGGAGATGAACGTGGGCGCACGTTTCCGCCACGCGCATTGTTATTATAAGACATTGAAGATGATTGTTGTTTATCTACGAAAACAATGGGTACCATTATTGTGATTAAAATAAAATTTGCTTGATAATTTTTAATGTTTATAATTCATTTTTGGAAGTGAAAAAATATATGAAATAATGTCTACAAATTATTTATTTTGCGTCTTCCTAAATTACCTTGTGTGTAGGGCTTTTGCTGAAATCCGCCACCAAAATACTGCTGCTGCTGTTGGTGCGGTTGTAGCTGCTTTGTATACCCGCTGCTGCCGCCATTCTCATTACTGTTGTATCGCGGCCTATTAAGATTTATAACTTTTATTTAAATAAAACATTTGTCCTCGGGACAACAGGCTATTACTTACTTATTATAATTCGGATGCATAGGCTGTTGATATTGCGGTTTAGTATTAGCGGCTGCCATTTGGGCTCTCTGAGCAATTTTTTTTGCTGCTTCTGGATCTTCCATAAGCTCACGCAACTGCTCCTGGCGAATGTCATCATGTTTATCTGGGATGAGATATTTACGAATCTCAGCAAGTGCATAAGCGACACGGGCATACGCTTCAGCAGGGGGTGCAATTGCTGATATCTCGACGTGTAGTGGAAGATTCAAGTGGGCATATTTGGTGTCTGTTGAATTACGAAGTTCTTCTTCTCGGGCACGATCTTTCATTGAAAAACGACCTAGGATCACAATTTTACATTGAGTTTCTTCTTGCAGACGGCGTAAAGAGTTTCCCTTGGGTCCAAGCAATTTACCAACATAATTGAACTGAAATCAATAAATACTGAAATTGATTATCTGAAAGAATTTAGCAATTCTTTTCTGATCCAAATCGATAGTGTACCCTATAATTGTCCACAAGTGATGCAATCTCGATTCATTCGTTTTCACAACATAAATCATTTGCAATAACCGCTTAGCTCACAAAACAACTACAAAATGTAGGTAAGGCATAACGACCTATGTTAATAGTTTAAACGGGAAAAACTGATAAAACCTAACTAAAAACTAAATTAATATCTTCTTCATCTCCCTATTCTGGATGTGATGTAGTTACAACTGTCATGTCTTGTGAGCAATCAATTGTTTCATATTTTGGGGTCTCGCTAAAAAAGCTCACAAGTCACTCTCGTGCTCAAAGACCGTAAACACATATGGAGAGGACATTGCGAAGAGAGAATTCCTCGAAGGAAACCATATTCACCCGTATTCTCTTAGTCACATTTCCTGACAAAGTGAGATAGAATGTGACAGATCTTGTCACTTGCATTTTTATGGGTGACGCCGAAGGACGTCGAAAAAATATACAAATTAGAACCCATTGCATCTATAAAAAAAAATTAATTATTATCACATGTACAATTTGAGTGTCTTATGCCTTCAATAGAGGACCATTTTATCAGCTGCTAAGTATGTAGTATGTAAATGGAAGATAATCGAACTATTGAAGTTGTGCTACCGAATCCTTGATTTGATAAAACCTATACGTGAATTGGAAAAGGGTTGCCCTATGGTGTGAATTTTCTTGGGGTGAGAATTAGTACGAATTTATGTCACCTCACTTCCATTCAAGAATACACATTTTAATGTGAGGTGACAAGCACATGTGACGTGAAAATTTGTCACTATGCCTAGGTGACAGGGGTGATCGCCTTTATGATGCCTTTAAAATGTAAAACCAACGTGCAGAGTCCCTAGAAGCCTATAAGTAAGGCATCACCACCATTCAGGAGGTTTGATGAAAAACTGCGACATCTACTACAGGAATTGCTACAAACAGCCAAGGCAGCATTTGTTTGCTACTTCAAGGATTATTTAGGCAACATCAGTCTAATCTGCGTTCACGCCCCAACGGAGAAGGATGACTTTGCAAGGACGACTTCTGCGATCTCATAGAAAGGACATGCGATCAAATGCCAAAGCTACGACGTCAAGATAGTTCTAAAAGATTTCGATTCAAAGCTGGACAAGAAAGACGAAAGACTCGGACAACATTTACGTGATTGGTCGAACGCAGCTAGAGTCAATGAAACGCTTGCCGACGAAACGGAGGCGGCTGAAATGGGTTCAACGAATGAGGGTAACGAAGTATATGATGTCATCAAGAAACTACACAAAACACCGACGACTACCCGGACATGACGTAGGCAGCTACAATTTCGGGGTGGTTAAGGACTTCATTTACCTTGGCCCAAGTTAATAGTACGAACAAAAAACTTCAGTACAGAGATTAAACGCAGAATAACCCTCGCCAACCGCTGTTTCTTTTGCAATTGGCTAGTAAAACCCTCTCGAAGGACCAAGCTAACGTTGTATAAGACTTTGATCATCCCTGTCCTGCATAATGAGCGGAAGCTCTAAAGCGGAAGAAGAAGTCTTTGGTTGATGGTTTCTGGACAAAACTGCAAATTGGAAGCAACTGGCTAAGGATCGTGCTAGCTGGCGATGCTTTTTGATTGAGGCCCAGGTTCGCACCGGACAGCAGCGCCTGCACTTTGCCTCTATACTGTCCAATAACAAAAATATTATTCCTCATTTTCTTAAAATTCCCTTCTTTTTTTCGCCCTTTTGTCAAATTACCTAGAACGCTCTTATTTTAATTTTGATCATCATTGTGCGCATGTGCTTCAACCCTTGTGTCAACAAAGAAATTATTTTCAAGTTCATATTGAAAATGTTTAACATAATCTGATCTCAGCGCTTTTTTATTTCTGATTGAGATTTTACGAAATGCATTTCATTTTTGATAAAAAATGATAACTTGCGGTAATAACTATTGACAAATAATATCATTTTTATATTAACTGTTTCAAGGAAGGAGATATCAGCCTTGATTGTTTGTATTGGGATTTGCACTTACTCTGCCAGCGAGAAAAATATGGTAAATCCTTGCCTAGCTAGTTTAACGGCTTTCTCATTTCTTGGGAAGCCGCTGGGGGGTTTTGAGCCTGGGGAATTTTGAGTCTCATCGGCCTTCCTGTATTTTCTAATAAAGGCAATAATTACTTTTTTATGGTAGGTGTGTTTTTGACTAATCAGTACTGAGTTTAGTAATGATTCTCAATAAAACGCTTTTTTGCTGAGTTTCATTTTTCTTCCAAAAGTTGGTTGCTAAGCTGAGTACTGACTCGTCAGAACACGCCTGGTATGTTCGTAAAGAAAAGTGAGACTCGTACACTCTCCTGTGAAGTAATATGCTGCTAAATCCTAAGAACCGAGTTTTTTTATCACGTAATATTTACTTGAATGGCCAATAAAGGACTGCCTATGAGCTTTCTGCTGATCATTTACCTGTGATCTTGACTGATTGGGAAAGTTTACTGCCAAGGAAATATTTTCCTAAATGGGTCATTGGAAACACGAACTAGAACTAGAGAAGTTTATTAGTAATACCTACATAAATCGTCTGTGCAACGAACTAAAAAAGCTATACAAGATCTAAAAATCAACGATATATCGATTTATCTCGGAGGAATAACGAATGAAAAATGTACAAATTACTCACTAAGGAATGCTGTACAAAATATTAAAATACCCCAGATGTAGTCGGAAGAAAAGGCGGATGTGTTTGTCAAATATCTGGAGGAAACATTCCAACTTTGGACAAATACTGGTCGACGAACAAAATATAACCGCTATAACCGCTTTAGAATAGAAAATGTGTCTTTCCAACATTTTGGCCGGTATCTGACGAATAAATGCTTCAATGTTGTCTTCCAATGCAATGAAGCGGGCTTGTCTGTATAGACATGAGCTTTAACATAGCCCCACAAAAAATAGTCTAAAGGCATCAAATCGAACGATCTAGGCGGCCAATTGACCCGTCCCGAATGTGAAATAAAATGTTCACAGAACACGCCTCGCAATAAGTCCATTGTTGCGCGTGCTGTGTGGCATGTGGCACCGCCTTGTTGAAACCACATGTCATGCAAGTCAAGCTCTTGCATTTTGGGCAAACAAAAAGTTGGATATCATCTCACGGAAGCGCTCACCATTCACAGTTACGTTACGATTCGCATCATCTTTGAATAAGTACGATATAATGATGCCACCAGCCCATAAACCGCAACAAACTGTGACTTTTTCTGGATACATTGGTAGCTCTTGCAATGCTTCTGGCTGATATTCACTCCAAAATCGACAATTCTGTTTATTTACGTGCCCATTGAGCCAAAAAATCCAAAAGCCATAAAATGGAAGCAGCGCGCGATAAACTTTCTTAACAGAGCACGCATTTTGATAATAAAGCGCTGTTCGTTTGTAAGACTATTCATGGTAAAAGAAGACCTCGCAGAGGCCTTTGGCTGCTATAAAGTAGATATCACCAGGAAGTGCGATGAAATTGGCCGGGCAAGAGGATGAAAAACTGTGACATCTACTACGGTGTTTGCAGCAGAGAGAAGCGCTTATTTGGATGGGGATTTGTTGTTCTAGGTAGACTTAGGCAAGCGGCCTTAAGCTTTGTTTGTAAAAGCAAGCGCCTTATAACAATCCGCATCAAGACTAAATTTGGGAACATCAGCCCAAGTCAAAAGAGAATGATAACTTCTATGATCTCCTAGAAAGAACGATCAATGCGTCAGCTTCGACACCAAGATCGTTCTAGGAGACTTCAACGCCAAGCTGGGTAAGAAAGAGATCTTTGCTGAAGTCATCGGGAAACACAGCATACACGACACCACGCCCAGTTCGGGATTAAGGCTGGTGGACTTGACGTAGACTCTCTATAGCTAGCCCGCGGTCCGCATACATAAACAACCAAAAAAAGGTCCCCACATCAATCAACCGCCAATCGGATTGATCACGTTGCGATCGACGTCAGACAGTCATCCAGTATAGCGCTGGGCGATTGCCGCTGAATTTCAAAATCAAATAAATTGAAAATTGTAAAAAATTGAATTCGATTGTCGATTTATTCGGTCTCATCAGAAAACAAGCAAGTTTGAATCGAATTCTACAATTTATTATCAGTACTTACTACAACCAAGAGAATGCCGGGTACTTATATCCCATTGTAGAAATGTGTGTATTCCTCGATTTATTCATATGATGGCGTCAGTGTAAAAAATCAGCGTAAGGCTGTAGAAGTGTAGAAGCCAATAAGAAACTATACCTACCAAAATAGGAACATTGGGCATGGAATTACAGCCAAATCTCTGTTATTGGAACATCCTTAAATCGAATTTTGTACAAGTCAAACCAAACCACTGAAAAATATTGGAGATGGAATCACAAAAAAATGGATACACAAAATCTAACAATATCTCTCAAAATTCAATAATCTGCGAATACACATAATTTTGCAATATCTCTCCGACTTGAAGAATCGGCGAATACACACAATCTAACAATCTCTTTCCGACTTCAACAATCGACTCCGCTCAATTTGAATTCGAATAATTGCGATTGCGTACGGACTGTACAGCAATATGAGCCTAGCCAGGCGGCTACAGATCCAACGTCTACGACGGCGCTGCTATGTAGAGCGTATGTACAGCTCAGACAAAGAAGAAGAATCTTCGAATCGAACCTGTGGGGCAAAACAACAGAGGACAGCCGCGTTTAAGGTGGCTTATACAAGGCAAAAGGACCTCAACTTGGGGTGCGAAACTAGAAACAGCTACCCATAGATCGCGCTAGTTGGAGAGGGTTGTTGGTTGAATCTCAGGTCCACCCTAGATTGTAGAATCATTGATTTTTGTTGCCATTTGGTTGAAATCATGTTTTTGTTAATTTTTAAATGTTTGACTTATTATTGCTCCATGACACTTTTTATTTTTTTAGTTTTTCTCTTCTCATTCTCCAACTGCAGCAATGGTGAGCAGGGTTTTAAGATGTGGCGATTTCAATTTCATTTGGCGACAGAAAAAATGTTGTATCGCCACAACCTAAAAGTGCGATATTTTTAGCTTTTGGTGATTTTTTGTCGGCTTTTTTTAATTAGAGAACTATGGATTAGGAAATTACGGAAAAATTTTTCTAGAAAAATTCAATAAAAATAAAATCCCAAATGATTCTTACTGTACATAAATTAAATGATTTTAAATTTGGAAATTTTATATGTCTGATGATGACAGGTATGTGATGTATGATTAGTGAAACTGGTCCCTATTCCAATTGATTGATTGTCAGGAATGGGGTTGGAATGTCTTCGAGAGAGAAAACTGTGCAGAAACTTGTGCAATGACTTTTCTTAGAAGAATTCACGAAATGTCAACAATAATAACGATCCGTCATATGAACCTTGATATGAGGTTACGAACTTAGTAAAGCAGTACAAAACAACGAAAATCTACGAATATTCGTCCGCGTATGACAAAAATATGGGTACGAGCGCTCCCTTGAGAGAGTAAAAAAAAAGTTTGATGCTTTTCTGTCAAATCAAATGTGTCAATAACGCGAATTTTGTTTTTGGTAAATACTCCCCGCATTTTTCGTTCGTTTGCTCATTTAAAACTCGCGTAAATACCTCATTCAAATCCTAAAATTCCATCGAAGTATGCCTCGCAAGAAATGAAATCTGAAGTGAAGATGAAGTTCAGAAATAATCATAAGATGTTTGTGATTGCATTGCTTTCTATAAAGATATCATTATCCATGATATCAAAAATATCTAAAGGAAAATGTATGAGTTTGAGTTGTGCTAATTGTTTCAAAGATGGAACGGTTCCTTTTTTGACCGGAACTAGTTCCTCGGATACGCATACGTTTCACTGACAATAGGAAAGCTTGTATGTGTTCTCAACTACACTAGAACAACATACTTTTTAGCTTTATATGGATAATGGCTTTAATTTCACATTAATAAATTGAAATTGTACATATTTAAATCATTCGAATATTGCAAACATACACAAATTCAATATTTTTAATATTTAAAATTTATTCTAAAAGAAATACCAGTCACATACATTTTCAATCATACCGCCATACGACATGCAAGTCGAAAACACACAGAAAAACGTCCACGATGCACTATATCACCGATATTTATGTGAGACTCTCATGCGTAGTATAGAATTATTTCTCTACTATCATCCATGTCGAACATATTCGGATTTTATTTTCAATTTGATGTCCATACGCACTGAGGTGGATAACCGAATTCGGATGTCTGCCTCATAAGGGTACCTAACGTATTCTGAAGTCTTAGATAGGCAGTTATGCGAGTTTTACCGTATTTCTGTTGTCGCGATTTTGTATTCAATGCGAAGTTTCGATGGTTACAACAACAATGTGTTTTAAGTATTTTTTTTAAATTGGCGATTATGGCGTTAAAAGTTTTAAAATTTGACGATTTTTATTTTTCATTTGGCTATTTCGCTATTTTAAGCCTGACAAACCTGCTGGTGAGTTGTGACAACTTACACACGTTAATGATTTGAAAAATGTGATACCTCTATGTGAACAAACAGCTGTTTGGTATTCTTGCAAACAGCACACAGGTGTAAGTTGTGAATTTGTTCTTATGTATGTATTTTTTCAGATCCATATAAATCTAAGAATAATAATCTGATCAGTAACTGCAACACGTTACGTCCTAAGGACATATGTAATAATAATATGTATGAGTGTATCTACCGTCCGTAGAGGGGCAGAGCCTAGTTTTTACAGCAAACACTAGTGTTGTACGTTTTAATTTCGAACCACCGTTTATAATTCGCAAGGGCTAACTTTGTGAAGCTTTTTCTAGACAAGAAATATTTTTTAAGCATTGGGGGCCTTGACTCCAAACAAGTTAACTCTAAGTGAATGCATGATTGTTTACTTTACAACAACGTAAAAAACATATATGTACTATGAAATCTCTGTTCAGTATACAGTACAAACTCGATTTACGCAGCCTTCGATTAGCTCAATTCCTCGATTTTTGCGCAAATCGAGCTTGTAGGTACTGCAAATATATTGAAACGAAGGTTAGGTTAGGTTGTGGGTCGACGAATGTTATTTCTTCTTCTTCCTCTATTTCCACTAATATGAGTATGAAAGCCCCACCTTTCTTGCTAGCGAAATTATGTTTCCTGGGAGAGTTAATGGATGTGAGCTGCTCTTCATCTCTTCCCCTTGATTGCATAGCCTTTTTATGCAGAATTATGCAAGACAAAAAAAGTGAATTGGCGATAGCCGTTCGCCGGAACCTGAACGTATGAAAGAGCTATTTTTAGAATGTTATTTCAAATCATGATGTTTATGTTTCCCCACATAAGGAACAATTCTATGCACAAAAAATTATCTGGCAAACCGAAAATTCACTTTTCCCCCGCTTCATTAGCTATAAATACAATTTGAACTCAACATTTTCATCGAACTTGGGACAAAATAGAACTAAAACTATCCACTGCTTGCTATAAAGATCATCGGAAATACTTCTGCGACATAACTGTCTTTAACTTAAAGACACAAACATTTTGGAGGTAGAAAGGCTCAGGCAATAGAGAATACCCGAAATACACCGAAATAATACAGTATTAAAAGTGGGAGCACCCTAATAGTTACTTCGGTACGTAAATGACATTTGCCTTTGGAATTTTCCATAGGTTCCCACAGCAATAAGTGGCAGTTACATTAGAAATTTCTTTACTATTTTGTTTAATTA
This sequence comes from Eristalis arbustorum, assembly GCA_916610145.1. NCBI lineage: Eukaryota > Metazoa > Arthropoda > Insecta > Diptera > Syrphidae > Eristalis > Eristalis arbustorum. The sequence goes on along the minus strand of OU744317.1, from coordinate 63,949,919 downwards.
AATAAATAATTGGTAAGCCTCTCTTAGAGTTCGGAAATCTAACTGGAACTTGTGCCTTACTATGGGTTATGCTTGAACGAAAGAACTGAAGAGCCAAATATACTGATTTTATAGCCCTTAGCAAGTGTTGTGAAACAAAACCTAAAAGTCTTATCGCGATATGCATATCATTGGTTCATTTGCGTATTTAGCTAGAGTTGTTTCACGACTTATGGAAAACTTTCCTTACATATATTTTCTTATGTACATACGTACATATATTGCCGAACATCTAAGAAACTAAGTTTATACTAAACAAATTGCCGCATTTCTTGTAATCATCAATTGAACAGAGTGCAAAACATATAAAAGCATACATATCTGTCTACAATTTGTTACCACTAGTGCACATATTTGAATTGAAATGTAAGACATTTTGATTGCAATTAGAACACTTACTCTTTTATCCTTAATGGGGACATGAACCTTTTGTGAAAGTTTAATAATTTTCTGCTGGTACACATCAGCATATTGCTCACGTGTAGGTATCCTTCCAGTTGTATGGACTTTTTCAAGGGCTGTAGGCAATAAAAAATATGTACGTATTTAATAATTTGTTGCGTTTCAAATATAAAGCAAAATGCAAATAATATTCTTACCGTCATCAATTAGCTTTTGAGCGAGAGGATATTGATTTTCCATACGAGATTTTTCTGCTAGCAAATCCTGAATGTACTTGGTAGCCATTTCATTTAGTCTCACTCTTCCATTTTCATTGTGATCTTCAACTCCATTTGTTTCCATTTCCATATCGCTCATGTTATCCTATATTTGTCGGGTTTAATTTGATTTCCGTTATTTTCTTTTTGCTAAATTATGAGAACTGTAACACGCTTCAATTAAGCCCTATAAAGAGACAGAAATAAACCTTCAGATTGCAATGGCGACGGCAGTTCAGTTCACCTTTTGCAATAAGGCACGTTTTCGGCTTGGATCCTGCTTATACATATACACAATCATATGTGAAACGACATCATACAATTACAAAATTACCGACGATGTATATATTTGACAAGCTGAAAGCTTGTACAGTACTATCAATAAAAACGTTGAACATATATTTTCAGTTATAGCAAAGTGGGACCTAAAACATAGAATTTCTTGTGATTTTCGTATTATCAGTTTCATAAAAAGGCAAAAATTTGAATATACTTATTTTAAAATTGAAACTATTGGTAGCCAGATTCTTACAATCCCTTTCTTAAAATGTAAATTTCAAAATATTTTTGATAATAATGTGGAACATTTAAATATTGTTACAGCCTCTTAACATGGATATTAGTATAAGTTTAAAACCAGAACAGTACTTTAGCCAATCCGGTTTTTAATCTCATTATGGGATCCTTATTGTTTATCGGATGCGGAACTTAATTTTAAATAGTAGGTTAGTGTCACAAACTGTAGCCGAAATGTTACCTCCCCCTTATTGTAAATTGAACTATGTGTCAAAAAGAGTAAATATTGTCCTGCATTATCGACGTTTTTCAACACACTGGCGCTAGCGACGGCATCTGAAAGCACCATTTTATTTTAAGAATTGATTTTCTCTAAGTGCCGCGGTCGTTTGCCTTCAAGAAAGAGATAATTTATTATTTTAGGCAATTAACTATAAACGAGGGTATCAGGTTAAAATGCCGAGATCATACGACAGAAACGAATACAATGACGATATTGAATATAAAAGAAAACATCGCGACGAGGAAAGTAGCCATCATCATCAACAGCAGGACTCTGCACCTTTAAATGAGAAGACGAACGAGTATCTCCAAGATTGTCTTACGGAAAAAAAATCGGTTGACAAAAAATACCCAATATGCAAAAAACTCCTAGAAACAGGTATTTAATTGTTGAAATTGCCACAACACCAGTGTCAAATGAATAAGTTTTTTTTTTTCAGAAATCGAAAAGATACTTGTAAGTGCACGCATCCCTCGTGCCGAAACATTTGCAAATGTCTACAGTGAAAAACCTATCCGAATTGCACAGAAAGTAATTTTCCCCATCAGAGATTATCCAAAGGTAAAATGTATTAAATAAGAACAATGGTCAACTGATGTCGACTCATTTTTTTAATAGTTTAATTTTGTTGGTAAAATACTCGGACCAAAAGGCAATACCCTACGTCAATTACAAGAACATACACAATGTAAAATGATTATTTTGGGAAGAAATTCAATGCGTGATCATGATAAGGAAGAGGAACTAAGATCTTCAGGCGATCCGAAGTACAACCATCTAAATCGTGATCTTCATGTAGAGATATCGACAGTAGCTCCACCATCGGAGGCGTATGCACGGTTGGCATATGCTCTAGCAGAAATAAGAAAATTTCTTGTTCCTGATAGTAATGATGAGATCCGGCAAGAACAAATGCGAGTAATGGACATTGGCAAAGAGAAGCCGTACAAACATGGAATTTCAAGATCTTATGGTGCACCATATGGCGGTAGTCGGTAAGACTTTTTTGTTTGAACCAATGACTAAGTGAAAATTCAGATTATGTTAATATATTATCAAGTTCCAGTCTGTCGAAAGATTCAAAAAAATGTTTAATGCTTTGTAGATAATTAATTGTAAAACTTTTGCAGGAGTCCTCCACCACCACCAGCATTTGACAAACCATCGAAACCAAAAGTTTATAGCATCCTAGAAAAAGCACGTTACGCTATGGATGACACATATTCAGTCAGCAAATCGCAAAGGTACGAATCAAGCATTTTTCAAAATTATATAAGTTTCCAATTTTACGCAAATATAAAATGCAACATTTTCGTTGACATTTGATTTATTTTAAATCCTACAAATATTAGCACTTTGTCATGGGGCAGAACGACCTACAGTACATCATAGTTGTCTGTTCCTTTGATAAATTCACGCATTAAAAGTCTTATAAACAAATGTAAAGCTTGTATAATTTAGCATCCTAGCCTCAGGTATGTAGTAGTTCCACTGACTTCAACAAAGTACGTGGTTTTGTATTGAATCGAAAGCGTTCGCAAGATGCTAGGTTTTGCTGGTGGAGGCACCATCAATTTTAGTTTCTCAGATTCTGTTTTCATTTACCTACGATTAACTTGAATTATGAACATAAATTCGCTATGTGTAGGGATAACCTAAGCTGCAACGTGTTTCTACCATATCACACGATAGTTGGGATGCAATTTTAAGATGTTTTGCAAGTCTATATAGAATAGCATTTCAATTCTGACTCCGAACGTCGCAGTAAACAATAGGCTAAATGTGCATTGTGCTAACTACCTACTTGTATTGTTCCTTTGGTCGCACCATTTTATCAAGTTTGTAAACTACACATGGTTATAAATATATGTTTGTAAAACAGAATCTTCATGGTTAGGAGAATAATTATTGTTTCTATCACTTTCTCAAAAAGTGCTGAGCAAAATACTTTTTATGCCAAGATATCGATATGTTAGTAATTATGTAGGACATTTTGTGACATGTGAAAATATGTTTTAAGTTGCTAACTTAAGAACTAATGATTTTAGACCTCGTGAACATGATGCTTATGATCACCATGACTATGGCAGGTACTCACCACCCCCAAAGCATTCCTCATCCCATGGACATTATGAAGGCTCGTCATACGATAGAGGAGAGTATCGCAGGGATCATCCATCATCATATTCTCATAGTGGGTATCCGAGTAAGTTTTATTAGTTAGTGAAGTGTGTGCATGGATGTTTTGTTTTGTTAAGAGCGAACCCATGTTGCGACATGGAGCATTGCTTATTATTATTTTTTATTCTTTATTTACTTGTCTTATTAGATTAAGGAATAGTTAAGTAATTCACAAATCGTTAACTCGTAATTTTCGGTTCATTAAAACAACAACAACGTTATAAAACACACTATCGGGTAACCTCAAAGCAACCATAATAAAAATTATATATCAATCCTACAAAAGAGAAATAATATCTTAATAGTGTATGAAAAACAAATATAAGATTAAACATTAATTATTAAATCATTAAAAGCCAAATTCAATATAAAATTTATAGAAACAAGCAACGGTCGTTCATCAGCATACCGACCAACAAGTTCAAATCACTATGAATCTGGATCGACACGTTCCCGTGAAAATGTACGCTACAGAGCCGCACCGTATCCGAGAGTTCGATAATTATTCATATGAGGAGATAAACAATGAAAAATCGGAGAAATAAATATTAATAAAAAATGTGCACAACATATTTCTGACATTGGGAAAAAAATTATTCAAAAATAAACTTATGCAATAAATACATAAATCATACATTTAAAAGTCATGTAACAAGGTAAAACTGTTTTTTGTCAAGAGAACAAAATATACATTGTTCAATCTAAAAGAAAATAATTAATGAAACTATCCGGTAAAGTATAGTATTATTTTTATTTTTATCCTCTTCAAATAAAATCCAATCAATCCATCACAAGACAGCACCGAGTTCCATTCTGCCAATGAAATGTGTAAACCTGGTAACAAATAAACAAATATCAATTGAATAAAACTTGAATCTGCGCGGATTACATTTGCGTAAATTTTTTGTAGGTCTGTGTTCGATTTCTTATATATTGAAGCAGTAAGGAATATGTTTCACCCACAGAATAAACGCAAAAACAAAAAATAATGTATATACCATACACATTTCAAATGGGATCAGTCAAATTTAAAAATACATATGTTTGGTGAAGTATGTGAAATAATAATTATTTTCATCTGCGATGAGAGTATTGTCAAAGGCTTTAAGTTGAATGATTGTCTTATCTTCAAAGGTTACTTCAAAGGTGCTAAATAAATCATAAAATATATATAAATATTTTCCAGGAAAAAAAAACTATTTAATCTTAAACTGTAAAGCATTTAAAACATAATATCAACGTTTAACAACATACTTTCAAAACTTATTTTCAAAACAAAAAATGATAATTGACGTAAGTATTAAAAAATCATATCCCAATAAGAAAATCAATATGTCATATACATACATACATACGCATTCAGTAATGATAAAAAAGAAATCAACATTCAAATTCAATTCGTTATTTTAATGATATATACAATGTACAATAGAATACCCTCATTAAGAATAAAAAAAATAATAAATTGGTGAGCTTTATGTATTTCATTATGCACTCTTCTGCACGTATTCACTTTACAGAGCCTAATAAAATAAAGACAAAACATGAACGTAACGGGGAACGCAGTTGTAAACTACTATGCTGATTGAATTTTACAAAATTTGTTAATCATTATATTTTTGAAATGCCAACTTGCAATTTTAAAAATCGGAAAAAGTATATATACATATTAATAAATCTAACCTCGATAAAACAACTAGGAGCGAAGAATTCAATTTAATGATAAACAATATTAATCTTATCATGCCTAACTTTTGTATGTAAATATTTTGAACAAAAATAACCTTAAATGCAAAAACATAAACACATAATGTAAGTATGAACTGCGGCAACTGAAATTGATGCGGGCATCATTTGGGAAACACAGTTATGTGTCACAGAAATTTGTCGAACAAACTGTTATTCATTAATCGTTATTTTAATGATAAGTGCTTACCCGAATAAGAGCAATTACTAATCGTATCTTGTGTAATGATAGTATTTTTTCAAGTCTGTGTCTTCTGTCTTTAAACCTTCGGTATACAGGGCTTGTGTAGGCATGAGGAAATAAGCGTAAACAACTTCATCAAAAATTGTGTAATAAAACAAATTTAAAATAATAAAGTTCAAATGAAACAATGAAAAAGATTCAACTGAAGTAAGTAATAATTATTTAACACGTAACAGCAATTCTTCAAATGCTTATTTAAACACTAAAATTTAATTAAATTATAAATTATATTAATAATTAGTAAGAAGCTCCAACTACCACAGCTTACGGGTAGTTTAAGAAGGATATCAGTTTATCTAATTTCGTCTGGCGGATAATGTAAAGGAGAATAGATCTTGGAGATCCCAGCCGGAATATGACTGTTGGTAACAAGATAGTCATGTCAAACTGTTAAAAATGAATTGCTGGAGTTGTTCAGGTTTTTAATCGTTGATAGTGTTGAATGATTGTAACTGCGGCAGGAAATGCAGCATACAAAATGGAGTAGCAGTCATTTTAAAATCGTATTACCATTCTCTAACAGTTGGGTGCCATTGTTATAGTGGCATACATGTCTTAATGGGTGTAGGAAAATCAGTAACCGGAAACTGAGTCAATAACCAATCTTGTAGACTAAAAGAGCGTTTGAAGCAGGAAGGGTGAGATAGAATAAAAAGCTTTTTTGACCCCTCTACAAAATACCGTTGTTAATTTTTGGCACCAAAGTTATCGTACTCATGCCCATGTTTCCTACGTCTGAGTCTATTGATTGAGTAGTGGGACCACGTTTTGAATGTGTCAAAATTCATAATGGTCATAATAGGAAAGTAGTCATCCCTATCAGAAATACATTCCACGTTGCAATTGCTCGTGTAGCAATCGCTAGCGCTTCGACGATTATTTCGCTTCATGTAAATATGAAAAAACCTTAGCGTCTGGAATGAATTAAATTTATTTAACATTTTAACATTTAACACAAAACGATACTGGAATAGCTATCATCATAGTAGTCGACGACAGTTAATGAAATTTAAATATTACGTGAGCAGCATAACGATGCCTTCAGACGCTAACCATGGTTATATGAAGCGACACAATCGCCCCTGTATATTTTTCTAATATTCATATTACATTTATTATACATCAAACTCCTCAAACAGATTAGAACATAATTACCACATTAATTATTACCGCATTATTTTCAAGAAATTGTGCACAAATTTTCTTACTTTAAAAAAAATTAAACCATTCGCAATCAAATCAGGAGCAGTCAGCCAAGTCAACAATTTCAATGCGTGGAGTGTAAACATACGCTATTTTATTAAAACTGGTAAATGGTTATAAATTATAAATGGACACATGTATGTGAATAAAGAAAAAAGGTTAAAACAACGAACAAATTACTTTTACACAATATATATGTATGTAATTTTATGCATGCCGATATATTGGCAAAAACTTTCGTTTCAGTGAATTGTGAAAGCGTTTATTTACTAAAAGAAATATGTCTGGAATTGGGATCTGCTAAGTAGACCGTGACTAGCCTAAGATTATTACATGAAGTGCAAAAAGTACAACCATGGTATATTATATTTCAAATACACCAATCCAAGAATGATCAATTTATGAGACTTAAGGACCTTTGCAACAAGGCAGATAAAATAAATAGAAAAAGAAAACATTGTTTCTCTGATTTCAAATTCTGTAATGCGTACCTCTAAGTGTGTTACCTCCTAATCCTCCAGAAACTACATTACAACTAAGCCTAATAGCTTGTGTGCTAAAATTTAAACAAATATACTCTTTTCGCAGTCGTATATATAAATACATTTTTCTTATTATTCTCTCTTCTAAATTCTCTCTCGACTGAAGATGGGGTACTCAACCCCCGTGGGACGGGGGAGAGTGGATGAGACTGTATCAGGGCTCATCTTTACGGATGGCGGCGGAGGAGCATATCATCATATTAGCCAACGGCGACATCCAGAGCTACCTGGTACACTCCCTTTTAGAGCTACTCTGACATATTCGGAGCTCAGATCTAAAAGGTTGCCTTTAAGGTCATATCGGGATTTTGGAGTAGAGTTGGCGGCGGAGGAAAACCCTCAGCGAGGTTACCGATACCGGAGTCATCCGGACCCTTCGCCCAAGGGTAAAATAAATGGACCTGGCCTCCCAGCTGGGGGTTGTGCGTGGGGTTAACACTCTCACCACGTAAAAAACAATTTGTTCAGAGACGACTAATTGACCGATCTACTGTTAACGACCCCAGCAAACGAACAAATGACCATGCCTTTCGGTTCTCCACGTGGAAGGTGAGGTCTCTTAACAGGCCACGTGCAGCCGAAGAACTCGCGGAGGCCCTTGACTGCTTAAGTCTTAAGCTTTGACTGTAAAAGCGAACGGTTCATAACAATCCGCATCAAGGCTACATTCAGCAATATGATTTGCGCCCACGCCCCGACAGAGAACAAAGATGAAAGTAGCAAAGATGACTTCTATAATCTCCTAGAAAGAACATACGATCAATGCCCCAGCTTTGACACCAAGATTGTTCTAGGAGATTTCAACGCACAGCTGTGCAAGGAAGAAATCTTTGCTAGAGTCATCGGAAAACACAGCCTGCACGACAACACATCCGGAAACGGACTCAGGCTGGTAGATTTCGCCTCGGGGCGTAACCTCTCTGTGATGAGCACGCGGTTCCCACACCTCAACATCCATAAGGGGACCTGGCGGTCTCCTGATCAATCAACCGTCAACCAGATTGATCACGTTGCGATCGACGTCAGACACTCCACCAATATTCTCGATGTCCACACGTTCCGAGGAGCCAACATCGACTCGGACAATTTCCTTGTTGTAGCCAAGGTAAGGATGAGGATATCGAGAGAAGTACGGAGTCGAGAAAGAACACTACGGTTTGACGTCGGAAAGCTACAATCGCAACTGACCGCTAGGAACTTTGCCGACCGAGTCTCCCTGAAACTCTCTGAAAGTTCGACGCTGCCTGCACATTCAATAGAAGAAGAATGGAAACGTTGTCAAAAAGCCATCAAAGAAGCTGCCACTGATGTGCTGGGTTTTACGACACCACCTAGAAGGAACCCATGGTTTGACGACGAGTGCAGGCAGGCACATGCAGCCAAGCAGGAGGCCTACAAGGCAATGCTGCATTGAACAACGAGAGCTGTTCATGAGCTCTACAAACAGAAGAGAAGGGAAGAGCACCGGCTTCTCAGAAAGAAAATGAAAGAGCATGAGAAGGGCGCGGTCGTGGAGACGAAGTGGTGTTACGACAGGAAGGAGGTCCGAAAGTTTTATCAAAAGGTAAAACAATTATCCAATGGATATAAAACTCGGACAGAAGCCTGTCGGGATGGAAATGGACGATGACAGACGCGAATTCCGTCCCTCGGACTTAGACGAGGTCAAGGTAGCAATATCAAAACTATTATTATTATTATTATTATTATTATTATTATTATTATTATTATTATTATTATTATTATTATTATTATTATTATTATTATTATTATTATTATTATTATTATTATTATTATTATTATTATTATTATTATTATTATTATTATTACAACTTTATTAATAATGAACTAAATTACAGTAATAATAACAATTTTTGAGCCTGGCTGCTAGGACCTTCGGCTAATTGAAAAAGGTAATAGGGTTATATAAGATTTTTTAGACTGACTGCTGACATCAAAATATACACTTTATTTATGTTATCAAAAGTTACATGGGTTAAGAGATCTGATAAATTTTGTTGAACGATATTTTTGCTTATTAAGTTAATTTGTTTGCATGTAATAAGATGACTAATGGTTAGCGTTTGGTTTTCGTTACACAGGTGGCAAAGTGGGGGTGGTTCTTTGGTGATGAGATGCTTCTGGGTTATGTTGGTATGTCCCATTCGAAGTCGAGTATATACTTTCATCTTTTGTGGTGAAATATCTATCGGGTAATTAATTTTTTCAGAGTCAGGGTTGAATTTTGTGTAGATATGATTGTAGTTCAACCAGTTAGACTTCCTTCTATACTTCCATGACCTAAATAAATATTTTTGCAGGTCTCTTTTGCTGTATGCATAGAAAGAAGTAAGAGGTTCTTTAACAGCTGACTTTGCTTCAGTGTCTGCAATTTCATTTCCTTTGATACCTTTGCGGCCTGGAATCCATGCGATTTTTAAGTTACCTTTATGGGAAATGATTTTGTCGCGCATGGTTTCCGATGATTTCTCTACCATTGTTGATGTTCTTGACAGCTGTTGCGGTGGAGAGGCTGTCTGTAAAGGTGATCGTCTTTTTGTTTTTTGCTTTTTCGATAGCAGTGAGGATGGCAAAGGCTTCTGCTGTATATATCGAGGTGAAAGCTGGTAGGATGCCCTTACAGACTAGTGTTAGATCTTCTGCGATCACGACAAATGTTATTCCGTCTTCTGTTTTTGAAGCATCAGTATATATTATGTTCCATCTATGTTCTTTGTAGTGTTTTTCTAATTCAAAAAACATAGCTTTGAAAACTTCATTACCAGTTGAAGAGGTGGAATATTTGCACAGGTCTGTGTGTATGGTGTCTTTTGATAGATTCCAAGGGGGATAGCAATTCGCATTTGACTTATGGATGACGATGGGTATGTCAAGGTCTTTTGCGGCTATTATAGCGGATGTTAGGGCCGAATGAATTTTTAGAAATTTTTTGCGACTTAGGATACGTTTTACATCTTCGTGGATTGGTGACTTCCTAGAGCAATTTATTTTTTGTACTATACCCGTTGTATGCCAATAAATCCTTTCAGCAAGCAGTGGTAGACCAGCGTCTGTCAGGAGGTTCCGAATAGGGGTTGTACGAAATGCCCTCATAGCGCTTCTGACGGCTGTATGGTGTTGTGATGAGTTGAGTGGACGATTTAGAACATTTACCATAGACAGCTAAACCATAGTCGATTTTAGACAAAATGACAGATTTTATGACATTTATCACGGTGCTAACATTGCAGAAGCTATTTTTTTATTTTATAAGGTTTAACCTAGCAGTTAGGCCCTTTTTTAAGTTTATACAAAGGTTTTTAAAGGTATACGTATGGTCTAATATAATTCCTAGAATTTTGGCAAAGTTAACATTATTAATATTGGTATTGTTTAATACTATCGACATGTTTTTATTGCAACTATATTTTTTACAAATGTGTAAGAGTTCACACTTTTGGGAGGACATTTTTGAACCCGAGTATTGTCCCCATTCTGTCAGGTCTTGGAGGGTACTGGTAAAAATTGAAGCAAGGAACCTAAGGTCTTTGCAATCTGAGAAGATTATCAAGTCGTCGGCATACAATGTGTGACGTATTGCCTTATGAGGAATGATAATTGGGCTTATTTCGTTAAAAGCAATAATAAAAAGGACCACGGATAGAGGCGATCCCTGTGGGATACCAATTTTTCAACTGCGGATTGACGAATAGGTGTCATTCACCTTGACGCGAAAGAAACGGTTGCTCAAGAATGATTTTATGTTATTCAACATTTTTGGCTCGACTTTCTACTTGATAAGTTGGTTTATGACCGCGTGGATACCAATTCCGTCCAAAGCCCTCTCAAAATCAATCAAAAGGATTGAAAAGTGTTTTTTTGCCGAGAGAGATGATGTGATGGCTTCGTCTAGGTGGAGAAGGGCGCCGAGAGTGCCGCGCTCTTTTTTGAAAGCAACTTGGCGGAAGTCTATTAGATTGTTTTTGTCAAGGAACCAGAACAATCGTCTGGATATAATTTTTTCCAGAACTTTACCTGTACACGGTAGGAGGGATATGGGACGGTACCCGGAAATCTCAGAGCGATCTTTGTTCGGTTTGGGAATAGGAATGATGCTAGCCACTTTCCATGCATGTGGAATTATGCCATGATCAAATACAATAACCTTTTTTTAAAAGGTAATGGAACCGTTTTTAATCATGGCATAATATATGCGGTCAAACCAAAGTGTTGTTCCTTTTACCAGGTGAAGGCAGCTTTATAATTCTGTTATATTTAAAGGACATTAAATTAGAGCCGTTGATGGTATAAGGTGGGGCTGGAGAATTGAGTGCCAGGTGTTTTTCCCTGATGAAAGTGGGGTGAAAGTTAACAACCTTACTTGAGAGTTCCCATGTTTTAGCAAGCAATTCAATAATTTTGATTGTGTGGGGAACGTAGTTACCTGTGAGGCATTTTATGTCAGACCAGAGCTTTTTAGATGTAGAATTGGGGTTAATGTTTGAAGTGAACTTCTCAAAACATAACAATTTTTCTGTTTTGACAGCTCTACGAAATTGGGCGTTAGTTTTACGATAGGAAATAAGGTCACAGTCGGAGGGATGTCTCTTAAAGAGTTTCCAAGCTTCTTGTTTCTTTTTGCGAAGATCGCTTAGATCTTTATTCCACCATGAAGTAACCTTCTTGTAAGTTTTGTTTGTAGACTGTGGGATAGCTACGTTTGCGGCAGATCGAATGGATTTTTGCAGAATGGAAGCTTCTTGATTAAGGTTCTGGGAAGTTGCTCTTTGTGCGATTTCTCTTGAGAGAATTGACTGATATAGTTCCCAATTTGCCCTATCCAAAAGGAATTTTTTTTGTAACTTAAAAGCTTTCACGGTTTGCCCAAGGTCAATGGTCGTGGTGATGGGAAGGTTATCACTACCGTGCAGGTCATCTGAGATGGACCATGTTGAATTTGGGATGAGAGATGGTGAAACGAGGGTTAAGTCCACATGCGAGAATGTTCTATGTGTTGAAAAATGTGTTGGACGACCGTCATTAAAAATTGCAAGACCAGAGTTGGTGATGAATTCTTCAACTATTTTTCCACGTGTGTTAGATTTGTTAGAACCCCAGGAAGGGCTCCATGAGTTAAAATCGCCAGTAAGGATAATTGGGGTATTGATACCGCTTAAGATGCAATCAAGGTCATTGCGTGAGAATTGTTGCTCTGGCGGAATATAAACACATATAACCGTGAGCTTAATTTTTAGTTCTATTTGTATTGCTATTGCTGCTATATTTGAGTGGATAGTGATAAACATATGTGGTATCGATTTGTGAACAAGAATGGCTATACCCTGCTTAGAGGAGGTGTATGTGGTCAAATTATGAAAGAAACCTGAATATTGTTGTGATGAAAAAGGTTGGGAGTTATACATTAAATGAGTTTCTTGTAGATATATGATACTTTGATTTGAGTTCAAGTTCGTGATAATTATTGAAGTACCCCTTAAGATTCCATTAGAGTAAATTAAATGGGCGTGAGGGCGTGTTTTGAATATTTATTTGGGGGTGCGGGTTGGACAATGAGTCAGTTTGGGGGTGGGTCCGCTGATCTGAAATCGAGCCACCCAAGTTCCGAGAGGAACTCAGATCGTTCGATTCCCGATCAGCGGAGCAGGTTGATGAATAATGGTTGGGTTTATTGTTCAGGGTCATGACTGTCAGATTTTGGTGGTTTAATAAAATAGGTGTTGTTTTTCATAAATCTTGGAGTGAGATTTGAAATTGGTGATAGGACGGTGTTATTGTTTGGAACTGTGGTTTGTTAGATTGGATTTTTAATGTTGACTAAAGTGTTTGAGATGAGGTTGCTAGAGTGAACGATGCTAGAAGTGGGGGTGGATGGCAGAGATAAATTACTAGTATGCGTGACTGTGTTTGTGGAGGAAAGGATGTGTATTATTGTATTGTGTTCTTGAAGAGCCTGTATGCTATTGTTAGGTTTGGTTTGGTTGGTAGATTGAATTGGTGTAAAATTGGAAGTAGCATTTGGAGTCTTGGTTGCTTGTTTTGATTGGTTTTCAGTAGGATTATTTGCGTGTGAGTGTGCCGTAATTTGATTAGGTTGAGCGTTGTTTGCAACTGTTGCGTAGGTTGTTGGAAGGAATGTAGGAGGTTTTTGCTCCTTTTAAATCTGTTTAGCCTTCGCCATACTGCATTTGTGGGTAGTTTTTATTTTGAGCGTTTCTTTCGCTTGTTTGTACCGTTGGCAGGAATTAGAGGAAGAATTGTTTTTGCATCTTTTTGCGGTGTGCCCTAAGAGTTGGCTATTTTTGCAACGCATTGAATTAGGGAAGTATTCCCTTACTTTAGCGTTGTACCATCCAATGTTTAAAGTGGTGGGTGGTCGAAAAATATCGAAGGTGAACAAAATCAAGCCGGTAGGACGCTGAGAACCATCTGATTTTTTAAATTTAAAAACGTCAGTCACACCTTGCGATTTCATTTCTTCTAGTATTTTGCTTTCTGGGACATTGTTCAGGTATGGAGCATACACAGTACATTTGGACGCATTTAGTTGGCTGTGTAGCGCTACCGAAATGGGACATAAATTTGAAAGCATTTTTTTGGACAGAAACAGATCCGCAATTTTCTTTGACTTGACAAGAACAAGAGTCCAACTCCATCGCGGAGTTGAGTAATTTGGTCATAAGAAGAACTGATGCCATCAATTGATTTTTTAAGGAGAAAAACGCTGAAGGAGGAAAGAGGTTTATTTTCGTCTGCAGACGAAATGACAATGAACTTGGGGCTATCCGGGAGAGATTGAGATAAAGGGAAATTCACTGGCGTAGGGGAGAGATTATTTCTTTATCTTCTTTTGTTTTTTGATCAGGTGGTGGATCAGGGTCAAGATCACTAAAGCGATTGCCCGAAGGCAGACGTAGCCCAGTGGCCATATCACTCTTGTAAATCAGATATTACTTTATTTCTAAACACACGTGGGGCGAAAAAATGCACGGTTTGTATGAAGAGATAAGGATTAACGGAATCGCACAAAGAAAAGTCACAACACAGTCGGTTGAGTGGTGTAACCAGAGCGAGTGTTGAATATCAAGACTGAAGTCGAACAAAGCTGCTGGAGCGGACGGATTGTCCGCGGAACTGTTTAAGGCAGCTGGAGATGACCTGGTTGGGGGCATGCACCAGCTCATCTGTAAGATATGATCGGAGGAAAGCATGGCCGATGAGTGGATTCTCAGCGTCGTTTGTCCGGTCCACAAGAAAGGAGACCCCTTTGACTGCGCCAACTATCGAGGGATCAGCCTCCTAAACATCGCGTACAAGATCTTCTCCGTAGTTTTGTGGGAGCGCCTGAAACCATTCGTCAACAACCTTAGGTCCTTATCAGTGCGGTTTCAGGCCTGAGAAGTCCACCATCGATCAAATCTTCAGATTACGGCAAATCCTGAAAAAGACTCAAGAGGTCCTTATCAGTGCGGTTTCAGGCCTGGGAAGTCCACCATCGATCAAATCTTCACATTACGGCAAATCCTAAAAAGGCTCAAGACATTCAGATCGACACCCACCAGCTATTTGTCGATTTCAAGGCCGCATATGACAGCATGCATAGAGACGAGCTATACAACGCCATGTCTAGTTTTGACATTATTGCCAAACTCGTGAGGTTGTGCAGAATGACGATGGAGAGCTCTCGCTGCTCCATCAAGGTCGGTAACGAATTCACCGAGACCTTCAATGTCAAAAAAGGTTTTAGACAAGAGCGACGCGCTGTCATGTGATTTCTTTAATATCGTCCTGGAGAAGATCGTGCGAAACTCACACGTCAACACTAGAGGCACCATCTTCCAGAGGTTCGTGCAATTGTTAGCATACGCCGATGGCATTGACGTGATTGGCAGAACTCAGCGAGCCGTCAGTTTACACACAAGTACATGCTGTCCTCAAAAAATGACATACAACATCGACGTCTTGGGAAGAGCGTCACAATAGGCAGCTATAACTTCGAGGTGATCAAGGACTTCACTTACCTCGGCTCCCAAGTAAACTGTACAAATAAAATCAGTACCGAGATCAACCGTAGCATAACTCTTGCCAACCGCTGTTTCTTCGGGCTCAAGAGGCAATTGAGTAATAGAGCCCTCTCTCGAAGAACCAAGTTGACTCTATATAGACCTTGATCATCACAGTCCTGCTATACGGCGCGGAGGCATGGACAATCTCGAAAGCGGATGAATCCTTGGTCTCTTTGAAAGAAAAGTTCTACGCACACTCTTTGGTCCTGTTTGTGTTGACGGGTTCTGGAGGAGAAGATTCAATCACGAACTGTACGGGCTGTACAGCGACATGAGCCTAGTTAGGCGTCTACGGATCCAACGAACCTGTCGGGCAACGCAACAGAGGACGCCCGCGTTTAAGGTGGCGCACCCAAGTGGAGAAGGACCTCAACCAACTTGGTGTGCGAAACTGGAGACAGCTAGCCAGAGATCGCGCTAGTTGGAGAGGCATGTTGGTTGAGGCCCAGGTCCACCCCGGACTGTAGCGCCACACAAAGAAGAAGAAAAAGAAATTCTCTTTTTCAGGTGTCAAATATAAAAAAAACAAGTTTGAATGTATTTTTAATGCTAATGGGTCCTTCAACTGCTCTTATAGAAAGTTTAAAAACTCAGGGTTTTATACTGATTAATAAAAGGCTTAAGGGTCCTGGAATCAACCTCTACCGAAACTATTATTCAATGTTTGATTTGAAAAACTACGTAATGAAAATTAAAGACTTACTTTAAAATTCGGTTTTTTCGTCGAAAGTGTGAAAAATTGCAGTTACAAGTCAAAACCAAATGCTTTTTAGCCCATTCTTTTTCAGCTTGGTAGATTCCTGAAATTAGAAGGGTTAAGCAGTCGAGTAGCGAGAAAATAACCCTTCCTTCAACATTCGTCAAAAGTTTGCAAGGAAAAAAATCCAATATGGATGATGGATTTTTTTGTAGGTGAGAGCAGGTTCAACCTTTTCGGGTATGATGGAAGGGTTGTGGTGTGCAGTAAGAACAATTAAGAAATTAAAAACAAAAATAACGCATTTTTTTATATTTTATCAAATTTTTGACAAATGTTGCAGTTGCGCATGATTGAGGAAAGGCTATTTTGTAGCCACTCGACTTTTTAACCCTTCTCTTGTTTGTTCTGCAAACAGTAGACTCTGTGGACCGTGGCGTTATGGGCAGGTGCGTCGACCCCAACCTAGACGTCGTAGGTTCGATTCCTGCTCTGTGCCACGAAAACAATTTTCCCGACCCCACCTCTTTCGAGTCACTGACAATGCTCAAAGAGTATTTCCTGTCTAGAAAAAGCTTCTCAAGCAAATCCATTCGGATTCGGCATTAAACTGTAGGAACCTTCCACTAGTGGGAGAACAATAGAACGCACAACACGAGTGGTTGCTGGGAAGCTAGGCCCTGGCCCCATACGGGCTGTAGCGCCACCCATATATTATTAAACAGTAGACTCAATAACATGCTTTCCACATTCAGCTAACAGCTGACTTACAATCTTAGATCCACTTAAGCGGCTGTTGTCTTCAATTTTTTCTAATAACTATACGTTCTTCGATATTTTCAAACTATCATAAGAATCTGACCATAGGATCCATGATTTTTACCGCAAAAAGAAATGCAGATAAAAAAACCGAATAGTAATGAAGGTATTTTTTTCATAGTTTTTTCGAGTAAATTGAGTATCTCGTGGTAATAAATTTTTTTCAAAAAATTGCTAATTTCGAAGAAATTTTAGGAATCAACTGGACTGAAAAAGAATGGGTTAAAAACCATTTGGTTTTGACCTATATCTGCATTTTTTTACACATTCGAGTAAAAAACCGAGTATGAATGCAAGTCTTCTTCTTTGATTGGCGCTACAGTCCGGGTGGATCTGGGCCTCAACCAACATGCCTCTCCAGCCAGCCCGATCTTTCGCCAGCTGCCTCCAGTTGCGCACACCAAGTTGGTTGAGGTCCTTTTCCACTTGTGTGCGCCATCTAGTGCGAGGACGTCTTCTGTTGCGCTGTCCCAATGGCTCGGTGTCGAAGACTGTTCGGGCCGGAGCTGTGGTGTCCATCCGCTCTACATGACCTAGCCATCTTAAGCGTTGGATCCGAAGACGCTTAACTAGGTGCATGCCGCTGTACAGCCCGTATAGTTCGTGGTTGAAACTTCTCCTCCAAACGCCATCAACGTAAACAGGACTAAAGATCGTACGCACAACTTTTCTCTCAAAACAACCAAGAGCTTCTTCATCCGCTTTCAATAGCGTCCATGTCTCTGCGCCATAGAGCAGGACTGGGATGATCAGGGTTTTATACAAGGTCAATTTAGTGTTTCAAGAGATGGCTCTGTTACTCAATTGCCTCTTGGCAAGAGTAATTCTGCGCTTGATCTCGGTACTGGTGTTGTTGTCCCTATTTACTCCAGAGCCTAGGTAGACGAAGTCCTTGACTACCTCAAAGTTTCTGTGCCCAATATGACGCTCTGTCCGAGACGTCGATGTTGTGCGTCCTTCCGTGATGACAGCATGTACTTTGTTTTGCGCTGGTATACCGCTAGACCCATTTTAGCCGCTTCCGCTTCAATGCCAGCAAACGCCTCATTGACGGCTCGCTGTGTTCGTCCAATCACGTCAATGTCGTCCGCGTAAGCAAGCAGTTGAACGGACTTTTGGAAAATCGTGCCTCGGTCTCGGTGGTCTCGGTGGTCTCGGTGGTCTCGGTCTCGGTGAGTTCGTTATCGACCTTGATGGAGCAGCGAGAGTTCTCCATTGTCATCCTGCACAACCTGACGAGTTTGGCAGGAATGTAAAAACTAGACATGGCGTTGTATAGCTCGTCTCTGCACGCTGTCATATTCGGCCTTGAAATCGACAAATAGGTGGTGGGTGTCGATCTGCATATCTTGAGTCTTTTCCAGGATCTGCCGAAGTGTAAATATTTGGTCTATTGTGGACTTTCCTGGCCTGAAACCGCACTGATAAGGACCTATCAGGTTGTTGACAAAAGGTTTCAGGCGTTCACACAAAACGGCAGAGAGTATCTTGTACGCGATGTTAAGGAGGCTGATCCCTCGATAGTTGGCGCAGTCAAAGCGGTCTCCTTTCGTGTGGACCGGACAAACGACGCTGAGATTCCACTTATCGGGCATGCTTTTCTCCGACCATATCTTACAGATGAGCTGGTGCATGCGCCCAACCAGGTCATCTCCAGCTGCCTTAAACAGTTCCGCGGACAATCGTTCCGCTCCAGCAGCTTTGTTCGACTTCAGTCTAGATATCGCTATCTTGACTTCGTCTTAGTCGGGGGGACGGAATTCGTGTTCATCATCGTCCAAATTGAGTGAAATGAATATCTAAGTCTGGACTCGGAGGAGAACTATTTCATTTTGGCCGGGGGCTTTAATGCCCGCCACGGTTATTGGGGAAACATGGTTTCCAATAACAGAGGGGACCAGCTCTACAGCTCGTTCTGCTTGCACAGTGTCGAGTATAGACTCGATTTAAAAGCTACCGACATCGCGTCCTTTCCTAGGAGCGGATCGTTCTTGGATCTCCTGCTGTTTGACGCAAGACTGCAGCTGACTAACACAAACGCACAAACGGTAAACTGTTTGAACACTTTCGTGTATCTCAGTGACCATTGCGGACTTAGTGCCGAATTTAAGATCCCCAACGACGTTGCGGATTTTGGAGATTAGGAGAGTTTGTCCAAGTGCATACCTACAATTAGAGTAGGGCGCGTTGGCCACGCTTCTCCCGACAAATGACTCGAGCACTCTCTTCGAATGCGCTCCACATTCCGTCCGATAGAAACCTGTGAAACGAAGAGATTGACATGTATCTTATTCAATTGGACGAGACAATAAAACGAACTATGGACAGTACGATACCACGGTATACACGCACGAACAATGAAAACTTGTACGGCAATGCGACAATTGACGCACTCCACCAACAAAAAAGTAGACTCCTGTCAAGATTAAAAACCTTGTACAGGCGGTTTACTGACAGACGCAGCGAGGAAGTTAGGACACTGAAATCGCTCATTAAGAATGCACAGACTTATATTGTACAGAATTATAGAGTTTCTGTGAACACATACTGGAACAACAAGATTCGGGCTGTTAGATCTAACAACCCTAGTATGTTTCCACAGATAAATAAATTCTTTCGAAAGGAAAACAGCGATCTTCCGTGTCTTAAGCTTCCCAGGACGACAGACAACGAACACATACTGACTACAGCAGGTATTGACGCCAATAACGCCGTTCTCGACGATGACTTCTTTGTGGTCGAAGATCCGCATGGTGATCTGAGAACAACGGCTTTGTCCAGTTCAGTGACGAAAACATGGCAGACAATGTCATCGCCGACGAAGGGGTTCATCCCCCGTTCATTGCGAAGGCAGATCTTCAAGCGGTCTTCGCATCACTAAAGAAGAAAAAGTCAGTTGGAATCGACGGGATCTTCAACATTATGCTAAGACATCTTCCTCTGGAAGTGGTCACTATGTACACAATCCTCTTTAACAATGCTCTGAATAATGCACATTATCCGGAGCATTGGAAAACTGCGATTGTACAGTTAGTAAACCACTACTGTACCTACTACTATGCTTACCGGTAGGCGGTTCGTAGTCAAGAATGGCAACGTGACCTCTACAGGTATTTTTGAAATTAAAAATGGTCTCCAACAGGGTGCCGTTAATTCGCCGGTCCTGTTCAACATTTTCTTAAGCGATTTAATAAGTTCTCCTTCGGACAAAATTGCGTATGCCGACGACGACGACGACAAAAAGATCGAGCACATCAATACGCTCGCGCAGGGTGACTTCGACTCATTCATGAGGGATTGCGATGACTGGAAGTTGAATATCCACTTTCAGAAGTCGGAAACCATACTGTTCAGATCGCCGTTGTATAAAGCTTCCGCGGATACGAAAAAGAATTGGCGAAATTTCTCTATTGTAGGACGGCACGGGCAACCACTGACGTAAAGGATTGTAGTCAGATACCTGGGGAACTGACTAGATCAGTATCTATATATTAACAAACATCTAGATGCTGCTCTAGCCAGGACCCGAGGCACTTTCGCCCTTACAAAGAGACTGTTTTACAACAGCCAATTCGATGCAAGGGTAAAGGTAATCTGCTACATGGCCCTCATACGGCCAATGCTCACATATGGTTGTCCCGTGTGGTTCAACGTGAGTGCAAGCTTGATGGAAAAGATTCGGGTGTTTGAGAGGGCTTGTCTTAAGGCTTGCCCTTACTTCTACAGAACACCAGAGTCCCAGTACAGAAAATTCTACTCCAATGAGGTCTTATATAACAGGGCCAACCTGATACGAGTGGACAATTTCCTGGTGAAGTTGATTCGAGGTCACACTGCGAGAGCGATGAACTCGGTTAATAACCTGTTCTCTGGGGCTTACTACCCCAACCCTCAATACCACGAGAGGGTACTTCATAACGGCTTCGTCCACCAAGAAGCATTCCTCCATTTTGATAAGCACGGTCTGATACAAAATGAAAATGCGGTACTGATCCTTTATCACATCGCCCGTTCAACTGTGGATGGGCGACTCAACCACGACCGTTCCGTCGCACAACGAGCTGAGGATGGTCGCCTCCGCTTCAGTATGGCGGTGTCGAGTCGGGATGTTCGGGATGTTGCGATACAACATCCAAATTTGTGGTGGCTGAAGAGTATAAGAACTCCCTCCTCGAACCCTTTAGACCCGGGTTAAAAATGGTCAGTGCGTATCCCCGATTGGGAAGCAGTCGGTTTCAGTTTTGCGGTGGCAATGTTTCAGCAAACGCAACCAAAGTTGTACATAAAATTAAAAAAAAAAATAGGTATACACATTTATACACTTGTGTGTAGTGATGTGTATACGAATGTATATAGTGTACATATAATTATATACACGTATTGTCATAAATACGTGTATATAGATGTGTATGTATGTAAGTTAAGATAGTCTTAAGGTATTTTAAGGTAGTTTGTAAGTTAGTAGTAAGTTTTTTAGTCATTAACCGTACAGTTGTGTTATAATCATGTACATAAATCAAGTCGAAAGACATAGGTTAAGATTAAGTTAAGCTTAGAGTGCCCGCCTAGGGCCAGTTAGTTAGAAATAGAAACATTGTACGTCCAACTAGTTTTAAGCATTTTTGACTAGTATATAAGATTTGCAATGAATTCCAAAATAAAGATGAATCAAAATGAATTAATGAAATGAGTGAAACGAATGCAAGTCACTGTTTTATAATTTAATTATTATTTTAATTTAAATAATTTAAATATTATTTCCATTATTTTTAATTATTTTTAAAAAAATTTGGTTGCTTTGAGGATAGCAGTGGCGTCTGCAGTTAAGTTGCATGCGAAGTCTGGCAGGAGGCTTTATCCTATAATAGTTTCATTTTCATGGACAACATTATTAATTTGCAATTGTTAGAATTTAGGTAATTTGAAACTTGGTTGAATCAAATTTGAAATACAGCTGCAATTTTTTGATTGTTTGAAAGGGACGAGGGTGGGTTCTTCGTTCTTTTAGTTATATTAATACATATTTTAGTTTCTGGCGATGTTGACTGCGGTTGAAATTGCAGAACAGATTTTCTTGGAAGCGTCGATGATGAATTTTGTAGAGAAAAACAGTTTGTGAAGTAGTTTCAATGACTTCTTGTGCTAATTCTTCAAGTGGTGGTACTACAGCTTCAGTTACTATATATATAATAGGGGTAGTCCAAAATCCAATTATGCTTTTTCTGGGTGCTTGATGATAGTACGGTCTTATAATATTAACACAGACCATATCTTATCTTTTACTTATTACTAGAGTACAATATTTACTAGGCTATTTACATGCGCAATTAATTTCATAGTAGCTAAATAAGTTATAATCACAGGTGGCAGCTAAATCTCTTTTAAGTTCTTACAGTGCTGATTTCTTTTATATTCATAATTGACGAATTTACATTTTTCTATACTAAGTTTTGCATCAGACATAAAACTCCAGCGTGTTTTATCATTGATGACTCTAGTGAGAATATGTTGTGGGCGGTAATTGTCGTTCTGTTTTGAGATTCTATGAACCGAAGGATGCATTTTGCAATTATTGCCAATATTGAAATACAGTAAATTAGGGAGATTGGTTGAAAATATTCAACTCGTTAACTGTCTGCTGGAGTTGTTGGAATGCATAGTTGGAATGCAAAATAGGAATTCTTTCTTACTTGTGGACGTTTCAATAAGTTTAGCATATTTGCTGATGTCGTGGGATTCGTTGGTGATTGTAGGACTCATCGTTTTACTTGAGTTGAATTCATTAGAGAATTTGTCATCCTTCGATTGGGTACACCCTCATTGAGCTAAGGAGACGATATCAGTTGCATTGGATAAAACATTATCAGTGCGGGAGCGGTTGATATGCCATAGTTTGGCAGAGGAGGAATATGGGTTAATCCGGAAGTAAAATCGTGAAGACCTCTGGTGGCCCCGGTAAGGGAGGACGGAATTACCGGAGTCTTTTCAACAGGGCTACTAGGGATAACGCGAGAAATTTTATTGCATTGATTTATCATCTTGAGTCGGATTTATGTAGTATATATTTTGTTTAACGAGTGTAAGAGTTAGGGATAGAAATGGTTGAATTTGTTAGATCTTCGAGTTGGTTGGCGGAGGTGATATTGTGTTATAGGTTGTATGTATGGGGGCTTTCTATGATAGTATTGCATGACCCATTAACCTCTATCGCAAATTCCACCGTAATCTAACATGGAACGAAAAAATACGTACTCTGAAAAACCGATCACAAAATTCACTACACAGAAAATCGTATACGATATATTCAGGAGACTTATACCTCTATAATTGGCACAGTTTAGAGGGTCTCCTTTCTTTAGGATCGGGCAAACGTTGCTGTTTTCATTCTACTTTCTCTTGTTATTCTCATGATTGTTTTGTTTGTTGCACTAGATGCAAAGGAGTAAGCTCCTATAGGTCATCCATTCCTCCATACCTTTTTCTATGAGCAATGCGAAGTTCCAAGCGTTTATCTTAGGTTGACGGCGTTGTTTGTTACTAATCACATAAAGCATTCACTGGTTAGTAAATAGCGGGTTGCTCGTACCTTCTAGCTACACCCAACCGCATGCTTGGATCAGACATAATGGAAGGAAAAGATATGTCACTTCTACGTTTCCTGCCCCTCAGATTCATCTGACAGCGTTTTTAATAACATTTCACAGCTGTTTTCCTCCTGCTTCACATCCGTTTCACAGATAGAGTCTGACCTTAATCTGAGGTGTATGAGTGACTTGAGAGCGGAAACGCTCAAAATCTGAGGTGTACTGTGGTGGATTTGTGGTGGACTAGGGTTTTTCCAATGGAAAATTGAAAATCACTTTCATTCCATTATCTCTGTCTCGGAGACTGGCACCATTAAGGCCTGGTTCCACATCGCGCCGTGACACACCAGTTTTTTTCGCTGGTCATGAGGAGTGTTACGCCTAGTGAGTAATAAGTATTTATGTGAAATACAGTGAACTCTCCCTAATTCGAATTTTGTCGAACTCGAATTTTTTCTTGGACACATTTTAGCATTTCCTCAGTTTTTCATCCAAAAAATCTTTCTCTAAATCGAACTCTTTCTAACTCGAACTAATTTAGGGGGAGTTCAGTGTATAGTATACATTCGAGTAAAAAACCGAGTATGAATGCAAGTCTTCTTCTTTGATTGGCGCTACAGTCCGGGTGGATCTGGGCCTCAACCAACATGCCTCTCCAGCCAGCCCGATCTTTCGCCAGCTGCCTCCAGTTGCGCACACCAAGTTGGTTGAGGTCCTTTTCCACTTGTGTGCGCCATCTAGTGCGAGGACGTCTTCTGTTGCGCTGTCCCAATGGCTCGGTGTCGAAGACTGTTCGGGCCGGAGCTGTGGTGTCCATCCGCTCTACATGACCTAGCCATCTTAAGCGTTGGATCCGAAGACGCTTAACTAGGTGCATGCCGCTGTACAGCCCGTATAGTTCGTGGTTGAAACTTCTCCTCCAAACGCCATCAACGTAAACAGGACTAAAGATCGTACGCACAACTTTTCTCTCAAAACAACCAAGAGCTTCTTCATCCGCTTTCAATAGCGTCCATGTCTCTGCGCCATAGAGCAGGACTGGGATGATCAGGGTTTTATACAAGGTCAATTTAGTGTTTCAAGAGATGGCTCTGTTACTCAATTGCCTCTTGGCAAGAGTAATTCTGCGCTTGATCTCGGTACTGGTGTTGTTGTCCCTATTTACTCCAGAGCCTAGGTAGACGAAGTCCTTGACTACCTCAAAGTTTCTGTGCCCAATATGACGCTCTGTCCGAGACGTCGATGTTGTGCGTCCTTCCGTGATGACAGCATGTACTTTGTTTTGCGCTGGTATACCGCTAGACCCACTTTAGCCGCTTCCGCTTCAATGCCAGCAAACGCCTCATTGACGGCTCGCTGTGTTCATCCAATCACGTCAATGTCGTCCGCTTAAGCAAGCAGTTGAACGGACTTTTGGAAAATCGTGCCTCGGTCTCGGTGGTCTCGGTGGTCTCGGTCTCAGTGAGTTCGTTATCGACCTTGATGGAGCAGCGAGAGTTCTCCATTGTCATCCTGCACAACCTGACGAGTTTGGCAGGAATGTAAAAACTAGACATGGCGTTGTATAGCTCGTCTCTGCACGCTGTCATATTCGGCCTTGAAATCGACAAATAGGTGGTGGGTGTCGATCTGCATATCTTGAGTCTTTTCCAGGATCTGCCGAAGTGTAAATATTTGGTCTATTGTGGACTTTCCTGGCCTGAAACCGCACTGATAAGGACCTATCAGGTTGTTGACAAAAGGTTTCAGGCGTTCACACAAAACGGCAGAGAGTATCTTGTACGCGATGTTAAGGAGGCTGATCCCTCGATAGTTGGCGCAGTCAAAGCGGTCTCCTTTCGTGTGGACCGGACAAACGACGCTGAGATTCCACTTATCGGGCATGCTTTTCTCCGACCATATCTTACAGATGAGCTGGTGCATGCGCCCAACCAGGTCATCTCCAGCTGCCTTAAACAGTTCCGCGGACAATCGTTCCGCTCCAGCAGCTTTGTTCGACTTCAGTCTAGATATCGCTATCTTGACTTCGTCTTAGTCGGGGGGACGGAATTCGTGTTCATCATCGTCCAAATTGAGTGAAATGAATATCTAAGTCTGGACTCGGAGGAGAACTATTTCATTTTGGCCGGGGGCTTTAATGCCCGCCACGGTTATTGGGGAAACATGGTTTCCAATAACAGAGGGGACCAGCTCTACAGCTCGTTCTGCTTGCACAGTGTCGAGTATAGACTCGATTTAAAAGCTACCGACATCGCGTCCTTTCCTAGGAGCGGATCGTTCTTGGATCTCCTGCTGTTTGACGCAAGACTGCAGCTGACTAACACAAACGCACAAACGGTAAACTGTTTGAACACTTTCGTGTATCTCAGTGACCATTGTGGTCGAAGATCCGCATGTTGATCTGAGAACAACGGCTTTGTCCAGTTCAGTGACGAAAACATGGCAGACAATGTCATCGCCGACGAAGGGGTTCATCCCCCGTTCATTGCGAAGGCAGATCTTCAAGCGGTCTTCGCATCACTAAAGAAGAAAAAGTCAGTTGGAATCGACAGGATCTTCAACATTATGCTAAGACATCTTCCTCTGGAAGTGGTCACTATGTACACAATCCTCTTTAACAATGCTCTGAATAATGCACATTATCCGGAGCATTGGAAAACTGCGATTGTACAGTTAGTAAACCACTACTGTACCTACTACTATGCTTACGGGTAGGCGGTTCATAGTCAAGAATGGCAACGTGACCTCTACAGGTATTTTTGAAATTAAAAATGGTCTCCAACAGGGTGCCGTCAATTCGCCGGTCCTGTTCAACATTTTCTTGAGCGATTTAATAAGTTCTCCTTCGGACAAAATTGCGTATGCCGACGACGACGACGACAAAAAGATCGAGCACATCAATACGCTCGCGCAGGGTGACTTCGACTCATTCATGAGGGATTGCGATGACTGGAAGTTGAATATCCACTTTCAGAAGTCGGAAACCATACTGTTCAGATCGCCGTTGTATAAAGCTTCCGCGGATACGAAAAAGAATTGGCGAAATTTCTCTATTGTAGGACGGCACGGGCAACCACTGACGTAAAGGATTGTAGTCAGATAGATACCTGGGGAACTGACTAGATCAGTATCTATATTTTAACAAACATCTAGATGCTGCTCTAGCCAGGACCCGAGGCACTTTCGCCCTTACAAAGAGACTGTTTTACAACAGCCAATTCGATGCAAGGGTAAAGGTAATCTGCTACATGGCCCTCATACGGCCAATGCTCACATATGGTTGTCCCGTGTGGTTCAACGTGAGTGCAAGCTTGATGGAAAAGATTCGGGTGTTTGAGAGGGCTTGTCTTAAGGCTTGCCCTTACTTCTACAGAACACCAGAGTCCCAGTACAGAAAATTCTACTCCAATGAGGTCTTATACAACAGGGCCAACCTGATACGAGTGGACAATTTCCTGGTGAAGTTGATTCGAGGTCACACTGCGAGAGCGATGAACTCGGTTAATAACCTGTTCTCTGGGGCTTACTACCCCAACCCTCAATACCACGAGAGGGTACTTCATAACGGCTTCGTCCACCAAGAAGCATTCCTCCATTTTGATAAGCACGGTCTGATACAAAATGAAAATGCGGTACTGATCCTTTATCACATCGCCCGTTCAACTGTGGATGGGCGACTCAACCACGACCGTTCCGTCGCACAACGAGCTGAGGATGGTCGCCTCCGCTTCAGTATGGCGGTGTCGAGTCGGGATGTTCGGGATTTTGCGATACAACATCCAAATTTGTGGTGGCTGAAGAGTATAAGAACTCCCTCCTCGAACCCTTTAGACCCGGGTTAAAAATGGTCAGTGCGTATCCCCGATTGGGAAGCAGTCGGTTTCAGTTTTGCGGTGGCAATGTTTCAGCAAACGCAACCAAAGTTGTACATAAAATTAAAAAAAAAAAATAGGTATACACATTTATACACTTGTGTGTAGTGATGTGTATACGAATGTATATAGTGTACATATAATTATATACACGTATTGTCATAAATACGTGTATATAGATGTGTATGTATGTAAGTTAAGATAGTTTTAAGGTATTTTAAGGTAGTTTGTAAGTTAGTAGTAAGTTTTTTAGTCATTAACCGTACAGTTGTGTTATAATCATGTACATAAATCAAGTCGAAAGACATAGGTTAAGATTAAGTTAAGCTTAGAGTGCCCGCCTAGGGCCAGTAAGTTAGAAATAGAAACATTGTACGTCCAACTAGTTTTAAGCATTTTTGTCTAGTATATAAGATTTGCAATGAATTCCAAAATAAAGATGAATCAAAATGAATTAATGAAATGAGTGAAACGAATGCAAGTCACTGTTTTATAATTTAATTATTATTTTAATTTAAATAATTTAAATATTATTTCCATTATTTTTAATTATTTTTAAAAAATTTGGTTGCTTTGAGGATAGCAGTGGCGTCTGCAGTTAAGTTGCATGCGAAGTCTGGCAGGAGGCTTTATCCTATAATAGTTTCATTTTCATGGACAACATTATTAATTTGCAATTGTTAGAATTTAGATAATTTGAAACTTGGTTGAATCAAATTTGAAATACAGCTGCAATTTTTTGATTGTTTGAAAGGGACGAGGGTGGGTTCTTCGTTCTTTTAGTTATATTAATACATATTTTAGTTTCTGGCGATGTTGACTGCGGTTGAAATTGCAGAACAGATTTTCTTGGAAGCGTCGATGATGAATTTTGTAGAGAAAAACAGTTTGTGAAGTAGTTTCAATGACTTCTTGTGCTAATTCTTCAAGTGGTGGTAGTACAGCTTCAGTTACTATATATATAATAGGGGTAGTCCAAAATCCAATTATGCTTTTTCTGGGTGCTTGATGATAGTACGGTCTTATAATATTAACACAGACCATATCTTATCTTTTACTTATTACTAGAGTACAATATTTACTAGGCTATTTACATGCGCAATTAATTTCATAGTAGCTAAATAAGTTATAATCACAGGTGGCAGCTAAATCTCTTTTAAGTTCTTACAGTGCTGATTTCTTTTATATTCATAATTGACGAATTTACATTTTTCTATACTAAGTTTTGCATCAGACATAAAACTCCAGCGTGTTTTATCATTGATGACTCTAGTGAGAATATGTTGTGGGCGGTAATTGTCGTTCTGTTTTGAGATTCTATGAACCGAAGGATGCATTTTGCAATTATTGCCAATATTGAAATACAGTAAATTAGGGAGATTGGTTGAAAATATTCAACTCGTTAACTGTCTGCTGGAGTTGTTGGAATGCATAGTTGGAATGCAAAATAGGAATTCTTTCTTACTTGTGGACGTTTCAATAAGTTTAGCATATTTGCTGATGTCGTGGGATTCGTTGGTGATTGTAGGACTCATCGTTTTACTTGAGTTGAATTCATTAGAGAATTTGTCATCCTTCGATTGGGTACACCCTCATTGAGCTAAGGAGACGATATCAGTTGCATTGGATAAAACATTATCAGTGCGGGAGCGGTTGATATGCCATAGTTTGGCAGAGGAGGAATATGGGTTAATCCGGAAGTAAAATCGTGAAGACCTCTGGTGGCCCCGGTAAGGGAGGACGGAATTACCGGAGTCTTTTCAACAGGGCTACTAGGGATAACGCGAGAAATTTTATTGCATTGATTTATCATCTTGAGTCGGATTTATGTAGTATATATTTTGTTTAACGAGTGTAAGAGTTAGGGATAGAAATGGTTGAATTTGTTAGATCTTCGAGTTGGTTGGCGGAGGTGATATTGTGTTATAGGTTGTATGTATGGGGGCTTTCTATGATAGTATTGCATGACCCATTAACCTCTATCGCAAATTCCACCGTAATCTAACATGGAACGAAAAAATACGTACTCTGAAAAACCGATCACAAAATTCACTACACAGAAAATCGTATACGATATATTCAGGAGACTTATACCTCTATAATTGGCACAGTTTAGAGGGTCTCCTTTCTTTAGGATCGGGCAAACGTTGCTGTTTTCATTCTACTTTCTCTTGTTATTCTCATGATTGTTTTGTTTGTTGCACTAGATGCAAAGGAGTAAGCTCCTATAGGTCATCCATTCCTCCATACCTTTTTCTATGAGCAATGCGAAGTTCCAAGCGTTTATCTTAGGTTGACGGCGTTATTTGTTACTAATCACATAAAGCATTCACTGGTTAGTAAATAGCGGGTTGCTCGTACCTTCTAGCTACACCCAACCGCATGCTTGGATCAGACATAATGGAAGGAAAAGATATGTCACTTCTACGTTTCCTGCCCCTCAGATTCATCTGACAGCGTTTTTAATAACATTTCACAGCTGTTTTCCTCCTGCTTCACATCCGTTTCACAGATAGAGTCTGACCTTAATCTGAGGTGTATGAGTGACTTGAGAGCGGAAACGCTCAAAATCTGAGGTGTACTGTGGTGGATTTGTGGTGGACTAGGGTTTTTCCAATGGAAAATTGAAAATCACTTTCATTCCATTATCTCTGTCTCGGAGACTGGCACCATTAAGGCCTGGTTCCACATCGCGCCGTGACACACCAGTTTTTTTCGCTGGTCATGAGGAGTGTTACGCCTAGTGAGTAATAAGTATTTATGTGAAATACAGTGAACTCTCCCTAATTCGAATTTTGTCGAACTCGAATTTTTTCTTGGACACATTTTAGCATTTCCTCAGTTTTTCATCCAAAAAATCTTTCTCTAAATCGAACTCTTTCTAACTCGAACTAATTTAGGGGGAGTTCAGTGTATAGTATACATTCGAGTAAAAAACCGAGTATGAATGCAAGTCTTCTTCTTTGATTGGCGCTACAGTCCGGGTGGATCTGGGCCTCAACCAACATGCCTCTCCAGCCAGCCCGATCTTTCGCCAGCTGCCTCCAGTTGCGCACACCAAGTTGGTTGAGGTCCTTTTCCACTTGTGTGCGCCATCTAGTGCGAGGACGTCTTCTGTTGCGCTGTCCCAATGGCTCGGTGTCGAAGACTGTTCGGGCCGGAGCTGTGGTGTCCATCCGCTCTACATGACCTAGCCATCTTAAGCGTTGGATCCGAAGACGCTTAACTAGGTGCATGCCGCTGTACAGCCCGTATAGTTCGTGGTTGAAACTTCTCCTCCAAACGCCATCAACGTAAACAGGACTAAAGATCGTACGCACAACTTTTCTCTCAAAACAACCAAGAGCTTCTTCATCCGCTTTCAATAGCGTCCATGTCTCTGCGCCATAGAGCAGGACTGGGATGATCAGGGTTTTATACAAGGTCAATTTAGTGTTTCAAGAGATGGCTCTGTTACTCAATTGCCTCTTGGCAAGAGTAATTCTGCGCTTGATCTCGGTACTGGTGTTGTTGTCCCTATTTACTCCAGAGCCTAGGTAGACGAAGTCCTTGACTACCTCAAAGTTTCTGTGCCCAATATGACGCTCTGTCCGAGACGTCGATGTTGTGCGTCCTTCCGTGATGACAGCATGTACTTTGTTTTGCGCTGGTATACCGCTAGACCCACTTTAGCCGCTTCCGCTTCAATGCCAGCAAACGCCTCATTGACGGCTCGCTGTGTTCATCCAATCACGTCAATGTCGTCCGCTTAAGCAAGCAGTTGAACGGACTTTTGGAAAATCGTGCCTCGGTCTCGGTGGTCTCGGTGGTCTCGGTCTCAGTGAGTTCGTTATCGACCTTGATGGAGCAGCGAGAGTTCTCCATTGTCATCCTGCACAACCTGACGAGTTTGGCAGGAATGTAAAAACTAGACATGGCGTTGTATAGCTCGTCTCTGCACGCTGTCATATTCGGCCTTGAAATCGACAAATAGGTGGTGGGTGTCGATCTGCATATCTTGAGTCTTTTCCAGGATCTGCCGAAGTGTAAATATTTGGTCTATTGTGGACTTTCCTGGCCTGAAACCGCACTGATAAGGACCTATCAGGTTGTTGACAAAAGGTTTCAGGCGTTCACACAAAACGGCAGAGAGTATCTTGTACGCGATGTTAAGGAGGCTGATCCCTCGATAGTTGGCGCAGTCAAAGCGGTCTCCTTTCGTGTGGACCGGACAAACGACGCTGAGATTCCACTTATCGGGCATGCTTTTCTCCGACCATATCTTACAGATGAGCTGGTGCATGCGCCCAACCAGGTCATCTCCAGCTGCCTTAAACAGTTCCGCGGACAATCGTTCCGCTCCAGCAGCTTTGTTCGACTTCAGTCTAGATATCGCTATCTTGACTTCGTCTTAGTCGGGGGGACGGAATTCGTGTTCATCATCGTCCAAATTGAGTGAAATGAATATCTAAGTCTGGACTCGGAGGAGAACTATTTCATTTTGGCCGGGGGCTTTAATGCCCGCCACGGTTATTGGGGAAACATGGTTTCCAATAACAGAGGGGACCAGCTCTACAGCTCGTTCTGCTTGCACAGTGTCGAGTATAGACTCGATTTAAAAGCTACCGACATCGCGTCCTTTCCTAGGAGCGGATCGTTCTTGGATCTCCTGCTGTTTGACGCAAGACTGCAGCTGACTAACACAAACGCACAAACGGTAAACTGTTTGAACACTTTCGTGTATCTCAGTGACCATTGTGGTCGAAGATCCGCATGTTGATCTGAGAACAACGGCTTTGTCCAGTTCAGTGACGAAAACATGGCAGACAATGTCATCGCCGACGAAGGGGTTCATCCCCCGTTCATTGCGAAGGCAGATCTTCAAGCGGTCTTCGCATCACTAAAGAAGAAAAAGTCAGTTGGAATCGACGGGATCTTCAACATTATGCTAAGACATCTTCCTCTGGAAGTGGTCACTATGTACACAATCCTCTTTAACAATGCTCTGAATAATGCACATTATCCGGAGCATTGGAAAACTGCGATTGTACAGTTAGTAAACCACTACTGTACCTACTACTATGCTTACGGGTAGGCGGTTCATAGTCAAGAATGGCAACGTGACCTCTACAGGTATTTTTGAAATTAAAAATGGTCTCCAACAGGGTGCCGTCAATTCGCCGGTCCTGTTCAACATTTTCTTGAGCGATTTAATAAGTTCTCCTTCGGACAAAATTGCGTATGCCGACGACGACGACGACAAAAAGATCGAGCACATCAATACGCTCGCGCAGGGTGACTTCGACTCATTCATGAGGGATTGCGATGACTGGAAGTTGAATATCCACTTTCAGAAGTCGGAAACCATACTGTTCAGATCGCCGTTGTATAAAGCTTCCGCGGATACGAAAAAGAATTGGCGAAATTTCTCTATTGTAGGACGGCACGGGCAACCACTGACGTAAAGGATTGTAGTCAGATAGATACCTGGGGAACTGACTAGATCAGTATCTATATTTTAACAAACATCTAGATGCTGCTCTAGCCAGGACCCGAGGCACTTTCGCCCTTACAAAGAGACTGTTTTACAACAGCCAATTCGATGCAAGGGTAAAGGTAATCTGCTACATGGCCCTCATACGGCCAATGCTCACATATGGTTGTCCCGTGTGGTTCAACGTGAGTGCAAGCTTGATGGAAAAGATTCGGGTGTTTGAGAGGGCTTGTCTTAAGGCTTGCCCTTACTTCTACAGAACACCAGAGTCCCAGTACAGAAAATTCTACTCCAATGAGGTCTTATACAACAGGGCCAACCTGATACGAGTGGACAATTTCCTGGTGAAGTTGATTCGAGGTCACACTGCGAGAGCGATGAACTCGGTTAATAACCTGTTCTCTGGGGCTTACTACCCCAACCCTCAATACCACGAGAGGGTACTTCATAACGGCTTCGTCCACCAAGAAGCATTCCTCCATTTTGATAAGCACGGTCTGATACAAAATGAAAATGCGGTACTGATCCTTT
Source organism: Eristalis arbustorum (assembly GCA_916610145.1). Lineage (NCBI taxonomy): Eukaryota > Metazoa > Arthropoda > Insecta > Diptera > Syrphidae > Eristalis > Eristalis arbustorum. The sequence goes on along the minus strand of OU744317.1, from coordinate 63,916,446 downwards.
ATCACATCGCCCGTTCAACTGTGGATGGGCGACTCAACCACGACCGTTCCGTCGCACAACGAGCTGAGGATGGTCGCCTCCGCTTCAGTATGGCGGTGTCGAGTCGGGATGTTCGGGATTTTGCGATACAACATCCAAATTTGTGGTGGCTGAAGAGTATAAGAACTCCCTCCTCGAACCCTTTAGACCCGGGTTAAAAATGGTCAGTGCGTATCCCCGATTGGGAAGCAGTCGGTTTCAGTTTTGCGGTGGCAATGTTTCAGCAAACGCAACCAAAGTTGTACATAAAATTAAAAAAAAAAAATAGGTATACACATTTATACACTTGTGTGTAGTGATGTGTATACGAATGTATATAGTGTACATATAATTATATACACGTATTGTCATAAATACGTGTATATAGATGTGTATGTATGTAAGTTAAGATAGTTTTAAGGTATTTTAAGGTAGTTTGTAAGTTAGTAGTAAGTTTTTTAGTCATTAACCGTACAGTTGTGTTATAATCATGTACATAAATCAAGTCGAAAGACATAGGTTAAGATTAAGTTAAGCTTAGAGTGCCCGCCTAGGGCCAGTAAGTTAGAAATAGAAACATTGTACGTCCAACTAGTTTTAAGCATTTTTGTCTAGTATATAAGATTTGCAATGAATTCCAAAATAAAGATGAATCAAAATGAATTAATGAAATGAGTGAAACGAATGCAAGTCACTGTTTTATAATTTAATTATTATTTTAATTTAAATAATTTAAATATTATTTCCATTATTTTTAATTATTTTTAAAAAATTTGGTTGCTTTGAAGATAGCAGTGGCGTCTGCAGTTAAGTTGCATGCGAAGTCTGGCAGGAGGCTTTATCCTATAATAGTTTCATTTTCATGGACAACATTATTAATTTGCAATTGTTAGAATTTAGATAATTTGAAACTTGGTTGAATCAAATTTGAAATACAGCTGCAATTTTTTGATTGTTTGAAAGGGACGAGGGTGGGTTCTTCGTTCTTTTAGTTATATTAATACATATTTTAGTTTCTGGCGATGTTGACTGCGGTTGAAATTGCAGAACAGATTTTCTTGGAAGCGTCGATGATGAATTTTGTAGAGAAAAACAGTTTGTGAAGTAGTTTCAATGACTTCTTGTGCTAATTCTTCAAGTGGTGGTAGTACAGCTTCAGTTACTATATATATAATAGGGGTAGTCCAAAATCCAATTATGCTTTTTCTGGGTGCTTGATGATAGTACGGTCTTATAATATTAACACAGACCATATCTTATCTTTTACTTATTACTAGAGTACAATATTTACTAGGCTATTTACATGCGCAATTAATTTCATAGTAGCTAAATAAGTTATAATCACAGGTGGCAGCTAAATCTCTTTTAAGTTCTTACAGTGCTGATTTCTTTTATATTCATAATTGACGAATTTACATTTTTCTATACTAAGTTTTGCATCAGACATAAAACTCCAGCGTGTTTTATCATTGATGACTCTAGTGAGAATATGTTGTGGGCGGTAATTGTCGTTCTGTTTTGAGATTCTATGAACCGAAGGATGCATTTTGCAATTATTGCCAATATTGAAATACAGTAAATTAGGGAGATTGGTTGAAAATATTCAACTCGTTAACTGTCTGCTGGAGTTGTTGGAATGCATAGTTGGAATGCAAAATAGGAATTCTTTCTTACTTGTGGACGTTTCAATAAGTTTAGCATATTTGCTGATGTCGTGGGATTCGTTGGTGATTGTAGGACTCATCGTTTTACTTGAATTGAATTCATTAGAGAATTTGTCATCCTTCGATTGGGTACACCCTCATTGAGCTAAGGAGACGATATCAGTTGCATTGGATAAAACATTATCAGTGCGGGAGCGGTTGATATGCCATAGTTTGGCAGAGGAGGAATATGGGTTAATCCGGAAGTAAAATCGTGAAGATCTCTGGTGGCCCCGGTAAGGGAGGACGGAATTACCGGAGTCTTTTCAACAGGGCTACTAGGGATAACGCGAGAAATTTTATAGCATTGATTTATCATCTTGAGTCGGATTTATGTAGTATATATTTTGTTTAACGAGTGTAAGAGTTAGGGATAGAAATGGTTGAATTTGTTAGATCTTCGAGTTGGTTGGCGGAGGTGATATTGTGTTATTGGTTGTATTTATGGGGGCTTTCTATGATAGTATTGCATGACCCATTAACCTCTATGGCAAATTCCACCGTAATCTAACATGGAACGAAAAAATACGTACTCTGAAAAACCGATCACAAAATTCACTACACAGAAAATCGTATACGATATATTCAGGAGACTTATACCTCTATAATTGGCACAGTTTAGAGGGTCTCCTTTCTTTAGGATCGGGCAAACGTTGCTGTTTTCCTTCTACTTTCTCTTGTTATTCTCATGATTGTTTTGCTTGTTGCACTAGATGCAAAGGAGTAAGCTCCTATAGGTCATCCATTCCTCCATACCTTTTCCTATGAGCAATGCGAAGTTCCAAGCGTTTATCTTAGGTTGACGGCGTTGTTTGTTACTAATCACATAAAGCATTCACTGGTTAGTAAATAGCGGGTTGCTCATACCTTCTAGCTACACCCAACCGCATGCTTGGATCAGACATAATGGAAGGAAAAGATATGTCACTTCTACGTTTCCTGCCCCTCAGATTCATCTGACAGCGTTTTTAATAACATTTCACAGCTGTTTTCCTCCTGCTTCACATCCGTTTCACAGATAGAGTCTGACCTTAACCTGAGGTGTATGAGTGACTTGAGAGCGGAAACGCTCAAAATCTGAGGTGTACTGTGGTGGACTAGGGTTTTTCCAATGGAAAATTGAAAATCACTTTCATTCCATTATCTCTGTCTCGGAGACTGGCACCATTAAGGCCTGGTTCCACATCGCGCCGTGACACACCAGTTTTTTTCGCTGGTCATGAGGAGTGTTACGCCTAGTGAGTAATAAGTATTTATGTGAAATACAGTGAACTCTCCCTAATTCGAATTTTGTCGAACTCGAATTTTTTCTTGGACACATTTTAGCATTTCCTCAGTTTTTCATCCAAAAAATCTTTCTCTAAATCGAACTCTTTCTAACTCGAACTAATTTAGGGGGAGTTCAGTGTATAGGTTTGTGAGGCGAATTCAATTAAATATTTTAGAGTTTCTGATATTATTTTCAGCCGGCTTATCAAAAGGTTCAATGCTACATCCGTTATATATTATATTATCATTTATAATAGCATTTTTTATTCGGTCTTCTCTAATTTTTGCTCAACGTTTTTCGACTCACCAGCATATTACTGGTGTTTCTTATGCATATAAGAAATTTGGTTTACTTGTGGAATTATACATCCATCACTTAAAAAAATCTGGATTTAAATACGTGGACATATTTCATATCTCTCATCTCAGTTCACACCTTCGTATTTTCACTCAATTACGTAGACATAAATGAAAAATAAAAATCGATCGAATTATCTACCGAAAATTACCAATTGCAGCCACAAATGCTGGAAGCAAATCAACGAATAACATATCATTTGTATTTTAAAAATTACTAAAGTCGATGAAAAATATGTGGCTAAACCTATATGTTGACAGAAGGGTTGAAATTTTCACTCAGATCCTGTCGCCTCGACAAGAAAATGTATTGGGAAGAGAGCCCCCGTTTTTCCCTCTAATAATAGATAGAGATATTGTAGATAAGGTTGCCCAATTTCACATTGCAACCTTATCTGCAGGTTTAGTGTAGGATGGTTTTTAAGCTTCGCTCAAAAAGATTTCGTTTTCAAGGTCAGCATTTAAGGAGGGACCTAGACAGTCATGGCTCGAGTGTCATAGTGAACTATTGTATATAATACTATTGTAAAAATAACAAAAGGCACTCAACTGAAGAGAGGAAATGAGAACACACTAACACAACAAGAGAATGTTCATGCATGTGAGGATATTGTTTAAAAATGTGAGCTCACAGCTCTCTTAGAAGCACTGTCAGACCAAATATTTGATTTTGTGTGTGAGTTTTCTCCATGCATTTTGGAGTTAAAATAATTTGAATACAATAATGGCATTTATGTACTCTCAGGATTGATAAACTGGTGGCTTAAGGCCCAGGCCCATAGAATCCGGTGCGTGCGTTGCAGTTGACATCCACAAAAATCGTATTTGCCGGACTGCAAAGAGGTGCCAAATGAAATACGTGCGTTGCGTCCGAAATATGTATACAAACATACAATCCCACACGACCAGGAGAGTAAACTGATACGCATACATGCCGGACTGCAAAGAGGTGCCAAATGAAATACGTGCGTTGCGTCCGAAATATGTATACAAACATACAATCCCACACGACCAGGAGAGTAAACTGATACGCATACATGCATAAATGATACACACATGTGAGAATAAACTGTCAAACGGAAGAAAAGTTAAAAGTTCGCCAACTTCATGCGTTCTGATGTATTCCACATACAGCCCACAATCGTTATCTCGCTCCCTCTTATTAGCTCTGATGAGTTGTCAATTTTTTGACAAGACGCAACGCACGCACCGGATTCTATGGGTTTGGGCCTTTAAAGGCACGTTCATATGAGCGGCGAACTGCGAACGCGAACTTTCAGAAAGAACCTATTTCTAACAAAACAAGCAAAAAGTTATATATCTTGGTATGCAAAAAGATAGTAATTGAATTATCTAGTTTTTTTATCTGCAAAAATCTCAACAAAAGTTAGTTTAAGTATTCTAATTAATGATTTAAAAGTTGTTCTCTGTGAATCATGCCTGAAACACAATAGTGCGATAGTGCGTTGCGTTGACTTTAACGCACACAATTCAATGGCCATGCACAGAATACTGCGGCGACCTACGTAAGTACAAAATGAAAGCGGTGAACAACGTAATACGTAAGACCATCGCATCTTATTATTGTTATTATGTTGACATTTATTTGACAGATTGTTGTATTGATGACCAGCTGACTATGTTTTAGCGACAAAATCAATTTGAATTCGGACTCAGGGGGAAGTTTCGAAAGAATAAATTGTAGAGTAGAATCCATTTGTATCTCTGCAAAGATTCAGCTCACGAACCTACCACCTTCTTTCTGATTGATATATTATTTGTTGCGACATTTCAAATGGTTGTTAGCATGAGTACACCAAATTAGCAACAAAAAGCAATTTCTTAATTGTTTTTAGCTTTATTAGCATTAATTTTCCGTAATTAAGTCCTAAAAGTACAATTGTTTGAGCAGAATATTTTTGGAATTGACAATTCACAAACGAAAACAGCTGGCACATTTTTCATCTGGTATTTGAGAGAGAGAGAGAGAGGGGCAGCTGATTAACGCAGTGCGTCATCGCACCCCTCCGTAAAAGCCCATATATGAGGTCGCCACGATCTGAAACTTCGCACAAACGGGCAAACGCAATCCACAACCATCACGACCAAGAAATTCGCAGTGTAGTGTCAGTTTGCACCCTTAGTTCTCTGCGAATGAGAAAACTCCATATGAATGAGTTGTCAACTTTTGCGAAGGTGCAAACTCAATCCACAACCACTACGATCAAAAAATTCGCAGTGAAGTGTCAGTTTGAATGAGTTGTCAACGTTTGTGAAGTTCGCAATTCGTGGTGTTGCGTCTTGTCAAAAAATTGACAAGTCATAAGATCTAATAAGAGGGAGCGAGACAACGAGTGTGGGATATATGAGGAATACATCAATATGGATGAAGTTGGCGAGCTTTTAACTTTTCTTCCGTTTGACAGTTTATTCTTAGGTGTGTATCATTTATGTATGTATGTGTATAATTTTACTCTTATGGGATTCTATGTATGTATACATACTTCGGACGCAACGCACGTATTTCATTGGGCACCTCTTTGCAGTCCGGCAAATATGATTTTTGTGGATGTCAATTCCAACGCACGCACCGGGTTCTATGGGCTTGGGCCTTTAGTGTATTAAAATTATTCAAACCCATAAATACACGAAGAAAACTCACACACAAAATCAAATATTTAGTCTGGCTGTGCTTCTGAGAGAGCTTCTGAGAGAGCAGCACTCAAATTTATAAATCACACATGAAGATTCGCTTTTTGGGTTAGTGTGTTCTCAATTTCTCTCGACATTTGAATGATGTTTTTTCCAATCATAATCCCTATTTTGTTTATATTTCTCCTTTGTTGTGTTTTCAATAGTTCACAATGACACTCAATCCTTGACTTTCTAAATCCATTCTAAAATATTGACTGTGAAAACGAAATCTTTTCTTAGTGTTAGTGAAGCACAAGCTCGATCTCACACTTAGCTAAACCAACAGATAAGGTATATATATGTATAATATGTATAAAATATTACGCCTCTCATATTGAGTAGACGCATGAATATTTTAATCAGCAGTTGAATCCTGCAGTTGAATGAAAACTATCAAATAAGCCATAAATGAACTAATTATTAGTTGATTTATGAAATAAGCTATTTGCATGTAAAAAATATGTACTGAAGTGAAAAAACGAGTAATACTACTACTCTATCTTACACATTTACTTGTCCCGGTCCTCGCATAGCTTGACCCCTTTTTCATTTGTGTACAAGTTCATTTCAGACCAAACCAACGAAACTTGTTTATTGAGTGATGTTTGTATGCGTGCATTTCGAACTCACCACAGGCATGTCGACAAGCTTAAAATGTTCAGTTGTTCTTGTTGTGTGTGTGAAAACGAAGTGCATAAAGGGAAGAACACTGAAAGATATGAAACAGAATGTGTGAATCCTTCCATGGTCAACGTCGAAACAATTTTTTTTTGTAAAAATATTTAGAAAATTTTATTTGTGAAAAAGTAAATACAACTAGAAAACGAATGAAGGTAATTAGGTTATAACAAATTGAGTGCAGCATACTTCATTAGATTTATATTATTGTATTAAGTGCAACATTCCGTGTACTAGACCAACACTTCAACAAATTAAGTGATTAGTGTAATTAAGAAAATATTATAAATATTGTATTTGTATTATTTTAAAGTATATAAACTACACACATGCATATAATGTATTTGTACCTTGTACGAATTTTACGCATTCGATGATGTATGGTTTACTTGTTTTTTCCGGCAGATATAATAAGAAAAAAATGTGCATAAAGTCATGTGTCTATGCTAACATCTTACGCTTTTCATTATTGATTTCCGCAATAACTCTGTTTTTCACGACATACATAAGTATTTTTGGATGTATCCGAGCTGGGTAGTACATATATGCATCACTGAAAATTAGGCCTGTTGTGCAAAATATACATTATACTTTGCTTACGACCGATAGTTACATACATAAATAAAATACATTATATACATAGATAAATTAGATTCCTGCATTCCAATATTAGCCATACACATACTTCTGGGGAAAAGTCAAATAAAGTTTTTTCTTTCACAATTTGTGTGTTCTAAAACGGTCATGCTCAGTTCAGGTGTTTCACATACATGCATTACACGAAACACATGCGTATTAGTAATACTTTCCTAAGCTATGCGAGATGTAGTATCTCAGTTTATATCCATCGTCATTCGACGCGCACTTGGACAAGTAACCAAAATACATTGCAGTTAAACAATCATGAAGATGGTAAGTGTGCAGTAAAAGTTCAATACAGCCAATTCTGTTTTTAAATGGTTTGCAAAAATAATTCCGATTTTGTGCGATTACATCGTGACTTTTTTTTAACTTTTTTTACACGATTTTTTCTAGTGCGTATCTACCATGCAACAGCAAAATTAGTTCCACCTTCAAATCTTTTGAAAAAAAAAAATGTTTACAGTCTCAGCCATTGATATAGTTTTACATTTTAATTTATGTTTCTCTAAAGGCATACCGTTTTCTTTTCTATAAATATATTTGCCGTTTATGCAATGCGCAGATAATCGCACAAACAATGTATTTTATCCATCCAGTATCTCTACTCAATGTAAAATCATTACGATGTTCATTAATTAAGTGTTAGGTGGCTTTCTTTATTTATTAATAGAAAAGAGCAGGAAACTGCGTCCAAAGTAGTTAAAATTAATAATGTTATAACTTAAGTGGTGTTTTTTCGCACGTCTGCATATACATATTGTTTAATGTATTTTTTATCGATTTAATCAATGTCTTGAAAGCGTAGACAAGAAATATATAGATTTTCACACTTATAATAAAAGTAATACAAAAATATAGTATATTTTTTCCGTGAAAGACGACGTTGTCGCAGACAAAAAGCAGAAAAAGCTTTCAGCAAACGAAAATGAACCAGAAAACATTTCTACCCATTTATTACCTCTCGTACGCAATCCAACTATGCACATAAACAGCTATGGGTGATGGCATACACATACACAAAACAGACGCAGTATTTTATTTCTCTACATCGGAAAGGATTTTTTATCAGAACCGATTAATTTTGCTAAGATTATAAATATAAAACTTATAAACGGATTGGCCGATTTACATAGATAAAATTGGAAAGTTAGACTTACTGCTTGTTTGTTTGTTAAAACATATGCTACTTTCTCTCTTAATTCATCAAGTTTGACTTCAATTCGCACAAGTGCATCTCGCACACAGAAAGTTAGAACGAACCATGTATGTACCCATTCTTACGAATCTTCTGATATCTCTCACCACGCTTTGTGCAAATTGTTGTTGCCACGAAAATCGGTTGTTAAACAAACCAAATTTCACAATTTGTTTTTCTCTCATGAGTGGAAGGGACCTACAATTTTAGTTGTTTGAGTTTGAGAAGCTTTTTCTAAACAGGAAATAATCTTTTAGCATTGTCAGTGAGTCGAAAGAGGTGTGGCAGTGAAAATTGTTTTTGTCGCACAGAGCAGGAATTGAACCTACGACGTCGAGGTTGGGGTCGACGCACAAACCCACAACGCCACGAGCCATCACGAAATACAGTAATATACTCGGGAAAGTGCAAAAAATACTGCTTCTGAAAACAGTTACAATCTCTTTCCCAAACTTAAAATAATATGTCAACAAATCCTGTTTTAAAAATCAACAAATCTAGTTATTCATTTTTCCTAAACTCCTGAACGAATGAACAGATTTTGATGAAACTTGGAATATTGATTACTTTTATTGTCACATAAACTACTTTATGTCTCGAAATATTTATTTTAACTACAAATTTGGAGAGCAAAACAATTGCAAAAACTGCACATACAAAAAAACTTAGGTAGAAAAAATTAAAAAATACTGTGACGTGGACACAAACTAACTCTATGGCTCGATTTGTGGGAAACAATGGAACTCCATTCAGAATATAAGCTATAATCCATCGCTATAATACATCTACACAAAAACCACCACCACAGCATATGGAGTTCTTGTACATAGTGCCCGAGGGAAAATCTGTTGGTGGTTGTTGTGTTGCATGCGAACGAGACACCGTCGCGCTTTTATAATGGTGCTTATTCGAGCTCAGCCCACTCACGGATTTATCTGTTTGATGTTTATTTTTTTTATTAAATTTTCATCAAATGCGTTCCCAATTCCGTACCTTTTGTACATATATATTCATAAACAAATTTTTGAATGTACAAATCGTATAATCTAACATAAACTAAACCTTTATTTTTTTAGAATATGGATGAAACACATCATGACAGTCCTATCCCAGTTGAGCATGAAGAGGGTTTCGCTCCACGTTTAAATGAAATGTCTAAAAAGTTCATTAGCGACTGTGTTGCTGAAAAGGAACGCATTGGATCAGATTTCCCATTGGCAGCTATGTTGATCGATGAAGCTATAGACAGAGTACAAAGTACTGGGCGTATACCTGGTCGAGATATGCACGCAAATGTATTCAAACAGAAACCAATGAAAATTAGCCAAAAAGTGTTTATACCAGTTAAGCAGTTTCCTAAATTTAATTTCAATGGAAAAATTCTGGGACCTAAGGGTAACTCTCTGCGTCGCTTGCAAGAGGAAACAATGTGTAAGATTTGCATTAAGGGACGTAATTCGATGCGTGGCAGCGCCAAAGAAGATGAACTTCGTGAATCCGGTGATCCCCGCCATGCCCATTTGCATAAAGATTTGTACGTAGAAATTTCTACTGTTGCCCCGCCTGCTGAAGCGTATGCACGTGTAGCCTATGCCCTTGCTGAAATACGTAAATATTTGATCCCCGACAAAAATGATGAAGTTAGTCAAAATCAATTGAAAGAGATTTTGGCCGATCCAGAAAGTGCTCATAAGGCAGCTCAGTTTGCAGCCCGAGTTAATGGAAGGTAACCAATATTACTGCCTGAAACCCGTTTTTATGACCTCTAATGATGTAATATCTGTAGGTCATCAATGAGAGGAATCAAAAGTCCCACAAATGCAGTAAGTATTTTACAAAAAATTACTGGTCAGACATATGAAACACGTGACGATGAACCCGAATACGATCGTAACTCCGATTATGAAAGTAAGAGTCGTGGCTACAACTCATTTACTCCAAGTAAGTATTAAAATTTTATGTTTTGTCTGACTTTTTCGTATGTGGCACTAAAATAATTCCGAGATAAAATAACAAATGATTTAAATATATATATATAATAACCATTTATGTGATAAATAAAAAAGATAAACAATAAATACTTATAAAGTACAACGTACATATAACAAATATATTCAAACCTATGCAATGCACAATAAATGAATAAAATAATAATTAAATTTATAGTGCGACAAACGTTGCAAAGGACCCCAATGAAGAGATCACCTCCTGAGCAACAACCACAGCAACAAAGATACCAGAAACGTCCTCGCGAATCTACAGGCAATGGTTCATCAAAATCATCCCCATTTGCATTTTTTCAAAAATATCAATAAACAAATAAAACATAACACATGTACTTTGCATGCATTTTCTAAATTACTTGTCACAGAAAAATGACAGGGTAATATGATTCTCATAAATTAAAAAATATCCAGAACAACAGACATGTATTAGCATATGTAGATCAAAATCATATAATATGCAAACGAGTGTACTGTTCATCAAATAATTACAATTTAAATACCTTGGCACCATTTTGGTGTATCATGTTCTTATACGTAGTAGTTGATATAAATAAATAATATATAAATGAATATAACATTTGACATGTAATGATAACTATATAAGAATAAACTTCTGGAAAAACCTATAACTGAGCAATAAATCAATAAAAGTGCCATTGAATAGTCTAAAGGTAAGTTCGTTTTTGATATTCTAAGCAAATCTGCGTGGATATTCGTGAAGTATGTTTAGCTGATTCCGTAAGGATTTCATAAAAAAGAAATATGCTTGGAAAATAATAAAAAGAATGGAAAAGAAAATAATGTGTTTTCATTGATTCAATTTATTGATATTTTGATGCTTGTAGCCGACTAACTCTGCAAACAAAATGCATACATTGGTGTGGGTATGTGCACGTAGGTAAAATTTTAATGAATTTCCGCAATTCCTACGAAATGTGCCGTCTTTTTGTTAGGAAAAAAAGTATCTCAAAGTTAGGAAATACTTACATATATTTGGTCGTTGTCGTCGTTTCGCCTTTAATCTGTTATGGACACCGATGAAAATTCAGAATCAAAGCCTTTGTATTTTTCGCATCTTCACAAAACAAGTCTTGACTTTTCTTTGTAAAGCGCTGCAGTCCGAGGTGGGCCTAGACCTCAGCCAAAAAGAACCTACTCAGTAGCGCGATCTCTAGCTAGCTGTCTCCAGTTCCGCACACCAGTTGGTTAAGGTCCTTCTGCACTTGAGCAACAGAGGATGCGTTGCCTCACAAGTTCGGATTCGAAGATTTCAATGCCTACCGCAGCCGAGGTAGATCAAGTCTTGGTGAGTTCGTTACCGACAGTCTACAGAACTGATCCTGCCAGATTCTCAGTAACGACTGTGACACTACTCGCAGTTGTCCATTTTTTTTCTGACAGGCTTCTTATCGATTGGACAATTGTTTCACACTTTATAATCTTACGGACATCATGCCTGTCATAACATTTCCTCGACCGCTGGCTTATCGTGCTCTCTCTTTTTCCTTCTGAGAATGCGCTTCTCTTCTGTTCTCTTCGTAGACCTCATTTACATCTAGGTGGTGTCGTAAGACCTAGCATTTAAGTGACAGCTTCTTTTGTGGCTTTGGTGATTGAGTACAGTGCATTAAAGCGGAAATACAATTTAGTGACATACATTATGGGTAGTTCGAATTTGAAAGTACAATATATGAATTCAATGCATCCAAATCATAAGAGTTAATTTTTACTAAATATATTAGACAAATATGAAAAACAGGCTGCTTGGTTCTCCGTTTTCTCATCACCTTTGTTAAGGTAGGAGGTACAATGCGTTTTTTATGAGGTTTCCCCAGGAGGCCTAATCCTCGGTATACCATATATAAACATCAAAAAAAAAAAAAACCAACAAAAATATAACACAACCAAACCGGCTTCCCTGTCTCTTATTCTAAGGGTGCATTTTTCGTGTGAGTTCCCTTTGCCTCTCACAACAAACTACAAAATCAAGTACCATTCTTATATTATTTCATTCATACATAAATACATCTTCTTGTGGCGCTACAGTCCGGGGTGAACCTGGGCCTCGGTCAACAATCCTCTCCAGCTGGCACGTTCTTTAGTTAGCTGCCTCCAATTTCGCACTCCAAGTTGGTTGAGGTCCTTCTCCACTTGAGTGCGCCATCGGGTTCGTGGTTGTCCTCTATTGCGTTGTCCCACTGGTTCGGAGTCAAAGACTCTTCGGGCTGGAGCAGTGTTGTCCATGCGCTCAACATGGCCTCGCCATCTTAGGCGTTGAATCCGTAGACGCCTGACTAGACTCATGTCGCTGTACAGCACGTACAATTCGTGGTTGAATCTCCTTCTCCAAGAACCTTCAACGCAAACAGGACCAAAAATTGAACGCAGAACTTTTTTCTCGAAGAGACCAAGTGCGTCTTCATCCGCTATTGAGAAAGTCTAAGCTTCCGCGCCATACAGCAGGACAGGGATGATCACGGTCTTATATAACGTGAGCTTGGTCTTTCGAAAGAGGGCTCTACTACTCAATTGCCTCTTGAGCCCAAAGAAACAGCGGTTGGCAAGAGTTATTCTGCGTTTAATCTCGGTACTGATGTTGTTCGCACTATTTACTTGGGAGCCAAGGTAGACGAAGTCCTTAACTACCTCGTAGTTGTAGCTGCCTAAGGTGACGTCTGGCCGAGTCGTCGATGTTGTGCGTCCTTCCGTGATGACAGCATGTACTTTGTTTTGCCCTGGTGTACCGCTAGACTCATTTTAGCCGCTTCCGCTTCAATACCAGCAAACGCCTCATTGAGGGCTCGCTGTGTGCGTCCAATCACGTCAATGTCGTCCGCGTAGGCAAGCAGTTGAACGGACTTTTGGAAGATCGTGCCTCGGGTGTTTACGTTTGAGTTTCGCACGATCTTCTCAAGTACGATGTTAAAGAAGTCACATGACAGAGTGTCTGATATTGAAGGTCTCGGTGAGTTCGTTACCGACCTTGATGGAGCAGCGAGAGTTCTCCATCGTCATCCTGCACAACCTGACGAGTTTGGCAGGAATGCCAAAACTAGACATGGCGCTGTATAGCTCGTCTCTATGCACGCTGTCATATGCGGCCTTGAAATCGACAAATAGGTGGTGGGTGTCGATCTGCATCTCTTGAGTTTTTTCCAGGATCTGCCGTAATGTGAAAATTTGATCGATAGTGGACTTTCCTGGCCTGAAACCACACTGATAAGGACCTATCAGGTTGTTGACAAAGGGTTTCAGGCGTTCACACAGAACGGCAGAGAAGATTTTGTAGGCGATGTTAAGGAGACTTATCCCCCAATAGTTGGCGCAGTCAAAGGGGTCTCCTATCTTGTGGATCGGGCAAACGATACTTAGATTCCACTCGTCGGGTATGCTTTCCTCCGACCATATCCTACAGATGAGCTGGTGCATGCGCCCAACCAGATCATCTCCAGCTGCCTTAAACAGTTCGGCGGACAATCCGTCCGCTCCGGCAGCTTTGTTCGACGTCAGTCTCGATATTGCTACCTTGACTTCGTCTAGATCGGGGGGACGGAATTCTCTTCTATCGTCGTCCATTGCGTGGAGTGGAACATTCTGCCTGACGGCGGTATTGGTGTCCTCTTCGCCGTTTAACAGTCTGCAGAAGTGATCCCTCCAGATTCTCAGTATCGAGTGCGACTCTACTACGAGTTGTCCCTCTTCGATCCGCCAGGCTTCTGTCCGATGTTTGTACCCTTTGGATAGTTGTTTCACCCGCTGGTAAAACTTTCGGACATTATTTCTGCCGTACCACCTCTCCGTTTCCTCGATCGCGCGTTTCTTATGCTCCTTCTTTTTCTTTTTGAGAAGCCGGTGCTCTTCCCTTCTTTTAAGTTCGTAGAGCTCACGAACCGCTCTCGTCCTTCTATCCAGCGTCGCCTTATATGCTGCTGGCTTCGCTGAATGCGCCTGCTAACACTCATTGTCAAACCATGGGTTTTTTTTAGGTGGCATTTTAAAACCCAACACATCAGAGGCAGCTTCTCTAACGGCGTTTTGACAACGGTTCCACTGTTCGCCGATTGTTTCGCCTGGCAGGGTTGGACTCTCTGAGAGCTTCAGGGAGACTCGATTGGAGAAGTTCCCAGCGGTCGATTGCGATTGTAGCTTTCCAACGTCAAACTGTTTTGGTGTTGCCCTACTCCGTTGTACAATCGATATCCGAGTTCTGACCTTGGCTACAACAAGGTAATGATCCGAGTCGATGTTGGCACCTCGAAACGTTCGGACATCGAGGACACTGGAGGAGTGTCTGACGTCGATCGCTATGTGATCAATCTGGTTGACGGTTGATTGATCAGGGGACCGCCAGGTCCCTTTGTGAATGTTGAGGTGAGGGAACCGCGTGCTGGCTACAGCCTGAGTCCATTGTCGGACGTGTTGTCGTGTAGGCTGTGTTTTCCGACGACTCTAGCAAAGATTTCTTCCTTGCCCAGCTTTGCGATAAAAATCTCCTACAACGATCTTGGTGTTGTAGCTGGGGCATTGATCGTATGTTCTTTCTAGGAGATCATAGAAGTCATCCTTGCTATCATCGTCTTTGTCGTCCGTTGGAGAGTGGGCGCAAATTAGGCTGATGTTGCCGAATGTTGCCTTGATCCGGATTGTTGTGAGGCGTTCGCTTATGTATCTAAAGCGTAAGACTTCTTGCCTAAGTCTGCTTCGAACAACAAAACCGCATCCAAACAAGCGCTGCCTTCGCTCTTTGTAGCAATCGCCGTAATATATGTCGCAGTTTTTCATCCTCTTTTTGCCCGGCCCATCCCATCGCACCTCCTGGATGGCGGTAATGTCAGCCTTATAGGCTTCTATGTTAAGTGACCTCACATTCCACGTGCAGAACCGAAAATCGTTGTCCGGTCGTCAGCAGTATCCGTATCCGAGGCTTGTTGCCGTCTCTGAACTATTGCGTGTTTTACACGGCGGGGAAGTTAACCTCACGCGAAGCCTCCGAGCCTGGAGGACCGGGTGCTGGCTTAAACCCCCGGACAAGGGGTCGCTGCATACATTGGTTCACCACTAAGCGGCTGCAGTAGAGGTTATCCAGAGGGCGCCGCGAGGAGGCTGTATGTCAAACTTGACCTGTGCATTTACAGGGATCGTTGCTGGCATCTCGCCAAGTTGAGAGCAATCAACAACTTTGCCCTGGATGCACAGGCCCATGCCCTCCAGATACAGATTCTACAGTTAGTTTATTAAGTAAGGGGAAGTATCATTAATAACAACAACAACAAACAATAATAAGAAACATGGAATATTTAAAGTCTAAATGTTCAAGTGAATTCTGTCAAGAGCAAAATGCTAGAATTAAGTCTGTAAAAATGCAATTAGACAAACCATACCTTAGAACCATAGATGTTGAAAATCAACAATATATATACTCTAGAAGTAGGTGCACTTGAAAAAATCAATTAACCTTTTAAGCGAGAAAAAAAACATTGTTTAATTCAGTTGTTAGAAAGGAAGAAGAAACTTTTTCACAAGGCAGGAGACAAATTAACTAGTACTACAGCAAATGAAGAGATCAATTCCAAACTATACAGATATCCACCTCAGCATGAAGCAGAAGTTAGGAACCAAATGAAAGAAGCTCATGGTATAATCAGGAAAAATAAGACCTGGTACAGTTATAGTAATCTCAAACAAGAAAGACGACTCAGGTGTACACAAATTTAGAATTGTGGTGGATTACCGAAACCTAAACCAAGTGCCAATTGATGACAAATATCCACTTTCCAATATAGATATTCACCAAAATTTGGTAGCTGAAATAAATGTCAAATAACGGCATTTGTTACACCATCAAGATTATATGAATATGTACGGATGTCATTCGGTTTGAAGAATGCACCGGCAACATTTCAACGTCTTTTAATGTGATATTAAGGGATTATATAAATAAAATATGTGTAGTGTATTCAGACGACATTCTAATTTATTCAACTACTTTAGAAGAACATTTAAATCCCATTCATGATGAATGCTGTTTCATCAAAAGAAAAACACATTTTCTAGGTCTAGGTTTTCTAGGTCACAAGAAGAAATAAAACCGAATCTAGTCAAAATTGAAAATATAATACAAACTGAATTACCCAAAACAGAAAAGCAACACCAAAGCTTTCTTAGGCATGACATTTTCTATAGTAAATTTATCAGAGACTGTGGCAAAGAACATTTTCTAATAAATATTTAAGAGAGATGTAAAAACTAATTTCAATGATCCTGCTTACATCGACGCCGTTGAAAAGCTTAAACTATTGTTGTCATCATACGGCCGAACGTTTAAATTGTCACTAATCATGCAATAATGAAATGTATAAATTCGAAATACAAAATAATTGCAATTAAAGGATAAAATTGAGGAAGGAATGCTCCCAATGAAAGCAAAAGTGGGTTCTCAATTTACAAAAATACAATTATCACATTGAGTATCTTAAAGGTAAGGAAAATAAATTGGCGGATTGTTTGAGTAGGTTACAAAATAGTCCTAAGGTTGACACACAAAACAGCAGTGAATTTAATATGCACTTGTCTGACACAAACGCTAGGCGGAATAGAAATACATTGGACAAAATCCAATAAACATGTTCGAATTTAATAAAAATTAACTCCTTAGTTAAAGATGCTATTGGAAACTTCAAAAATCAATCATGGAACGATAGACTTGAAACTTTAGAGAAAGGCAGTAAACCATTTTGGAATTTGGTGAAGGTAATAAAGAAAAAACATACCTACATTCCTCCTCTGAAGACAGATAACTCTTTGATACTATCTTGTTCTGAAAAAACCAATGTGCTTACTAAAAACTTTTCTATAAGTCATTCGATAACCAACAGCATTATCCCAACCATGGACATTAAATCTTCCGTCGAGCAATCTATTCATTTTCTCAATACACAAACAACAATCGGCTATTTTAATCGAATTTCAGTCACTGAACTAATACATGTTATAGACAGCTTAAATGTTAAGAAATCTTCTGGCTTTGATGGTGTTAGAAACGTGTGTCTGAAAAATTTGCCACATTTTGCTCTCACTAAGTTGACTGAACTGTTTAATTGTTACCTACTTTGGGACATTTTCCACCCCTTTAGAAAACTGCCAAGATAATTCTAATCTTGAAGCCTGGCAAGGACCCAAATCTAGTCGTAAACTATAGACCAATCAGTCTGCTCAGTTCTATTAGTGTCTTGAAAAGATCATAAAGAAAAGAATTGTGTCTTTCATTAAGAGTAATTCTATTATACCCCCTGAGCAATTCGGTTTCAGATCTTTTCACAGTACTAGACACCAAGTACATCGTATTACAAGTGATATCAAAAATAATTAAACAATTGGAAAAAGTACTGACATGGTAATTTTAGGCCTTGAAAAGGCTTTCGATGCTGTTTGGCATGATGGATTGATTCATAAGTTAGTAAGTGTTAATTTTCCGTTGTATCTTTTCAAAATCATCCAGTCATTTATGTCTCTTCTTCTTCTTCTTCTTCTTCTTCTTGTGGCGCTACAGTCCGGGGTGAACCTGTTCCTCGGTCAACAATCCTATCCAGCTGGCACCCAGCTGCCTCCAATTTCGCACTCCAAGTTGGTTGAGGTCCTTCACCACTTGAGTTCGCCATCGGGTTCGTGGTCGTCCTCTATTGGTTCGGAGTCAAGGACTCTTCGGGCTGGAGCAGTGTTGTCCATGCGCTCAACATGGCCTAGCCATCTTAGGCGTTGAATCCGTAGACGCCTGACTAGACTCATGTCGCTGTACAGCCCGTATAATTCGTGGTTGAATCTCCTTCTCCAAGAACCTTCAACGCAAACAGGACCAAAGATTGAATGCAGAACTATTCTCTCGAAGACACCAAGTGCGTCTTCATCCGCTATTGAGAAAGTCTAAGCTTCCGCGCCATACAGCAGGACAGGGATGATCACGGTCTTATATAACGTGAGCTTGGTCTTTCGAAAGAGGGCTCTACTACTCAATTGCCTCTTGAGCCCAAAGAAACAGCGGTTGGCAAGAGTTATTCTGCGTTTAATCTCGGTACTGATGTTGTTCGCACTATTTACTTGGGAGCCAAGGTAGACGAAGTCCTTAACTACCTCGTAGTTGTAGCTGCCTAAGGTGACGTCTGGCCGAGTCGTCGATGTTGTGCGTCCTTCCGTGATGACAGCATGTACTTTGTTTTGCCCTGGTGTACCGCTAGACTCATTTTAGCCGCTTCCGCTTCAATACCAGCAAACGCCTCATTGAGGGCTCGCTGTGTTCGTCCAATCACTTCAATGTCGTCCGCGTAAGCAAGCAGTTGAACGGACTTTTGGAAGATCGTGCCTCGGGTGTTTACGTTTGAGTTTCGCACGATCATCTCAAGTACTATGTTAAAGAAGTCACATGACAGAGTGTCTGATATTGAAGGTCTCGGTGAGTTCGTTACCGACCTTGATGGAGCAGCGAGAGTTCTCCATCGTCATCCTGCGCAACCTGACGAGTATCGTATCAGTATCTAGTGCGACTCTACTACGAGTTGTCCCTCTTCGATCCGCCAGGCTTCTGTCCGATGTTTGTACCCTTTGGATAGTTGTTTCACCCGCTGGTAAAACTTTCGGACATTATTTCTGCCGTACCACCTCTCCGTTTCCTCGATCGCGCGCTTCTTATGCTCCTTCTTTTTCTTTTTGAGAAGCCGGTGCTCTTCCCTTCTTTTAAGTTCGTAGAGCTCACGAACCGCTCTCGTCCTTCTATCCAGCGTCACCTTATATGCTGCTAGCTTCGCCGAATGCGCCTGCCGACACTCGTTGTCAAACCATGGGTTTTTTCTAGGTGGCATTTTAAAACCCAGCACATCAGAGGCAGCTTCTCTAATGGCGTTTTGACAACGGTTCCACTGTTCGTCGATTGTTTCGCCTGGCAGGGTTGGACTCTCTGAGAGCTTCAGGGAGACTCGATTGGAGAAGTTCCCAGCGGTCGATTGCGATTGTAGCTTTCCAACGTCAAACTGTTTTGGTGTTGCCCTACTCCGTTGTACAATCGATATCCGAGTTCTGACCTTGGCTACAACAAGGTAATGATCCGAATCGATGTTGGCACCTCGAAACATTCGGACATCGAGGACACTGGAGGAGTGTCTGACGTCGATCGCTATGTGATCAATCTGGTTGACGGTTGATTGATCAGGGGACCGCCATGTCCCTTTGTGAATGTTGAGGTGAGGGAACCGCGTGCTGGCTACAGCCTGAGTCCATTGTCGGACGTGTTGTCGTGTAGGCTGTGTTTTCCGACGACTCTAGCAAAGATTTCTTCCTTGCCCAGCTTTGCGATAAAAATCTCCTACAACGATCTTGGTGTTGTAGCTGGGGCATTGATCGTATGTTCTTTCTAGGAGATCATAGAAGTCATCCTTGCTATCATCGTCTTTGTCGTCCGTTGGAGAGTGGGCGCAAATTAGGCTGATGTTGCCGAATGTTGCCTTGATCCGGATTGTTGTGAGGCGTTCGCTTATGTATCTTAAGCGTAAGACTTCTTGCCTAAGTCTGCCTCGAACAACAAAACCGCATCCAAATAAGCACTGCCTTCGCTCTTTGTAGCAATCACCGTAGTAGATGTGGCAGTTTTTCATCCTCTTTTTGCCCGGCCCATCCCATCGCACCTCCTGGATGGCGGCCGCAAGTTCATCGGCAGCACGCGCTTCTGTTAAGTGACCTCACATTCCACGTGCAGAACCGAAAATCGTTGTCCATGGTTGTCAGCAGTATCCGTATCCGAGGCTTGTTGCCGTCTCTGAACTATTGCGTGTTTTACACGGTGGGGAAGTTAACCTCACGCGAAACCTCCGAGCCTGGAGGACCGGGTGCTGGCTTAAACCCCCGGACAAGGGGTCGCTGCATACATTGGTTCACCTTTAAGCGGCTGCAGTAGAGGTTATCCAGAGGGCGCCGCGAGGAGGCTGTATATCAACTTGACCTGTGCATTTACAGGGATCGTTGCTGGCATCTCGCCAAGTTGAGTGCAATCAACAACTTTGCCCTGGATGCACAGGCCCATGCCCTCCAGATACAGATTCTACAGTTAGTTTATTAAGTAAGGGGAAGTATCATTAATAACAACAACAACAAACAATAATAAGAAACATGGAATATTTAAAGTCTAAATGTTCAAGTGAATTCTGTCAAGAGCAAAATGCTAGAATTAAGTCTGTAAAAATGCAATTAGACAAACCATACCTTAGAACCATAGATGTTGAAAATCAACAATATATATACTCTAGAAGTAGGTGCACTTGAAAAAATCAATTAACCTTTTAAGCGAGAAAAAAAACATTGTTTAATTCAGTTGTTAGAAAGGAAGAAGAAACTTTTTCACAAGGCAGGAGACAAATTAACTAGTACTACAGCAAATGAAGAGATCAATTCCAAACTATACAGATATCCACCTCAGCATGAAGCAGAAGTTAGGAACCAAATGAAAGAAGCTCATGGTATAATCAGGAAAAATAAGACCTGGTACAGTTATAGTAATCTCAAACAAGAAAGACGACTCAGGTGTACACAAATTTAGAATTGTGGTGGATTACCGAAACCTAAACCAAGTGCCAATTGATGACAAATATCCACTTTCCAATATAGATATTCACCAAAATTTGGTAGCTGAAATAAATGTCAAATAACGGCATTTGTTACACCATCAAGATTATATGAATATGTACGGATGTCATTCGGTTTGAAGAATGCACCGGCAACATTTCAACGTCTTTTAATGTGATATTAAGGGATTATATAAATAAAATATGTGTAGTGTATTCAGACGACATTCTAATTTATTCAACTACTTTAGAAGAACATTTAAATCCCATTCATGATGAATGCTGTTTCATCAAAAGAAAAACACATTTTCTAGGTCTAGGTTTTCTAGGTCACAAGAAGAAATAAAACCGAATCTAGTCAAAATTGAAAATATAATACAAACTGAATTACCCAAAACAGAAAAGCAACACCAAAGCTTTCTTAGGCATGACATTTTCTATAGTAAATTTATCAGAGACTGTGGCAAAGAACATTTTCTAATAAATATTTAAGAGAGATGTAAAAACTAATTTCAATGATCCTGCTTACATCGACGCCGTTGAAAAGCTTAAACTATTGTTGTCATCATACGGCCGAACGTTTAAATTGTCACTAATCATGCAATAATGAAATGTATAAATTCGAAATACAAAATAATTGCAATTAAAGGATAAAATTGAGGAAGGAATGCTCCCAATGAAAGCAAAAGTGGGTTCTCAATTTACAAAAATACAATTATCACATTGAGTATCTTAAAGGTAAGGAAAATAAATTGGCGGATTGTTTGAGTAGGTTACAAAATAGTCCTAAGGTTGACACACAAAACAGCAGTGAATTTAATATGCACTTGTCTGACACAAACGCTAGGCGGAATAGAAATACATTGGACAAAATCCAATAAACATGTTCGAATTTAATAAAAATTAACTCCTTAGTTAAAGATGCTATTGGAAACTTCAAAAATCAATCATGGAACGATAGACTTGAAACTTTAGAGAAAGGCAGTAAACCATTTTGGAATTTGGTGAAGGTAATAAAGAAAAAACATACCTACATTCCTCCTCTGAAGACAGATAACTCTTTGATACTATCTTGTTCTGAAAAAACCAATGTGCTTACTAAAAACTTTTCTATAAGTCATTCGATAACCAACAGCATTATCCCAACCATGGACATTAAATCTTCCGTCGAGCAATCTATTCATTTTCTCAATACACAAACAACAATCGGCTATTTTAATCGAATTTCAGTCACTGAACTAATACATGTTATAGACAGCTTAAATGTTAAGAAATCTTCTGGCTTTGATGGTGTTAGAAACGTGTGTCTGAAAAATTTGCCACATTTTGCTCTCACTAAGTTGACTGAACTGTTTAATTGTTACCTACTTTGGGACATTTTCCACCCCTTTAGAAAACTGCCAAGATAATTCTAATCTTGAAGCCTGGCAAGGACCCAAATCTAGTCGTAAACTATAGACCAATCAGTCTGCTCAGTTCTATTAGTGTCTTGAAAAGATCATAAAGAAAAGAATTGTGTCTTTCATTAAGAGTAATTCTATTATACCCCCTGAGCAATTCGGTTTCAGATCTTTTCACAGTACTAGACACCAAGTACATCGTATTACAAGTGATATCAAAAATAATTAAACAATTGGAAAAAGTACTGACATGGTAATTTTAGGCCTTGAAAAGGCTTTCGATGCTGTTTGGCATGATGGATTGATTCATAAGTTAGTAAGTGTTAATTTTCCGTTGTATCTTTTCAAAATCATCCAGTCATTTATGTCTCTTCTTCTTCTTCTTCTTCTTCTTCTTGTGGCGCTACAGTCCGGGGTGAACCTGTTCCTCGGTCAACAATCCTATCCAGCTGGCACCCAGCTGCCTCCAATTTCGCACTCCAAGTTGGTTGAGGTCCTTCACCACTTGAGTTCGCCATCGGGTTCGTGGTCGTCCTCTATTGGTTCGGAGTCAAGGACTCTTCGGGCTGGAGCAGTGTTGTCCATGCGCTCAACATGGCCTAGCCATCTTAGGCGTTGAATCCGTAGACGCCTGACTAGACTCATGTCGCTGTACAGCCCGTATAATTCGTGGTTGAATCTCCTTCTCCAAGAACCTTCAACGCAAACAGGACCAAAGATTGAATGCAGAACTATTCTCTCGAAGACACCAAGTGCGTCTTCATCCGCTATTGAGAAAGTCTAAGCTTCCGCGCCATACAGCAGGACAGGGATGATCACGGTCTTATATAACGTGAGCTTGGTCTTTCGAAAGAGGGCTCTACTACTCAATTGCCTCTTGAGCCCAAAGAAACAGCGGTTGGCAAGAGTTATTCTGCGTTTAATCTCGGTACTGATGTTGTTCGCACTATTTACTTGGGAGCCAAGGTAGACGAAGTCCTTAACTACCTCGTAGTTGTAGCTGCCTAAGGTGACGTCTGGCCGAGTCGTCGATGTTGTGCGTCCTTCCGTGATGACAGCATGTACTTTGTTTTGCCCTGGTGTACCGCTAGACTCATTTTAGCCGCTTCCGCTTCAATACCAGCAAACGCCTCATTGAGGGCTCGCTGTGTTCGTCCAATCACTTCAATGTCGTCCGCGTAAGCAAGCAGTTGAACGGACTTTTGGAAGATCGTGCCTCGGGTGTTTACGTTTGAGTTTCGCACGATCATCTCAAGTACTATGTTAAAGAAGTCACATGACAGAGTGTCTGATATTGAAGGTCTCGGTGAGTTCGTTACCGACCTTGATGGAGCAGCGAGAGTTCTCCATCGTCATCCTGCGCAACCTGACGAGTATCGTATCAGTATCTAGTGCGACTCTACTACGAGTTGTCCCTCTTCGATCCGCCAGGCTTCTGTCCGATGTTTGTACCCTTTGGATAGTTGTTTCACCCGCTGGTAAAACTTTCGGACATTATTTCTGCCGTACCACCTCTCCGTTTCCTCGATCGCGCGCTTCTTATGCTCCTTCTTTTTCTTTTTGAGAAGCCGGTGCTCTTCCCTTCTTTTAAGTTCGTAGAGCTCACGAACCGCTCTCGTCCTTCTATCCAGCGTCACCTTATATGCTGCTAGCTTCGCCGAATGCGCCTGCCGACACTCGTTGTCAAACCATGGGTTTTTTCTAGGTGGCATTTTAAAACCCAGCACATCAGAGGCAGCTTCTCTAATGGCGTTTTGACAACGGTTCCACTGTTCGTCGATTGTTTCGCCTGGCAGGGTTGGACTCTCTGAGAGCTTCAGGGAGACTCGATTGGAGAAGTTCCCAGCGGTCGATTGCGATTGTAGCTTTCCAACGTCAAACTGTTTTGGTGTTGCCCTACTCCGTTGTACAATCGATATCCGAGTTCTGACCTTGGCTACAACAAGGTAATGATCCGAATCGATGTTGGCACCTCGAAACATTCGGACATCGAGGACACTGGAGGAGTGTCTGACGTCGATCGCTATGTGATCAATCTGGTTGACGGTTGATTGATCAGGGGACCGCCATGTCCCTTTGTGAATGTTGAGGTGAGGGAACCGCGTGCTGGCTACAGCCTGAGTCCATTGTCGGACGTGTTGTCGTGTAGGCTGTGTTTTCCGACGACTCTAGCAAAGATTTCTTCCTTGCCCAGCTTTGCGATAAAAATCTCCTACAACGATCTTGGTGTTGTAGCTGGGGCATTGATCGTATGTTCTTTCTAGGAGATCATAGAAGTCATCCTTGCTATCATCGTCTTTGTCGTCCGTTGGAGAGTGGGCGCAAATTAGGCTGATGTTGCCGAATGTTGCCTTGATCCGGATTGTTGTGAGGCGTTCGCTTATGTATCTTAAGCGTAAGACTTCTTGCCTAAGTCTGCCTCGAACAACAAAACCGCATCCAAATAAGCACTGCCTTCGCTCTTTGTAGCAATCACCGTAGTAGATGTGGCAGTTTTTCATCCTCTTTTTGCCCGGCCCATCCCATCGCACCTCCTGGATGGCGGTAATGTCAGCCTTGTAGGCTTCTATGGCCTCCGCAAGTTCATCGGCAGCACGCGCTTCTGTTAAGTGACCTCACATTCCACGTGCAGAACAGAAAATCGTTGTCCATGGTTGTCAGCAGTATCCGTATCCGAGGCTTGTTGCCGTCTCTGAACTATTGCGTGTTTTACACGGTGGGGAAGTTAACCTCACGCGAAACCTCCGAGCCTGGAGGACCGGGTGCTGGCTTAAACCCCCGGACAAGGGGTCGCTGCATACATTGGTTCACCTTTAAGCGGCTGCAGTAGAGGTTATCCAGAGGGCGCCGCGAGGAGGCTGTATATCAACTTGACCTGTGCATTTACAGGGATCGTTGCTGGCATCTCGCCAAGTTGAGTGCAATCAACACCTTTGCCCAGGATACACAGGCCCATGCCCCCCAAAATACATCACTTGAACTAATTACATCTCTCATTCCGGTGCTTGAAAAATTAGAGGGTTACTCGAATGATCCAAATAGTCGCATCGCAAATGTTGACATATTTTCCAAGACGCTATGTGCCGTATTACTAGTCGTCTTGACTTCGCTTTATATTCAGTCAATTATTGGCCATAGCGGTACTCCTTTCGACACAGACACTTCGGAACTGTTTTATCTTTTTCAATGCTCAATCCAAGAAAGTTGCTTTAGAACAGATTTTATCAGGTTCCAATTGACCAAGCCGTCTTTTTATGGCATCTAGTAATGTCGCCTTAAGGTGAATTCCGCAGGAAATTTTATCATTTATTTAGGAGATGCTGTACTGGAGTCCTCCAATCAATGGTGAAGATGTAATTATCGCTGATAATGACTCTTTTAATAAAAGAATAAGCCCCAACGTTATCAACGAAGAATTCCAGCGTGTAGAGATTGTGACGAAGATTGTGTTTGAGCTTTAGCATTTTTGATCCAATTTGTCTCTGCATGGTCCTGAGTTTTTTTTGTTGCAAGTGTACATCTCTCAAATGTAACACGGTTGATCTGCATTTGACAAGCAACTGAGAAACATCTGAAACATTTTTAATTTCGTCCTCATACACATAAATTCAATGTATGGGCGACACACGGATGCTACTTTATTTAATATAGCCCACTCCTCAAGAATATTTGTAAAAATGGATGCTATATTATCAGCAGTATGTTTCTCTCTTCCCTCGTTTCCAGAACTGCTGAATGCATTTTCGCTTGGAAAATGAAGTGACTGGTAGCTGTTAAAAATAGGCTCCGATGTCCACAGATCCGTTGTAATAGACGCATGGTTAACGCTTTTCATTATATCCTGTAGTTTGTTTCAAATTTCCAAATATTTTTCCGGTAGCATTGTATTTGACAAAAGTTTTCGAATGGGAACTCGATATAACGGCTGCATCTATTCGATAATGAAGGGTGGCTGCAGGTCAGTCGCTATCATTTTTATTAATAAATCGTCGATGCTCTTCGATTCTGATTCCGAAA
Organism: Eristalis arbustorum; assembly: GCA_916610145.1. Taxonomy (NCBI): domain Eukaryota; kingdom Metazoa; phylum Arthropoda; class Insecta; order Diptera; family Syrphidae; genus Eristalis; species Eristalis arbustorum. The sequence goes on along the minus strand of OU744317.1, from coordinate 63,889,863 downwards.
GTTCTAACCGCTTGTCTGTTACAAAAAGTCTAGAGTGCACCGTCTTTTTAATTTTTGGAATTGCACCTGTTGCTTCGGCTAATTGCGTACAATTTGTACCTGGAGTGCCCGATATCTGTGGTCGTTGTGTCACAACACAGGCGTGACATCCATTGCAGTTGGAGCTGCTGCATCATGTCCTAAAAGTAATGTAAATGGTCATATAGATTCAAAATATTCCCTGAAAACTTCATCTCCTTCTTGCATGTATTGCAAAGAACAATACAAGATTACCACAAGAAGACGGGCACTTGTAGTAATCTTGCAGAATAAAAACCCCATTCATTCAACTAAAACCATTCAAACATGTTTGAATCATACAACTGAACGAATCCCAAACGAATGAAAAAATCATTCATTCTACTAATACAATTCATAGTATTGGATAGTTCAAAGTCCAGACGAATGAAAAAAAACCATTCATTCAACTAATTCCATTCGAACATCTTTTCTATCATACAAATGAACACATCATTCATTCAGTCAGTCGTTCTCTGACCATTGAACAGTGCACAAGTGTTTCGACTTCGTAAAGTGAGTTCTGAGCAACACAACAAACCAATAAGTGCAAACGATATCAGGATCCGCAAGCAGCGCGTAGCCGAGTCCCTAGAGCTCAAAGCCGGGAACCAGCGGGTGCCGGGTTCAAAGCCCAGTTCAGGCATAAGTGCCTTTAGATTTTTTTTCTCTTCCGCTTGGACTTATAAATTACAATCGAAAAGTGAGTGAGTACACAGCATGGAGGAGAACGGGCAGTCCTTTCGCCAAGAAGCGGACTGTGAGATCCAGAAACCGGTGGGTGAAACATCACGCCACCAACCAACGGTGCCCACGGAAGGCACAGCGAAGATGAGGAGGAAAAACAAGACCGCATTAAAAGCGCGTCGTCCAACAGACCCGAAGAGGAAGGGGGTGCATCGTCCACGTCAGAAGACGATGCATACTCATATGTGTCAGATGGGAGGGAGGGGCGATTCGCCATAAGCAGCATCAGCTTTGAATCAATGCCCTCCGACACCGAAGAAGAAGTAGAGGCGATCATAAGATGCAAAGAATCGAAGATCGCAGACCTCAACGAGGAAAAGCAGAAACTGCTCCATGAGATCAGCATGCTGAAGGCAAGCAATCTCGCACTGCGAAAGAGAGAGCAGGAACAGCACATTCGACAAATTGGGCAACAACAACAACAGTTGACCGAATTTAGTCAGTCACAAAAGCAGACCCAGCAACAACTACAGACGAGTACAACAAAGCAAAAGAAGAAGCGTCAAAAAACGGCAGCTGAACAGCAGCAGCAAAAAAATGCACAACAGCAACAAAATTCCAAGGAGCAGCAACAAAAGGCTGCACAACAACAACAGCCAAAGCAACAGCAACAACAGCAGCAGCGTCAGCCAGCAGCCAACCAGCAACAACAACAACAACAACAGAACAGGAAAAAGTGCCACCAATAAATCTGCATAAGGTGGACGTCATACAAACTGCTAAGGTATGTAGAGCGGCCATAGGTAGTGGCAATTTTATTATTAATAAGAATAAAGGATACGAAAGATATTCAATCAGCTGCTGCAGTAGAGCAGCACAATGCACTAAAGACGTGTCTAAAGCATTCGACGACGGAGTTCTTCTCCTTTACTCCTAAAGGGGAAAAGCCACAGTCAGTACTGTTAAAACTCGCCGCACCGTTTGAAGCGGAGGATGTCTTCCAACTGCTCAAAGAGCAAGTGTGTGACGGTCTCGAGTTTGTCGGGGTCAAGCCCTTCACCACAGCTAAGGCAAAAAGAGAGGAACGGAAATTACCGTTCTTCATAGTTCAGCTGTCACCCAGTAGCAAACGAGATCGGCTAAACGATATTGCCTCTTTAGCTGACTGCAGGTGCATCTGGGAAAGCATTATAAGGCGCGACGGCATTATTCAATGCGCTCGCTGCCAAAGGTTTGGACACGCCGCGTCGAACTGCCAAATGCAGCCTCGATGCGTGAAGTGTAGCGAAAACCACAAGGCGGAGGATTGCCCGCTGGGGAAAGAAGGAGCAGCTGACAGAAGTCAGCTCAAGTGCGCACTCTGCGGGAACGCTGGGCACACCGCCAACTATCGGGGTTGCCCTAAGTTTCAGGAGCGGAAAACAAAATCAGTTCTGCAGAAGCAGCCCCCAGTGAAAAATCCACTCGGGGCAGCCATACCCGTCACACCCGAAGTGACTTACGCCCAAATGGCGTCTGTCCGCCAAGAGCACACGGTCCAACGCCTGATTGGAAATCCTCCATTGAAAGGCGTATGGATTCGTTAGAACAGCAGGTTGCCAAAATTCTGGCGCTCCTGCAGAACCCAGCACTTCACCAGTCCTAATGGCTGCGCAGACGGAGAGTTATTTCAAGATCCTTGCAATGAATGCAAATTCATTGATAGGGATCCCACGAAAAAACGAGCTGTATAGACTGTTGGACGACCAAAGCCCAGAGCTATTTCTGATTAGCGAATCTAAGCTAACCCGGAGAGGCATATTGAAGCACAGTAATTATAATGTTATCAGAAGAGACCGGCCCAACTCCAATGGTGGAGGCGGTGTTGCGATCTTCATAAAAAATAACATTAAACACAAAGTAGTGTATAGTGGTGTAGTTCAGTCTCGCCCGAGCTTTCAACAACTCGAGTACTATACCGCCGTCGTTAATTCAATCGGTGAAAATTAATAAGCGCGATAGATCTCCCGATTTCGAGGACTTCAATATGTCTTCAAATAAAAAACGTCGCGTTGAAATAGTTAATCGAAGAAATTACTATGCTCAATTACAATGTCTCCCGTCAAATGATATGGATGACAATGATAGTGGTGATGAAGTGATTGATCCAAATTCTAACCCCATTAAAAAAGTACATGTCCCCACCATAAAACTATTGCATAAAAATTCTGAATTTGTGCACAATTTAATGCAATCCTTGAACATCACTAAATACTCGATCAAAAAATTATCAATTGGAATAAAAATTGCCTGTGAAACACTCGAAGTATACACCCAAGTGTTAAACTCTCTGAAACAAAGAAATTGCCAATACTTTTCCCACGATCTAAAGAGTGTACAATTGTTTAAAGTTGCTCTGTTTGGTTTAGAGAACATTGACATTTGTGACCGCGGCCTCAAATGCATCGAAGTAAAAAAAAATTTAAAGAAATACGAACACTATAATGATACCATTTATATCATTTCTTTTGAAAATGGTTCTATAAAATTAAATGATCTCAAGAAAAACCTTAAATCATTATTCTATATGCAAGTTAGCTGGAGTTTTCAACGAAGAACGAAAGGTAAACTCACTCAATGTCATAATTGCCAAATGTTTGGCCACGGCGAAAAGAATTGCCACGTTAAAACCTATTGCGGAATCTGTGCCGGCTCTCACAATACAAAGGAATGTGTAAATTCACATACTTTGAAATGCGCTAATTGCGGTGGCGATCATAAATCCAACGATGAGAGATGCTCTTCCAGAACTAGGTATTTGGAAATAAGAGAAAAGTCTCTCAAACGCAGCACTTTTCCACCAAAAAGTTTTTCATCAACTCAACACATCGAGAGCTTTCAGCATGCAAAAGCTTCCACTTCAACGCATCATATGGCTCAGCAAAACGCTATGTCATTGAACTCTATGATGGACTTTCCCCCTCTACCTCGTCAAAACACTAATAATGCAGCTGATAACATGAATATTCTGCCTGGGCAGTTTCCCCAAAAAAAAAGGCAGAGTGGCGTCGATCGAGCGCAATATCTCCAACAGCAGCGGCAACAACAATAATAATCTTTTTTCGTTCGAGGAAATTAATGAATTAGTTATGGACTTAATTTCTGATCTATCAAAATGTAATTCTAAATTTGAACAATTCAAAGTTATTGCACATTTAGCTACTAAGTACCTGTACAATAATGTTAATTAAAACAAATTTAAAAATAATTAATTGGAATGCTAGAAGTTTAAACAGCAAAAGAATCGAATTTATGAATTTTCTTAACAACAATAATATTGATATCGGTCTAGTAACTGAAACTGGCCTTAAAAGTAACAGCGCAAACTTGTCAAACGCGATTTACAAAAGCTATAGAGTTGACAAATATAATAGAAGAGGTGGAGGTGTAGCTATTCTTGTCCGTAGATCAGTTCAACACTCGCCTTTACCTGTCATCCGTGCTCATTTCATGGAAAATGTAGGTATTGAAGTAAAGCATGAAAACAAAAGTGTAAAAATATACTGTGTATATTTTCCTGGTGCAGTTTCCACAACTGAGAACAAACAACTCTTTATTAGAGATTTACGAAGCTTACTCATTACAGGAAGTGATGTCATTCTCGCTGGTGATTTTAACTGTCGTCATCGTGATTGGGGTTGTGTCCGGGCAAATACTTGGGGTAATATTCTTTCCAGAATATTATCGCATTCTGTATTTACCATTCGTTTCCCCCTAATCCTTCATATGTACCTTCCGACTTGCGTAAAAGTCCTTCCACACTCGATATTTTTATCACCAACCGTCCTAGTTTACTGTCTCAACCTGTTACTGTGAATGATCTCTACTGTGACCACTATCCTGTTTTCTGTAAAGTTCGTTTCGTCAATAGTGAGCGCAAATCTGCTTTTTATAACTTCAAGAAAACAAACTGGACTAAATACAATTCAAAAATAAACGTAGGACTTACTGGAGTTACCCATGATTTAGATAGAGTTTGCTGTAGTCGTAATGTTGATATGATAGCGAATAACTTTACCAATGTTGTAGCCGAAGCAATTGTAAATAGTGTTCCAAGAAAGTATCAGTCTACTTCTCCTTTAAAATTACCAAATTACATTACCGAACATATAAAAATTCGAAATAGTATTAGAAGAAATTGGCACCGATATCGGCAACCAAATCTTAAACTACAGTTAGATCACATAAACAAACTGATTCACAATCTTATTCTGGATTTTCGAAACTTTAAATGGAACCAAAAACTAAAATCTTTAGATAAAAATTGCAAACCTTTTTGGAACATCGCCAAAGCAATCAGGCATAAAAATAGGCATATTCCTGCACTCATCTGTGATGATGACACCTTCTTCACAGACAAAGAGAAGGCAGATTTACTTTCTAAAACCTTCTCAGCAAATCATCTTGTCTCCAATAATTTAGGGGAAACGGAAACTGATACTCTGGTTAATGAAGCAACCACAGTTTTTAACAATGATATCTGTATCACTCCAAATAATGTATTTATTCGAGTGAGCACAGTCAAAAACATTTTGAAAACTCTAAAGGTCAACAAAACTGGTGGTTTAGACGGCATTAGAAACATGTTCTTGAAACGTCTGCCTCAATCGGGCATAAAATATCTAACATTTCTTGTCAATGCGTGTCTTAAGACTCAATATTTCCCTGACAAGTGGAAAATGGCAAAAGTTATACCAATCCTTAAACCAGGAAAACCTGCGGAATGTCCCAGCAGTTATAGACCTATTAGTCTGCTTAGCAGTGTTAGTAAAATCTTAGAAAAAGTTCTGAAGAAACTAATCCTAGAATTTACAATTGAAAATTAAATATTTCCCGATACTCAATTCGGTTTCAGACAATCCCATAATACTTCCCATCAATGTCTTAGGATATGTAATCATATCAGATCTAATCGATTAATAGCCAAATCTACTGGTATGATTCTATTTGATGTAGAGAAGGCCTTCGATACAGTCTGGCATAACGGTATAATTTACAAAATGCTAAGTCTTAACTATCCCCCATTCCTAGTCAAAATAGTCCAAAGTTTTTTAAATAGTCGTTGTTTTCGAGTCCACGTTAATACATGTTCGTCAAGTCCCAATAACGTTTCCATGTTGATGTTCCTCAAGGCTCAGTTCTCGCTCCAATTCTGTATAATATATACACATCTGACTTCCCATATTTACCCATATTTATTAACTGCCAGGTGGCACTGTTTGCTGACGATACTGTGATATACACATCGCATGAGTATGCTCTCAACGTTGAGAGGATACTGTTAAATGCAAGTGAGCTAATACACAGTTATTTCAACAGGTGGAAAATAAAAATGAATTCTGAGAAAACTCAAGCTGTCTTTTTCACCAGAGAAAGAAAATCTTGTTTTCTTCCTCAGAATCCAATTCCCATTTTTGGAACACAGATAAGTTGGAATTTGTCTGCAAAATATCTTGGAATATACATGGACTCAAAACTTACTTTTAGTTGCCATGTCACGCAGACGTTAAAAAAAAAAAGATTGCGACCACCTTATTATACCCTTTAATAAACAGGAAATCACAACTATCCATTGAAAACAAAATTATTATTTTTAAAGTTATCTTCCAGCCAATATTAACTTACGGCTGCCCGATTTGGGGTGGTATGGCCAAATGTCATTTAAAAAGACTTCAAGTTGCTCAGAACAAAATCTTAAAAATGATCTTCAATTTACCATGGCACTTTTCTACGAATGAACTGCATGTAAGGGCGGGTGTTGAGCTGGTTTACGATCGTATTGAAAGGCTTATAAGGAACTTTAATATCCGTTGCGCTCTTGTGGATAATCCTCTCATAAACAATCTTACCGTATAAATGTTATTAATATAGTCATTAATTAAATTGTTATTTATTTACTCGTTTATACATAATTTATTTATTTTGTTTTGTTTTTCTATTTATTTATTTATTTATTTATTTATTTATTTTTTTATCTATACATATCTATTCACTTATTTATAATTTATATATTTATTATTTATTAATATGTATTGTTATTTATATATTATGTTTATATATTTATGTTTATATTTATTTGCTTATCAACGTAGTTATTTATTTATTTATTTATATATACACATTAATTTATTTTATTTTATATACTTGTTGATACTTTGTAAGTGTTCGAAAGACACATTTTTTTGTTTTCTTTTTCTTTCTCTTTTGTTACGAGGTTTTTGTTTGCACTTTTCCTCGATTTTTTTAACTTGCCTTTCATAAACCTGTTTTTGTAAAATCTTAAAGTGTTTCTAAGTAGCAAGGTACACGCGTGCCAAATCTCTATCAGGTGTTGGAGGCCTGCATAGTGTGCATTTCTCTCCGCAGTGGAAAGAAGCTGTATGCGGTGTCGGCGTACTCCCCCGGCTCCCTAAGTTCCAATACAACTATATCAGAGCTCGATTCACTCTTTCGATGTCTAAGTCTGGACTCGGAAGAGAATTATTTCATTTTGGCCGGGGACTTTAATGCCCGCCACGGTTATTGGGGGAACATGGTTTCCAATAACAGAGGGGACCAGCTCTACAGCTGGTTCTGCTTGCACAGTGTCGAGTATAGACTCGATTTAAAAGCTACCGAGATCGCGTCCTTTCCCAGGAGCGGATCGTTCTTGGATCTCCTGCTGTTTGACGCAAGACAGCAGCTGACGGACACAAACGGTGAACTGTTTGAACACTTTTGTGTATCTCAGTGACCATTGCGGACTTAGTGCCGAATTCAAGATCCCCAACGACATTGCGGAATTAGGAGAGTTTGCCCAAACGCACACCTACAATTACAGTAGGGCGCGTTGGCCACGCTTCTCCCGACAAATGACTCGAGCACTCTCTTCGAACAATGAAAACTTGTACGGCAATGCGACAATTGACGCACTCCACCAACAAAAGAGTAGACTCCTGTCAAGATTAAAAACCTTGTACAGGCGGTTTACTGACAGACGCAGCGAGGAAGTTAGGACACTGAAATCGCTTATTAAGAATATACAGACGTTAATTGTGCAAAATTACAGAGTTTCTGTAAACACGTACTGGAACACTAAGATTCGGGCTGTTAGATCTAACAACCCAAGTATGTTTCCACAGATAAATAAATTCTTTCGAAGAAAAAATAGCGAATTTCCGTGTCTTAAGCTTCCCAGGACGACAGATAATGAACACATACTGACTACAGCAGGTATTGATTCCAATAACGCCGTACTCGACGGTGACTTCTTTGTGGTCGAAGACACGCAAGAAAAAGTTGAAGTACTAGGCGCAGTTTTTCAAGAAGTGTACAAGGTGAACGTGAGTGTTCGACCTAACCACGACTTGGAAAACAGCGTGCAAGCTGGCAACTCTAGACTTCGAGAAGATCTGCAGCAATGGCGATCTGAGGACAACGGCTTTGTCCAGTTCAATGACGAAAACATGGCAGACAATGTCTTCGCCGACGAAGGGGTTCATCCCCCGTTCATTTCGAAGGCGGATCTTCAAGCGGTCTTCACATCACTAAAGAAGAAAAAGTCAGTTGGAATCGACGGGCTCTCCAACATTGTGCTAAGACATCTTCCTCTGGAAGTGGTCACTATGTACACAATCCTGTTTCACAATGCTCTGAATAATGCACATTATCCGGAGCATTGGAAAACTGCGATTGTAGAACCCATATCCAAGCGAGGTAAAGATTCTTCGAATCCGTGCAACCTCCGGTCAATTAGTCTCTTTCCGAACATCAGCAAGGTATTCGAGAAGGTGATAAATAGAGCTCTGACCAACTGGACAGAGGACATATAATTCCGGATAACCAATTCGGTTTCAGAACGGGGCATGACACTGTTCATGCCGCGTCGAAACTGGTGTCGGATATCCAATGGAACAAGAGCAAGAAACAATGCACGGGCGCCTGCTTGATTGACCTGGAGAAGGCCTTCGACACCGTTTGGTTAGAAGGACTTTACTATAAGCTCAATCGGCTAGCCATTAGTAAACCACTGCTGTACCTACTGTATAACATGCTTACCGGTAGGCGGTTCGTCGTCAAGAATGGCAGCGTGACCTCTACAGGTATTTTTGAAATTAAAAATGGTCTCCAACAGGGTGCCGTTAATTCGGCGATCCTGTTCAACATTTTCTTGAGCGATCTTATAAGTTCTCTGCCGCACGCAATTGCGTATGCCGACGACTTGATCGTGTACAGATCAGGCAAAAAGATTGATGACATCACCAGTCTCACGCAGGGTGACTTTGACTCATTCATGAGAGATTGCGATGACTGGAAGTTGAATATCAACTTTCAGAAGTCGGAAACCATACTGTTCAGAACGCCGTTGTATAAAGCTTCGGCGGACACGAAAAAGAATTGGCGATAGTTCTCAATTGTTGGACGCCATGGGCAACCACTGGCGCAAAGGATTGTAGTCAGATACCTGGGGATCTGGCTAGATCAGTATCTATATTTTAACAAACATGTAGATGCTGCTCTAGCCAGGGTCCGAGGCGCTTTCGCCCTTACAAAGAGACTGTTTTACTACAGCCAACTAGATGCAAGGGCAAAGGTAATCTGCTACATGGCCCTTATACGGCCAATGCTCACATATGGCTGTCCCGTGTGGTTCAATGTGAGTGCAAGCTTGATGGAAGAGATTCGGGTGTTTGAGAGGGCTTGTCTTAGGGCTTGCCTTCGCCTTTACAGAACACCAGAGTCCCAGTACATAAAATTCTACTCCAATGACGTGTTATACAACAGAGCGAACCTGATACGAGTGGACAATTTCCTAGTGAAGTTGATTCGAGGCCATACTGCGAGAGCGATGAACTCGGTTAATAACTTGATCTCTGGGGCTTACTACCCCAACCTTCAGTACCACGAGAGGGTACGTTATAACGGCTTCGTCCCCCCAGATTCCTCCATTACGACAAGCACGGTCTGATACAAAATGAAAATGCGGTACCGACCTTATATCACATCGCCAGGTCAACTGTCAATGGGCGACTCAACCACGACCGTTCCGTCGCACAACGAGCTGAGGAAGGACTCCTCCGCTTTAGTATGGCGGTTTCAAGACGCGATGTTCGGGATGTTGCAAGGCAACGTCGAAAATGCTGGTGGCTGAGGAGTGAAGGAACTCCCTCTTCGAACCCTTTAGACCCGGGTTAAAATGGTCAGTGCGTATCCCCGAAAGGGGAAGTAGTCGGTCACTGTCTTGCGGCAGTTATGTTGCATGCATTCACAACCTATGGCCGACCCACATAGCGTAGGGTAGTTTGTAAGTTAGTTATTAAGGTATTTAAAAAAAAAAAGGTATTACAAAAAAAAAGGCTAAGTATACACATCTATACACTAGTGTGTACCGATGTGTATACAATTGTATATAGAATACAAATATGTATATACACTTGTATTCGTCTAAATACGTGTGTATATATGCGTATGTATGTTTAAATTAAGTTAGTTTTAAGTTATTTTAAGGTAGTATATAAGTAAGGAGATAAGTTTTAAGCAAAAACGTCCTGTAAATAAGTTTTTTCCAATTTTTCTTATTCTATAACCCTCCAATTTAATACATTTGAATTAAAAATAACCTCTGTTAGCTTAAGTCGAAAGACATAGAATAAGATTAGGTTTAGCTTAGAGTGCCCGCCTAGGGCCAGTAAGTTAGAAGTAGAAGCACTGTTCGTCCAACTAGTTTTAAGCATTTTTGTCTAGTATATAAATATGTCATGAATTAACAAATAAAAATGAATTGAAAATGAAAATGAAAAAAAATCATTCATTCAGTGAAAGAAAACATTCGAACTCATTTACCAAACTGGGTCGACGCACATACCCACAACGCCACTGGCCACCACCGGGTTAAATTTATGATGGCGAAAAAACGTTGGATTTTAAAGTTCTAACTCGGAGAACAAATAAGTAAAATACATTATTGATGAATGAATGAAATATGGTGAAAGTTTAATCCAGAAGAAGGAAATGTCACAAAAACGTAAATTACAATTTGAATGACTGTTTCTCGAACAAATTTAAGAAACAGATATATACAAGTGAAATCTCGTGGTGAAAAAGGTAACTTATTAAGAATGTAATAGATTTCAAAATTACAAGAGATGAGCAAGTTTTAATTCTGAACATTTCCGACCGCCTTGCAGCGATGGCTATAATAAAGTTAACGTTAATACAATCCATTTTCAAAAATTTAATTGATAAAAATATTGTTACTTTCTACAAAAACTGTACGAAATCACGATTAATTTGTCAAATAAAAGGGTTCGATCACTAGATTATGAAGAAATTAAACTCAGTACACCTAACCCTGTTTTTACACGGTTTGAAAATAAAATATTTTAAATTTTTTTACACGATTTTATTCCATTTAGCACGATTTAAAATTGTATGTGCTTGATGTTTTTTTGTCAAATTTAATTTTTGCGAAGTATTTTCATATCACAAATTTAAGGGAATTTACTTTTTGCGCGCACAAGCACATTTCCTGGTCAAAGCAAATGTAAATATCACAAATTTAGGGGAATTCCCTTTTTGTGCATACAGGCTAATTTACTGGTCAGAGCAATCAGTCGTTCATATATCTTCGACATTAGCAGACGTATTTTGGCTACAGCTATTAGTAATTCGCAGAAGTGAGCAAAATAAAGTGAAGTTGGAAAATCATCTTCAGCCTAGTGGTAGTGTTTTCGCCCGTGATCTCGCGGTGCTGGGTTCGAATCCTAATAAAAGCGCTGATTTTTTTTCCCTTGAAAATTATTAATTAAAAAAAACAAACACTAAGAGTGTAACGTGAAAGTGCGATGAAAACAGAAGAGTGGCCCGCGCTCTCAAAAACGGGTGACACTGCCAAACCGCTGGCTTGGCTGGCTGGCCACCAGGCAAATCGGCCGGTGGAGAGAAGGAAGAGAAGGAAGAAGCTGCAACCGCTGGCTAATCCGATGAATCGCCGGACAACTGTCACCTCAAGCGACACTGACAATACGGAATTATCCGCAACAACAACAGCAGCGACAACAACATCAATAGCAACAACCGAAAAAACAGCAACAACAACAACAACAACAGCATCAGCAGCTACAAGGGCAGCAGAAGCACAACAACAACAAAGCGACGATGCGAGCGACGATACGAGTCGGCAGAAGGAGAGGGAAGATTCTCTAGAGGAGGTAGAGGAGTTTCCTACAGTGCCTTAAGCCAAACCAATTCGGAAGAGATAGGGAGCAACTGGTTATCCAGAGGAAGAAGCAGGAGCTGGATGCCCATATCCTGGCAATCCAAAAGAAATTACAGGCCAGAAAAGCGGCCAAAGAAGCTGCACAAAAGCAAAGAAGCTGAACAACAACAGCAGCTACAGGCAAAGCAACAACAACAACCGCCTTTGGGCCAGCGTCCATCAGCAGTAAAACAGATGCAACCGCATCAGAAACATCAGAAGAATCAGCAGAAGAAGTATACTTAACAGCAAAAAAACATCAACCACCAGCAGAAACCAAAACCGAGAGATGCCCACCCATCAACGTCTTCGGGATGGAGACCAAAGATCTGGATGTGTTATGTAAGTTGGCCACTACAAATTCTTTCTATTTAAAATATAAAGGGCTTTCGGTTCACTGCTCTTCAGTAGCAGATCTTCTTCTTCTTTGATTGGCGCTACAGTCCGGGGTGGACCTGGGCCTTAACCAACATGCCTCTCCCGCCAGCCCGATCTTTCGCCAGCTGCCTCCAGTTGCGCACACCAAGTTGGTTGAGGTCCTTTTCCACTTGTGTGCGCCATCTAGTGCGAGGACGTCCTCTGTTGCGCTGTCCCAATGGCTCGGTGTCGAAGACTGTTCGGGCCGGAGCTGTGGTGTCCATCCGCTCTACATGACCTAGCCATCATAAGTGTTGGATCCGAAGACGCTTAACTAGGTGCATGCCGCTGTACAGCCCGTATAGTTCGTGGTTGAACCTTCTCCTCCAAACGCCATCAACGTAAACAGGACCAAAGATCGTACGCAGAACTTTTCTCTCAAAACAACCAAGAGCTTCTTCATCCGCTTTCAATAGCGTCCATGTCTCTGCGCCATAGAGCTGGGCTGGGATGATCAGGATTTTATACAAGGTCAATTTGGTGTTTCGAGAGATGGCTCTGTTACTCAATTGCCTCTTGAGCCCAAAGAAACAGCGATTGGCAAGAGTAAATCTGCGCTTGATCTCGGTACTGGTGTTGTTGTCCCTATTTACTCCGGAGCCTAGGTAGACGAAGTCCTTGACTACCTCAAAGATTCTGCTGCCCAATATGACGCTCTGTCCTAGACGTCGATGTTGTGCCTCCTTCCGTGATGACAGCATGTACTTTGTTTTGCCCTGGTGTACCGCTAGACTCATTTTAGCCGCCTCCGCTTCAATACCAGCAAACGCCTCCTTGAGGGCTCGCTGTGTTCGTCCAATCACGTCAATGTCGTCCGCGTAAGCAAGCAGTTGAACGGACTTTTGGAAGATCGTGCCTCGGGTGTTTACGTTTGAGTTTCGCACGATCTTCTCAAGTATGATGTTAAAGAAGTCACATGACAGCGTGTTGCCTTGCCTAAAACCTTTTTTGATATTGAAGGTCTCGGTGAGTTCGTTACCGACCTTGATGGAGCAGCGAGAGTTCTCCATCGTCATCCTGCACAACCTGACGAGTTTGGCAGGAATGCCAAAACTAGACATGGCGCTGTATAGCTCGTCTCTATGCACGCTGTCATATGCGGCCTTGAAATCGACAAATAGGTGGTGAGTGTCGATCTGCATCTCTTGAGTTTTTTCCAGGATTTGCCGTAATGTGAACATTTTATCGATAGTGGACTTTCCTGGCCTGAAACCGCACTGATAAGGACCTATCAGGTTGTTGACAAAGGGTTTCAGGCGTTCACACAGAACGGCAGAGAGTATCTTGTAAGCGATGTTAAGGAGGCTGATCCCCCGATAGTTTGGCGCAGTCAAAGGGGTCTCCTTTCTTGTGGATCGGGCAAACGATACTAAGATTCCACTCGTCGGGCATGCTTCCCTCCGACCATATCCTACAGATGAGCTGGTGCATGCGCCCAACCAGATCATCTCCAGCTGCTTTAAACAGTTCCGCGGACAATCCGTCCGCTCCAGCAGCTTTGTTCGACTTTAGTCTAGATATCGCTATCTTGACTTCGTCTAAATCGGGGGGACGGAATTCGTGTTCATCATCGTCCAAATTGAGTGAAACATTCTGCCTGACAGCGGAATTTGTGTCGTCATCGCCGTTTAACTGTCTACAGAAATGATTTTTCCAAATTCTCAGCATCGACTGCGATTCTACTACTAGTTGTCCATTTTCATCCCTGCAGGCTTCGGTCCGAGGTCTGTATCTTTCTGATACTTGTTTTACTTTTTGGTAAAACTTTCGGACCTCCTTCCTGTCGTAACACCTCTCCATCTCCACGACCGCGCGCTTCTCGTGGTCTTTCCTTTTCTTTCTGAGAAGCCGGTGCTTTTCCCTTCTCTTTTCTTCGTAGAGCTCACGAACAGCTCTCGTTGTTCGATGCAGCATTGTCTGTAGGCCTCCTGCTTGGCTGCATGTGCCTGCCTGCACTCTTCGTCAAACCATGGGTTCCTTCTGGGTGGTGTCGTGAAACCCAGCACATCAGTGGCAGCTTCTTTGATGGCTTTTTGACAACGTTTCCATTCTTCTTCTATTGAATGTGCAGGCAGCGTCGAACTTTCAGAGAGTTTCAGGCAGACTCGGTCGGCAAAGTTCCTAGCGGTCAGTTGCGATTGTAGCTTTCCGACGTCAAACCGTAGTGTTCTTTCTCGACTCCGTACTTCTCTCGATATCCTCATCCTTACCTTGGCTACAACAAGGAAATTGTCCGAGTCGATGTTGGCTCCTCGGAACGTGTGGACATCGAGAATATTGGTGGAGTGTCTGACGTCGATCGCAACGTGATCAATCTGGTTGACGGTTGATTGATCAGGAGACCGCCAGGTCCCCTTATGGATGTTGAGGTGTGGGAACCGCGTGCTCATCACAGAGAGGTTACGCCCCGAGGCGAAATCTACCAGCCTGAGTCCGTTTCCGGATGTGTTGTCGTGCAGGCTGTGTTTTCCGATGACTCTAGCAAAGATTTCTTCCTTGCCCAGCTGTGCGTTGAAATCTCCTAGAACGATCTTGGTGTCATAGCTGGGGCATCGATCGTATGTTCTTTCTAGGAGATCATAGAAGTCATCCTTGCTATCGTCATCCTTCTCCTCCGTCGGGGCGTGTGCGCAAATCAGGCTGATGTTCCCGAATTTAGCCTTGATACGGATTGTTATGAGGCGCTCGCTGATATAATCAAAGCTTGAGACTTTTTGCCTAAGTCTGCCTCGAACAACGAATCCGCATCCAAATGAGCGCTGCCTTCCCTCCTTGTAGCAATCACCGTAGTAGATGTCGCAGTTTCTCATCTTCCTTTTGCCCGGCCCATCCCATCGCATCTCCTGAATGGCGGTGACATCTGCTTTGTAGAAGTCCAGGGCCTCCGTGAGTTCATCGGCTGACGTGGTCTGTTCAGGGACCTCACATTCCACGTGCAGAACCGAAAATCATTGTCCTTTGATCGTTTGCTGGGGTCGTCAATTTTGAATCCGGCCATGTCCGAGGCCTGTTGTCGGTTCGTAACCGTTTTTTGTGGTGAGGGAGTTAACCTCACGCACAACCTACTACTGGTAGGCCAGGCCCATTATTTGACTCTCGGGCAGAGGGGGATCGCTGCATACATTGGTCCACCACACAACGGTTGTTGTGATGGCTATCCAGGGGCGCCACTAGGAGGCTGTATGTCAACTTGACTTGCAGGGATCGCGCTGGCATCCTACCAGGTTGGGTGCAGTCAGCAACTTTGCCCTGTGTACATAAGCCCATGATCATAAGTCAATAAAAGAAAAGCTAACGGCAGCGAAGTTTGAGTTTTTTTCGTATAACCCAAAAGGGGAAAAAGTGCAGACCATGCTCCTCAAGGGCGTGGATCCAGATACTGACCCCGAGGAGATCCTCGCTGAACTGCGCCAGGAGCAGAGCGGCGATGTCTCGATCATTGGCGTGAAGCCATTTACCACTGCGGTAGCGAAAAGGGAGAACAGGAAACTTCCGTTCTTTCTAGTTCAGGTCACCCCAGACAGCAGAACAGAGAGCCTAAAGCGAATCAATCGTTTAGGTTCTATAACTGTCAAATGGGACACATTAAAAAAGACGAAGCACATACTTCAATGTGCTCGTTGCCAGCGGTTTGGGCATGCCGCAGCGAACTGCAACATGGAGTCTCGCTGCGTCAAATGCGCAAAAACCCACAATCAAGGGGAATGTCCCTTAGGGACAGAAAAGGTCGAGGATAGGAGTGTACTTTCATGCGTAGTCTGTAAAACCAACGGACACCCTGCAAATTATCGGGAATGTTCTAAGGTCCAGGAAATCAGGAAAATCATAGAGGCCAAAAGGAAGACACAAACGGTAGAAGCAAGGCCAGTGCCTCGTCGTACAACTACCACTGTGACACCGGAAGTTTCCTTTGCCCAAATGGCATTAGGGAGGCAACCGGTACGACAGACAGTGCCGACGGTAGCCCCGGCCCCTGTGGCCAGGCAACCTGAAGCTGAACTGGATTTGAAGACGGTACTGCTCTCTATACAGGGGCAGATCGCTCAACTCCAAAAGCAGTTCCAGGAGCAAGCAGCGCGGGTAGACCTCATATACTCGACGTTGTTTGCCGTGCCCAGCACCACACAATCTTAATGGCTGCGCACGCAGTCCGAAACCTTACGATCCTAGCACTGAATGTGAATTCACTGATTAGGACTGAACGAAAACTAACGCTCTGTAACCTTCTGTAAACCCACAACCCAGACGTGCTGATGGTCAGTGAAACTAAGCTGAACCAGACGCGCAAACTCTGGTACAAGAATTACCACGTAATTCGTAGAGATCGGCCCCAATCCTTGCAAGGGGGCGGAGTCGCTCTTTTAATAAAGAAAGGTCTTTGTCACAAGGTCATGTACAGCAATGAAGTGCGAAGATTGCAAGTGCTAGAAACGAGGATTGTTCGCATCTCACTCCAGGGTGGGAAGCGTTTGTATGTGATCGCGATATATGCAGCTGACAATCCTGACCTCAATCGCAATTTCATTTCAGAGCTCGACACTCTTTTTACTAGCCTTCGTCTGAGCTCGGAAGAAAATTACTGCATTATTGCTGGAGATTTAAACTCCAAGCACAGAGAATGGGGCAATAGAGTGCACAACGATAGGGGGACCCCACTGTATAACTGGTTGGTAGAGCAAAATATTGAGTTCAAGTTGGATTTGCTTGCTACCGATAGGCCATCGTATCCCAGAAGCGGATCCTATCTGGATCTATTGCTAATCGACAAACGACTGACATTACTTAACGTGGAAAGACACACGCGGAACTGCTTAGCTACGATTGAGTACGAGAGCTCCCGAACGAGGTGGAAGAACTGGGGGAATATGTCCAGAGGCACCCTTATAATTATAATAAGGCCCGATGGCCTCGCTTCTCCAGAGCTTTATCCATGGAACTACGTTCGAGTGGAATCAATCCTCCTACAAACAGAAACCTGACAAACGAGGAGGTTGATAGGTACCTCAGACAAGTGGACAAAGTAATCAAACGTACTATGGACAAAACTATCCCAAAGGTAGTACAAGTCGATGACAGCGATGTTTATCGAAATGCTACCATCGATGCACTTCACGTGCACAAAAGTAGATTGCTGTCAAGACGCAAACTCTTGTATAGGCGGTTTACAGATTCACAAAACGCGGAAGTCAGAGCGTTGAGGTCGGAGATCAAGAATCTCCAACAATTAATCCGTATCAATTATAGCATAGCTATAAGCTTGCACTGGGACAATAAAATTCGGGCTGTAAGTTCTAACAACCCGGGTATGTTCCCGCAAGTAAATAAAATATTTCGGAGAAAAGATCAAAACGACATTCAGAGTGTTAGACTTCCTAGGACGACAACTAACAAACAGTTACTGACTTCATTTGGCATAGATCCAGATGGTGCTGTGCTAGACAATGACTTCTTCATGATTGAAGATCCTCAGGAGAAGGTGAAAGCAATCGGTGCTGTCTTCCAGCGAGTGTATACGGTGAACGAGGTTCGCAGGCCGAATCACGAACTGGAGAACGAAGTCCTGCTAAACCAAACTAATCTTCGTAATGAGATAAGTCAATGGCCATCTGAGAATCCAGGTTTCACCAGGTTCAATGACGTTAATATGGCAAATAATGCCATCGCCAATGACAGAAATCACATCTTGATTTCTCAAGAAGATCTCCAGGGTATCTTATCCTCGCTGAAGAAGAAAAAGTCTATAGGAATGGTATACCGAATATTGTGCTACGCCATCTTCCCCCCGAAGCGGTGCAGATCTACACAACATTGTTTAACAATGCGCTGAGTAATGCTTATTACCCGAAACATTGGAAAACAACTGTGGTGCAACCAATCCCTAAGCGGGACAAAGACAGATCAATTCCGACAAATCTTCGGTCGATCAGTCTTCTTCCTTGCATAAGCAAGGTTTTTGAAAAGATAGTCATTCGAGTTCTGAAACAATGGGTTGTAGAACATAATATCATACCGGACAACCAGTTCGGGTTCAGGGCGGGGCATGAAACCATTCATGCCGCGTCTAAACTGGTGTCCGACATCCAATGGAACAAAGACAAAAAACAATGCACGGGTGCTTGCCTGATTGACTTGGAGAAAGCGTTCGACACCGTTTGGTTGGAGGGCCTCTTCCTCAAACTGGTCAGGCTTGGGATAAGTAAACCATTGCTATACATGATCTATGACATGATAACAGATAGAAAGTTCTCGTGAAAAGTGGCGATGTAACTTCTTCCATGGTCTTTGACATCAAAAACGGTCTGCAACAGGGAGCGGTTGGTTCACCGATCTTGTTTTCAATATTCACTGCAGATCTTATAGGTTCCATGCCGCATTTAATTGCGTACGCCGACGATTTAGTGACGTACAGATCAGGTCCGAAGGTAGAGGTAATAAATATCTTGTTGCAACGTGACTTCGAACAAATTCATCGATTTTGCGACGGCAGGAAGTTAATTCTCAACTTCCGGAAGTGTGATACTATACTTTTCAGAACCGCTTTGTAAGTTCGGCATTGTTGACCCACAGGGACGATTGTTAGATGTGAAAAAATGTAGTGAGGTATCTTGGCATTTGATTGGATCAATATCTGTATTTTGACAAACATATAGATATTGCTCTGACCAAAGCTAAAAAGGCCTTTGCTGTGGCAAGTTTTACAGCAGCCAACTTGATACCAGGGTGAAGGTAATCTGCTACATGGCCCTCATCCGGTCAATTATGGCGTACGGTTGTCCATTGTGGTTCAACGTGAGTCCTTCCCAGATAGAAAAGATGAGGTTGTTCGAGAGACAATGTCTCCGGAATTGTCTCCAGTTGTATTTTCTGAGTACAAGAAGTACTATCCCAACGAGGTCCTGTACAACGAGGCAAACCTGAACAGGATAGATAATTTTATTATTAAGCTGATCAGAAGGCACATTGCACGAGCTATGACTTCAACCAACAGTCTGATCTTTAGGGCTTACTACCCCAGCGTAATGTACCATGGGAGAGTGCGCCTTACAGGCTTTATTCCTCCCGAGGCGTTCCTCTACCTCGACACAATTGGCCTAATACAGGAACCATACGGATGTCCTGTAATCTTCCACGTCGTACGCCGAACAGTGGACAGGCGACTCCAATACGATCGGGATGTCGTTCGCAGTCACGAGGATCTCGAAAAAAAATCGAAAAAAAAAGCTGCACCGTGGCGTATAAATTCTATATGTTTGGCATATACATAACATATACGCCCGGGTGCACGCGTCCGTACAGCACGGATGTAGTTAAGGTAGTATCCTAAGTTTTTAATGTTAGGTTAAGGTAGTTTAAGATGATTCAGTTCAGTTGAGATCAGCCATGTTTTTGCTAATACTTTTCTTGGCTAATAAAAAGCAAATTGTCCATAAGACACAAACAAAATAAAATAAAATTTGCTTCTGCTGAAAGGCACAGTAAAATTAAGATAGTATTAACTTAGAGTAACCGTATAGGGTCAGTAGGTTAGATGTAAGAACGATGTTAAGATTGTAAAGCTAGTTTTACGTAATTTTGTCTAGAATTTAAGAATAGTTAAAGAAAATAAAACAAACTTCTATAGATTTTATTAATACGGCCAAGGCACCTTTAGTTTGGCATATCAAGGGCGATGATAATGGGTCCCCAGCATGATACACAAACGGCAAGGTAATATGTTCCCGCGGCTTATTTTTTTTATATATGACGTCCGTTATTGATTCCAATTTAAGCCCAGAACATCTGACAAGAACTTTTCTTAGATGTAAGATATATTTCAGAAATTGTAATTTTAAAAACAACTATTCGGAAAATTGCTTAAAAAAGGCAGTTTGTAAAAAGAAAATTGTTTGTAATTTCATAGTACCTTAATTCAATGAGATGTTAAGTATGTATATTATGAAGTTGTACCCGTAGGTATCAACATATACCTACGGGTACAAGCAGAGCATAAAATCAATTTTACTATTTTTATACGGAATTTAATTCAATATTTTGTCACAATTCGTCTCCATTGTATGAAAAAAGGTCATAGTCGACATAGGGCATAATCGATTGAGGAATCACTTGCAGCCTCTAAGTGAATCACCATCGTCCCAAAACACACGAAAATAAAAACATATTCTTTACTATGCGGCAAAAGATACCAGAAAACCGGCAAAGTCTAGGCCTGTATAGGTAAAAGGAGATAAGATGATTGTTCATTCGAGGGGTCCAAAGCGCCCATTATTTGGGTTTGTATTTTCCTTTTATGTATAGTGCATATCTTACAGAAATGAATACACTTTTTGACGAACTGTTTGATTCTTAGTATCCAAAACTCGCACTGTAGCACCCGTATCACAAGTTGGTTTCCACAGTGCATGGTGATTTCGTGAAAATAAAGAGACTGTGTCAAATTAGAAGATGAGTAGTTTTAAATTGTCTGAATGTTGAATAAAGATACAGTGTTGTGCGTTAAATGGAAAAAGCGAATGCAATTAAGACTTTCAATAACCTTGACCATGAAGAATATCTAGCTAAGATTTCTTGAACATATTGCTTGCTTGTGTTGAACATTTTTTGTGGTCGCCGCCCATCCACCATAAAGAATTGGCCTTCAATTCCTTGAGAGATATATTTCTGGTTGCTAAATCAGCGGGATTATTTGCTGATCGAACTTGTCTCCACTTGATATTGGGAAGATCGGTTTGGATCTTGGCAACGCGATTACCAACAAAGGTCTTTTAGTCACAGCTGGTTTATCTATCCATGACAATACTGTTGAGCTTTATGTTCATAAATATAAGTTCTCCGCTGAGAATTTTTATCGAGATATGGCTTTAGAAAAAAAGTTTAACCAAAAGTACAGCCCCACAGCGCTCTAGGTTTGGCAATCGAATTTTTTTTGACCAGGCCACTTTGCTTTTACAACAAATTAGATGGGAGGACCAACTGGTTTCAACGGTTTCATCACGCAAATATAATGTAGATACATAAGCATGCTGAGAGCCATCGCAAATCAATGAATTTGAATAGGATTCCAAGGTATGTATTTTACCCAACGAGGGATTTGAATGTTTTGAGTAAAGAACAACGATAAAAGAAAAGATTGCCAGCGACGACACGTAAGGGGCTCAATCCCTTGATCCCAGGATGTCCCATCGCGCCAGACTTGTTGCATAATTAACTTTGTTGTAATGATAACTGGTGCCAACCATGCCGCAGGATCAAATAAACGGGCTATTACCGAAAGCACCAATCTCTTGGTGAGATCATTATCGGAAGTACTGATGAGATGAATTGAAATGCGTCAAGTTTTGCATTCCATCGGATACCGAGGGTTTTAGACAAACACTTGTCTTCGATTTCTAAAATTTGACGGCCACTTTCTAAGGGGAAATTCTGCAGAGCTCAGTTCTTCAATTAATTCATTTTGCTTTAGACGCGGGTTTAAAATTAACGTTGCGAAATCAGATTGTAGAACTGTATTAGGGCTTAATAAATCATCCAGACTCGCATCCGAACTGGACTTACTCGAAGCGTTGAAAACTACACGAATTTTGGTGAATATGCTATCCGGTTTGATAAAGACGTGCTGAACACACTTGATTTTCATGTATGATTTCGTTTGATGGAACGACTTGCATGTTGCCTAGAGTAGTATATTCGGTATATTCCTGTTAAAAACATGATCGTGCTTAGTATGTAAACCAGGATTTTTCGCAAGAGTCATTTGAATGCATTGGAATTGCTTTAAAGTCTGGTCTCGAGAAAAGCCTAGTGTTGGCATTGGGTTTTTGAACGGAAGCCGAACCGTTTGTCGACCATCAGGTTTTCGGACGGTTGTTGTTGCAAACAAATCTTCAAAAAACTTATTTTACACCGAAGTTGGCTTAGATGCTCAAATGTCTTCAATTTCAGATAACTTGCCAATTTCTTGGTCCAGAGAAAATTAATTGATAAAGGATACAAAAGTAAAAAAAACAATGTGCCTTGGGCCCTTGTGAAAGTGGGCCTGATAAAACCATTCGAAGATATTTGTTTTCAAACAAATTGTCTTTTTTTAATTTAAGCATATATATCCATTTCTATTACTAGGTCAATACCAGAGGTTTCAAAAAAGATCGGATTTTCTATCATCTTGGAAGAAGTTGCTCTTACCACGGAACTTATACTAAAACCTTGTGCGGTCACGGGCATAAAAAGTAGATTCAACTTCTTCTGAATAGCTTTAGAGATAAAAGTGACTTCTGAACCTGTGTCTAGAAATGCACAGGTCTACCCAAATAATGAATGTTCATTACCGCGGTTGCTAGTAAAACTGATATATTATTTTTTAAATGATACGATTGAATGTTAACTGAGGTTGAATTGGGGACTTCAGTGGACTGTACATAATTGCTTTGAAATTGAGGTTGATGAGAAGCTTGTGTATTATTAGAGAAATAAGAAGAAGAGACATTAGGCCGAGAAGAAATGTTAGCAGATTTGGGTTAATTCTGAAAATCAGTTGCTGTAGGAATATGTAGCATTGTCTTTGTTTGCAATGCAAACATAATTTATGATATGTTTTGTCTTTATGTGGCTAAGAACCTCCACCTTGCTGATTGATTTTGACGAACCTCTTATATCTGAAATGGTTTCTAAGACTGTAACAATTGGTGAGAAATGAATCAAAGGCAGCCCATGTTGGAATCACTCTTGCATTTGTAAGTGATTGTTCCCATAAAGAAAGAATTTTTTCAGGAAGTTCATTTGCACTTAAATATACTAGGAGGAGCCTTAAGAATGGAAATACTATCTTAACTACGCGGTGCAAATCTCGAATTTCTATTCCTGACTCGACTGGCACACTAGATAAATTAAATAAACCTTTAAGTTGTTTATTCACGATGATACTTTCATTTTCGTATTGCTGAGTTCATGCTTTCTAGGCTGAATCAAAACTATCTGCCGTAAGTGGAAATTTCGAAACAATATGATTCGCATCACCTTTCGTTTTTGAATGCAAATACAATAATTTTTGAACTGCACAAAATTTAGGATGATTAATATACACCGCCGAAAACTTATCTCGAAGTATAGGCCAGGGTCAAATAATTGCCATAAAAAGTGTACGTGTCGCAGGCCGAAACTTTATTTTTTTCTAGAAAATGTTGTCGCCATCTGTCTGTGGAATTTTCCTATGGGCACAAGTGTATGAACATTAGGTGGCGCCGGCGCGGCGCTGTCTCGTTTGCTTGCAACACAACAATCAACCCTCCTGCACTATGCACATAAACCCATTTACTCCATAGGCTTTGGTGGTGGTGCTGGTTTGGGCATAGGGTTATTATAGCTACAACTCCGAATGGTGTTCGAATGTTTCCCGCAGATGGCGCTTTAGATTGATTTGTGTCCACGCCACACTACCCACAACCTAAACTTGTTCGTCCCGAACAAGATTCGAACGACTTTCATATTTGCTCTGCTGCTGGCGTTCAATTGGAACCGGTACACATCGTTGATACATTTATTACCTTGTACTCTCCCAATGTGTCTGTAGCGTGAGTAACAGTCTTTTCTTTCGTTGTGGATTGTGAAGCAACACCAATTGTCTCTCTTCAGAATTTGCCCTGATGTCATACCTTGCCTTCATTTTGTCGCTTTTGAGCTGTGTACGCACCCATATGTCTCGATGATTCTTGGCCAGACATTCTTTCATAGGTGATAACTTTTATTCCTTTGGCGATATGCCAAACCTCATGTCTGCTTGAAGTGCGATCCGAAAACTGCCTTTGCCGGTAATGTTGATGTCGGGTCGTGGATAGCAGATCTGTATGACATAAGAAAGATTGGTATTTGTTCGTCCCAGTTACGTATGGCATATACCTCCGGTCACTTGCTGAAACAGTCGATTACCACCAGGACATACTTATTACCATGTTCGCTGGTCGGAAACGGCCCTGCTACATTCATTGAGACCCTTTCGGATGGTGCTCCTACGATGTACTGGTGCACCTTCCCTTCTTGATTGCGGCCCCTTTTCCTTCGTGCAAATATCACACGTCTGGATTCGTTCCGTTACTGACTGCTGGCATCCAACCCAATAGAACCCCCTCTTCTCAATCGTCTTTGTGATGGCCAGATGTCCTCCACTTGATCCGTTGTGATATTCCTCCTTCCTAAAATGTCGTGTATTCTCCTCCTCGGAACCACGATAAATTTCTGTGTTGTTTAGCCGTCGTCACTTTCCCAAACGCGATGCAAGCAACCATTCTGCAGTTGTAGACTTCGCCAATGTGTCCAATATGTCTTGGCGACATTACTTTCTCCGGCCATTTCCTGCCACGATGGTCAGATTCCACGTTCAACGGCTTCAATAATTTTGCAAAAATCTGGATCATTCACTTGGTCCTTACGGATCTGGTCCAGAGACCACTGTTCCTCGTTGGCTTTAATGAGGGTTCTTCCGATGACAACGTTCTTAGTTGGTGTTTTTTTTTCTGGCTTCATCAACCCACAACGTGTTGTTCCCACAATCACCATCCACCCTTGCCTAAACTGCGGTCTCTGAGTTCGGCGGAATCCTGATGTAATTTCCCGCAACTGCTTGGTTGATCCTCGAAAACTTGCTCTCACCGACATTCAATGGTATTTCAGAATTCTTGCACTTCAGAATTCCCCGCCCAAGGTTCAAAGTAATGCCGATCCCGATCATTAAGTCTGAGCCCAGAATCAACTCGTCCACTATATCCGCAACTAAGAACTCGTGCTCAACTGTCGTAGTGCCTATGGTGATACTCTGGGTTAACTTTCCAAGTATCGGTGCATCCTTCCCCGTAGCTGTACATAGCCGCATCCCGTACAACGGCTCTACATCTTTCACTAGATCACTCTTTATGAACGAATGTGATGCTCCCGTATCCAATGTCACCGTTAACGTCCTACCTCGAACATTGCCATCGATAGTGAGATTGTTCGAGTTCCTTCCGAGTTGGGAAATAAAAATTGTTTGGCAATCCGTTGTGGGAGACAATGCTCCTCGAAACTGGCTGGTTTTAGTTTAACGTAGGGCTGCTGCCGCCATTCCGTCCTGCTGCATCCGGTTGTCGTCTCTTGATGTTATGTGCCGGTGACTGGGACCTGCAACGTTTCCAACGCTCCCTGCAGTCGCGTGCCATGTGTCTCACTCTATCGCAGATGAAACAACGGCCCCTAAAAGTGTCCTGAGGAGGATGTGGCCCACATACCATTCTCGCTTCATAGGACAATGCAGGAGCAACTGTCTCCTGGAAGGTCCTCCTTGGTGACGACGGAGTTGTTCGCTTCATCTCCAAATCCCTTATACTGTGTACAAACGCATTCGTCTTTGAATTTTCAATGAACTGCATGGTTGAATCGGTGTACGCCAGATGTGCCAATCGCTCAACCTCTGCAGTATATTCTTGAACCGTCTCATCGGTGCGTTGTTTTCGTCTCTTCAACTCCATCTTGAAGACTTGCATTCAGTGTTCACTTCTATACTTGCGTTGCAGCAAGCCCATTATTGCGTTGTAGTCTATCTGGAGATTCTCTGGAATCTTCTGGAGCAAGCCCGCAACACCACCCTTTAACTACACAACCGTGAACACAATCCAACCTAAAGCTCCATCTGCGAAAAACAGTCAAACACCATTCGGAGTAGTGCTCTATAAGTTAATAAATTAGTGCATAGTAATAGTGAAACATTGAGTTTCATTTCGTCACAATGCAGTGATCGAACCCTATTTAAGAAACTAATTGCGAATACGTAGACACGTATTTGGTGTAAAACGTAACAATATTCATTATATTTTGATACATTTTTCGAATCTTTAAGTTTATGAGAGTTTCCTTCAGTATATGGATATCTATATACACACACTTAACAAGACTTATAACTATAGGCGTGTTTTTTGACAAATCAGTACTCAGTTAAGTAATGATTCTTAATAAAACGCATTTTTGCTGAGTTAAATTTGTCTTCCGAAGGTTAGTATGTTTGCTTACGTCCTTTGCATTCGATTTCAAAATACTCAATTTTCAAAATACTCTAAAGTCAACAATAACTGAAATTTTCAAGTGTCAAATAATCGGGTGATACCAATCTTAAACAAACAAATTGTTTCCTCTGGCGCCATCTACGAATGAGATTTTTCAACGCGCCCTAGGCAGTTTTTGGGGCAGCTTGAAGCGTCAACTACCAGCACCGCTATATCGGCGACGTGCGAGACGTTTTAGTAATAGACACCAATTTGTAGGCGTATATTTTTTATTAATTTAAATATTACAATTAGTTTGATAGACATGAAATACTGAAAGGAGACTTACTGTCTCGGATGGTTAGGTAAATTATTATTTGATTTAGAGTTATAATGAAACTATTACGTATTCTTGTTTGTTCTCCAAGGACAAGTTGACTTGATTTTGAATTTTATTAAAAATTCACCTACTTATTATACATAAGTGAGCAGCTGCTTTTCTGCTCGCAACAGCAGTGATGACAGTTAAATTTTACGAAGTAGTTTTAACTCAGTAAGTTGTTTTGTTGCTGCTTCCCGTGTAAAATCTTACTAAGCAGAGTACTGACTAGTGAAAAACAACACGTCTTATGAAAGAGGATAGATGGAGAGGAAAATAATATGAACAATAAAAACAATGAGATTGAGTAGCGGTAGTCGCTTCCATCTCAAGCACTCCTGAACAGTGAACAATAAAAACAAGGAGATTGGGTAGCGGTAGTCGCGCGTTTATGCTATTTTTTGGTCTCACATAGTTTATTTGTCTATATTGTGCAACTTAAATATAAGCGAATTCGATTTCTGGGAGTTAATAATTATATTCTTTGGGCTATAATTTTATCTTGTTTTGTTTTTTATTAATTTACTTATATAACGCTTATTTTAACAAGGGTTTCGACATTCCCTAACAGTCTGGTGATGACCCCTGCCCGACGCATTTCTAAAACATAGAAATTCGTACTTCCTAAAATTTATTTCTATTCCGCATTTGCTAAGGTAAGGGCTGACCGATTTAGATGAGATTTGACTTCGTTTAAGCCTTCAGATGGTCTCTCGTGATAGCTTAAGAGGATTGTGTCATTAGCGTATAGGATTGCTTCAGAGCCCTCATAGTGAATAGGAAAATCAGAAAGTTAAGAGTTGAATAGGTGTGGGCCAAGAATTTTAACCTATGCAACTCCGGCTTTGATACGAACCATACTTGAACTAGAATTGGACATAATCGAATGCCTTTTTAAGATCCAATGCACAAAGTACTGTGCATTTTTAGATCGCAGATTATTGTTTGTGAATAAAGTAAGGAGTGCTCTGTAGAATGGCCACGCTGGATCCCAAATTGCTGTGGCTTAGGCAGGTCCAAATCAAGCGAGCATTGGATCTTCAGAGGGATGACTGTTTTAGATGTTGCTAGGATTTTAAAACTTTGAAATGGGCAATAGTTTTCAACACTACTGGTACTCTTGTATTTTATTAATTGGAAAAAAAGCTTTTCCTTTTTTCCACGCCTTTGGAAAATAGCAATTGTTAATACAATTATTATAGATCAGGGTTAGAATGTGATCGGGGTACAAATTGCCTTTGTTGTACAAATGATAAAAGTTTGAAATGTTGTCGAGGCCAGACGATTTTATATTATTGAGAGATGAAATGATTTTTTTGACAACGCCGGTTGAAATACAATTTCTATCGTTTACTTCATTTGATTTATTTATGGGTGTTTCTTAGGATTAAATTTTAGTTCCAAACAGTGAAAGGTGTTAATTGTGGTGTGTTTTTAGGACATACATGCTCTCATGCCAATTTATCTGGTGGAACTGATTTATTCATGGAAGGTATACATATTTCTCCATGACTTACCTCACTTCAAACACGAAGCACAAAAAAGACGCGTGTTAATTGTACGTTGGTTGGCTCCCAAAAATATCACTTATATGAGGCTAGAAACTGTATGATAAAATACAGATGCGTTGCAAGATAAGCAATTTATAATAAATATTTTATAGTTTTAATAAACAACTTAAAAACAATTTAACAAAAACAGCTGAAAGCTAAAAGCAAATCATAACCAAAAAATTAGAAAATAAGACAATGAATACACTTTCCAGCCTGGTGCCCATCGAAAATTTAAAAAAAACTTAAGAATGCTCGATTGCTTTATAGCTCTTCGTTTTCATTCCAAAATAAGTCGATATGCAGCAAAAGAGCTAAGCAATCATCTTGACAAGTTGAACTACATCACTAAGCTCCAGGTCTTGAAAGATTTCCCTCCTAGTAGAGCTCAACTTCTGGACAACAGCACTTCTTAAGCCAATCAGTGAATAATGATGAATTCATTCGAGTTTTTTTTTTGGCTTCCCCAATGCACAGAAAGTTTGTCATTTCATACATATTCTCAAAGCTCTGGGGTTTTCAAATAGATAGATAGGATATGGTTTATACTTAAAATCGCCATTAGCATTTCTACAAAATAAGGTGAATCTGTATTTTCCTACCTTGATAGAAATTAGCAAGTGTCCATCTTGTCCAGTAACGGATTCCTACTTTTCTTTGTTTTAGCTGATAATAGCGTAATAGTGAAAACCGTGGACTCATTTAAAAAACCCCAACAGCCCCCTACTCTTCGTTCAATTATTTCCTATTTAGTTTCTAAATTCAGATGATCGCGTGTGGAATTAAAAAAATGTTTGTGGTCAAAGATATTAGGAATCATGCATAAAAGCATTTGTGAAGCTACTAAAAAAGAAATGTGCACCTAATTCTGTTTTTACACGGTTTTGATATAACACGGTTTGAAAACAAAATATTTTTAATTTTTTACACGATTTTATTCCATTTAGCACGATTTAAGATTTTGTATACTTAAATTTTTTTGTCAAATTTAATTTTTGCAAAGTATGTTCATATCACAAATTTTAGGGGATTCCCTTTTTGCGCGTACAAGCAAATTCACTGGTCAAAGTAAATTTAAATAGCACAAATTTGGGGAAATTCCCAATTATTTATTTTACACGTTTTTTTCTGGAACCAATCTACCGTGTGAAAACAGAATTAGGTGTATTTGGAACTGATAGTAACACACAGCCACAGTTAATATATGAAAATGCACTGAAATCTGATGCGTATAAGAACTTAAAAATTAATGCAAAGGTAGAACTTTTTTTCCATTTTCTACTACACTTGAATCCTGTATGTGGAGGGAAGTTCCAAAAAAATAAATCGCGTATACTGAGACAACGTATGTCCCCCACATTCAGTGTATACTGTAATAGTTATATACTCTATACCTATAAAAAGGTGGCCCGTGGCGTTGTGGGTATGTGCGTCGACCCCAACCTCGACGTCGTAGGTTCGATTCCAGCTCTGAGCGAGAAAAATAATTTTCACGACCCCACCTCTTTCCAGTTACTGACAATGCTCAAAGAGTATTTCCTGTCTAGAAAAAGCTTCTAAAACTTGTCGGTTCGAAGTCGCCATGACACTATAGGTCCCTTCCACTCGTGAAAGAACAATAGCACGCACAACACGAGTGGTTGCTGAGAAGCTAGGCCCTGGCCTTCTACGGGCTGTATATTTAATATACATATTATTATTATATACCTATAAAAAAATCATATTATAAGACTGTTCATGATGTACGAGTTAAGAGATACACAAATATTGAGTTAAATATCAATAATTTGTATTAATCGTGCAGAATACATACGTTTGTAATATGTAGTTGATTGATTTGTCGTCGTCGTTGAAACATGTTGACAAAATTCGAAATCTCAATATTTTATCCAACCACCTCAAATCAATGTGAAGAACCAAATTGGAAAAGGTGAATTAGCTTACTATGGACACGAACCACACTCAACTATTCGATTCTAAAAATGTGTACCTAATATTGTACATTCCACTTCGCATTGGTAGCCAAAATATTCAGCGAAGTAAGGGATTAAAAATTTACCGAGTCAATGGGAAAATATACCGAAAAATCAGTGATGAATGAATGGTCGCAAGTGAGCATAAATAAAAGAATACTACACCACAGTTCGGTGAGTTTGCGTGCCAATTCCATTCGTTTATATGCTCTCTTTTCTCGCAGTGCATTGGGTATTTGAAGCTATCAGCTAAACTCTTCTAGCTTTATTTTATTATTTGTTGAGAGAGAATGCAAAGAGTTGCTGTCTCCGCCGTCGTCTTCTTTGTTCCGGCGTTTATTATAATCTTATTTAAAGTGTAAATGATAATAAAATTGACAAATATTTTGAAGCTAAATCTATGCTGAAAGGTTGCTTTATAAAACGTTATTAATTTGGAAGTTTGTCTCTTACATGTTTTCTGGGGATTTTCTTGTGTGCGAGGCAGAGTGGAGTTTGCAAAAAAAGAAAGAGATATCCACTTAGTCGTATTCGTGTTCGTGTTGAATTGAAGCAAGCGGTAGGAGAGGATAGTCGATTCAACGTGTGTTCGACGTCCTACTCGACGGTACGGTGTCTCTTTTATTTCCCTTTATTTTATTTTAAATGAAAATCAATTTGCCGAGTTCGCCGAGTTCATTTAGCAAATCGCATAGTTTTGTAAAAAATTCGCGCCGGGAAAGAAACTCAGTGAAACGCAAATTCTAAACTTGGAAAATTGTTTTTTTAGTTGGCCTTTTTGATTTTGCTAAGTTTTTGGTCTTAATTTGAATTCTTTGCCGATTACGACGGCGGAACATCTTAAAAGACGGTGCAGTAAGAAAATGACTGAACCATACGATGGCAATGGCGACTATTCCTCCTACAATGACGATGAAAGCGATTATAAGCGAAAAGGTGGTGGAGGTGGAGGAGGCGGTGGCGGAAACCCTGGTGGCGGAGGCCCTCATCCATCTCATAATGGGGACAATCCCAATCATGATCACCATCCTGGCGATGGACCGCAACTTAATGACAAAGCAAATGAATATATTCGTGATTGCATGACAGAAAAGAATCGTATGGACAAAAAGTACCCCATCGCTGAAAAGTTACTCGAGAGCGGTAAGTGAATCCAAGCGTAGGTTTTTTCGTGAGAAAATTTTATCTATGTATGAGAGAAATTATAATTGGGGGGGTTGAAAATCAATGCAATCGTTGGCATGTTTTTGATAACAAACTTCACCATGAATATGTTTTTCTGCTTTAGAAGAAAATTAAATATGTACCTGTAAAGTATTTATGAAAAAAGTCGGTCAAAATTTAAAGATAATAATTGCATAAAAACAATCTTTTTAGATATTTTCTTTGCCAGCTTTTATGCTCTTTTAATTACCTGCTGGTGTGGTGGTATTTGATTTGTTTTTCGACGAAAAGAGAAAGAGAGACAACTAGCTTGGAGAAAGTGTGCGAAGTGTGGTAAAAATAGATGCCGACAAACAAAACATTGCAATGTTCCTAAAGATTGAAATAGTATTTGAGTTAGACTAATTGGTTTTCAGGTTCAAAGACGTGCATGTTTTAGCTAGAGACATTGATATTATCAATGTTTAACCCGTACATATGCGCCATAAATTGGACATTTTGCACTCTCAATTAAACTGATCATTACCCTTGCTTATTGTTTCTTTTTTGTTTAATCTGGATGTCTGAATCTGAATCTAATACCCAATTCTTGTGCATTTAAATATACGCTTAATTTATTTCTTTAACTAATTAAAATATGACATTTTCATCTGATACTGTGCTATCACATTAATAGCCTTAATTGCCTTGCGTGGATTCTAGAGTTCAAGAAGAGTCTCTCCCTAAATTTCATTTACATTGCGTAAATTGAGCGTGTTACACGGTGATCAAGTATTTATAGTAACTAAGTCGACTGACTGAGTTTGATTTGATTTAATGTTAAGATTACCACATCATTTCCAATGTAATGATTATGAATTTTCAGATATCACGTATTTGATAATGTAGGTATAATCCTCGTCTTATTCGTCTAAAAAAAACTGCAATACAGTTCAATAGAGAGATTACAATGAATATTCTGTTCTAAAGCCAAAATTGTGCCGGTAAGGAAAAGCAGGTACTTAAAAATGAAGGATATATATAAATTGCGGATCTGGACTCCTCATTCTAGAACTTGAACCACAAAAGGATGTACACCAATAATCAAATATATATAATCGAAATACTTTTTGTTTGCTTCGAGAGATCTCGTTTATTTTTGGTTACAAAGACTCTTGTCCCACTGTATAGTACCGACTCATTTCACACTCAATTTTGGAAATTACGTACACCTATTTTTCAATTTATCTTCTGCATAATCAATAACATCAATTGTTATTTCAGAAATCGAAAAGGTTCAATCGACTGGGAGAATACCAAGCCGAGATCAAAAATATGCAGATATTTATCGCGAAAAACCTTTACGAGTATCGCAAAAAGTTCTTGTGCCTATACGTGAGCATCCAAAAGTAAGTCTCATTAATATGTCATGCCTTTGCTTTTGAACATAGTAATGACCGATTGTTGCATTTAGTTCAATTTTGTGGGCAAACTTCTTGGTCCTAAGGGAAACTCTTTGCGTCGCCTACAAGAAGAAACGCTCTGCAAAATGACTGTACTCGGTAGAAATTCAATGAGAGATCGTGCCAAAGAAGAAGAGTTACGTGCCTCAATGGACCCAAAATACGCTCATTTGAATAGCGACCTGCATGTAGAAATATCTACAATAGCGCCGCCGGCTGAAGCGTATGCACGAATAGCATATGCTATGGCAGAATTGCGAAAGTATTTAATACCAGATAGCAATGATATTATCCGTCAAGAGCAATTGCGTGAATTAATGGACAATACAGGAATTTCGGATCATGATTCGAAATCGTACAAGAAGTCATCGGCTGTGAGTGTTGGCAGTGGAGGATTAGGAGTTGGTGGCAGTGGCGGAAGTGGTGGGAGTATGAGCAGTGGCGGTTCACATATGACATCAAAAGCTAATGTTCCCCATCATGGATATAGGTGGAGTGCACAACCGCAGAATAATTTTCTGCTCCCCATGTATGGGGCAGCGCCGTTGCAAGGAAAAAGTTTCAATTTATCATCTTCTCTTTCCGCTTCTTCCAGGCAACAACCTCCGCAACAGCAACCGTCCTTTGCAAAGAACTCTATACCCCCTAAACAGAAAGTGATGTCCATTTTGGAAAAGGCTCGCAGTGCTATGGACGAATCATATAGGTAAGTGCTTCACTATTTTGTTGTGTAAGTGTGAAATGCATATCATAATTTTTTCTAACACAGTCGTGGGTATGATGAGCAAACAGCTTATGAACCCCAAACGTATGATAATTACAGCTACGGGCATGCACAAACGCATGGTCCCCCTCATGGACAGGCTTCCCGAACACCATATGAGTCACAGGAATATGAACCGGACTATAGTAGGCGTGATTATTATCAACATTCACCAAACTATGGAGGTTAAGATGAACACAATATATTGAAATTTGTATATAGAAATTAATAGAAATTTTATTTGACTAGGACCTGGTGGATCAGCTCAACATTCTGGTAATACGAATCCAACAGGGGGTCTCAATCCAAATCACAACCGTAGTCATGTAAATAGGTGAAATATATTTGCAGCTGGTCATGTTAGTAATTCGGGAGGTGTTAAGGCAGCCGGAACTGCCTCAAATGCAACAGCTATTACATCAACAACGCCGTTGCTGTCTCAATCCCAGCAACACCAACAACAGCCACAACTACAACACCAACAACAACCCCCACCACCTAATTTAAGTACGACAACAGTAACAACAGCAATAAACAACAATAACAATTGTGAAACGATAACGGGCAATACAAATTCAAAAATTCAGCAACAACAAAGTAATAACCGAATTCAGGGTCCAGCTGCTGCAACAAATTTGCTATTTGTAAGGTACTAACATGATTGAATCAAAATGATTTATCGTAATTTTTTTGAGAAATTGCAATGAAGCTGATGCTCTTTTTCTAGTACATGAACAATAACGTGTATCCCACTCTTAAAGTGATAGATAACTTTCTAGGCAATTGCACATGTAACTTCATATGTTACCAAAGATTACATCGTGATTTCGTTTTTTAATAGCCTAAAGCTGTAGCGATTTTTTCAAATCATGATTTGTGCAGTTTTCATTTCTCTTAAATGAGAAGCTTTTTCGATTTTGGTTTTACTGCAGATATTAATGCTTTAATTTAGTCATCATCTGGTAACAAATCTGTTAAGATTTATTCTGTTGGTTAACTGTGCTGCAATTATTTACGTATATATATATTTATTATATATATAGACATGTTTCTTTTCACATCAGTATTTTAGTTTCGTTTAAACCCAAGTATACATGAGGCTTATTTTTGTTTTACTTGAACACGTTGCTAATGCAGATTTATATTATGCAATTTGCTTTCGTACTTGATAAACACTCAGCTAATGCTGATGGAAGATTATCTTGTTTGTGTATCATTTCAAGTTTAAATTCCTGAAACCAATAAAAAAAGATATCAAACA
This sequence comes from Eristalis arbustorum, assembly GCA_916610145.1. Classification (NCBI taxonomy): domain Eukaryota; kingdom Metazoa; phylum Arthropoda; class Insecta; order Diptera; family Syrphidae; genus Eristalis; species Eristalis arbustorum. The sequence goes on along the minus strand of OU744317.1, from coordinate 63,854,895 downwards.
TTCCACTTTTCGAACAAGTAGATGCTCACTAACCAAAAATACCACTTTTACTCACACTTAAAAATGCACTTCATTTCATTTTCAGAACAATTATATCTATATAAATAAATTAAGATAATTCTATCAATATATAAAACCACAACATTTACTACATATATTTACTTTAACCTAACGACTATTTACAGACCGGCAAATGCTTCGCTTCACGTCGGTAAATTACCATTTCTGCCCGTGCAGTTTCTATAACTTTGACAAATGTTTATTATAATTGAATTTGAGCAAAACAGAAACATTACAAGAAAAATAATTATATATATATATATATATATTCTATACATATATATGTATAAGCAAATATATCATTATTTATTTCTAAATCTAATTTATGGACATCATTTCATAGAAAAATGTAATAAAAAATATGGACAAAAAAAAAAACAACTTTATTTAAGTAAAACTAAACAAAAACAACAATATAAGAAGACAGTTAAAGGAAACAATTGTTGACAAATAATATGGGCACATGCAAAGACAAATAGACACTTAACAAAATAAAAATCATGAGACAAATTAAGAAATATTTTTGCCAACCTAATTCAATGAAAAGAGGATAAATGTATTAACAGTAAATAAATAAATATATATATATATAAATATAAATAATCAGTTAATAATATTATGTTTTGCAAACAAAACAAAAAAAAATGTATTAACAATATTATATATTCTATAAAGTAATAATATAAACAATATATATTAAAAATTAAAACAAAAAATACAGAAATAATATAATATAATCAAATCTTGAAAACACGATAAAAATTATTATTAAAAAAAAAACAAATTATAATTGCAAATTTTTAACAAACAAAATATTATTATTAATAATACTAATCTTTATTATTATAGCGTATTTAATCGATAAATTATTTGTAAATGAAAAAATTAAAAAAAAGAGTGGGAACGCACCACATCAAATAACGAACAAAACAAATTAAAAAACATGATAATTTGAAACATACTTGCATACATTTCGTGATGGTAATGAGCTAATAATTGTACATGATGTTATCTATGTACTGTATTTTTCTTTTAGAACAACGATGATTTAAAGCAAAAAACAAATATATATATTTAGCACCAATAGGATCGAAACGTGAAGAATTCCAAATTCTCATTTAGATTTAAAGATGCAGAACCGAAAGAAAATCCCTATCATCCAATGCAGAGCATTAATAGTGTTTTAATTTAAAATGTATATTTAGCAAAAAAAAAGAAAGATATATTATTTAAGAAAGAAAGTGATTGGTCATATACTATTGGTGACATAGTTTTTTGCAACTATCAAAAAGCATTCAGTTATCTTCACTCATTGTCAGTCAGTGTGTTCCAATTAAATCAAATTTCAATCAATATTATTGAATACTTTTACAATAATATTTATCTAACAAAACCTTAAAGAATTTCTATTTAAAAAATAAAATAAAATTATAATAATTAACACTACCCGCCCTCAGTCAAAGATGAGACAGAAAAACATGAAATGACAAAACAATTTTAAAAAATAGACATGTTTTATATATTTATTATAATATGTATTTAAATATCGTGAACTATTAAAAGAGGTCAAAACAAAATGAAAAGCGGAAACACTAACTATATTTGCGTTTAAAAAAGAGGAATATTATAACGAAACAATATAGGAAAATGGCAAAATTTAAAAAAAAAACATGAAAATACCAATAAAATAAAGAGCAAAATAAGAGAAACAATTAAAAAAATAATTCATATATACATTTATCAATCAATATATATATATATATATATATATATATATATAATAATAATATGGGTGGCGCTACAGCCCGTAGGGGGCCAGGGCCTAGCTTCTCAGCAACCATTCGTGTTGTGCGTGCTATTGTTCTCTCACGAGTGGAAGGGACCTACAGTTTTATGCCGAATCCGAACGGCCAAGTTTGAGAAGCTTTTTCTAGACAGGAAATACTCTTTGAGCATTGTCAGTGACTCGAAAGAGGTGGGGCCGTGAAAATAATTTCTGTCGCTCAGAGCTGGAATCGAACCTACGACGTTGAGGTTGGGGTCGACGCACATACCCACAAAGCCACGGGCCACCACATATATATATATATATTGACACAAAATATATGAAATTAAAAAAAAAACATGGAAAAACAAAAACATAATTTTGCGATGTCATTGGTTTGACTTTTACTTGAATATCATCATCCCTGTCCTATAAACCGATAGGGATTATTTTCTTCACAGACCCCAGATGTTTTGTGCTATTTTTGGATACTGATTTTCAAGCGATATTGTCGTCGGATAGGGGGAGCTGTTTGTATATACCATAGAAGTAGGTCTCCTGATTGGTCGACCAATCAGAGTCATGCATCTATAATATTTAAACAAAAACAACGAACTTTCTGTGTCAGTCATATGTCAGCCGGCGATCGGGAAGGATCCCAAAACATACAAATTTTAAACAAGTCAACAAGCCAACGAGGTAACAATTCAATTTAATAAAAATGATTAAAATAAAAAGCCGGTATTTTTTGCCCTTACAAAGTTTTAAAATTTATATTTCGACATCCTGACCATTGCTAATATGAATGCCGAAGACAAATCAACGAAGGGGGTTGGAAAATGACGTTAATAGTTCGCAAATAATGAACAATTTAAATGCGCAGTTAAGTGCACTACAAAAAATAGTTAGTAGGAGATCTACAAAAAGACACCAATCAAAGCCAAATGGAAACTCAACGATTAAGAGAATCAATAGAACGTCGCAATATTCAACTCTCAGAAATAATATCTCATCGCCAATCGGAGGATTGCAATACCTCGAATTCTCAGGACAACGCTTCCGCCATCCATTCAGTGTCGCCAAATAGTTTTTCCAGAAGATTGGCCACTATTTATTTCAAACTACAGAGAAACAACTGCCAATTTTGCTATTCCGATACGGAAAACACCATTCGTTTGAGAAAGTGCTTTCAAGGATCCGCTAAAGAAGCTGTGTCATCTCTTCTTATTCATCCAAGGACGACTTTCATTCCGTTTTGGTCGCCCAGAAATATTAATCAGAATTCAACTTGCTCAAATTCAAAAGTGGCCTTCAATTGTTGATAGCAGGCAGAGTTGTAAAAGACTGCAATCTTTTGAGAATGCAATATCTGAATTCAAGGAAAGAATTATCTGTTTTGTGATTTAATCAGTTGACTTGATTTGGGACTTCTGGACTTCAGCATCGAAGTCATCATTTTATTTGAAATCTTGATTGGACCAATCTTTACGAGCAGTCTTTATTTAAAATCAATTGAATGCAAGTCTATTGACTGACAAGTCTATTGACTTGACTGAAGTCACCCGCATTCAGTTGAAGTCTTTGGACTTCAAACATTTGCGATGCAGTCTTTGGGACTTCAACTAATTTTCGATGCTGTCTTTAGGACTTCAACGAATTTTCATTGCAGTCTGTGGGACTTCAAAGTTTTTTGTTGCAGTCTGGGATTTCAGTATTTGAGCAGTTTGGAACAATTACGTACACCTCCTATGACCAAATGCGGAAGCCCTAGATGTCCTTCAAGGAGGAAAGGGAATGCTCTATGGTTAGTTGCTGCCCACCTTAGCAACAATCAGAGTGTCGTATAAGAAGATATTAAGCGACAATCCATTAAATAGTTTTCCAATGGATTTTGTTAATAAAATTGAAGAATCGTTAATTAGACGATTACATAAATGAGTCACGTGGGAGATGCAATTGTTGAGTCGGTTCTATGCCTATTCGCAAGACTCAAGTAGGTGTCAGCACTAAATTCACAATTTAATGACACCAAAATAAAGGAATTATGTTCATTAGTCAGAAAAAGAATTGCTTCCGGAAAGGATCAAAGCTCTTCTACTGATGTAAACACAAGCAGTGAACGTAAAATTCCATATTTTAATTTGGCCATGCCTGTTACCTGCAATCAAAGCAACAATTACAAAGACTTCAATTACTTCATATTCCAGATCAGCTATTAGAATCTTCTGATAACTGCAGACCATTTGTAGATAATTAATACTATGCATATCTTGCCCATCCGTGTACATTTATTGAACACCTCTGCAAATATCCAGTACGGAAGAAAACATTTTAAGGTATAACATTCCACTACCTAACTCGGCAGCTGTGGAAAGGCTGTTTTCAGTTTCTGGTCTACTGAATACGCCTCAACGAGGAGCCCTTTCAGACTCCGATTTTGAAAATTTATTGCTTCTGAAATTGATCGTATGGAAAATAGTTAAATATGAAAATTCCTTATTCAAATAAATTTAATTCATGTACTTTCGTTTTATTAAATACATTTGTAATAGTACGACTCTATCCCTATCCCCATCCTGTCCTTCCGACGTGAACACAAAAAAGCTCATTATATTCCATATAAAAGTTTGATTCGTGATTTTATCCGAATTGTTCAAACTGCTCAAATACTAAAATCCCAAAGACTGCTTGGAAAATAAGTTGAAGTCCCAAAAAATTCATCGAAAATGTTTGAACTCCCAAAGACTTCAAAGGGTGACTTCACAAAAGAAATGACTTATATATTAAAGTCTACATCTGAAAGTAAATTCAGGAATTAAGAAATCCCAAACATGAAGTCAATTGATTTTTAAAATCAAAAGATTGCATTTTTTTATATATCTGATAGCCGGATCGATTCGATTGTATCCTTTTCAACTAAAGTACGAAACGTAGTTGCCAACCTGGAATCGTCAGACAGTATCCAGCATTTGAACAACCCAATGCTTTTGGAAGATATGCTGAACAAGCTGCCCTTGTCTAAACGATTGGAATGGACAAGGACAAGACATCAAGCCGTACGCTACAATGAAGGACTTCGCCAGTTGGTTGAGTGATTTAGTCAAAGTAGTTCAGCTCCTTCCGCAGACTAATGTTTCAACCACACCTAAAACATCATCGCAACAACTAAGGAGAATGTTTCACACCAACGAGGGAATGGAAAACACTTTAACGAGTAATTTTAGAGGTGGCATGCTTTACGTTTTTTGTGGCAGCTGCGATCATTCAATCGGTAAGTGTGATTTATTTAAAAATTTATCGATAGATGCACGTTGGCAACTGGTAAAAAGCAAACATATATGCTTTTCATGCTTGAAGCAAAACCATGGCGCTGCCACTTGTCGAAGTAGCATTGCAGTATAAGTGGTTGTCGAAGAGTGCGTCATAAACTCCTTCATGAGAGTGTGCAGCTTCCATCACGCTTCCACCAGACAGACAATGCCAGAACGTATTCAAAACTGTCGAAAACCATCCAACAACATCCAAAAACCTTCTCTTCCGCATATTACCAGTTGTTTTGTCAGGGCCTAAAGGCGTGTTGACTGTTTTTGCCATGTTTGATGAGGAGTCGTCAATATCAATCCTCAAAGACAATGTAGCCAAAAAGTTGGGACTCGTAGGCAAAACACAACAATTAACCCTGCACTGGTATGGCGACAAGGTTGTGACAGAGCCGTCTCGAAGTGTTACCCTTGAAATAAAAGGAAAGCAGAATGGGGCACAATCGTACGAAATGCGAAAGGTTACGACGGTACAAAAGCTAAGTTTCCAAAACAAACCTTTCTTAAAGAAAAGTTTGAGCCACTTGAGATAAGTTCCCATCGAAAGTTATATGGACGTACAACCAGCTCTGCTTATTGGTCTAGACAACTGCCATTTGGGTCTAGCAATTAATACGGTGGAGGGAAAACCGAATGAACCCGTTGGAGCCAACACAATACTAGGATGGGTAGCATATAGGCGGCTCGGTACTGACACCAAAAGCAAGCCAGTCGTTTTGCACATTAAAGAGGTGAGCACATTCGTGAAACTCAACCAGCTCAGGGGTTGTATTAGACTCCGACAAAAAATTTTAGAGCTAAGTAGATTCTTAACGAATCAACGTGAAAAGTTCGAAATCGGTTTGAAACGGGATTGCTGTGGCGTATCGTAAACCATCGTTTCCAAATGCCTTGCCAATGGCGACTAAAAGGCTATTTACCATCGAAGCCAAAATGAGAAGAGATCCTGCATTTGCCAACAAATACAAGGAGCAGATGCTAAGCTACATACGTTCGCTCGCGAAATGTCATCAAGCGAGCTTGAAATTGCAACGATTTTTATGGAGGTATGGAAAAGAAGACGAGCCGATACGTACTTTTGTAATGACGTCGATGATATTTGGTGCAGCATGTTCACCTTGCTATGCGTAATACATAAAAAATCTTAACGCCGCCAGTATCAGAGACGTATACCCCGAAGCCGTCAGCGCCATACTCGACAATCACTACGTGGACGACTACGTTTGCACCTTTGACAGCGAAGAGACAGCCGAACGCGTAAGCATGGAGGTAACTAATATTCATAGCCAAGAAGGTTTTACACTTCGCAATTTTGTCTGTAACTCGAAAGCCCTACAAATAAAGCTTAATGGACAAGCACAGCATTTGCGATCGACAGTTGACATTCATCGAACAACAGCGGGAAGGTACTTGGATTATATTGGAACACCAACGATGACACCTATAGATTTCATTTAAAGTTCCATAAATTCGCAAAACAAGCACTAGACTTAGATAAGCCATTAACAAAACGACAATTTTTGGCAATCGTAATGCCTGTTTTTGACCGATTTGGTTTCCTTGTAAATTGCCTTATCTACTCGAAGATACTTCTCCAGATCACATGAAAGGCTAAAATTGGATGTGACGAACCACTTCCACAACAGCTCCATTTGCAGTGGAAAGTCTGGTGGACAGAGCTTGCCGAAGTTAATAAATTCCAAGTACAACGTTGCTATTCGGCCAACATACCAAAGGCAACATGATGCATTCAGTGCGGAGATGTCCCTTTTAAAAAGAGGTGAATATGTTGCAAGATCCAGTGTAATCTACCAACTTACACCATGCCTGGACGATGACAACATCCTGCGGGTAAACGGACGTTTGGATGCAGCGCAATGCTTGTCAATTGATGCGACGTGTCCAATAATCCTTCCACAAAGGCATCCACTTACGCAGCTCATTGTTCATCATTATCATCACAAGATGCATCATCAGAACGACTCGTTGACTATTAACGAGATACGACAACGGTATTGGATAGTGCATATTCGTGCTGTTCTTAAAAATGTCAAGGAAAGGTGCCATAAATACAAGCTAAGTCGAGCAAAACCGAAACACCTTCTTATGGGACAGCCATAAGCCACCCGACCGTGTTACGCCATTCGTTCGCGTGAACCACTTACTCCAAATCATTTTTTGAATGGTTGCACAAATTCAACACAGACAGCTAACGTTGATGATTCTCCAATATGCAGACGCAAACAATGGCAAGTATTGCAACAGCTTAAGAACAGGTTTTGGAAGCGATGGATACTGGAGTATTTGCCAATATTAACAAGAAGGTCCAAATTGCATGCACTAGTTTCCCCAATTAAGATTGACGATTTGGTTCTGATTTGTGACGGTGCCCAACCAAGTAACAAGTGGCAACGTGAAAAGGTCATACATAACATACCCTGGAAAGGACGGTCAAGTTAGGAATGCAGAAGTACAAGCATCAGGAGGAGTACTGCGTCGCCCTGCTTCGAAACTGGCCGTGCTGGACAATGGTGGTGAATCTCTTTGAGAGTTCACAGGGGGTGGGATGTAGGTAGGAAGTAGGTCTTTGATTGGTCGGCTAATCAGAGTCGAGCTAATCAGTCGCAGTCACATCAGTTAACCCAACCATGTCTTCTCCCAGTAAACCCAATTTTCTGCGGGGAAAAAATCCCATCAAATCTGCTCAGTTTTCATGTAACCACATTTATAAAATTTGAAACGACATTACCAATCCTGTAAGCACTTCGACTGTGGTCCGAACTCAACATCGGCCACTCAACCATTCTCAAGGAATTCAACTTTCTTCCTAGCGACACTGACCTAATACTCCAGGCTATCTTCGAGAAGAAATTCTCGAGCAGCATTTCTTTCAGATCGGACTGGATGTCTAATAGGCAAACGTTGGATGATCCTTTACGCATTTTCAAAGACGGATCGAAGACTAAGGAAGAGGTGGGTGCGGGTGTCTATTCCCAAGATCTCAACATTGCTATCTTTTTGAAGCTCCCTGAACACTATAGCGTTTTTCAGGCGGAAACTATAGCGATTAAAAATGCGTTGTCATGGCTCAAAAACAACGTGATATCGAAAAGGGATATCACCATATGTTCGTATAGTTTTATTCAAAAACATCCCTTAATTGCAGGCTGTTTCTTAACGAGGTGGCTGAGCATATTAATATTCACCTTATGTGGTTGCCGAGACACTCTGACATACCAGGAAACTACAAAGCCGATGAACTCGCCACTTGTGGCACTTGGCAGTCAGACACTACAAACTAACCTAACCTCCCACTCCTGTTCTGTTAACTGACGATTTCAATTCCAAAAGTCCGTTAGGGGATTCGGATTTTTTAAACAGGATCAGCTTATAAATAATTCAAACCTTACAGTTTTGACCGATGGTAGGCCAACCCACTTTTCCACTTATAGATCACTCACACATTTCGATCTCATACTCATTTCACCTTCCCTCATTCCTCTACTTGGTCGGTCCTTGACGATCTTCATCGTAGCGACCATTTCCCCATTACCACCACAATATCTTTAGCCACAACGTAAGCCATGCCATGCTTACTTGATAAAGCAAATTAGAACTTTCAGTAGAAGATTATCCCTGGTGGAACACTGCAATAAAAACTCTTCGTGTAACTAAACAAAAAGCATGGGACTCGCTAGCGAGAGACGATTGTCGCATCGTTTCGACGACAGTATAGCTTCATGTAATCATCAAAAAATCGTTAGCGTCTGAAAGATATCGTTTTACCTGCCTCGCGTAAGATGAAAACTGTCATTAGCAGTCATTGTCATTATCGACTGATTTTCGATAGCTGTAGCTATTTCATTATCGTCTTCATATTAAATGAGAATAGTTATGTAGTTATATATTATTATGAACAAGATATGTCTTCTACACTTTTGTGATGACGTGAGACTTGACCGTATGCACCCGTCCAAGAGGCCGTAGTTGTCCCCTTTTCGTCTTTGAGAATGCCTACGGAGCCTTCGGAGCCCTCAGAGTGTAAAGTGCTTTTGCATTCCAATAGACAACTTGAAATCATCGTTGTTATGTAAATGTCCGTCCGTTACGGATTTTTAACATTGGACGCATGAGCACCAGACAGAAAACAATTAAGTGACAGACTCCGGTATGCCCGAGTCGAAAATAAACGTCAACGATATGTGGTTACTACTATACCGCTCGGCTATTATAAAGGTAGCGGAACCTACTTTAAGCTGTGCACCACATCCGACAAGAAGCCCTTAGTATAATGGCGAGTATGACCAAAACAAGCGTGCAATCGACGAGGCATACCAAAAATCGCTGCAACGAAAAACTATATAATGGAAGCCGGAAAGCACAAATACAGCACATTAAATTATCCCAAGGAACTATTCGAAGCGATAGTCCTAACCGGAGTCAAGTTAATTTTGATTCACATTTAAATCTATCTAATTTAATCCATCGTGTTATATTTTTTATTAGTAATACCTTCTATTCCGCCCTATCACAGAATCAAAAAAAAAAATCTTCGAACGGTACGAACTACGAAAAATTGCTATCACAAAATCCGAACTGAACTACGAACTCTGACGTAAATAAGTTGTCGTAGGAAAACATATTAATGTCCACTTCGTTCGTACTCAGTGAAAGCAATCTTGACGATTGTCTGAGATCGGTAATATTATTGTACATATGGTAGCACGTATGAGTCGCTAGCTTCGAATGCGGACTTTCAGAATTTGATTTTGAGTGTTAGAATTCTATCTATGTTAGAATCTATTTGGATCTTTACCTTTAGAATGATTGATTGTGCACTACATTATACTTGGTATGCGAGAACGTGCGCATGAATCATCGAGAAAATTTTGGCGAATGTTTTCAAGTGACGAATTTAACGGATATAAAAAAGGATGTGAGACATCCCAAGCAATACTTGCGCAGGCACGACACAGTCTCACCGTCCTTGTCAACTACATTGGAAAATCGACGACGAATCCAGCACGTGTAAAAAGCACGGAAGGAAATTTGCGTGCAGAAAACATTTACATCAACTCCATCAAATTTATTTCGCGACCGAATCCGGTAATCATTATTAATTTTAATACATTCTTATAAAATATGACATTAAATAAACTTATAATTGCATGCACTTGTATATAGTAAGTAGTAGATATGTAGAATCGTATTTAAGGCAAGTTCATGCTCAACGGAATGCCATTGTTTCTGATTCTTTATTAAATTATCATGCATTAAGATTCTGGTCTTGAAATAAAATTCCTAAATTTGATCAATTTACACAGTTCCGCCAAAGTACAAGAGTGTAAAAATATACTATCTCAAGCAAAGTTATAATACTTATGCCAACAAAAAGCCCATATGAACTGCCAAGGTTACCTGTGAAAATTAGTCTTGTGTTACTGACTTAAGATTCAGACCTTGTCGCGTATATCTTACCTATTAGAATAACAATATCCGATAAGGTGTCCCTACTCAATCGCCTGTAGACCTGTGAGCTAATGAACACGTGCAACACTGTGAAATTATCTTTGACACCATTGCTGTAAGTACATATTGATATTTAGTCAAGGTATATACAAATATTTGCATGTTGTACAAGCTGCTTACTAAAAAGGATCAAAAGATTCAACAACTGTTTGTAGATTCGCACGAGTGACTTGTACATCATATTCAACAGATTGGCAGCTGCTAGGGCAATAACAAGCACTTGTTGTGTTCACTGTTCTATTAATGTTGGAATTCAATTCTAAAAAATAAAAACATACATTTCTGTTAACATTAAATTCGTTTGACCTACCCAATACGCTGTAGGTCTTATATATGCAAGGAATTTTAATGAAATCACAAGTTTTTATATTTTCACTCGTCACGTAGATGTAAGGTGCACAGCCACATGTGTCAAAGGTACTCATTGCTCGACACTCAAATTCACAATTGTCACTGTTGTAGGTTTTAAAGAAACGCATGTTGCGTTCATATGGTAGTAAGCACTGCCTCTCCTGAACCGAAAGTGCCTTAAAGTTGTCCGTACACACAATTTCTGTTGGTCGCACTATGGCCCATATTTCTCGGCCCAACGGAATAGAATGCGAAGGCGATGTCCTGTGAGGGTAGTCAACGCTTTGATGAACAATCAATTCATACTCGCTTGACATAAACCGTTTTAAATCGACTTGGTTACTTTTAGTGTCCTTAAGAATTATGGATAAACCTCCTTCTGGACCGAATTTTATAGACCGATATTTAGCAGACCTATAGAATCATGGCAAAAATAAGCTAAACATTTGTTTACAATTTTTTAAAAAGAAAACCAAAACTTAAACTGGGAATATTTAATACTTTATTTTGGTTCTCTGACTTACCCGGGCGCTTTGTAATTGAAGGAACAACAGTATCCCATGTGTGACTTAGATTGAAAAAATATTTCACTGCAATTTGTTACCTTAGATTGGAAACGACATCGGTAGAGCATTTCATCGCACTTCCAACTTATCAATTTCAGAAAATCCACGGTTGTCATATTGTTGAGTTCAATTATTTTTTGAAGTGCACTCAGTTTCCATTCATCGAAATCCATCACTTTGCCCACCATGGCAGAGATTTGATTGAGAAAGTCAATGGCGTCATTTATCGTCACGTTGGGTAAAAGCCGACTTAAACGAAATTGTTAATAAGCATTGTGTTCAGACGTTACAATATATAAATGTTGGATGAATTCAGAAACGCATCGCTGTGCACTTTAAACGTTCATTTCTAGCAACATCTAGCGCATCGGATACGCAAAACTTAAACCTTTGATTTCATGATGCGTTATATATAAGAAGGTGTCGTGATATTTGTCAACTTTAATTATATAATACTGAATTTTCGATTTCGATTTCTATTCTTTCAAATGCTACATACATATTTAACAAACTTATCGTCGGAAAATTTGTTTTTGTCAATTAAAACCTTTGCCTGAAGAACTTCCATATGGACTGACTAACATAAATAATGCGATCTGAAACGTCAACCAACAAAATTTATAAGACCATTCAGTAGTGCTGTAGCAGTTAGTAACAATACTCCGTGTACCGTTACTACTTTAAACGTTCCAATTATGGTTTCGTTACAACCGACATCGGTAGATATGTTCACTCTCGCATGGACATAAAATAAATAGTACACACACAGCGCGGAAAGGGAAGGTTTGCCAATCAACCCGTATCCATGCGCGCATTGTACGCATACCATGCTTTGCGTTTCTAGTATTCCTTTCCTCCATACTGTTTTTGATGTGTAAACAGATTGCTGTTGGAACTTTATGTGTATGCAATGAGTTTTGGTTGCGTCGTATCACACATGGGTATGGCTTGATGTCAAACGTGCTATGTGTATGGTATGGACATCATTGAGGACAATGCAGAGCCCAGAAAGTAAAGCAATTTGGTCCAATAATCAAAAAGTTAGTTTAAGTTAGTTAACTACCACAGGCAACCACTTTAAAAAATCCTCACCTTCAACTGGAAGCGTTAATTTTCAAGTGTTGAGTTTATGTCCCCTTGGCTATAGATGAGGTGTTACAGACTGCGTCAGATTTTTGATACTATATATAAGAATATTGCATCCTAAATAGAATCAATATAAACGCAGTAGAACGTACGTAGCAAATGCAAGACAATAAAATAATGAAGTAGATCTACTACATTTGAAGTAGGTTTTCATCCCTGATAGGCATATCTCTGTTGACTGCAAAAGGTGTATTTGGAATGTTGTGTGTGGAAAAAAGTAGATATCATTTATTTCTACCTGAATACTTAACCCAATAGAATACCACGTTTTTATTTCGCTTTTAAGATCAGAAGAATCAATTTTGATGGGGGTAACGAAAGTAACTAGTAATTATATTAGAGATACGGGTATACATATAAAATATAACGAATACGTACGGGTACTCAATTTGGCGTTCGTTTTATAGTTCTACATTGAGTGAACTTTAAAACCCAAAATAATTTTAAATTAAACATACAACAAATTATGAATATATTATGAAATAGCAACCACTCGTGTTGTGCGTGCTATTGTTCTCTCATGAGTGGAAGTGACCTACAGTTTTATGCCGAATCCGAACGGCTTTGTTTAAGAAGCTTTCTCTAGACAGAAAACAGAGCAGGAATCGAACCTACGACGTCGAGGTTGGGATTGACGCACATAGAAATTATGAATGTTACAATATAAACAGCAGAAATGACGTACTATAGTACACAACCTTAACTTCCTTTTGCAGTTTCCCCTAAATTTCGTAGTAAGAATAAGTTTGAAATCGAATTTGAATCCTAGAAGTTGTTCGGAGAGTTCACACGTATTCTCGTGCCCCGTGTCGGCACTGGGAAAAAGTTATAAAAAAATGCGGCCAGAAAATGTAAGTGGAAAGGGACGTAGAAGTCGGCTATTAAGTCGGAAGAAACCCGGATAGATCACATCAAAATGACTAGAACTGAAATAATTAAAAGTATGGTAAATTAATACTTACAGATTTGAAAATAGTTTTACCATTTCAGGGTAATTATATGGTGTAGGTGGACAAATTGTTACTGCTGGAAATTCCAACTCTGTCAGTGGAACATGGTCACTCTCTATATTCATGCGAATGGGATTGCTGTTAAAGCTTTGGTAAAATGTGTAAACCATGGCATTTGCACATCCAAACATGATGATCAAAATAATTATCCAAGCACATCTGTCATACATCAAAAAAAGTAAAACAACAATACAATTGCGACAATTCGACTCACTTGGTAATGTAATTCGTTTCAGGGTCTTGAATGTATTTAATCCCATGAACACTACTAATTTCTAAGAACTCCTTAGAAGTTTTAACAAACCCCTTCAGGAAATGTACTCTTCTTCCAGTAACTTTTAATCTTTTCATTGTATACACACATTGAACGACCAATATGACAATACGGAAAATTTAACTTATGTTAATGTCTTTATAGAACAGCCCGATTGGACGAAATTAGAAATTAATTATACTCAAACATAAATCAACGACTAAATGCATGGGTTGAATGTAAAAGCAAATTATAGCTCTTTTATTCGGAGTTGTAATTAGATTAAATTATGTATGCTATTTTCTAGATAGGATACATATTTCTTGTAGGTTATAATGACTCGTCTGATTCAGTACGACTGTAAAAAAACTATGTGAAAATTAATACTTGAATTGTTAATATTCTAAGCTATGACGTAATGGATTGTTTCTGATAGGATAGCATTTAATTCATCTCAAAATAGGAGAACATCATAAGTGCTCAAATTTCGCAAAATTCACACCAACACCTAAAGCCGTATCTATCACCGAAATTATTCACTACCACCTTCAGTTTAAATAGAATCACCCTAAGTTTATTTTTAAATAAATACGATATTGCACTTACCACCATTCCTTTAAAATGATGATCTTATTATTGAATCTTCTCTTGGGCTCCAGATTCCCTCAACGCAAAAAGAGATAAAGAAACAAGTACCGGGTGTATTTAATTACATAATTCAAACGGCTTATAGTATGACACCACTAGAAAATGCCCTTATTGGTATTACTCATTCCAAAACATTTGTCTATTTAGACACCATCGCTAATAAACGAATTGTAAGGATTTCTTGTTATGCTGAAAATTGCACACGGAAGAGTGAATGGCACTGGCCAACACAAGTTTTGTTGCCTTTGTATTTTCTGTTGGGTATTTCTACGGCTCTTCATTAAAAGCTGGGAGATTGGTAATAGCTCTACTCTAAATATGCAGTTTTATTATTTTGACAAATATATAACACAGGTTAAACTTTTTTTTAATCTCAGTAAATACTAGTTTAGAAAATTTTCTTGAATGAAAGACCTTAGGTACACCTCGCACCTCGTAGTCCAGCGTCATATCTGAGTCCCACCCCTCTTCCATTGTCCAAAGATCCTGGTGGAATATTTCACCCTGCGCCTCAAATTGCTCATAATCAAAGCAAATGATTTCTAAACATTGAACTTGACTTCAGTCATTGATTTAACAAAATTCGGATCCTTCACGAGTTGCCTAATTTGTGGCCTATTAAAAATACCACATTTAACATTTTCTGTATTTAATCCTGGAAAGTTTGAAACTTGAAAGATAATTGAAACATTCGCCACTTTTGTCAAGCGCCATCACAAACTGCTTCACTATGCCGAGTTTTGTATAAGTGGTGGAAGTATGATGCGGTCTCGGCTAAAAGCACTTTTATATAATAACATTTTTTGTACCAACTTTTAGCTTTGTTCTTACTGGCTAAGCTTTTTGTGACAATGGTGTTGTTTGTCACGACTCTCCCGCAGACACATGAAATAAATAAAATATAGAGCTCAACACCAAGCCTTAATTTTTTTCATATTTTTTTACCCGGGTTATACTATCTCCATCTTATATGGCCTCATATTATAAGGATTGAACACGCCTTTTTATGATAATCGAGCCAACTGCAAACTGTCAATGCCAGAAATGAGATAACTACCATATGTCATACGGGCTTCGAAGGTAAAAGCTTCTTTTTTTCACCTCGGAGATAAGCTTATCTCAAGAACCAGTACTAGCATTTGGAGCGTTGACATTTTGTATAAAGAGTGAGGTTTGACAGACGGTTCTTTCTGGTGTTTGGGGTAAAACGCCGACGGTGAGTATGTTTTTAATGGGAGTTGAATAAACGATTTTTAGGCTCTACCGTTGATTGCCAAACCATAGTCGATCTTAGATATTACTGCCGATTTTATGTATCTATGTCTGACCCGACTTTCCATTCGGCGATTTTATTTAAAATTATGTGTGTGCCAATTCGGTCAAAAGCTTTGTCAAAATCAATCAGTAAAAGCGATGAGTGGGACTAACTTCCCCACCGTGTAAAATACACTATAGTTCAGAGACGAAACAAGCCTCTGATACGGATGAGCCTGCTGCTACGATGCGTGGACAGTGGATCCAGGAAGTGCGATGGGATGGGCCGGGCAAAAAAAGGATGAAAAACTGCGATATATATTTCGGCGCTTGCTACAAAGAGCGAAGGCAGCGCTTGATTGGATGTGGTTTTGTTATCCGAGGCAGACTTAGGTAATAAGTCTTAAGTTTTAGATACAGCGAGCGCCTCACAACAATTCGCATCAAGGCAACAGTCGGCAATATCAGCCTAATCTGCGCCCACGCCTCAACGACGATAGCAAGTACGACTTCTATGAGCTGCTAGAAAGAAAATACGATTAATGCTAGCTACGACACCAAGATCATTCTAGCAGATTTTAATACAAAGTTCGGCAAGGAAGACGTCGTTGCTAGTCGTCGGAAAACACTGCCTACATGACAACACGTCCGACAATGTACTTCGTGACGGGGCAAAAACTTTCTGTAGCCAGTACGCGGTTCCCTCACCTCAACATTCACAAAGGGACCTGGCGGTACCCTGATCAATCAACCGTCAACCACATTGATCACTTTGCGATCGACGTCCGATACTCCTCAGAACTCGGCTATCGATAATACGATGGAGTAGAGCAAGACCAAAACAGTTTGACGTCGGCTACAATCGCAATCGACCGCGGGGAACTTTTCCGATCGAGTCTCCCTGAAGCTCTCAGGGAGTTCCAGACGTGCTTATGGCCAGCGAAACTAAGCTGAACCAGACGTGCAAAACTCTGGTACAAGAATTACCACGTAATTCGAAGAGACCGGCCCCAATCACTGCAAGGGGGAGGGGTCGCTCTTTTTATAAAGAAAGGCCTTTGTCAGAAGCTTTGGCAAGTGGTTATATGTGATCGCGATCTATGCAGCTGACAATCGCAACTTCATTTCAGAGCTAGACATTCTTTTTACTAGCCTTCGACTTAGCTCGGAGGAAAACTATTACATTATTGCTGGGGAGTTAAACTCCACGCACAGAGAATGGGGTAATAAAGTGCATAATGACAGGGGAACCCCACTGTATAACTGGTTGATAGAGCACAATATTGAGTCAAGCTAGATTTGCTTGCAACCGATAGGCCATCGTATCCCAGAAGCGGATCCTATCTAGATCTATTGCTAATCGACAAACGACTGACATTACTTAACGTGGAAAGACACACGCGGAACTGCTTAGCTACGATTGAGTACAAGAGCTCCCGAACGAGGTGGAAGAACTGGGGGAATATGTCCAGAGGCACACTTATAATTATAATAAGGCCCGATGGCCTCGCTTCTCCAGAGCTTTATCCACGTAACTACGTTCGAGTGGGATCAATCCTCCTACAAACAGAAACCTGACAAACGAGGAGGTTGATAGATACCTCAGACAATACTATGGACTATGGACCAGTAATCAAACGTACTATGGACAAAACTATCCCAAAGGTAGTACAAGTCGATGACAGCGATGTTTATCGAAATGCTACCATCGATGCACTTCACGTGCACAAAAGTAGATTGCTGTCAAGACTCAAACTCTTGTATAGGCGGTTTACAGATTCACAAAACGCGGAAGTCAGAGCGTTGAGGTCGGAGATCAAGAATCTCCAACAATTAATCCGTATCAATTATAGCATAGCTATAAGCTTGCACTGGGGCAATAAAATTCGGCCTGTACGTTCTAACAACCCGGGTATGTTCCCGCAAGTAAATAAAATATTTCGGATAAATGATCAAAACGACATTCAGAGTGTTAGACTTCCAAGGACGACAGAGAACGAACACTTACTCACAGCAGTTCTCATCGATCCAGATGGGGCAGTGTTGGACAATGACTGATCTCCAGGGTATCTTTAACTCGCTGAAGAAGAAAAAGTCAGTGGGAATCGATGGTATTCCGAATATTGTGCTTCGTCATCTTACCCCCGAAGCAGTGCAATTTTACACAACACTGTTTAACAATGCGCTAAGTAATGCATATTACCCAAAACGTTGGAAGACAGCTGTGATGCAACCAATCTCTAAACGGGACAAAGATAGATCTATCCCGACAAACCTTCAGTCGATCAGTCTTCTTCCTTGCATAAGCAAGGTTTTTGAAAAGATAGTCATTCGAGTTCTGTAACAATGGGTTGAGGAAAATAATATCATACCGGACAATCAGTTCGGATTCAGGGCGGGGCATGAAACCATACGTGCCGCGTCTAAACTAGTGTCGGACATTCAATGGAATAAAGAAAAGAAGCAGTGCACGGGTGCTTGCCTGATTGACTTGGAGAAAGCGTTCGACACCGTTTGGGGTAGAGGGCCTCTTCCTCAAACTGGTCAGGCTTGGCATAAGTAAATCATTGCTATACATGATCTATGAAAACAGATCAGGTCCGAAGGTAGAGGTAATAAATATCTTGTTGCAAGGTGACTTCGAACAAATTCAGCGATTTTGCGACGACTGGAAGTTGATTATCAACTTTTCAGAACCTCGTTGTACATGGCATCAAGGGATACGCGCACAAACTGGCGTAAGTTAGGCGCTATTGATCTACAGGGACGCCCTTTAGATGTGAAAAATGTAGTTAGGTATCTTGGCATTTGGTTGGATCAATATCTGTATTTTGACAAACATATAGATATTGCGTTTGCTGTGCCAAGAAGGTTGTTTTACAGCAGCCAACTTGATACCAGGGTGAAGGTAATCTGCTACATGGCCCTCATACGGCCAATTATGGCATACGGTTGTCCATTGTGGTTCAACGTGAGTCCTTCCCAGATGGAAAAGATGAGGTTGTTCGAGAGACAATGTCTTCGGACTTGTCTCCAGTTGTATCGTGCATCCGAGTCTGAGTACAAGAAGTACTATCCCCAGAGGCAAACCTCAACAGGATAGATAATTTTATTATTAAGCTGACCAGAAGGCATATTGCACGAGCTATGACTTCGTCCAACAGACTGATCTTTGGGGTTACTACTCTTGCGCCTTACCGGCTTTATTCCCCCCGAGGCGTTCCTACATCTCGACACAATTGGCCTAATACAGGATCCACACGGATGTCCTGTAATCTTCCATGTCGTACGCCGAACAGTGGACAGGCGACTTCAATACCAAAACCAGTCTCCGCCGCCGCTGGTTTTTCTAACTGACGCGGTAGTTGACCTAGGTGGCCAACTTACATAGATTTAAGGTACCAGTAAAAAAAAAAGGTGCACCGCGGCGTATAAATTATATATGTTAGGCCTGGTGCACGCGTTCGTACTGTTACGGACATAGTTAAGATAGTCTTAAGTTTTAATATTAGGTTAAGTTAGTTTAAGTGTATTTTTCAGCACAATAAAAAACATAGCATAAGCCGAAAGGCACCGAAAAAATATACAATAAGAATAGCTTTGAGTACCCGTATAGGGTCAGTAGGTAGGCAGGTATTAAGTTAGTTAAGCCTGCCAAGCGAAACAATCGACGAATAGTGGAACCGTTGTCAAAACCTCTGATGTGTTGGTTTTAAAACACCACCAGAAAAAAACCATGGTTTGAAGAGTGCAGGCAGACGCATTCAGCGAAGCTAGCGGGCCACGCTAGATAGAAGGACGAGGGCGGTTCGTGAACTTTACGAGTTTAAAATAAGAGAAGAGCACCGGCTTCTCAAAAAGAAACGGAGAAGGAAGAAGATAGAAGAAATTGAGAGGTGGAACGGCAGAAATAATGTACGAAAGTTTTACCAACGGGTAAAACAACTCCCCAAAGGGTACAAACATGACAGAAGTCTGTCGGAACGGAGAGGGACAACTCGTAGTAGAGTCGCAGTCCTTATCAGTGTGGTTTCAGGCCTGGGAAGTCGACCATCGATCAAATCTTCATATTACGGCAAATCCTGAAAAATACTCAAGACATTCAGATCGACACCCACCACCTATTTGTCGATTTCAAGACCGCATATGACGCATATGATATGAGCTATACAACGCCATGTCTAGTTTTGACATTCCTGCCAAACTCGTCAGGTTCTGCATGATGATGATGGAGAACTCTCGCTGCTCCATCAGGGAAGGTAACAAATTCACCGAGACCTTCAAATACCAAAAATGGTTTTAGACAGGGCGATACGCTGTCATGTGACTTTTCCAACATTGTGCTGCAGAAGGTCGTGCAAAACTCATACGCCAACACTAGAGGCACGAATTTGAAAATATCCGTATCGTATGCAATCGCTAGCATACGGGGACGTCATTGACGTGATTGGTCGAAATGAACGAGCCGTCAATGAAGCTTCAGACGTCACGTCACCATAGGTAGCTACAACTCCGAAGTGGTAAAGGTCTTCATCTACCTTGGCTTCCAAGTTAATAGTACGAACAATATAAGTACTTATATTAAACTCGGAATAAATATTACCAACCGCTGTTTCTTTGGGTTCAAGAGGCAATTGATTAGTAGAGCCCGCTCTCGAAGGACCAAGCTTTATATAAGAACCTGATCATCCCTATCCTGCTCTATGGCGCCGAAGCCTGGACTATCTCAAGAACGGATGAAGAAACGTCTTTTCGAGAAAAAAATGTGTGAAATTAGTGGTGGCAATCTGTTCACTTTTTCGGTGTTCACTATGTTTTTTTTAGATTGGAGTATTTTCCTTGTGCTGACTTTCTGCATTGTACAAAATACTTTTGTTACTTTCGGAGTCAGGGATACCTTTTATAATAAATTTAACACGGTCCTCTTCCTCATATTATTATTACCTATAATAATATACTATGGGTGATGATACAGCCCGTAGAGAGCCAGGGCCTTGTTTTTCATCAACCACTCGTGTTGTGCGTGCCATTTTCTCTCACGAGTGGAAGGGACCTATAGTGTCATGGCGACTTCGAACCGACAAGTTTTAGAAGCTTTTTCTAGACAAATGTAATACTTCAGCATTGTTAGTGACTCGAAAGAGGTGATACCATGATAATTATTTTTGTCGAACAGACCAGGAATCAAACTTACGACGTCGAGGTTGGGGTCGACGCACATACCCACAACGCCATGGTTCATCACAAATGAGTACTTATTAAAATATATTGGAAGTAGAAAGTGTACAAGTTATAAAATAGGTATTGATCTCACTTTCATAACCAAAAAATAGACAAGAGGTTCTAGAACACACAAAAATGGAGGGTTTCTGAAGACCATACCTTCTCCAACTACCGATTCATTATTTTCGGCTTTATAAGATAGACTCCCAGTGTAACCTCCATTTGCAACATCAGGAAAACTAACTGCGATGTATATAGGGAGTGGGAGACTGGTAGCCATGTATTAGCGAACACTGATAACTCCTGTAAAATCCACCAGAGCTTGATTACTTTTTAGAGGAACTCACTCATATTTTCATTCATATTCTGCCCCAATAATGATTTTAGGTGAAACACGAAACCCGGCTAGTGGCCTTCCCGAAGGTTGCAGGACACCTTTTAATAAATATATATAAAGGAGAGAATACTGACATATATGGTAGAACCAGCTTTAAGATAATATTAATATGTAAATTCATCAGAATGTATTTTATTATTGTACCACTAGTGACGGGAACTATCGAATAAAAACTACCGATGCGATACTTGCAAAATATTCATTTATTCGATAGTCGAAAATAGTTCATTCATCGAATTGAAAGAAAAAAAATTCAATTGTTTTTAGTTGTATTGCTGGTTGGACTGAGTCAAATGGTTTTTGTAGCTGCTCTGAGCGAGAATTTGTATGTATTAAGCTCTGAGAGAGAATTTTGTGTATGCCCTGCATACACACATTGCCAAAATATTTGCATGACAGATTGTTCAGTATGGTTCGAGTCGATAGTTCGACTCAGTTGGGAAATGAGTTCGAATGTTTTTTTATACTAAATGAATGATTCGTTCATTTGTATGATGGAAAAATATTCGAATGGTTTTAGTTGAATGAATTGTTTTTTTATATTTATTGGACTTTGGGCTATCGAGTCCAAAGAATGGTTTGTCATTTCACTAAAAATATTTAAAATCTTCCCGTCGCGATATTAGTTCTTTTACTACCCTTGTCGAACCGGGCACTGTGCAATTGGCACTCATGCTTGCAAGATGGGTGCTCCATATAATGATTCTAGCAGAAGCTGCATGGATGAACAGGAGGAAGAAAACACTCATCACCCTGTCTCCTCCTGTAGTGCTGTTGCTAGTAGTAGGTTCCTACACATAGAAGTCAACTACTTCAGCGGCCAAATCGTTTCATTGGAAGCACCTACTGGTTCCAGTGTTAGGAAAAGTCAATCCGCAGGGTATCACAAGGGGCCTACCCTGGCCTAAGTGTGACTGCTCATTAGCAGTCAGCCACTATAATCTAACCTAACCTACTACCCTACTTATTTATTAATTATGTATATATTTGATGTCATCGAAATATATCCATATATGTATGTTAAGAGATTTGGTTTATCGCGGCATCGGGTAGGCAAATAGGTGCAGCTCAATGATGTATTTTTTAATTTACGTTTATAATTGGAAATTTCGCTTAAAAAAGGGGCAGCTGGAACCAAATGTATATGTTTATACTGCCAAGTGCCACAAACTACGAAACAATACAAAAAAGCGGAACGTTCTTGCGATGTAATGGCTAATATACGCAGTTTGAAATAAAATACCTCGGAGAGTAACAAAAAAAAAAAAACGGAAAAAGAGTAACAGTTGTCAGAATTGGGTTAACAAGAATAAGGTAAATTTAAGTTTTGAAAACGAAATTAGGCATCAATGTTTCGATGATGTCCAAATAATAATCGAAATACTAAATAATGTGCCCAACCTCTAAGAATTACGTATTTTAGATCACCATTGTGTTTATTCTCTTTCATGTATCTATGAAGGTTCCCACCCGACTGTTAGCAAATCCACACACCTGTCTTTTTGTCGTTTTCCCTAGACTCTGTATTCTTTCGTTCTTAAATTCACAATGTTTTGTCCTCAACTCGACCTGCAACAAAAAGGGAGTAGAACAAAAGAATACTGCTCTTGTATTCGTTCGTCTTGAGTACAATACAAATCCTGTTGGGATGAAAACTTGTTTCGCCTTCCTGTGGTGATCGAAGAAGAGCATTCAGGTCTGTGAAAGAAACCTTTGACAATCACGAATGGATGTGCAAAAAATTAATAGAAACTCGACTGAATCAAACATAAAAAGAGAAGTGAAAATAATTGAAATCATGCTTTTTTTAATATGATACTTCATAATTTTAGCGCATCACAATATTTTATTTAGAGTGTTGTCAGGTTCTATTCTTATACATTTTCGGTTTAAATAAATTTAACTAAGCACTAACTAAAAATATTCAATTCTATATACATATTTGGCATAAAGTCTTTACTTTAATAAAATGTCAACCTTCCATGGGTTTAGTTTCTATGTGATAAATCCTTGTTCTAATGGATTTACTAGAAAAAATACTGATATAGATTCTGTTGTGAGACTGGACTTAATAAATAACCAGATAGCAATTTAAGAGTTGTTAAGTTTCATAGACAAAAACTAAATATGAAAAAATGTTAAATTAGATTTTGGTAATTTTTGCTTTACCAACAAAACTATTCATCTGTATCAGTCTATTTAGCCATGGATACACAATATTTATCATCATAGTTATGAACTTATTTCTAACAATTTATTATTTTAACTGTTTACAGTGTACATACATAGTTTATGAGTCGATGTGCAAACCGTGTCAAGTGTTTGTAGTAACTTGAGTTATCACCGATGAAAATTAAGGTGTCATACTTTCATTCACTAAGGGTTCGAATGAATGAATGACTCTTTTCAACTTTTAAAACTTACTAACAGATTGTAGATAGTACATTCATGGTCAATATTTAAATTAAATTAATTCTGTTTGTATTACAGGAAAAAAAAAAAGGAAATTTCCCTGAAAGCCTTCAGGGAACATCAATTACAAACCCTTTGGTAGTTGACATTTGGAAACATAACAGTAGATGAGAAAGAAAGCCCGCCCATATTTAAATAACTTGAACTAAACTTGACACATTAGATCACTTTCCACAACATGATTTGACTGCCATCAGCAATTTGTGTAGGTTCCATTAGTATAGCACATCTCCATTATCCTTTCAGGTATTGTGCTGTATAGATTCTGTAGGAAATGAACAGGCAGTCGTGACCAAGCCATTTGAATAGCTAAGATCAAGTCATCTCGCCGGGAATAACGTCTTCCACTGTCATATACCTCCCGAATAAGCCATCCCCATACGTTCTCTGTTATATCTACATCATGCGCAAGGTATGGCCATGACTGTGCTTTGATTCCTTTCAAATCGGCCCAGCTTTGAACAGTAGTTAAGTTTCGGAATGTATTGCAATGATCTCTTAGCACGAATTCTGGATTTCCATCAAGTTTTTCGGTAATGCTAGTCCGTTCACTTTGCAGAAACTCGATGAATGCTTCAGGTCGGAATTTTGTTGTTGAAACCTCACAACGTATCGGTCCACCGTATGATATTGCAAACCAAATGAAGACAGAACCGCCCCGTGGTCGTTGTGATAGGGTCCTTTCGTAATTTCGCAAGTCGTGATAATAGTGTGTGAATCCGTCTGGGCCATCTAGATTGAATTTACGTTCGTCATGAAAAACAACTCTACGCCAGTGTGCTTCAGTCCATGAAATATGTTGGTTGGCGAAATATAACCGTTCTTTTTGTTGATAATGTGCTATCTCTGGTTCCGTTTTAGGCCGTTTTGATGTAGTAACTTTAGTAGTTGTTGTTGTTGTTGCAACAGGAGATGTCTGTTTATCCTTATCTCTAGATGTGCAGGAGGATCCCCCCATTTTCGCTGGAGGTGGATAGTTATCACGATGTTTTAAATAGTAATGCAGAGCCATTAAACTTTTACCGATTTTTGCTGCGACCTCACGCACTGGTTTCTCCCATATTAAATTATTCACAATGGCTATTTCATCATTTGTTAACAGAATATTTGGATTCCTCATTACAGTTTTTATATCTTTACTTTTTTTTGTAGAAAGAAAATCAAGTTGAATAAGACTTCACACAGGGGTTGAAAAAGGGGGTTATGAAAAGGAGGAGAAAAAAAGTCGCAAAAACACCGAATCACGAAAGGACGAACCCCAGCACAAGTAGTTCTCCGAACAATGTACACAGCAGACTGACTGACAGCGCAAGCAAAGGATATTGGATTCCTGAATGTTTTCGTTTAGTTTTTCCTTCTTTCTCTCCTTCGGTTTCGATCTCACGCTTTTTATATAACCAGGATGTTGATATGGATGTCTACATACAAACAAGTGTATATAGTCTACAGAAAGCGATTATATGATTTGCTTATCCCTTTTCTGAAGACTACCTCCAGCAAAAAAGGTCTAAACGTTTTCTGTGCCGATTTTTATTTTAACATAATTTTGGACCTCAAAAAACATGAAACGAACTGTAATTCTACATACATAAACATACACACATATGTTCTATATGTATGTGCATTTATATATACTATTATAAGTGTGTATGAATGTACTAAATTATGAAGCGTAAAATAAATTAAGGCTGTAAGACCATATGTATGTGCATTTGGTGAAAGAGCAGACAGATTGCCTGCTTTAAGGTAGACGTCATTGTACTTCTATGTCTATCTCTCTGTCCGTATTTTGTTCCCATTATATACATGCATGCATATATAATAAAGAAGCAAAGGGAAGGATAAATAGCATTTATGTACAAGTATGAATTTCCAAGGAGCACAGTAGTTACAAAGGCTGTGAAAAATGCAGCAGGTGTTGGCATTTTCTGACTTTTAGTTTGACATTTATTAGACGAAATGAATGAAATTGCGAATTTATAGATTTATTCTGTCGTATTTGAAACATTCTCAGCTGATAAATGTGTACATAATATGCTTGCATATGTAGAAGTGTTTCGATAGGTGTTCGTACCTAGGTAGAATTAGGAAAATTTAGTAATTTTTTTTATTGAGGTAAAATTTTCAGAACTTAAATATTTTTAAAATTACTTCATTTTATTACACCCGAGCAGGAAGATGTTTTCGATACCTACTTATAAGGTTTCCGCAATTTTTCTCATATCTGACGATTTTTGTTATTATTTATTAGGCGTATGTATATGGCCAATTGCTCATTGTTAAATGCAAGGTAACGACGCGTGCACATTTGTGTGCATGCAATCGTTTGTACATTTTTGTAAACAGTTTGGAGAGTAACCTACTATTTAGGTATCACTGTATGGTGCTCAGGCATTATCAGTCTTAAATAGGTATGTGATTATCAGGTATGTAATATTTTGCATATTTTTGCTACACACTTTTCTCGTCATGTATGACAATAATGAAATGCACTTCTCTTGTGCAGCAGACTGTAAAGCAGAAACAGCTGCCGCGCAGTTCACTCTCAGTTTGAGTAGCTTGAAACATTATACTCAGCACACGCACAAACGCGATACGTTCGATTTCGATCCCAACCCTTATATATTAGCACCCAAAAGTAAATAGGGTCACTGATCCAATTCAAATGAAAATATCAAGATGTTCAATTTAGACTGCATTTACTTAACAAAAAACATCCCCAACCACCAGGATATAAAAAAAGTACATGTATGATTCGAACATGTATATATTTCTGTTTATATATGCATGTATGAAGACTACAATATAAATAAAAGTGTTACTAATATAATTTCATATCAATACATTGGATTTGAACGAAATAAAGATCGAAGAGCTTCGGTTTATCATTCGTGAGTTAGTGAGGACCTCTTGCAGAAACGTTTAAATTTTCATTACCAAAACATTGTAACGCGACTATAATAAAATGGATTTGTCTAATCCGTTGGATTTTGTATGACAATCAAAATGAAATCCTTATCGGGTGCTACCATAATTTCATGCTTTTTAGATCGAACACGGAGGAATGTTAAATCATTCGATGGATCCAAATCACGAACAACACTTCGTGCCTTGTCAGCTAGTTGACTCATCAGTCCAGCATATTGAACAGTTGTTGTGTTGTCTAGGGTACTCTTGACCGGAATGCCTGTAAGTGACAAGAACAAAGGAGTGTTTCAATGGTAACGTTGGTTAAATCGATATTTTATGAACATTTGCACTTTCATAATAAATGTACGAATAAATATGTAATATTTAAAATATGTTTAATAATTAATTGTTTTAGATTGTTAGATTCAGATTGTTAATCAAAAATATAGACGGCACTGATGCCCGCACAGTACCTTCATTATTTACAACAATTGTTCCGACAACACCTTTATGAGATTGCAGGCGTTTAAGTGTTTCTTCTACTTCTTGTGACTAAAAATGAATATTAATTCTATATTTTAATGACAACAAATCTGATTTATTTGTATGTTACCATTATTAAGGATATGAGAAGAAATGCAGAATTCGTTCTGTAAAAAAATGTAACAGGAGCTTGACATATGCCAGATGAAGGAAACGTCAGACATGATGTCATCTATGTCTAAAAAAGATTCGTTGATTTTAAAAGCATTGCCAGATACAACTTTCTTTAGTCGACCTAAAATTAATTGACCATCCATCAGAGTACAAGTGCAAATTTGAGAAATGTGTTTTTCTGGCCAAAGGGGGAATTAAAATGAGACAATTTAGAGAAATTCACATATATTTATAGTTGTATACAAATGTATGTAAAATGTGTCACATAATTGATAAATTCATACATGTCATACATGCATTATTTATATTTCCCAATTACAATTTCAATTTTCTTTCATCAATTAATGAGCCAAAGATAAATTATCTTGTCTAGTTTAATTTTAATCAGAAAGGAACAACAGTGTCAAATTTTAACGTAATGTTAAATTGTCCAACGTCCACTTTTAGTTCCGAAGAAAAATAAGAGATGTCAGCTTATGGTTGTGTTATGTGCTGTGAATAATAAAAATATTTATGTACGGAGGTTACATCAAATTCTTCGCACTAGAAAACGAATTTTATCAAAACACATACGTACATATGTATACATTTCAATTCAATTTTACAAACGATAAGGAAACCCTGATAAGAAGCAGTAACTAAAACATTAACTACAATGTATGATGGGTTTGCTGAACAATAATCGTGAATTCACGTTCGGGTGCAATGAGATATTCAAATTTTTTTGTCATTATACGCATGTAATGCAGGTCATCAGTTGGATCGATGTCACGGACAGCACTTCTAGCAGCAGATACCATAATACCAGCTACATTCTTGATAAGTCCTTGTGTCAGAGTGTTATCATATGATGATTTCATCGAATAGCCACCAAAGTTGTTGTTAAGAATTATGTAATGAGATGCTTTTTCCATTATTCTATCAGATGTATCCTCATTGGCTAAAACGACATCCAGCATCTAAATTTGTTGTTTTTTTAAGAATTGAGATTATAAAAAATGTATTTGCTTACCATTGCATATGTACGTATGGATGTATGTATATCCGTAGACAAATATATATGTATGTAGATTTTATTTTATATTTATTATTTCGAATGGTCAAGCAACCGAATTTGAATATTTTTTTTTTAATGATTGAAAATCTCATTATGTTTCTTGATTCTAAATTTTTCAATTAGTTTAAGTGAAATAATCAAGTCGGGGAGAACTATCAGCAATAACTATAACTTTATTTTAAAATCTACTTTTGGTTTAAATGTCAGTTCAACTATTTATTAAACCTTCATCTGAGTTCATTTTGTATTTTAAGTTAAACGATATTTTACATCAGTTCTACACATAATTTCCATTTTGCGCTATTTTTTCAAGTTTTTGTAGTTTGTTCTGAAGTCATCCGATATTCGCTTCGGCTCCTTGAACTGCACTTGCAACGTATTCCAATACCGCAGTTTCCAGCTTTTTTCATATCCGGTTGGAACTACATATGCCCGCTGTCGAAACGTTCCCTTGGTTTTAGCAAAGTTTATGAGTTGTTGTGGTTCCACGGTGGCCATTGTTTAATTGATTACATTCGAAATGTCGAATTTGAATACAATATAGCGTCGATTATCGGACGTCAACTCTAATCTACTGCAAAGTCAGTTATCCGAACTAAGAGGAGAACAAAAATAAATGAAGTGTTGCGTTGTTATCGTTTACATTGTTAAACAATTCTTTTCAGTTATAAGATACATTTGAACCATATCTCTCACAGTAATTACTAAATACTGTAATTACGAAGCGTTCCTCAGTTAACGGACATTTTAACACATCTAATGAATTTAGATTCGCAAATGTGTTCGAATATCCGATTTTTTTATCAAATTTGATTATCCGAATCACCGTCGGTGCTATTAGTTTTTTAAAAATGAAAACCCAGTTTTATTACTCCAAAAAATACCATAGACGTTACAACACTCTTCACAACTTTTCAAAATTGGAAATAAAAAGGGAAAATAATACCGAGTTGTAAAAAGGGAGAGATGAATAATAGACTAACTGGACTGAGGTATAAGGACAGTATTCTCCCCTGTTTAAAAGTAAAATAAAAATCAATATGTAGATATGTTACAAAAATGTAATACAATACATAATAATATAATAATAATATAATAATATGGGTGGCGCTACAGCCCATTAAGGGCCAGGGCCTAGCTTCTCAGCAACCGCTCGTGTTGTTCTCTAACGAGTGGAAGGGACCTTCAGTTTAATGCCGACTCCGAACGGCCAAGTTTGAGACGCTTTTTCTAGACAGGAAATAGTCTTTAAGCATTGTCAATAAATCGAAAACACAAATAATATGTAAAAATAAATATCAAATTTTACAATGTTGGTCTTTTTGTAATGGCACCAAATTTCCACGATTATTTTGTGCTTTTGTGCGTTCTCCACCCTTTATAGTTCGGTGAGAGGACGCATTCCTCTCAACGGTTTTCGGTAATTGCGTCGATTGCATCCAGACGAATGTGTATGGGACGGTGTAGATATACACTTACAATTTTTTATTTGCTATATTTGGGCATTCTTCTTAACTTTCCTAATATATATAAAACTGGAACTAATTTTGATATCTTGTGAAAATTAGCTCTGCTGGACATTTTCCACGAGTTACCATAGCCGCTCTTAATACTCCTGATCATCCGGCGCTAGCCGCTTTCCGAAGTAGTGTGGGTGAAGCTTCGTCCGGACTAAATGAATAATATCGATTTCTAGCCATAGCTCTTGTTAAACATTTAATTTTTTCGGGCAATTTAAGCGATACGATATGTATAACAAGTAGTATAAATATAAAATACCTTATTTAAACCATAGAATACCTTCGCGTGGTTACACACCTTGACGCGGTGCGAAGGTTTAGTAAAGGTCAATGACTCAAGGGAATTTATTCTCTATGAGGAGACCCGAAGCTAAGATGTAACCATCCCTTCCCTCCCTCTATCCCATCACTCCCTTCCATCTCCGGTGGGCTGGATCAAGGTGTCATACGACCCGTGCCGAGGATCAGCTTGGCTGGGGGCCCACCTAAAATAATAGCTCAGTCGCAAACGGAGTATCTGGGTGTACTGGCACACTCCCAGATTAATCCTGCATTAGCTGTGTAATGTGGATCTCTGCACAGCCGGACCTTCCTTTTCTCCGCTACTAGTGGGACCTAACATGAACAAAAACACAACAAAAACAAAAAATAACAATAAAGAGACCGGTGCTCCCTCACCGGCTGGAAGTTCTTCCAGACCAACCTCGGCTCCTGAAGTGCTGACGGATAAGGCGGCTCAAACGGCCTTAAAGACTGTCAAAGGCCGCGTGGAGCCTCATAAACCAAATACCTGCACGGTAACCCCCATTAAGAGTTCCTGCACGGAAAGAGCAGTCTCTGCCCGCGGTGTTGCCTCCTCCTCGAAGGTCCCAGGACCTTCCCTCAAAAGGTACAAGGAGAGGCGTTCTGCTGCCCGGATTCTGGAGCGCCTTAAAGGCATTCCACCGGAGAAGCTAAACGACAGCAGCAAGAGGTCGTTAGCTTGGGCTACAAATGTAGTGAAAAGCCAACCACAGGCGGACACTACCAGGGGCACTACGCCCAAACGCGCCAGGTCATTGGAGGCGTCACCTTCAGAGCCTAAAAGGCTGAAACCGAGTGGTGAAACAATAAATATTGCCAGTAGGCTCAACAGGCCGTATAGTGAAGTGCTAAAAGGCAAAATGACTTACGCCGTATTAGATAGAGGAAACGCTGACTGCGCTATCTCTCCACTGAATTGGAAGAAGGTGGAGTCAGCGATTAATGACATCTATCTGAGCCTGGTGCTGGAAAACGGAGGCCTTGCACCTGTAGGGCGTGACGGAGGATGGCACCAGGGTCATATTAAGCTCGTGACTTTCACGTGCCAGAGATCGGCTGATCTCTTTAAAAAAGCCATCAGCAGACTGGGTGAGGTGTGGAAGGGGGAGCGGCTCGAGGTCGTAACGAGGGATCAAATCCCCAGTAGACCAAGAACCCGCACTTACCTTCCGCGAAGCCCCTCAGATCCTGCAACAATCCTCAAGTTCATCCAACTTTGCAACCCAAACCTTCCTACCCACAATTGGAAGGTTGTTAAGCTGGATGAACTGAAGGGAGAAACAAGGTCCGCAGTGATCGTGATAAATAAAGAATCACTGGACCCACTTGCCAAGTCGGAAGGTGTCATCCACTGCGGCTTTGGGACGATCACTCTGAGGGTGTACAAAAAGGATGGGGAGACAAGCGCGAAAGCGGAACAGCCTCCCTCTACCTCTGCTGCTTCATCTGTCGGTAATATACTGTCTGCTGTAGCAGAGGAGGAGAAAGACCGTCCTACTTCAAGCGAGCCTCAACCCTCTACTTCAGGCTCCATCGAGAGGGCAACCCCCGTAGCCAATATGGTACCGATGGAGGTGGAGGAGGAGGGTTCTGGCACGCAGGCGCTGACCCATATCCTAGGTAGCCATGGTCAGGAAGCTGATGATATTGGCTTCTCTGACCTGGAGCTAACCAGCATCCCGCCCAATAGTCATGAAGACTCTCTTCTGGAGTCAGACACCGACGATGAGGCTAATTTGACAGTGGTGGAGATTGTGTCCAGAATTAAGACGGACACGTTACCCGACAGCTATGCTCCGGGTGACACAGATTAATCTCCACCACTCCATCGCGGCCTCGGCCGCTCTTCTTCTCCGCGCTAACACCTGCGGAGACTATATCGTCCTGGCCCAGGAACCCTGGGTAGTCAACGACATAGTTCGTGGACTCAGGACTCAGCAATTCAACCTCTACTATATACATACTTACAAAGAGTTCTTTGAATACTCATATTCTCTCCCACCTTAGCCATCGAGACTCAGTCACTGTATGCCTGGAGGCAGGCAAAACCAAGCTATGGCTAGTCTCCTCCTACATGGCCCATGACCATGGGGAATGTCCGTCAGAGACGCTGAAAAGGACGATTGCTGAGGCGGAAAGAACCAAAACCGCGTTAGTCCTAGGCTGTGATGCAAACGCCCATCACACAATATGGGGAAGCACGGACATCAACGGAAGAGGTGAGTACCTTTTCATCTATCTTGTAAGTAGTAGGTTAGATTTGTGTAACCTTCGTAACTAGGACCAGACAGGAAGTCCTAGACCTTACACTCGTATCCGAGCATATAGCGGATAGAATCAGCAATTGGAGGGTATCATCCGATCACTCCTTCTCTGATCACCGCTATCTAATGTTCAGCATAGCGAGTGCCCCCCCACCCCAAAGAGTCTTTAGGAATCCTAAGAGAACCAACTGGGACAGATATAGAGAGATTGTTGCGGCAACAATGTAGAGCACCAACATCTCCATCCCGAGCAACCCCACTGATCTCGAACATTCAGTGGACAACCTCACAAAAACCCTCAACAATGCAATGACAATGTCATGTCCAATCAGCAGGCAAAGAGGCAAGTCTAAACTTCCCTGGTGGAACCATGAAATTGACCTTCTGCGCAAGAGTTGTAGGAAGCTCTTTAACAAGGCGAAGGGTTATCGTGATGCTAAGGACTGGGACTCCTATAAGGAACACCTCAGTACCTTTAAAACTGAATTGAGAAAGGCCCAACGAACCTCTTGGAGACTTTTTTGTGGTAAAATCGAAGAAGTTTCCTAGGCTTCCAGGCTAAGAAAGATTCTAGCATCATCCCCTAAATCACCTAGCTTCCTACAAAAACCTGACGGAACCTGGACCACATCCAGTGAGGAAACCCTCAGTCTCCTTGTCGATACGCACTTTCCGGGCAACTTCCCGATTAGAGCCAATAAGGAAGTCTCCCCCTAATACTTCATGTAAACTTATAAATGTCAGCCACACCACTATCATGTGGGCACTGACAAGCTTCAAACCCTTCAAGTCAGCGGGTCCTGACGGCATCATCCCGGCGGAGCTCCAAAGAACATCTGACCTCATCATGCCTTGGATTCTCAGTATATTCAAAGGCTGTATGAGTCTCAGTCATGTCCCCAGCTCCTGGAAAAGGGTCAAAGTAGTGTTTATTCCCAAAGCGGGTAAATACTCCCATGCCAAACCGAAGGACCTCAGGCCAATAAGTCTCTCCTCGCTTCTCCTGAAAACCTTGGAGAAACTTATAGACCAATATATCAGGCATGCTATCCCAGTATGCAGACTCTCATCTGCACAAAATGCCTACAACAAGGGCAAGTCTGTAGAGACAGCATTCCACTCTCTGATAGGCACCATCGAAAAATCTCCCGAGTTCGAAGAATACACACTTGTGACTTTTCTCGACATCGAAGGTGCGTTTAACAATATCAACCCGGAAGCAATTTCACTTGCGCTTAGCAACCTCGGGATCGGAAAGCCCCTAGTGGCCTTCATTCATCGGCTACTCACCAGCAGAGTAATACACTCTCAGATGGGAGACGCTAAGATCCATAGGGGAGTTATTAGGGGCACCCCACAAGGAGGTGTTCTCTCACCCCTTCTTTGGAACGTAGCGGTAAATGAACTGCTATTAATACTGGAAGAGGTAGGGTGCAAAGTTATTGCATATTCGGATGATATTGCCATAGCGGCATCCGGCAAGTTCGTCTCTACTCTAAGAGATATAATGCAGAATGCCTTTGACAAGCTAGAGGCATGGACACAAACATGCGGACTCGGCGTCAACCCACAAAAAACGGATATCGTACTCTTCACCAGAAGATACAAAATCCCCCATTTCGACCCCCCACTGCTGTGCGGCACTACATTACAGCTAACCACCAGTGCGAAATTTCTGGGTCTCACTCTCGACAGCAAGCTAAATTGGAAGCTCAATATCCAGGAAAGGGTAAAAAAAGCCTCTTCTGCACTTTTTAGCTGCAAAAAGGCCATTGGATGCAAATGGGGCCTACAACCACGCATCGCTCACTGGATTTACGCCTCTATTGTCAGACCGACACTTTTGTATGGTGTCACAGTTTGGTGGACAGCACTAAACAAGGCTATACACTGCAATGCACTCAACCGAGTACAAAGACTGACCTGCTTGTGTATCAGCGGGGCACTGAGAAGTACTCCGTCAGACGCACAGAATATTCTCCTCCCTCTCCCACCTCTGGATATATTCGGGAAACAAGCAGCAGCAAGCACAGCCATGAGACTCAAAACACTTCGATTGTGGTCCGAACTCAACACTGGCCACTCAACCATTCTCAAGGAATTCAATTTCCTACCTAGCGACACCGACCGCCTACTACCCCAGGCTATCTTCGAAAAGAAATTCTCAATCAGTATTCCCTCCAGATCGGACTGGATGACTGACATGCAAACACTGAAAGATCCTCTGCGCATCTTCACAGATGGATCAAAGACAAAAGAAGGGGTGGGTGCGGGTGTCTATTCACAAGACCTCAACATTGCTATCTCCGTGAAGCTCCCTGATTCAGGCAGAAACCATAGCGATTAAAGAGGCGCTGTCTTGGCTTAAAAACAATGTGATATCAAAAAGAGATATCACCATCTGTTCCGATAGTCAGGGCGCCATAAAATCCCTGGACAATGTCATGTTCTACTCAAAAACATCCCTGTCTCTTAACGAGATGGCCGAGCATTTTAACATTCACCCCATGTGGGTGCCGGGACACTGTGATATACCAGGAAACTGCAAAGCCGAAGAACTCGCTAGGTGTGGTAAAACCTCATCCCTATCGATAGAAGGGGTACCACCTTCCATGCCGATCGCTACTGCCTATCATCTTTTAAAGATTTATACAATTAAAACCACCAATGAAAAATGGCTAGAAGGCAACACCTGCCTTAAAACTAAAGAAATCTGGCCATCACTTAACCTAAAACGGTCACTCAGTCTACTTGGACTCAGCAAGCCCTCAGTAAGGATTCTCATAGGAGTCATAACCGGCCACTGTGTAATTGACACTCATGCTCGCAGGATGGGTGCTTCTTATAATGATTTTTGCAGAAGCTGCATGGATGAAGAGGAGGAAGAGAACACTCATCACCTTCTCTGCTCCTGCAGTGCTCTTGCCAGTCGTAGGTTCCTGCACCTAGGAGCCTACTACTTCAGCGGCCGTAACGAGCTAAAAAGTGCCAGCATTGGCCAACTAAATCGGTTCATCAGCAACACCAACTGGTTCCAGCATTAGGAGAAGTCAATCCGCGTGGTATCACAATGGGCCTACTCTGGCCTAAGTGTGACTGCTCTGTCAGCCACTACAACCTAACCTAACCTAACTATAGAATAATGCTTATATAAACCATATTAAAAGGTATAAATCTGATCACGAGGCAATTGGTCGTCTCTGAACGTAATCTTCGAATCCGAACTTGTCGGGCCTGAGGCCCAGGTACACCCCGGACTGTAGCGCCACACAAAGAAGAAAGAAGAAGAAGAAATCTGATCACAGGAGAATACTCTCATATGTAAATGCCATGTTTTAGGACTTAAATAAGGATTTCATTTCTTACGACCTAAGGTGCAAAAATTATTCTTGGAAACATCGCCATGTTTAAAACAAAGGAATACTTCCGAATTTGTTGTATTATGTACCTCTTTCGATTATTATTTACCAGCAGTAGAAAGTAAGAACATTTTAAAAGTGGGGTGAATGTCATGAATTTATTTTTAATAAAGAAATACAATAAATCAAGCATGTTCAGACGGCCAAGCTAATGCCCATGGAGGGTATGGGCCTGCGCATACAGGGCAAAGTTGTTGATTGCTCTTAACTTGGCGAGATGCCAGCAGCGATCCCTGTAAATGCGCAGGTGAGTGGGGCCCTCTAGGTAGCATCTGCAGCAACCACTTGGAGATGAACCAATGCCCATTATCCAAGAGATCCAGTCCCCTAGGTTCGATGGTTGAGCGTGGGGGTAACTTTCGTGTACAACATTATAGTTACGAAGCAGCAGCAAGCCAAGAGAGATGAGGCAACCAAAAATTGCTTCTAAGAGCTCCTTGACTAAACTTTCGAGCAATGTCCTAGCTTTGACATCAATCGTCTTTGGTGACTTTACCGCAAAGCTGGGCAAGAAGGGCATCTTTGGTAGGACAGTCGAACATAACAGCCTACACCACACCACCTCAATGTAGCAAGCACACGAAAGTCCTTCGAATTATCTAAGGTCCCGTATATACTTATGGTGTTTGAAGGAGGAGGCTGAACGACGAACTGTACGAGCTGTACAGCGACATTAATATGGTCAAATGAGTCCCAATCTCTCGTTTCATAGGGCTAGGTTACATAGAGCGAATGGACACCAATGCTCTCGCCCGAAGCGTCTCCAATTGCGAGCCGATGGGACAAAGCAACAGAGGACGTCCTTGAACGAGATGACGCACAAAAGTGGAGAAGAAAAGATTCAACTCGAATCGCGCAGCTGGCGAAAGATCGTGCTTGTTGTTTCTAGCCCAGGTCCACCCTGGACTGTACGCCTGGTTTTAGGGCTTTTCTTCTTTTTCTTCCTCTTGGTTTTTTTCCTATCTGTCTGATTTTTGAATTTGGTGGCTCAAGCACGTTTTTTTACTTTGTTAAGATGGGATGAAATACAACTTAATTTTTTAAAGTGCACCTATTGAAAGAAGTCATTAATCTTTCGTTTCGATACTTTTCTGTTCCTTGCGCGAACAGTCAGCTTAGTGTGTCACGAGATGGTTCTGTTACTCAATTGCCTCTTGATCCTAAAGAAGTAGCGATTGGCAAAAGTATTTTTGCGCTTGATCACGGTAGTACTGTTTTATCCCTGTTTATTTAAGAGCCGAGGTTGACGAAGTCCTTGACTAACTAAAAGTTTCCATTATGACGCTCTGTGTGTCAGCAAACGCCTCACTGACGATTCGCTGTGTTTGTCTAATCACGTCAATGTCATCCGGGTAAGCAAGCAGTTGAACGGACTTTTGGAAAATCGAGCCGCTGGTGTTGGCGTTTGAGTTTCACCAGTATTACATTGAAGAAGTCACATGACAGCGTGTGGCCTTGCCTAAAACTTTTTTGAAACTGAATGTCTGGGTTCGTTACCGACTTTGATGGCTTCATAATTCAGTGACTGGCACAGATACAGACAGATAAATATTCTTTGGAAGATATTCGGTTGATACTTAATAAATATGTTTCGGCAGAATAATTTTAATTTAAAATTATCAACCAAATAATTCTAATAACTCTGGTCGCTCAAGAAAAACTCGGAAAAAATGTTGATAATAGTTATACAATCGACAGTCTAGGAATAATAGTTCATCGAGTGCAATGGAAGCTGACGTCGTTAGTAATAGGGACGAAGTAAATTTAATATCCCAGAATGAGTTTTTTTATAAACTATCCTTGGAAAGAAACAACATTTTTATTATTTTAACTTTTAGTGAAGAAAAATACATAGCTATGGTAGATACAAATTCTACAGTTAGTTTATTAAGTAAGGGGAAGTATCATTAATAACAACAACAACAACAACAACAACAAACAAAAATAAAAAAATGGAATATGTAAAGTCTAAATGTTCAAGTGAATTCTGTCAAGAGCAAAATGCTAGAATTAAGTGGGTAAACATGCAATTAGACAAACCATACCTTAGCACCATAGATGTTGAAAATCAACAATATATATATACTCTAGAAGTAGGTGCACTTGAAAAAATCAATTAACCTTTTAAGCGAGAAAAAAAAAACATTGCTTAATTCAGTTGTTAGAAAGGAAGAAGAAACTTTTTTCACAAGGCAGGAGACAAATTAACTAGTACTACAACTATTGTCCATGGAATTCGAACTTCAACAAATGAAGAGATCAATTCCAAAGTATACAGATATCCACCTCAGCATGAAGCAGAAGTTAGGAACCAAATGAAAGAAGCTCATGGTATAATCAGGAAAAATACGACTTGGTACAGTTATAGTAATCCCAAAGAAAGACGAAGAAAGACGACTCAGGTGTACACAAATTTAGAATTGTGGTAGATTACCGAAACCTAAACCAAGTGCCAATTGATGACATATATCCACTTTCGAATATAGATATTCACCAAAATTTGGTAGCTGAAATAAATGTCAAATAACGGCATTTGTTACACCATCAAGATTATATGAATATGTACGGATGTCATTCGGTTTGAAGAATGCACCGGCAACATTTCAACGTCTTATTAATGAGATATTAAGGGATTATATAAATAAAATATGTGTAGTGTATTCAGACGACATTCTAATTTATTCAACTACTTTAGAAGAACATTTAAATCCCATTCATGATGAATGCTGTTTCATCAAAAGAAAAACACATTTTCTAGGTCTAGGTTTTCTAGGTCACAAGAAGAAATAAAACCGAATCTAGTCAAAATTGAAAATATAAGACAAACTGAATTACCCAAAACAGAAAAGCAACACCAAAGTTTCTTAGGCATGACATTTTCTATAGTAAATTTATCAGAGACTGTGGCAAAGAACATTTTCTAATAAATATTTAAGAGAGATGTAAAAACTAATATCAATGATCCTGCTTACATCGACGCCGTTGAAAAGCTTAAACATTTGTTGTCATCCCATCCTATTTTAAGATATCGAAGTTACAGAAAAAAATTTAAAGTGGCAACAGATGCTAGTGATTTTGCAATTGGAGCAGTTCTGTCCCAAGATGGTCATCCGATATGCTATGTATCCAGAAGGTTGAACGATCACGAACAAAATTGTAGTGTAACCGATAAAGCATTTTTAGCTATTGTTTTTTTTTTGTTAATAATTTTAGACCATATCTATACGGCCGAACGTTTAAATTGTCACTAATCATGCAATAATGAAATATATTAATTCGAAATACAAAATAATTGGAATTAAAGGATAAAATTAAGGAATTCTCCCAATGAAAAGAAAAGTGGGGTCTCAATTTACAAAAAAAAACAATTATCACATTGAGTATGTTAAAGGTAAGGAAAATAAATTGGCGGATTGTTTGAGTAGGTTACAAAATAGTCCTAAGGTTGACACACAAAACAGCAGTGAATTTAATATGGACTGTCTGACACAAATGCTAGGCGGAATAGAAATACATTGGACAAAATCCAATAAACATGTTCGAATTTAATAAAAATTAACTCCTTAGTTAAAGATGCTATTGGAAACTTCAAAAATCAATCATGGAACGATAGACTTGAAACTTTAGAGAAAGACAGTAAACCATTTTGGAATTTGGTGAAGGTAATAAAGAAAGAACATACCTACATTCCTCCTCTGAAGACAGATAACTCTTTGATACTATCTTGTTCTGAAAAAACCAATGCGCTTACTAAAAACTTTTCTATAAGTCATTCGATAACCAACAGCATTATCCCAACCACGGACATTAAATCTTCCGTCGAGCAATCTATTCATTTTCTCAATACACAAACAACAATCGGAGATTTCAATCGAATTTCAGTCACTGAACTAAAATATGTTATAGACAGCTTAAAAGTTAAGAAATCTTCTGGCTTTGATGGTGTTAGAAACGTGTGTCTGAAAAATTTGCCACATTTTGCTCTCACTAAGTTAACTGAACTGTTTAATTGTTACCTACTTTGGGACATTTTATATAATTTAACAATTGGAAATAGTACTGGCATGGTAATTTTAGGCGTTGAAAAGGCTTTCGATACTGTTTGGCATGATGGATTGATTCATAAGTTAGTAAGTGTTAATCTTCCGTTGTATTTTTTCAAAATCATCCAGTCATTTATGTCTCTTCTTCTTCTTCTTGTGATGCTACAGTCCGGGGTGAACCTGTTCCTCGGTCAGCAATCCTCTCCAGCTGGCACGTTCTTTAGCCAGCTGCCTCCAATTTCACACTCCAAGTTGGTTGAGGTCCTTCTCCACTTAAGTGCGCCATCGGGTTCGTGGTCGTCCTCTATTGCGTTGTCTCACTGGTTCAGAGTCAAAGACTCTTCGGCCTGGAGCAGTGTTGTCCATCCGCTCTACATAACCTAGCCATTTTAAGCGTTGGATCCGAAGACACTTACCTAGGTGCATGCCGCTGTACAGCCCGTATAGTTCGTGGTTGAATCTCCTTCTCCAAGAACCTTCAACGCAAACAGGACCAAAGATTGAACGCAGAACTTTTCTCTCGAAGAGACCAAGTGCGTCTTCATCCGCTCTTGAGATAGTCCAAGCTTCCGCGCCATACAGCAGAACAGGGATGATCAAGGTCTTATATAAGGTGAGCTTGGTCTTTCGAGAGAGGGCTCTACTATTCAATTGCCTCTTGAGCCCAAAGAAACAGCGGTTGACAAGAGTTATTCTGCGTTTAATCTCGGTACTGATGTTGTTCGCACTATTTACTTGGGAGCCAAGGTAGACGAAGTCCTTACTACATCGAAGTTATAGCTGCCTATGGTGACGTTCTGACCGAGTCGTCGATGTTGTGTGCCCTTTCTTGATGACAGCATAAACTTTGTTTTGCCCTCACTCACCGTTAAACCCATTTTTGCCGCCTCCGTTTCAATACAAGCAAACGCTTCATTGACGGCTCGCTGAGTTCGGCCAATCACGTCAATATCGTCGGCGTATGCTAGCAGTTGAACGGGCTTCTGGAAGATCGTGCCTCTAGTGTTGGCGTGTGAGTTTCGCACTATCTTCTCCAGGACGATGTTGAAGAAATCACATGACAGCGCGTCGCCTTGCCTAAAACCTATTTTGACATTGAAGGTCTCGGTGAGTTCGTTACCGACCTTGATGGAGCAGCGAGATTTCTCCATCGTCATCCTGCACAATCTGACGAGTTTGGCAGGAATGTCAAAACTAGATATGGCGTTGTATAGCTCGTCTCTATGCACACTGTCGTATACGGCCTTAAGGTCGACAAATAGTTGGTGGGTGTCGATCTGCATCTCTTGGGCTTTTTCGAGGATCTGCCGTAATGTGAAAATTTGATCGATAGTGGACTTCCCAGGCCTGAAACCGCACTGATAGGGACGGAATTCTCTTCTATCGTCGTCCATTTCGTGGAGTGGAACATTCTGCCTGACAGCGGTATTGTTGTCCTCCTCGCCGTTTAACAGTCTGCCGAAGTGATCCTTCCAGATTCTCAGTATCGACTGCGACTCTACTACGAGTTGTCCCTCTTCGTTCCGACAGGCTTCTGTCCGATGTTTGTACCCTTTGGATAGTTGTTTCACCCGCTGGTAAAACTTTCGGACATTATTTCTGCCATACCACCTCTCCATTTCCTCGATCGCGCGCTTCTCATGCTCCTTCCTTTTCTTCTTGAGAAGCCGGTGCTCTTCCCTTCTTTTAAGTTCGTAGAGCTCACGAACCGCTCTCGTCCTTCTATCCAGCGTCGCCTTATATGCTGCTAGCTTCGCTGAATGCGCCTGCCGACACTCGTTGTCAAACCATGGGTTTTTTCTAGGTGGC
The DNA here is from genome assembly GCA_916610145.1 of Eristalis arbustorum. NCBI lineage: Eukaryota > Metazoa > Arthropoda > Insecta > Diptera > Syrphidae > Eristalis > Eristalis arbustorum. The sequence goes on along the minus strand of OU744317.1, from coordinate 63,812,919 downwards.
ATTTTAACCCAATACATCAGAGGCAGCTTCTCTAATGGCGTTTTGACAACGGTTCCACTGTTCGTCGATTGTTTCGCCTGGCAGGGTTGGACTCTGAGAGCTTCAGGGAGACTCGATCGGAGAAGTTCCCAGCGGTCGATTGCGATTGTAGCTTTCCAACGTTAAACTGTTTTGGTCTTGCTCTACTCCGTTGTACAATCGATATCCGAGTTCTGACCTTGGCTACAACAAGGTAATGATCCGAGTCAATGTTGGCACCTCGGAACGTTCGGACATCGAGGACACTGGAGGAGTGTCTGACGTCGATCGCAATGTTATCAATCTGGTTGACGGTTGATTGATCAGGGGACCGATCAGGTCCCTTTGTGAATGTTGAGGTGAGGGAACCGCGTGCTGGCTACATTGAGGTTTCGCCCCGCCACGAAGTCCAAAAGCCTGAGTCCATTGTCGGACGTGTTTTCGTGTAGGTTGTGTTTCCCGACCACTCTAGCAAAGATTTCTTCCTTGCCTAGCTTTGCATTAAAATTTCCTAGAACGATCTTGGTGTCGTAGCTGGGGCATTGATCGTATGTTCTTTCTAGGAGATCATAGAAGTCATCCTTGCTATCATCGGCTTTGTCCTCCGTTGGGGCGTGGGCGCAAATTAGGCTGATATTGCCGAATGTTGCCTTGATCCGGTGGGGAAGTCAACCCCACGCGAAACCCCCGAACCTGGAGGACCGGGTCCTGGTTTAAACCCCCGGACAAGGGGTCGCTGCATACATTGGTTCACCTCTAAGCGGCTGCAGTAGAGGTTATCCAGATGGCGCCGCGAGGAGGCTGTATGTTAACTTGACCTGTGCATTTACAGGGATCGTTTCTGGCATCTCGCCAAGTTGAGAGTAATCAACAACTTTGCCCTGGATTCACAGGCTCATGCCCTCCAGTGTAAAAAAAGGAGTCTTTTTTGTCTCATCGAAGTTTTAATATTTCCATAAATGGATATTCTTCTGTAAATAAACTGATTAATGCAGGAGTTCCCCAAGGGTCCGTCTTTAGTCCAGTTCTTTATAACATTTATACATCCGATTTCCCTGTAGTAAGTAGTACAAACTGTAGTATCTCCCTTTTCGCTGACGATACTTGCATTCATCAGATGTAATTGGTTTCAACGTTGAAACTAATCTACAATCTGCTTTAAATGCATTCGAAACATATCGTATTAAATGGAAAATTAAAATTAATGCTTCTAGACACAAGCTATTTTTTTACTCGTAAAAGAAAAGCTTGTCTACTTCCTAGCAATAGACTTATTGTCAATCGAATTGCGGTCGAATGGAAACCGAATATAAAATACCTTAGTATTTATTTAGACAACCGCTTAACATTCAATCTTCATGTGCAAGAAACAATTAAGAAGGTACACGAATACTGTTGCTAACAAACTACTCATTTGCAAAGCTATTTTTCAAGCTATTATATTTTATGGGTCTTCTGTCTGGGGTAAATGTGCAAACAGTCACTTACGCAAACTTCAGATAGCACAAAATAAACTGCTTAAAATGATTCTGGATTTGCCATGGCTTTTTCCAACAAAAGAATTACATCTCATTATTTATTTATTTGTTTATCTATATTTTTGTTTATTATTTACTCATTTATTTATCTATTTATTTTTTTATTTATTCATTTATTTATTTATTTATTTATCTATATATTTATTAAGCCATATATTAATTTATTTATTTATTTATTTTTATATTTATTTATTTATTTACTATTTATTGCAATAGCTACAAAAATCGCGTCAATACCAATTAACAATAGAACCATTGTTTCATGACTGAGTTTCGCAACTCCTTCTCTCTTCCTATGTATTACTTTTTCTTTTTTTTGTTTTTTCTCTCGTTTTAATGAAGCTTAGTGGCTTTTCCTTCTAAATTTGAAAAACTATGTGATATTATTTTAAACAATTGTATTTATATTATAGCAGTAAGGTACTTTTACCATATCTCTGTAATTTAAAATTTTAAAATTGTATGAATTTTAGGTCTTGTGCCACAAAAAAAGGAATGGTAAAAAAATCCAATAGTCATACTTTGAATTCCCATAACGAGAGGCCACATTCCACTTTCATAGGAAAACTTTAGGAGATTGAAGATAATATTTCAGTAGAACAAAATATACAGAAGGCAATAGCAAATAACAACTAAAGTTATCACTCAACAATTCAAATGATGCCAGGGCAAACTAGAAAAACCTAATCCAATACCACAAATATAACAACATTAGTAGAAAAAATAAATGAGACAAAATTAAAGAATACACAAAGAAAAAATAGAGTCAGAGGAAACTAGGTTAAGAGAGTCAGGCATAAAGAAGAACCATATTTTAGGAAGTATAAACTAAAAAACGTGTATATATCTAACATTCAAAGAGCTCCTAAAATTGCAGGTCATTATTTTTTTTTTAAATTGATTTTTATTTCAAATAAATGGTTAACAATCTTTAATTACATCGTTTTCTGTATCGTAGTGCAGCTACGGTGTAGTTGTATAAAATGTCCCACCCTCTCTCTCCATTCTAAATACTTAATGCTGATTTTAGAATATCTTTTGCAAACACCAAAACACGAAGTTCCTTCAAAATAGGGCATAATGCAAGGAAATGGGAAAAGGAAAGATGTATTCTCTAGTTTTCATGTTGCAAAGTTCGCAGAGTATTGGAAGATCCGTGCGAGGGAGTATAAAATTCAAATTTACTATCTCACCTCTAATTCTAAAAATTGTACTGATTTTGCACAGAGAATAGCAATTAAGAAAGTATTTGTATATGTGTTCATTTAGATGATAGTTCAATTTACTGTAGTAATTCCTGAACAACGATGTTTCAGAGTCTTCTGTGTATCTTCCATATACCACTTGCTTGAGTTTCTCTAACAACCAATTAAATTGTACTCTTTAAGTTGTTCATCTGACGGGATAATTAGGTCCATTTTACAGTTTGATGTATTTTCCTTCCGTGCATTGCAAACACCTCTGCTCGTTCTTAAACTTCATCTTTCTTTCATCTCTGATACTTTTATAATATAATTAAAGTGCATTCTCAAGGTATGCAAGAACATAGGTGGTATTCTAGTTTCTATATGTGCCATAATGTATAACTGGGGGTATTTGTCGGTAACCTTAACATCCTCTTTAAAAAGTATCTAAAGAACTTTTCAACGAAATCATGTGGTCTATAACCCCAAACCTGTGCTCCGTAGAGTAGGACTGATGCCGCAGTTGAACAAAAACCTTTTTGTTTTGCGCTATACGAAATGTAGTTGTTTCTAATACAATGGTCCCATATCGATGAGATAGCTCACTTTGCTCCGCTAATTTTTCTTCAAGGTGTTTGCTTACATTAAGGTGCTGTGCTGTTCCTAACATACCCAGAAAATGTACATGCGCACGATTTCAGCTGATTCATTGTCACTTTTCCACACGAGAGTACTGTTAATCAAGCGCTGAAGACCGTCTACTGAGTCACTCAGAAATACAATGTCATCTGCATACATCAACGCTGAAATTTTTACTCCGCAGAAGATTATCCCTCCTTGTACATCATCAGTTATGTCATTAATATAGAGTATGCAAAGTAATGCGCTGAGAATACACCCTTGTTCAAATCCCATTGAAGTCCCAAATTCAAGGTTAGATTACTATCCCAGATAATTGCGGCATTACTCTCATATGTGCTCCCAGGATGCGAATAATTTTGGTTGATATACCAATTTCGTACAATTTTAATTACAAAATTGACAAAAAAGTCGTATAATTTCATGTGTTTTACTTTACCAGTACCGAATGTACCGGTATGAATTTTTTTTTAAAATAAAACACTAATTATTTATGGGAAAGTAAAAACATATTCACAAGAAAGGCGACCCCTTTGACTGCGCCAACTATAGAGGGATCAGCCTCCTAAACATCGCGTACAAAATACTCTCTGTCGTTTTGTGTGAACGCCTGAAACCCTTTGACAACAACCTGATAGGTCCTTATCAGTGCGGTTTCAGGCCAGGAAAGTCCACAATAGACCAAATATTTGCACTTCGACAGATCCTCTCGGCATACTCAAGAAATGCAGATCGACACCCACCACCTTTTTGTCGATTTCAAGGCCGCATATGGCAGCGTGCATAGAGACGAGCTATACAGCGCCATGTCTAGTTTTGACATTCCTGCCAAACTCGTCAGGTTGTGCAGGATGACGATGGAGAACTCTCGCTGCTCCATCAAGGTCGGTAACGAACTCACCGAGACCTTCAATGTCAAAAAAGGTTTTAGGCAAGGCGACTCGCTGTCATGTGATTTCTTCAACATCGTCCTGGAGAAGATCGTGCTAAACTCAAACGTAAACACCCGAGGCACGATCTTCCAAAAGTCCGTTCAACTGCTTGCTTACGCGGACGACATTGACGTGATTGGACGAACACAGCGAGCCGTCAATGAGGCGTTTGCTGGCATTGAAGCGGAAGCGGCTAAAATGGGTCTAGCGATAAACCATAGCAAAACAAAGTACATGCTGTCATCACGGAAGGACGCACAACATCGACGTCTCGGACAGAGCGTCATATTGGGCAGCAGAAACTTTAAGGTAGTTAAGGACTTCGTCTACCTCGGCTCCGGAGTAAATAGGGACAACAACACCAGTACCGAGATCAAGCGCAGAATTACTCTTGCCAATCGCTGTTTCTTTGGGCTCAAGAGACAATTGAGTAACAGAGCCATCTCTCGAAACACCAAATTGACCTTGTATAAAATCCTGATCATCCCAGCCCAGCTCTATGGCACAGAGACATGGACGCTTTTGAAAGCGGATGAAGAATCTCTTGGTTGTTTTGAGAGAAAAGTTCTGCGTACGATCTTTGGTCTTGTTTGCGTTGATGGCGTTTGGAGGAGAAGGTTCAACCACGAACTATACGGGCTGTACAGCGGCATGCACCTAGGTAAGCGTCTTCGGATCCAACGCTTAAAATGGCTAGGTCATGTAGAGCGGATGGACACTACAGCTCCGGCCCGAAGAGTCTTCGACACCGAGCCATTGGGACAGCGCAACAGAGGACGTCCTCGCACTAGATGGCGCACACAAGTGGAAAAGGACCTCAACCAACTTGGTGTGCGCAACTGGAGGCAGCGGGCGAAAGATCGTGCTGGCTGGAGAGGCATTTTGGTTGAGGCCCAGGTCCACCCCGGACTGTAGGGCCAATCAAAGAAGAAAAACATATTATTCAAAGTATTGGCCATTGTTTTCTACACATTTTGACCACCTTTCTGGCAATTTGTGAACACCACGCCAATAAAATTGTTCGTCTTTTAAAGCAAACCAATCAGACATCCAATTTTCGACTTCTTCGTAGGAATCGAAGCGCTGCTCAGCCAATGCGTCGATGAAAACAAATGGTAGTCGGAAGGAGCCAAGTCTGGTGAATACGGCGGGTGGGGTAGCTGCTCCCAGCCAAGTGTTTTGATTGTATCCTGAACGGGTTTTGCTTTGTGTGCAGGTGCATTGTCATGGTTCGATCAATGCATGGTTCAAATTGATCATTTGTTGTCGGAAGTGATCAGTATTAACGGTTTCACCAGGTTTTAGGAGCTCGTGGTGCACCACACCTTTCTGGTCCCACCAAACACACAGCATTGTCTTCTTGCCGAATCGATCTGGTTTTGCAGTCGATGTTGATGGTTACCCGGATTAACCCATGTTTTTTTCCGTTTAGGAATCCATTTTTCATCGCCAGTAACAATCCGATGCAAAACCGATTTTCTTACGTGTCTTTGAAGCTAAATTTCACAAGTGTCTTAACGGTTTTTCATCTGTCTTTCATTCAATTTATGTGGCACCCATTTTCCACACTTTAGGATATATCCCTTGGCTTTTAAACGGTCAGAAATTGGTCTTCCCCGTTTTCATTTCTCACATTAAAATCATTATTTCTGAACCGTTGAAATCATATTTTGCATGTTGCTTCATAGTTAGTAACAGTAACATAGTTAAGGAACTAAATTACAAGATTTTATTTCTGGATCAAGAAACAAAATTAAAGTACTTTTGGAAGCTGGAGTATTGTTTGATGTTTGCAATAAAAATACCACTAAGTAATATAATAACAGATTTAGAATTAATCAAAAACATACCAAATTTCAATAGTTCGCAAATTGATGCACCAGAAGAAGTAATTGTTGAAATTAACGATGAATATACGAATATGATGCAAAAGTCTTATTTAGACATTTAAAATATGGTAAACATCGCATTTTTCGGGAAACGTGTTAATTGGCTTAAAATAATATTATACTAGCATAAAAGAATTAGATGATGAATCTGTTTTGCTAATAAATGTGAAAAATGAAACTGTGTTATAAGATTGCGTAAAGCGAAATATAGGTTCAACGGGAAATTATTTAATCAAGCTTAAAATTTTTACATTAGAAAAAAAAAAAACAAAATAAATTGTATAATAGATAAATTATTGTAGCTGATAAGTAATATTATCCATAAAACAATATAAAAGAAGTGTTTGTAAAACCAGTAAAATTTGATGACATAATAATGAATAAAATATAAAAAACAATATTGAAATGTAATGTACGGTACTAATATAAGCCTTATGATTATGCCGATCTTTATGGCAGTAGGACTATTCTCTTATATATCTTGGACTAGAAAAAAATAATGTTAGTTTAGTTAATAGCATGAAGCCGGAGACTTCTGATTCAAATCGAGGAGGAGTTATATACCTCAGCACACAACATCCGACTATAGCAGGAAATGCTGACGTAGAACTTGGCAATGACCTGCCAAGTGCATACCAAATCAAACCAAAAACAAAACCGCTTGCTTTGTAATTTGTTTGATACAAACATCGGTCATTCACATGATAAAATTTCCGTTCATGTTTGTGTACCGAATAAACATAGTAGCAAAATGTTAAGATATGCCATAAGTAAGATTTTAAGGATGGAATTCTCAGTCGAGTTCCAGTAGTAATGATTGCTTTATATTAATATATTCGTGTCTACTTATTCGTACGCAATATATCATATCTTCAAAGACATCACACGGTGAACACTAGAAAACGACAGCAGCAGCTACGTGAAGTTCTGAGGTACTGGAAGGAATATGACCGAAGGACATTTAAGGTGGCAATTACGATTATCCTGAATGAACTTTGAACGAAAGCACGCAACTTACCAAAAAGAGAAATTATTAAAAAAATAAAGGAAATCGATTAAACTCTTCAGACATTTTTTTAAAAAATGAAAAAAAATTAAAAGCACCAATAGGTTTAAGTCTTCCCTATTACAATATCTGGCCAACGAAATTACTTATTATGCCTCATGTTAATAAAATACTATTCACTCCGAGTATATTTACGCTGGAGAAATTATTTGTGGGTAGGACATGGACTACGTTGAGCATTCAGGAGTATTTTTACTAAAAATCATCACTGCCAATAAACTATCCTTGGATAAAGAAGAGTTAATTGAATTACTTATTAAAGGCATTCCTGTTGAGCAATTTAAGTCACAGACGATAATTCACCTTTTTTAAAACGCACATAATTTGCTGAAGGCATTTAAAAATGTCACACTCCCAAAGAAGAACATCATTAACAACGAGGTATCGACATTAAGATAAGGTGTACCAGGTGCTGAGATGCATAAACGAGCAATACGCTGTTACAATTGTTGTTCATTGGGCAGATTGTCGCAAAGCTACTCGATCACTAGGAGCTTGTCATATTTGTGCTGAAATGGGTCATCATGCAGCCGATTGCTTGAAGAAGAAAACTAGACGGGTGCATCTGGTCGATTGAGAAAACTATAGCAAGGATTTCGTACGATATTTTAATTACACTTTTATTAACAACATGTACAATTTTTATGGTGGCCCGTGGCGTTGTGGGTATGTGCGTCAACCCCAACCTCGACGTCGTAGGTTCGATTCCAGCTCTGAGCGACAAAAATAATTATCACGATTCCACCTCTTTCGAGTCACTGACAATGGCAAAGAGTATTTTCTGTCTAGAAAAAGTTTCTCAAACTTGGCCGTTCGTAGTCGGCAAAAAACTGTAGGTCCCTTCCACTCGTGTGTGAACAATAGCACGCACAAAGTGAGTGGTTGCTGAGAAGCTAAGCCGTGGCCCTCTATGGGCTGTAGCGCCACCCAGATTATATTATATTATATTATAATATATGATATTATATTATATTATATTATATTAAATTATATTATATTATATTATATTATATTATATTATATTATATTATATTATATTATGTTATATTATATTATATTATATTATATTATATTATATTATATTATATTATATTATATTATATTATATTATATTATATTATATTATATTATATTATCCAATAAATTGTATACGAAAGAAGTTCGTACCAACAATTATTATTAAAAAGAAAAATGGAATTGATTTTAAGTTCGTTGGACTTAACAAAACCCCTTTTTGTTTGTGAAACTATTTTTTGGGAAAAATAAAATAGAAATAGTAATAGAATTACTAGTAGTACCAAATTGTACTATGCAATATCCAATTTTTGTGGGTCAACAATTTATGAGAAATGTCGAATTAAATGAGTAATATAAAGTCTTCAAGTCTGATAAAAATAGAAGTAAATGATAACGATTGTAAAAATTAAAAAGGAACTGATGATTATTGCGTGGGAATTAATTTAATAGGAGTTTATAATGAAAATGATTTGTTGAAGAATGAAAATATTGATTTATGTAAGTGCCAAAAAAGTTTTACAAAAATGTTTGAGGATGAATATTTGTACTGGAAACGTCCCGATATTGCTGAGTTGACTTGTCAAATGAAGTAAGTAGATAGTCAATCGAGATAAGCCTTTCCACAGCCCTACTCGGAAAATTTCCTACTCGTAGTAGGTTCAAGTTTAATACATCATAGACGAATTACTAGAGAAAGGGGTAATACGAACAACTAGATCAGAATATCCATCAGTAGTACTAGTGAAAAAAAAACGTTTAAATAAGATTACACTTAAAGATTTAAGGATTAGTGAAAAAAAAATTCATATTGTTAGATTTGAAGAGTGCATTCCACCATGTACAAATGAGTGAGGAATCTATTATACATCTTTTTTGATACCGATGGAACAATTCGAACATCTGGAGATGCATTCGAACATCGGTTTATGGAAACTAAATACCTGCATTATGTCAATCGAGTATTTAAAGATCTCATGGGCAAAGAATCTCTCAAGGGCAAAGAAGAGAATGATTTATGTACATTGGCGAAATAATGATAGCTACTCGAAAAATAGAATTAGAATTAAGATTAGACAAATGTCAGTTCTTGGAATCGCTTATTCGGTCTATGGAGAAGGTACTAAGCCGAAATTAAATTTGGCGAGCAAGACGTCCACGATTGAAAGAGAAGTTGGTACTGACATTATATGATCCCTGTGTAAGACACAGGGAAACAATTGATTTGCAAACCATGCATTTAATTCCACACACATTCATCAAATCGACTAATTTGCAGTGCGAAAATGGGGACGGCGTATTTAGTTCCACAAAAGTTCAGCACACACAATTTGAAGACGTTGCATTTGTGTTCACGTTCCCATGATCGATGGCAGACGTATGCAAGAAGTTTCAAATTACGAGCGATCAACGAGCAACCAACCCGTGAAGAACGAATTTTGTAGATCTAAGCAATTTAATTGTATAAATAGAATTAAAATTTATTGAATAAATCAGAATTAGTCAAACACTCAAACAGTTTACCAGTTCTCTGAATAGCTATCTCCCCACCAGTGGTAAGGTGGCTATTCAAATCAACAATCCCAGTTATGGAACAGAATTACATTGTGGCGCAAGTTCATTGGATTATGAAGCCATACTGTTGCAGAAAAAGCAGCTGCATTAAAATCGAAACTGTGGCAAGTTTCGAACTCGAAACATTAGCAATAACATTTGCGTAACGTAGATTTAAAACTTACTTACATGGATTAAAATTTTAAATTTTTACCCATTGTAACTCACTGACATAAACCTTGAATAAAAAACATATTTATCAATGTATTGCAAGATGGACTTTAGAGATACAAAGTTTTGAGTACAAAGTGGTTTTAAGGAACAGCACGTTGACGCTTTGAGCTGTATTCCCACCATTTCGGGCCTCGGAGAAAATATTATACATTTGAACAAAATTTATCAATTAAACAGCACAAGGATGCAGCCTTTAATAAGATTAGGGGATATCTAGACACAAAGGATACAAATGGACAAGTGGAAAGAGTAAAAAGGAGCTTTGCTACCTATATGGAGTTTTACTCAAAATCGAATTTTCTTTGAACAGTACGATACACGTACGACCCGAAGTGACCTACTTTTCGGAAAAAATTACGTCAAAGTTAAAGCTATCTATAGTGACGTTTTGCCCAAGTTGTCGGCAAAATGTATACGCTGTAAAAATCGCTTGTTACCGCTTTCGCATTTCTAAAACGCAATTTGCTCTCAACTGGGAAGTAGACTCTTTGAAGAAAGCCAGTTGGAGAGTAGACCTCTGGAGTTGTGGAAATGTGCGTCGCCAATCTCGACGTCATAAGTTCGAGTCCTTCTCTGTGAATAAATAATTTTCAAACACTAACGGTTGCTGAGAAGCTATGATGCCCTGACGCTCTACGGGCTGTTATTCGCAGATATCGTTTTGATCTTCTCTTATCGGCAAATCATTAATTGCGACGTTTAAGTCAAAACGTACCTGCAAAAAAAGTTGAACCTCTTATCAGGTCCTCTTGCACCGCTTAAAGAATATTATGAAACCTTATTATATATACTTATTTTTTATATTTGAACAAAGCAGATCGGTTGCTATGCAGGAATGGCTTTTGTTTACAAAAGAAAAACAAATACTCTACAACTTATGCCAACCATCTAGTCGGTAGCCATGACTTCGATTTTGTTTTGCACCCAGTATTAGCAAAAGTAACAGGAACTTTGAAAATTTTTACTTGCAATAAGAAGAGAATAAGGCACAAGGAAAATCCATAACCACCAAGAACTGCCAGTTGATTAAGCCCGAAGTGTACATGGTATAACCTCGAGCGGAGATGAATGTCATTGGTTGTTAATAGTGAAACAAGTATCTCCCTAGTACGACCTGTGTAAACACATATGTACCTCGTCAACCTTAAAATCGACTTCAATAAGTTCACAACGATTAATAATAATTAAATCCCCTTTCCCGCTGACAGATTTTTATTCAAACTCGATTTGTTGGGATTATGGCCAAACCAAAGGTTTGAAATTTGTTAAGTCGATTGCTTTTTCAAATTTATATTTAATTAAAACGTTACATTTCAGATTGAGAAAAAGACTAAAACGTACGTAAATGAAGTTTTTGATATATTGCAAGACCAACCTGGGGTTAAGGATATAATAGTCCTTAACCCTGCAGCGAATCCAGTTCGAAGTACCATGGAGCAACAGGCTGCAGTTGAATATGGCGGGTATTATGAAATGTTGAGTCAAAAGGTTCGGTATATATTGCAGCAGATAGATCCGGAGGATGAGCTCCTAGGACTGAGAGTGCGCACGAAATATGATGAAACTCTAATAACTCCAGATGGAAAAATAACGTTGATCGTTGTGCAGGATGCAAAAGATACAGTCCAGCCGATGTCAAAGCGGTTAGCTGATAGATCTCTATAGCTTTCAAAATATTTCTTCTTGATTCTTATGTAAATACGTTGTACGTATGAATTTACATTTTCGTGTATGTATGTTTTAGTTTTGTGATGGCATTTAGGGTCCGTTTATCGCAATTCATACAAATGCAAATCGTGCTTACGGCGTTTACGAAGATATTTCTCCGAAAAAAAAAAACTAATAGTAATAATACAGGTGGCGCTACAACTCAGCTTCTACAGTAACTACTTGTGTTGTGAGTGATATTGTTCTTTCACGAGTGGAAGGGATCTACAGTTTTAAGCCGACTTCTAATGGCCAAGTTTGAGAAGCTTATTCTAGACAGTTATACTCTTTCAGGATTGTTTGTAACTGGATAGAGGTGCTGCAGTGATAATTATTTTTGTTGTACAGACCCGACATCGAACCTAGATGCCGAGGTTCAAGTGCATCGACGCACATACTCACAACGCCACGGGCCACCACTAATAGTTAAATTAAAATTTAATTTTGTTTTTACAAACTAAATAAAATAAAATATTTAAAACACTATACATAATTTGTCTACTTTAACAATGTCGATGTAATAAGAAAAGACAAATATAAAAAATATTGAAATAGTCTTAATATTTTAAACAGAACAAGAAGTACTTTTTGAAATAATGTGGAAATATATTTAAAAGCGTATGTCTAAAAAAAACAGTATTTTACATAATTCCAAAATTTTTCTTCATACATATATCAAGAATTTCTTCTATTGAATCTACTAAAACGTTCATCTTGATGAGATGGGAGATCAGCCAACGCCTGATTTTTAGATATTCATTCACATGGAATGAATGCTGGTGGATCAGAATAGTGGGCGGTCGGTGTTGTTAGGGAAGAAGTTGAGTTAGGGAGGAAATTAAGTTTGGACCAGATTTGTGGTGTTTTAAGTCTCAGGGCTGTACTGGCGGTTATATGTTTGCCAGGAATATATCTATTGGCGGGAGTAGTATGTAAAGTACGTCTAACGGAGTGCTTTTCAGTGCCTCACTCTGTCCCAGTCTCTGTATCGATACAGTGTTTCCACACATTGTGAGGAGGGTCAATATGGGGGATATTGTATTTCGTTTTTGTGGGTGAGAGTACACCTGCTTGTGGGCCTTCTTTGTTAACTTCTCTATAGATACTAGCATTGGACAGTGGAACGGTTTGTCTGATATGCTTATATATTTGATGAAACTTGCAGAAGTGAAGAAGAAGAAAAATAATATCAAGAGGGACGCGTTATTGCAGATTTATTGTTATGTTATCCATTTAATAAAATAAAAAAAAAAATCTTTTTTCAATTAGCGATTTTTTTTCTAATTTTTTCCTCTGAAACCTACCAGATATTGGTTAATACAAAACCCATAACCACCACAAAGTCTATTAGCTCAGTTTATCCAAATATTTTTTTTGCAGACTGTAGACACATCCTATAAAACATACAATTATTATCATAATGTTGGCAATGCTACACATAGAATATAGCTTTTAAATAAATCTGAAAACATGTAATAGAGCAGTATGGCGAGAGTCGACCTTGCATACGTCTCTGTCATATACTCTTCTCACGCCTGACTGCGATGTCTATATATGAAAGTGATGCACATATGTCACCTGTCATAGACTTCGTCGATGGGTTTGGCAGAAAAATAAAACAAACGACCTGGAGTGCAAAGAGATTTTAGTTCCGTATTGTGTTTTGTCGTTTTAAATTCACCTTTGTGTATTTAAGAGCATGAAATTCGTCGAGTCTCTTTGAGACTATGTAGACTTTCGCACTCTCTTTAGTTCTTCAAATAATCAATTTCAGAATATTTGATTCGGTTCGTCATTGTCGGTGGCCAAAGTTGTTCCGTATCACGATTCACGTTCTTGCCCGTTTTATCGAACTGCAGCAGCAGTAGGTAGGAGAATAACTTGCCGTCAACTACGATTAGGTCTGTTTGGTTGGTGGTACTTTCATTCGGTATCTTCCATTCGGTGTGCGTTGTGTTGTGTTGTGCTGTAGAAATATAAATTGTCTTACTACACTATTCTTCCGGTTTAGTTTAATTTGTTTTTCTATTTTTTGCTTTCTTGACTCTTCCATTGGGTGCACTGTAAACCAATTAAAGCGGCGGTCCGTTCGTGTGATTAACGCTACGGTTTTAGAATATAAATCAGTTGGCTCGGTGCAGGTGTAACACCCAAGAGAAAAATCTTCTGCAGCAGAGGTGGTTTTCAATGAATTGAAGCGCCAGTGAATTTATGGTATGAAGTGCGTACATATCTAAAAAGATCTGAAAGAAAATAAAAATTAAACAAATATTGCTTGTGCTTTTTAAGAAAATAAATTGGTGCGGCTCTACACTGATTGTTTGCGTTTTTTGTTCGGTAGTTCTTGATTCGATTTACCAAGTCGGCATCGTTGTGAGGTGAAGATATATACATACATATTTTGAGAATTTTTGCGTTTGTTATTTTTTCTTTTTTTCAACTGAAGTTCAGTTCAGTATTTTGCATAACATCAAATAAACAGTAAATCATGACTCGGAGTATAGCTGCGTATTCCAATTGAATTCCTTTCCATTAAAGGTAAGTTAATTTCATCTGCACTGTTTTCTGAAGACATTTTTGTCTGCCCGGGTTTTGGTTGAGAAAAAAAATCGAAGAAAACCTTTTATTCTTGCTCCACATCTCTTCTTCCTTCAGCTAGCAAACGCATGTACAGTGGAGTTACCAGGTCTGATTTCAGGTATTTTAGTCTGCAATGTATGCACTACATTTTTGTCAGCTTCTTGAAACATCCGCAGAGTTGAGTAGTATCGCTGAGTCTAATCAATTATTTAGAATTCTTCACCTAAACTCACTGAATTATGTAACGCTTATGATGATATGCCGATGGGCATTGGAATTGATAACCTGCGTTGAAGGTTATTATTTTTGGTTTCAGTTGTATTCAACGTTTTTATTCCTGAAGCAGATGCAGTTAGTATTGTCAAATTTAAATGTATTTGCATATTCAAATATGTATACACGTTATTAAATTGGTGTGCGTGGGCATGTGTGGTCCTGACAGGTGTAATTTCCTTTTTTGGCCAGGGTTTAGTTATTATTGTTGAATGTGTGGACTTATCTTTAGTGCGATTAACATTTTTGGTGGGCTGGAACAGGTTGAGGAATTGCATTTTTTTATTATTCAGGTACCCGTACTTGGCTAAATGTCTGATTCCCCATTGCAAACATAATTCTACTCTAGACAGAGTAATTATCATCTTTGGCGATCGTTGGCGACTATAAGCCTGACATTGGTTAGCAACTATATTGATATCAATGAAACCATAGTTGTTCGATACCCCGAGTTGTTAAGATTATAATTTAATTACTTAAGACATTATTTATAACTAGTCAATCTATACCCTACTTTATCCTTCTGAGCAATGATGTATGATCTGCGAAATAGTACCCTGTTTTAAGTAAAGTAGTAGTAGTAGAGAAAATTAATTTTGATTACAATTTTCCTTTGAGAATGGACATGCATACATACATAGTTGATAGATTTCAGTTGATTTTTTCTGGCTATTGTACTACAAATGGGATGTTAGTCATAATAATAATATACCGGACCAATAGGAAAATAACATTTTCATGGAGTAAATAAAAGAAAATAAATAATCCATCAAACAATAAGAAATAAGAAGTTGATGGTATTCATTCTATGAGTTCAGTATTGTTAAGAATAGAGTTCCTTATTCCTTATTTTGCATTGAAATGGTATGATCTAGCAAAGGCAATTTGCGTGTCAACAAATTGTTTAAATGGCACAAGGCTCAATGAGATTCCTACGAAAAAGGTCATGATTTGGTGTTGACAAACTGAAGTCACCGTCCAATAGAAAGTGAAAAATCGAATCAATCGCTCCATAATAAATTGTGATGTGGTTTAAGCTGGTTGCACACAATTACAATTAATCGCAATATACTTTTAATTGTATTCAACAAATTGTTTTTATCGGGCAGTCGGGCATTTAGTCACTCTCAACGCACTTGAACTTCTTCTAAGGTGATGAACTGTGGGAGGTCTGAAGCAACAAACCGATGACTGTCCATGAGGACATTTAAAGCACAAGGGCTTAGGATTGTATTTTGAACGCCTCAACATGGGCTAAATACATTAAATTATAAAGAAATAATCAAGAATTTGAGCATGGTACATATTCGAAAAGCCAATCAAAAATTCATAAAAACGCACTCTGGCAATGCTCCACTCCCTCATTATTTCAATGTATAGCCCTTATTCTCCGTGGGGGTGAATGAAAGATTTCAGAACTCAATCTTAACTGCAGTGCGCAAAAGTATAACGAACTGACTGCTCTTGAACAGAATATGTTTGTATTTCGCGTAGCTTTTTAGTTTGTTGTGACATTTGAGACAAATGGAGACACGCGACCTAACCGGAACGGGGCGCAGCCGTTTTTTGGTGAACATTGTCTTATTTTGTTCAATATTTACAAACATGTAACAAACGATAAACCTCTATATATGCTCAGTATTTCTGAATTCCATTTAAATTTATTTGTTTTTCTTCGCTATGCATAATGTCGGCGCTTTTGATAGGATAAATGGGATAAGGGAAAGTGATAAAAATGCGATTTTGGTTACGGTCATGTGCCAGACTCAACACACGGGTTTTAAAGGTATGGTGTCATATCAATCTTGTAATTTGAATTTATGTACATGTTTATGCGTTCAGAAATAACTAAGAAAATTAATTTTGTACTATTCGTGCTGCTTTATATTGCATTCCTTGTGCCACCCAGTGAAGCGAAAAGTAGATCTTAGCCTTAATTGACGAATGGATTCACTAAGCATAAAAATTATGATGATAAATCAGGATCTTTATCTTTTCCAACGTAAACGTTTTGCTTAGTCGATGTGTATATGCATGGCGAATTTTAAGTATTTGTTATGCTTTAAATTAGTCTTTATTCAGTTTTTGTTAGTTTATTTTAATTCCATATCTTTAATCACTCACTTTCTTATTATAAATTAGTATGAGACAAAATCAAATCTTTACACATTTTTGTTGATCACACAACAAATTGTTCACATTCAATTGTGTACCTAGTCGGCAATGTAGGAGAACTACGCCCCACAAAAACCAAAATCCTCTTGACCAAATATTGGATATCTTTTTCCACTTCAGAAAAGTGGGGTCGTTTCTCGAAGATATAAATTATTTTAATTTCGAAAGCAAATGTGTATACTTCTGTAGTTTTTTGAATCCTTTCGGGAAAAAACCAAATTAAAACAAAATTTGAACTTGAGATATTACCGAAGATAGTTTAAATATACTTATAAAAGATTACACATTTTTTTCATTCTATTTCCGAACTGTCAAGCTGGGGTTGCACTAAGAAACAAAAATAGTCCACAATGACCATGACCAAACAAAACTGATATTCGGATGAAATACCAAATTCTGCTTACTGTGTGAAAATTCTTTCTGTCCACGTTTAATTTGTTATACAATATGTAAAACTCAAGTCACCAACAACACAGACGTGTGCGGTTTGGTTTCCATTATGTTCGAAGAACTCATTCAACTCTTAACATGGTTCTAAAATGGTTCTAAAATGGTTCTTAACATGGTTCTAAAGAGAAGCTTATTTTACCTGATTGATTTATACTAATAATCCAATGTTCAGATTTAAACTTAATTTTTATTGCGAGAAATCACATTTTATAATTTATAGCTATTGCTTTCACCAAAATTGTCTTTATTGTATTACATATATAAGTATTAACATCTACTTTCAGCTGCATAGGAACATTATCAGTCAGAACTTCTATATTTATACACTGCTTAATTTTAGTTTAACTGATTCAAATTGTAGCTTCTTTAAATATACAAAGATGTCATATTATTAGTATAAAGGCCCAAATCGCTAAGCTTCAATATATGCATTTATTGACTGAATCCTCTGTATTTTGTGTTTGTTCTAACATGTGTCTTCAATTTTACTAAACTCACTTGGTTCATGATTAAAGCCTTTGCATTTATAGCACCCTTTATATCTACCCTATAAAACTCACTGCAGCACTCGAATCGGCCATTTACTTTTTTTTAATTTCGGAGTTATGTAAATTGTGCAATAGTATATTAGACTTATTTATAACGTTGAGCTGTTTAAATAAATAAAAAAAATATATGGTATATATGATATCGGTATCAATGATTACGCTATATTAGTTGCTAATCTTTCCGTTCCAAAGAATTTTGTGAGTCTCACATCATTCCAATACTTCCAATACTAAAATTACATGTTATAATATTCCTAGTTTTAGTTTTATTCTGCACTTTCTCTTTGTAGTACAACTTTGAACTACTTTGCGTTTCACAATAAGTGGTAACAATCCTAATTTCACTGATCGCAAGACGCGGCTCATTTGTATAGCCTTTAACGCCTCACATAAAAGTGTCGACTTCTGTGATCTCTCGTTCGATCACGGCCATCAAACCAGTCTAGGAACAGGCAAATTTGGTACCATCTAAGTAGCTGACTGACTTATTACTTGAATAATTCTTGCAGAAAATAAGTTAAGGTCCCTTCACACGCAATCACGAGAGATTGCTGTATGAAATATCCAGGTAGGTATTGAACTGTATATACATAGTTCATCATTTTTTATGCAGATCAACGGCTTTAAATACCCTCGAAGTTTAGAGGAGTCTTCTATTCCATTCCCGAAATTAAAAGTAAGATTTCCATAGCAACAAATACAGTGTTGATGAGGCATTTGCCTCATCTATTCAAATAAGTCTTTCAATTCAACAATCAGTCAAAAATACAATTTTTAACGCAATCCACCTCAAAATTTCGAGTACCTTGCACTATGAGCGGGGATCGTAAACAAACTGATTTATTTTAGTCCAATCAATAATTGATTTTGTTCACCGATCAATCTGTAAGTTTTGATCTTGCGTAAATCTACACATGTATGTTGTATGTTATAATGAAAAATCAGCTGTCATCCACATAGCCATTTAACATAGTTTTGCGAATGCAAGGAATATTGTATGTTTTTTGGATCTTAAAATGGGCAGTAACAAATAATATTATAAATATTGTTCGTTGCTGTTAATAATAATAACACAAAATACATGGCATGTATAATTGCAGTCATAGCAATTCCACATTAATATTAATTTGTTTCGATTTATTAAAAAATAACTTAGTCAACAAATATAACAATTTATCTTTCCTGGTTGAATTGCATAGAACAAAGGACTCTATGTGCTATTCTATAATCAAAGCCAATTAAATTGGATATTCATCAATAGTTTACGAAGCTTGCGTTTTGTCTTATCATGGCTAATATTTCCACTATGTGCGGGTCAGTAAATTAGCATTCATCACAAAGCCATGGAAAAAATGCACATAACTTTTTTTGGTTAGGAAAAACTTTTGGATGTGTGATTGGAGCAGAAACAATCACGGAATATTGGCTATTATTTCTTGGTATATTAATTATAAACCCTTCGGTCAGTAGAAGAAATTGCAATCATCCCTCATCATCTTACCCTTGTTTGCTTTGTCTTCGATATTCATTCCGGAATGATTTACCTATATAAACTTGCTTTTGGACCTTTGAGTCCATCGGATGTATTAATGTTGCAGTAGGTAGTCTATTTTCTTTGCTCCTGGCAGTAAGTTTGGCAGAACCCGAGAAGTAGAAATTAGAGCATTCACCTAATCATAGAGGAAAAGTTTGTACTTTATCCTTCCCTTGTTTTCGTTACACAAACAGGTATAGTACTGTTGAACCAAGAGGGTGGGTCGGTGGTTGTTTCGGTGGGTGAGGATGGTCAGAATAAAAGCGCTCTTTAAGCGAAGAATACATCGTACACCACTTCTTCCGCTTCTTAGAGATATACAGTTGAACGAAATGCGCTTGAAAATAATAAAAGTGTACGGGATTTGCTAGACTAGCGGTCAACTAACTTTTTTAAAGAAAGCTATGGTGCTTTAATCGTGTTGGATATCTGGGAAACGGATGTCCTTTTGTTTATTCATGAATTTCAAAATTTTTTCTTTTGCTGTATCCAATTATGGAACAAAAATAAACATGGAATAATGATCTATTTAAATGATGCGGATAAATTTGACAAAAGTGACACATTTAGATTATTAGCAGTTCATTGAACATCTAAGCAATGAATTGGTCATTGAAGTTAAATAATTGCGGCCAAACTCACTTTCTGTTTTCTTTGTTAATCTGGGTGGTTATATTTTTCGGCGTGGTCAACATTTTACACAAAGGTTGTATTTATGGACGATTTTTTAATACTGCAAGACTGCAAAAACGCTGAAGCGTATTTGGGACTTTTATAAAGACGAAAAGTACCTACAATTTTCTTTTCGGGCGATTTTCCCCCAAAGTAAATTTTATCATTAAATGTTATTTGAAGTATACATAAAGCTTCCTTACAACAATCCAGGAGGATACGCCTGTATCCAGTCATCAAGGCCAAGCTGTCCGCGATGACTTGGTCTATATACCGGAGGTTTGGACTACATCAACATCCTTGTACAACTAGTAGAGTTCGCGGTTGTGTTTTCTCCTCAATTCGAATCGTATATACGACGTAGAATTTTTCTTTCGAAGGTACCAAGAATCAGTTCTGCTGTTTTGCTTAGCGTCCGTCTTTTGACTCCATAGAGCAGGAGTGGCAAGATAAGAGAAACTCGCTGGTCTTCTCCAGGACTTACCTTAGTGTTATCTATGGACATTTGCCGCACTGGTACGTGCCTATTTGTGCTGTGCAAAACGTTTTAGACGTACACATAGCACGCTGAATGGGATTTTGTAGGCAATGTTAAGCAGGGATTTAGCTCTGCAGTTGTTGCAAGTGGTATGATCGCCTTTTTTTGGACGGGTGTATGGGGCTAATGGAGCTGGGCATGCATTAGTTCTCCCAAATTTGGCAAATGATCTGGTGCATTCTTCCTACCAGAACATTGCCACTTCTTTGACTGGAAATGAGATTTCGTGATTCCCTACCAACCCCTCCTGGCCAGGCCCTAAACAGCTGTTGGAAGTGCTGCTTTAACACATCCACTTTTCCCTGTGGGACCCTAACTAGATTACTCTCGCGATTTCGAAGATCCTGGGTGCCTTTCTTAAAGCCTGAGGCCAGGCTTTTGGCTTATTTATGTAAGTGTACTTATCGATATCCGTGATCTGGGAGGTTGCGAGGGACCTTTTCTTCAGGCTTAGAAGTTTTTCTCCCCCCTTTCTCTAGTCCGGTAGTCCTCCTGCGCTGCTCTTGTTTTCCTTTGCAGCGCTTTTTGGTACGCCTTGTCGGTTGCACGTTTTTTCTGCTCACACTCGCCGTCATACCACAGGTTTCGGGGTATGGTAGGTAGCCTAGGGTGGATTCTGCTACATCTTTGATGGCCGACAATCAATCTCTCACGTAATTGCTCTACGTTGGTTCTGGCAATCTCCGGTGTGCTGGTGCAGCTTTCTGACATTTGCAAGTCGAGCACTGAATCTTGATTCGACAAGAAAATGAAAGCAAACGTTTGCCCCTGAATATTCGCACAGTCAGGATACTTGACACGTGTCTTCCGTCAATGAGCACATGGTCGACTTGATTGGCTGTTCATCCGGAGATCGCCAGATTGCTGTGTGGATTTTTTGCTAGGGAACGTTGTGCTACTTATGACCATATTACGGCTCGTCGCTGTGATATGTCAGTGAGTCGGAAGCCGTTACCTATTGTCGTGTAGTGGAGGCTGTAGTTTCCGATTTTGACATCGTACTCCGGACAGGCTCCTTAGGCACCGTCCAACAGGTCGTAATAGTCCTCTTTGACAGAGTCTTGACCTTCGTCGATAGGGGCGTGTGCACATATAAGGCTTACGTTGTAGAATCTGCCTTGGATGCGGATCACAGCCAAGCGATCGCTTATTGGTTTAAAATCGATTAACCGGGTGTTAAAAAGGAAGTCGTCACGCCCGAACTCGTAGATATAAATATTGGACAATGGCAGCATACAAGAGTTTGATGTGGCTAAGCATGTGCGCATCTCAAATGACCGTGTACACTACTATACGTATATAAGAAAAACTGAATTTTCAAAGAATCTTTTTTTAAAAAAACAACGGATATAAAAAAAAGTTTTCTAATAAGCAATATACAAGTCTCAGAAAATGTATTCTTCATTAGTTAAATAAACTAATGATTTAAAAAAACAAATCACAGCAGTAATAACTTTGTATATAATGAAAATGTGCATGGAGGTATATATAAAAAAATATAATAAAAAACAGTATTAAATAACATATGATGAAACTTGAAAATAATGAAACTTGTTTTCTTGTGAATAAGCATCTTAAAGAGGATTTCTCCAGCTGTATCCAAACAGGATCCCGACCAATTTTGTGTAATCCTTGTTTATAAGCTATGATTCGTCTATCGCATCAAAACGAGCACTCCGCCAAAGAAAACAAAACAATCTCTGTATTTTTCTTCAACTAGTTCCCTTCCTTATGGCTTGTGTGTTCATTATTGTTGTCGGTGAAAATGATATCCGGAACTTCAATTTCTTGAGAGTTTTTAGAAACGCAAGCCTTTTTTAAAGTAACTCGAAATGGTATGCGGTGTCACAAGTCAGTAACATCGATTTGTAACTATTAAGCTAAAAACAGATTGATGTCTCGAAGCTTTACATACGAAAGCACTTTATACATTAAGCCTTAAACGAGTGAATGATAACTGGAAGAAAACATACATTTCACATTTAATGAAGTGACCCATCACTGGGTCAGTAGCCGGAAAATCTGGATTTTAAACATGGCATTTTTATGTTAAAAACAGGTTTTATTCTTGAGTTTTTCGTTCTAGCAAATGCCCAATATTAAAGCGTCTAAGGGTTGTAAAATGCTTGTAGTATTTGCAGAAAAAAGACATATTTCAATATTTTACTTTGTGTTTCTTTGTTTGAGCTATTAATGTTAAAGTTTGGTTGAAGTTTGATTAGGTATTGTATGTACAGTATAAAACAAATCGCTTCGTTATGTTTCTTGAGAAGGTTTTTGCAGTACAAAATCACATGGTTTGTTTAAGAGAAAAATTCTTATAAGCGTTTTTTTTTCATATTACACATTTGGTACATTGTTCTTTGGCATGTACATATGCATGCTTAAAGAAGTGTGTTAATTTGTCTAATAATTCGCATTTATTTTCATTTTATTAATTACATTACATACACATTCATTTTACATATTATATTACTTTTTAAATAAGCACAGTTGGTTTGATCGTGCTCACATTACGACGATGTGCTATACCTGCTTAGAAAAGTTGCGCAAGAGTATAATATTATAATATTATAATGAAGATGTTTTCGCAAAGTGCAAGACAGGAAATGAAAGTATTAAATGAAAGTGAAAGAAAGTATATTTTCTCTCATGTATTGTTATAAACTTAAGATTAAATTACCTACATATCACGAGGGGTAATTTTTCAACATATATCGCAAATACACTTTGAACCTAACCTGTCACATGTTAATGAAAGCTATCCAGCGCTTGCGTTTATTTCTCTATTCTTATTGCGTGATACGTATTATTTGAGTTCGTGGAAAATTGCACATAATTATCTAGAGTATATTTGAATGTAATTGTACTAGAAAGAACAGTTATATCCTATAGCCAACGTGATGGCTAATGTTTTGGTTCATGCAGTCAAAATGGTTACAGCCATGCGGAAGCCTCTTGATTGATATGATAAAATTTGACAAGAAGTCAGTCTTTTAGCATCTTTTAGGCATGACAAAATTGAGTAATTGGTAAGAGGTGTACATGTACCATAAAGGCTTAATTACCATAGTTACATAACTGATTAAAGCATTGGGCGAATCATTTTCTTGCGCTCTTGGTTTGCATGTCCTGTTACTCAGAATAATTTCAATTTGTTGTTCCCAGTGCCTCAAGTCTTATGACACTTCCAGATAGCATTGTCGTAATAAGTAGGGCTCGCTAGAGCTTTATGTGTAATCAATAGGCTAGGCTGAAACCCATCTGAATTTAATTTTTTGACGTCGTATTCTCCGGGTAGGCCATTTGTCTATGATCTTTCAATGTTTTCGAATAAAACAATTTTTATTTTGCGTTGTCCTCTCAAATTTTCAGTGAAAGACAAAGATCCATCGTTAAATATAATAGATCTAACAAAACCAGATTTTTTGCCAGATAAAGAAATAAATTAAAAATAAATCACAATTAAAAAATCTTCTGCCTCAAAAACGTATAAATGTCTATTCTAAACGCTGCATGAGATTTATATCAGATAGAAATGTCCACCTACCGCCAATTTTGTTGTTCAAATAACACAGCTTGGGAATTCCTTCCTTAATCACTTTCCAGCCTTTCAGTCCATTTGCGGTTTTTTTTATATTCCTTATCACACAAAACGGTTTTGTTTGAATTTTAGCGCGATGAGTTGTAGCAATGTAATCTTTGGATTAAATACCATAATCTGACGCATATTATTTAACTGTCTACACACATTTGACTTGTTAACATTAAAAAAATCGTAATATAATATTTTTATCTCATGGATTATCAGAGATTATTTTATTTGGAGTTAATTAAAAACGTTAAAATAATTAATATGTGTGCTTTGATTTGGTGGTGTGTGCTTTCGTTACATAAGACATGAACAAAATCGGATCTATGCTCGGTTAATTTTATTTCAGTTGATGCTAGAAGTGAAAATAATACTTGCAATGCCATGTTCTTATAATATGATTTTTTTTGTTTCCTTCACGTGATGATATGCTTATGGTTAGGGTGGGTAATGAAATCGTGGCATTAATGACATTAATTTCATATATGAATTATTGATATACCACAAGGCTGACTAAAATTAAACCACAAATTTACTTATTAGAAACCACAATCTCTCCATAAATTCTTTTCCTTTCGTCATTTGTAATCTCTTCGCATCAATTGAGAATAGTAGGTGCACGTTTAAGAACATTGAAAATGTGCGTTATTTTGATTTGTCCAGAGATGAATAGACTGCACCGCTGGCCTTCCACCAGAGTTTGGTACCATAATTTGGGAGTCCCTCACTAAAAACCATGTTTTTATTTACAGATGTTATTGAGTTGATAGATACTTGAAAACTGAAACAAGACGTCAATTACTCAGAATAACCATGAAATCTGATAGAGTTTGCCGGTCGATTCAAATATTTACAAAAAAAAAAAAAAAAATAATCCCTTGCAAACAATCCACAGTTCCAAAAAAGATAATACTCAGATCGAAATATTTCTCTTAGTCGATGTATTCCTCAATATTAGTACACATTTGTATATGACCAATGCACTCCTTGGATTCTTAGATCTCATAACGACAGGTTCATCCATATGAGTACATGAGTCTAAGACATAGATTTAATCATGATAGATGTGCGTGCATTCCACCTGAACTATAAAGGATATAAACAATGTAAATTTATTCACGTCGAACTTGCATTCATTTCGAATTAATGCGGAATTAAATGTTATTGATTAGAGATTATCTTTTCCTTAAACTGCAAGTACCACCTGAATAGGTACTGTTTAACTGATTTGGCTTCTCTGTATTATTTGAAAGCCCTTAAATAAGTGTTGGTATAAGGGGAAACGTAAAGCCAATCAAGGTAATCCCGTGATTTCTATTGATTTCATGAACCTACACATTTTAGATACTTTTTTCACATGGTTACTCATCGAATGTTGTTTTTGTCTGCCATTTAAAAAATACAACACGAGGACAGTTCATTGTCATGTCAAAGTAATCCAATCCAATGTCGACCCGCTTGAGTGGTTATCGATTTTTGTCACAGACCCTTTTCTAAGCTCATCGCTGCCACTTTTTTTTGTTGTTTAATGCTTGGCTACACTTGGAAAAATTTAATACTCGAAATAACAAAAGGCATTTTTATGGGGTTTCTCCAATGTCTTTATATCGATTCAATGTATTAATAAGGGTACGTTAAATACAGTAGTGGACACCTCTGCCATGTTTTGTAACGTCAGTATTATGCATATGCGCAAGTCTGATTGTAACAAAATATCGATAAGGTACTTATGGCGAATGTTTTCTAGCAATCGATGGATTTTAACTTCTATTCATTTTATAAGTATAATCCTCAATTTGTATGCGTATGTATTATACGCTTTCCTGCAGAAGTAGCCAAGCTTGGTCAATTTTGCAACAGCTTGGAAGGTCTTTAATCAGAAAGGCTGGGCTTGGTTTTAAAGCCAAATTTGCTGTTTTTATCTCAGTATTCCAACTCATGACCATGGGCATGAAATTTGGATAGTGACTGAAAGAATAAGATCGCGAATAAAAGATGGCGCGATGATTTTTCGGCAGAGTGGTTACGTAATAAATATTGAATTCTATTGGTGGGAGTTTATAACTTTGGTTATAAACTGACCGTGATTCAGAATGTCAAAATGCTTAAAGTCAATATGTGTTTCTATATAAGGCCAACAGCCTGCCCGATGTTTTCAATCGTTTTATCATTTTGTCCGAATTTTCTTAATTAATTCTGTTAAACAAAATGTGTTGCTTTTTTGAAAGACTATAATTTCATATTCGTATCGCGTAAATTGGGTAGCATCTTGTCTTTGAAATCTGTGAATGGAATATTAATCACGTTTTACCTGCCAAAATTATGAGTTATGCACTGTTCGGGAATAAAAAAAACTGAGGATGTGGCGAACCCTATGTTTGACATTCAAGCGGGATGGCCGCAAATTGTGTCACATCCACTTGGAAGACGGATTGTTCCGAATTTTGTAATTTAGGAATCTGACATGAAGTTTGCATAACAAATACAATTCTTACAAGTATTTTCTAACAAAATTAATAATATTGACTGTGATCGTTTGAAAAAAGAAAACCATTGTGTATTGTATCTGCCAAATTGAAACACCATACATAAAGACAACATACATATACAGCGATAATAGCTGAAGTACGCTTTCAGCAGACAATGCGGTAGCACTCGATGGAATAACAAAATTAATTAATTTAAAATAAAATTAACTAATTATAATATGGTGATTAAGACTCGTCGAATCTTGAAACACATGCTATTAAGTCGACTTTCTGAATGCGACAAGCGTCGCATTTTCACGGGATGCCAAAATTACTAATAATCGACTTAGTAGATGGTTTTGTATGGAACATTGGAGAATGCCAAAATATGTTAAACAAAAAATTCGAATTGGGGAGAAATTCAACTTAGGGAGAATCCAATATGGTACCATTTGAATATACAGTCAATTCTCAAAATGTGTGAAAATGTCTCAAATGATGTGATGAATGATGATGATGCCAGATTCTGAATCTGAAGCTTCCAGATTTTGGAGCAATAGATTATACTTAGCACTGGATAGCTATGCAACGTATTCCACTTTAGTTGGGTCAGGCATGCGTCTATCTTACATCAGAAGTTGAAGAATTCGGCGAATGTCATCAGACAAATCTATATCATAAATAATGAGTTAAGGTGGAAACTGCTTTTGCTCCAAAGCTAACTCTCTATATATGAGCATGTCGACTTTCCAAATAATAAATGTATTTCACTGTACGAGTTTTGTTGTTTATTTTCTTCTTTAGTGTCGCTGAATAATATCTACGTCTACGTCATTAGTCTCAAATTCAGTGTTAATTGGATCACTAAAATGAAATCATCAACATCTTAGCACCTAAACATTTGTCAACTTTAAACCAGTCAGTGTTTAGACATAAAATTTCATCACTCACATTGATTGTCAAAACAAAAAAAAATCATATCCACATCCCACCGAACCATACGATTCACAAGACTTGCTAAATTATCTAGACATAAAATGTTTTCTGCGTAAATCTAACACCCCTACATAGTCTACACAACTCATTGATGAGAAATGACATCATCTACTTGTTGCCCCGGCTTTTTTTCTTGAACAAAAACCACTTACCTTTTAATAGCCAAGCAAAGTCCATACACGAAAAGGAGACTTGGAGACCGCACAGTAGAGCCAATATGCCATTAGGTCAAGTTAAATGTTGGAATTCAAAATGTAAAGCTCTCTTTAGTGCAGTCTGTTTTTCAATTAAAAATTCACAAACACGAAGAGAAACAAAAATTCGAAACAAAAGAATACTAAACGATTGAAAATACCAAGATGACAACGCTTGCAAACACCTTGACACCGAGCAATAAAGCAGAATATTTTTGTTTCGAAATTAAAATAACTTGGTGACATCATTATTGCTTCCTTACCGCTCACCGCACACCGCACTCGGCATGGTCGCACAAGGCGTCAGAATCAAAATTAAAATGACAACAACAAGACTGCCGCTTGTCACAGCGATTGCTGTTCCATCTGAAATAAATAAATTATTTGTTTTCTTGCCAAAGCAGCAGCTCGCTAATCGTTTATACTAATGTTGTCTGGCAGTGAAAAGCACTGTGTGGTTTTGTTTGTTGTTACAACGTTTTGGAGAGTTTGTTATCTTCTCATAGCTTTTGTATTAAATTATTTGACTAGTATTTAAGTTGGAATTTGTATGTTGACGTGCAAAAATGTTGGACTATGGACTATTGCGTGATTTGCAAGAAAAATGTAAGTTAAAAAAGTACAAAATCGGCATTTCTCCAGAGATAAACCGAAGGTTATCATAACAGCATCGAGTTATGCTAACAACATACTAGTACTTTTGCACATGCTACATTTTCTCGCGAAACCTAGAATCTTCATTCATCAATCCGAATATGACGTATATAAATACCATAGTTTTAACGCCACGAAGGGTGTTTGTTTCTAATGCTTGAATGGGTCTCGGTTACTGATTGTGGAGTTTCTAAAAGAATCTAAATGGTCTAGATTGCATCGATAAGAAGTTATGTCTACGTAAGTTCAGTGCTATATAACAGGTGATTCTAGCAGATGATAACGGACACTTACTTCGGACTCAGACTTGAAGATATTTTTTCGCACATGATTTCGTGCTGATGTATTATGTACCATAACGGCCTTAAGAATGAAGTTGTGGAAAATTAGCTAAATTGTTTATCCAACTCCGAGACCTCTCTTTCGGTTGCCGGAAGTTTGGTTAGAAACTATATAGTCAGTAGACTGCCTCCAGGCACGCTGAACTTATTAATTTGACCCATTGACAAAGCAAGGTCCACCTTGTTGACCAGCAACAGTCTAATTGGTAAAATTGGAGTGTCAACCTCAAACTAAGTCACAGACATCACCAGACCAATACTGACGTACGTTGCACCAGTCTGATGGCATAATACAAAACAAACAACTGCACCAGCCAAGCTAAACTTTACAAAGACTAAGTTGTATCAGCATCAATGGGGCAACGAGAATAACCCGCACAGCAATAACAGAAGTCAGCACAAACATCCCACCCCTCCATCACAGAAGTTGACTCGAATCACAGGCTTATCCACCCTGACATTCTCACCGAACTGAACAGGAAATCCTGGATACCAGGTCAGACCAGACCGAGTAGTCAGAAAAGGATCCGCACCATTATTCATGACCATTCTGCGGCATACCCGTCACCACCGCTAAGAGATGCCTAAACAAATTGTTTAGGGACATGCCCAATCATTACTGGACACACACGGTAACAGGCAAACCAAAATGTTCCTACCAATTACATATTTCTCTTTGTAGAACGAGTCAGAAAAAGTCATTGGTATCTAGGCGGACACTATCTTGAAGTGGACAAAATTGCCATCTGTTAGCTCAAAAATAGACTAGTTTCATGATGAACTCAGGCTTTCTGTGTGAACTATTATTACGTGGGAAATCACAATAGGTCCATCTGAGACCGCAGTGCTCAGGTGATACACGCCTTCTAATTAATTTGGAAAGCAAATCCATTGTAATACGCATAGTCAGACTACTACCACTGATCGATAACTTCAGTGATAGTGCCGTTTCCAACGCCCAATGTTGAATGGATCAGATTTGAGTCAAAACCAGGTAAAAGCTTAAATAATATAAAAACTTATAAAAAGAAAAGTGGCTACAAATCCTTTTTTCTGTTTCTGGAAATTCAAGGCGCTTAGGAAAATCTAAAAATAGCCACTCGTCTAAAGGCAACATGTGATGGGTATCTCACATAACTCGCAGCTGCAATAACACTGATGAATAACACTGAGAAGGAAACCTTACCACACGGCGATCGGTTGGTAGACAACTCATTTACATGGGTATTAGGTAACTTATATCCTTCATAAAATCCTCAGGGAGGTTTTAGGGATATCCCCCCCCCACTATATAAAGCTACTACCTACCATGGTTTCAAGGTACATAGGTAGTAGGCCTTCACTTAGCTCAAGGTGTTGTGGGCTAAACCAGAGTTTCAGTCTCGCCAAGGCGGTTGACGAAGCGGACCTTTCATGTTTGGGCCTGATTTGCTTTCTGCTCACTTCACCACTGACAATTGGTTTGCTCATATCGGTCCTCAAATGGATGTGAGTCTAATGTCAGAACCGTGACAAAGTGACAGTCTGCTCTGGATTATGTACAGAAAAAGGTTGCAGAAAATATGACGAGTAGGAAAATAATGGTAAAAAGCTTTTTTTGTTGTTTTTAAGTGTCTGAAATTTTCTTCATCTGTTTCTGTTGGCATACATATTCCCGCATTGACTTATTTGACTTACACCATGATACGATATTACAAACTCAACAATAGATGTGAGCATTAAAATAATCAAGCGATTTATCCCGTAGACATAAGATCATCAAAACAGTTAATGGCATTACATGTGCGCAAATAACCGTGGTAATCGAGATACACACGTAAACATTCCCTCGATATTGTTTATTTGAGGCTCCTTTATTGCCCACTGCACTGCTGCCATTCCTTTGATGCGTAATTGTGATCCTAATCCAGTGAATTAAAGCTACGTTACTTGTTTTCTCCTACAACTTTTGTAGTAAAACATTTAGGGGAACCCCCTATTTGGACGGTTCCACTAAGGTAACTCAATAGTGTGCGGTGTGCATTTATTTACACCTCGAAACGGAAACAGTGAAGCCATTAGGTAATTACAAATAATCAATACTGCACGACATTGTAACCGCGTAATGCGATTAAATGTGTGCCACTGGTGAAATCGCAAGCAATGTGTGACTGAGAAAATCATATTATTTTCTTGCGGTTATTGTGTTCTTGGCAATGGCATATTAATAGTTTTAAGGGTTGTGTTCATGTTAGACAATAACCATTACTGATATACATATATGACTGAGGCAAATGGATTCTAGGCTAGTGGGTTAGATGTCCAAGTATTTGCTGGTATTTTACATTAACGTGTTTGGTTGAGAGAGGTGCCAATTGTATTTGACCTGATGAACAATTTCATTTAGACTGATTTGAAAAATTAATATATTTTGTATAGATGTTGAGAGAGAGAGAGAGACCTAAATTATTATTTTGTGCGGCGATCCCGGGTTTTCTGTTCGTAATTCACGTTTCCTAATAATGCCTAAAGAGTAGTCTTGTGTTAGGCAATAGCAACAATAGCACGAGTTATCAACATTTATCTGACGCAGCTAGCCCCATGTCCGCGTCGGTCTATGTAGGTCTTATTAAAACTCATAACTGGCTTGACCGATTTGTACATACTTCGTTTATTTGTATGCTCAGTGGCTTAAAGTCAGAATGTGTAGATCGTGGAAGCTATTCCATATGAAGATGAAAGGGCAAATAAATTTCTGGTCCTCGTGAATAGCAAAGAAATTAAGTTCTGCAGTCACTCCCACATTGTGGTAGTACGAAAATGTCACAGTCTCTTCATGAATTCAAACAATGTTATATTTTAAGGCATGTCTATAAATGAATATTACATTCTTAATCTACAGAGATATTAAAGAAATAATAAATAAAATGGAAAAGCTCAACAAGTTAATTTAAATGCGGAACCTATTTACAAACAATTTCGTCTAATGTGCCAGTGTTAAACTGTTTCCCCTATGTAATTCGTGGTTGAATGCAACATAGCTTAGACGATATGTCATCAAAAAATACATGTCATTGCTTTTGTTATTTGACATCGCTTTCGCTGCAAAAAAGTCTTTCCGATTCGAAACATGTCCATGTGATAACTGTTTTATTTCGAAAGGTGGACAAATGGACTGGATTAGTTCTAATATGGCAAAGCACTCAAACACAAATACTTACTAAATAAGATATTCATTGACCATTCGGCTTAAACGATTCCTTGACCCGACAAATTCCATTCGAAACCAGATGCGTTTGATAGAGGTAATAAATTTCGTCTTCACCGAAAGTGATTTATTTAATTAACTTATGACTTTCAGGCTGAAATTAAAAAAACATTAATATATTTTCCGATTCAGAAAACCGAAAAGAATAAGAGGGCACATCTATCCGCGTCTGCCACATCGGTTTAGTTCAAATTAATCTAAATTTGTTTTCTCTTTAGACTGAAAACGAATGTCTTGTCTGCAACATTTCAATATTCCCAGATCAGAGATATACTTTACACTAAACTAACAAACCTCACCGCCGACTAATCGTTTGTCATGGCAAATTGTTTTTATAAAAATATTTGCTTGCTCAGAGATGTCTATGAATCAAACGCTTAATGAAATTTGCTTCAATTCGTATTGTGTCTTGTCATGTTTAATTTTATTTAGACATCGTCATCGTCAAAATTATACTAATATCGTGCTCTGTCACGTCGGCCGGTATCGCATGTCATTTCATCAGTTAATGTCAGCAAATCTTGAACTTAAGTATTGAGCACACTTCGTGGCGGTAGCTGTTTTTAAATATATACCATTTTTCTTTTTACTATTTTCTTTTGAAAAAGTTTATACATTCCATTTTCATATTCCGGCATATTTAATAGCCGGTTTATTGGTAATAAATACAAAGCGGTATTTAACATAACGACACTTGTTATTTATACCTGCCGCACAGTTGAAATGCTCGATTAATCCATTTTAATATGATTAAGCGAATCCGTCACGGAGGGAGCCATAAATCATTCTGAGCAACGCAGAAGTCATAAAAGTCACTAAAAAGAAATGTATTAGCGTTTTCTGTTACCCAACCACGGCGGGGTCTTCTGAAGTTAGAGTTTTTAGACATTGAAAATGGCTTAAACGAATTAATATATGATTTTAAGAGCGTACAGACAGGATATGATGAAGATGAATAGCCTTAGGCAAAAAGATAACACTTTGAACCATATATGAAGTATTACACTTTATACCCGTTTAGGGATGGTGAATAAAATGACGTTCATCGGTGTTATTTCCTTACAGCAATTATCGGTTATTTCATAACATACATCCACTCTAATGTATGTACGTAGTAGCTGTACCCGAAATATTTCTGTCCTTATTTGCCTACGTGATGTTCGTTTAAAATCGTTCGTTTCCAACATTGTGAAATTTATACTATAAAATCGACGTTAGCAGACATCCTTTCGAGTCACATCTTTAGAATAAATACTCAAAGGGTATACATATACCATACTCTTGCATGGAAAACGATTTCTCAAAATTCTACGGTGGGGCTCAGGATAGTCAGCATATGTATATATTGTTCACACTATTTTTTGCAGATATTCGATGTTAAGAACAAAACATCAACAAGTTTGGGAATAGAAATATTTCATCAGAATCATTTTGGTATTTTATATATATATATAAAATATATAATCCCATGCGGCAGTGTCTTGTAACAACATTTGTAGTGCAGTATCAATATTTGATACAGACTTCAAATGTAGAGCAGCCTCGTGAAACTCTATATATCCACCACCGAGCAGGTCGCTCTCCTTGTTACACACACTGTTGTAAATCCTATCTTCAAACCGATAGCATCTAAAATTATAAAATAAATATCATCAAGTGTGTTAAGTAACAAACATTTTTTTCGTTTCGAAAAAATAGTGTTCATTGACTCATGCCAATGAAAGTTTACGAAGAAAAAAAAATGAAATTCCATTAAAGCAACTAAATAAGCTCAGTGGAATTCCAGGCGAATGATTCAAACTTATCTAATCGTACGATCTGTTATCTTGTTAAAATTAAGAAGTGCGTACATTTTGCCACACTCCTTTTATCTTAAATTTGTTTATCTAGTGCCAGATAAAGGCATAGGGTTTTTTTATAGAATTAAACACACATCCCATAATAGATGCCCTCCGAGGCACTTGGACAAAATATAATTTTGAGGTAGAAGATTTTGTGTATGAAACTTTTTGCTGAACACATTACCTTAAACGAAGTGGTTTACTTCTTTGGTATCTGGCCAATAAATAACGTTTTATTTGAAGATAGCTCTTATCACTGGAATGTTCATATGATTTTTTTGTCAAAAATGCTGCGAAATAAGTCCCCGAACTTGACTGTTCATAATTTTTGATGGACAATTTCTCAGTGGTCAATCGATATTCGAAGTCGCTGCTAAAAAATTGTTCTTTGAAGTAAAATCATTCTTACACATGTTTGTTTACCATTTATTCAGTCAAATCATTCACATAGATAAGCAGAAGGGCGAACAACTTTTATTTCACGCAGTCTAGAAAGAAAGTTCGCTCAGAAACAGTTTCCCAATACGCGCTTGGCATATATGGTTGAAAGATATTGCAACAATATAACGTCTACTCACACAAATTAACATGCGATATACATAATTAAGTTATGGTATTTGTGTATCATTCGGCCAGATTATTTCCTCCGTTCCGTTACAGAGAGCGTATGTAGCAAACGTGTATGGATTTTAGATTGAAGTTAAACGTTAAGATTGAAGTATCTCAATGTTTTAACAGCAGTAATTGTTGCTGTGACTATTTACTTATTGTTGTTAACTCAAACAAGAAGCCGGCGAACGGATGAAAGGACTAAGATGTGGGTATCCATAGTATCAAACTCCAAATGGGAACTCAGCTGTTCAGTCGTATGCCATCCACATGGCGACACAATGCTTAAAGTGCACTATCTAGAGCATACTTAGGGATCATTTTGAGTCTAGATAAAGTAATCCAGGAATTGTGACATTTTTTTGCATGGAAGATCCTGAATACCGGCCATTGAGTATTTATGGAATTGTTGCTGTTCAATAGTATATTTCATGGCTAAACAAGGGAAATGGCATTGCTTAGAAGCACAATATTCATTTATACACAATAATGGTCCTCTTAATAATGACTTAATGAGTCATGATTTAGCAAATTCCTTTTGGAAAGTGATTTGTTTTTGAAGAAATTTCGAATGTCAGTTCTTTCGATTATCACGTCTGTGTCGATCATATAATTAAATTAGAATTCCACTGCGAAGCCGGTTATACACTATGCGTCATCCGACGTGTACTACATTATGCCAAGAATAGCTTCCACTATGACTCAGTAAATTACACTTATATGCATGGTCCTCGTCTTTAGATTAATTCCTAGCTGAATACTAAAGTGGATACATTGACTATTTGAATGGATCTGTATCAGTATTCGATGGGACGACACATGTGTGAGCATTATGCAAGGCAATCAGCACGTAATCTTGGGATCTCTTATATGTCTGTCATCCGTTCACAGCTGCTGTGTGGACCTAAACCATAGACAATTCTAATAATGCTGTTTCTGTTAAATCGTTTAAGTCCATCTCACCAGCTTACTTAACAATATCGCCATATTCTGCCGCATAATGCATAAGAAATGTGACAAGCCAGTTGGTTGTTTTATGGCCCAAGGATCAAAGTTTTGTCTTTCTCTCTTAGAATTATACATGTGAATATGTTTACTTATCGCCTTTCTGGCCTTCTAACAAAGTTGAACGAACGTAGAACAATTTGTCTCGACTGCGATTTCCTGAATCATATTCACCACAAGTGGGTGTATTCATTGAGAACAAAAACAAAACTCATTGAGGCCCTGAGTGTTGCTCTCTATGAGCACCATGAAGCGAGTGCTTGACAGTGTATGTGTGGGTGAGTTGATTTATACCATAAATCCTCGATAAGTCTAACATTGACAACGTAAACCGAAACCTTAACAGCCTCTCTGATTCAAGGAGGGGATCACTTTATCCTGCTGTGGGTACCTACTGCCATTCCATTAAAAGTATATCCAACCCAGCAGTCAATGGAAACCGAGAGGAAGGCTTATCTTCTCCCCACAAACAACTGCCTGATGGAAGGCAAAAGTAAGCGATGGTGATTATAATTGAATCGCATTAACACGACCTTGGTACTGGAATACAACAGGACAACCATTATCAAGATTCAGAGTGGACCGGGAACTCGATTAAGGATTTGTATGAATTCCTCACCGCCAAATCGAATGCTTTTTCAATCCTATGATTTTATTTTTAGATTCACGCTCACATATCGCAATGCGAAAGTTATAAATTCATTTTCGTTGACGAAATAAGGTTTATGAATAGTTGTGTGGAAAGAGCGTATAGTGTGTGGGGGTATACGTGGGCGAATACGGGTCATGTTAGTTGGACGTGCATATACACTTTGAAAAATGAAAAATTTCATATCGATTCCATGGGTATATGTTGGATTATTCAGATTATTTTACTCTCTGCGATGGGGAACGTGGTATCAATCTATGCATATATGTATTCGCATAATTTCGGAGGAAAGTGAAAATAGATTCAAACTATTTATTGGATATCTTTTGAAGTGGAATATTTTCCTGATTGTATGATTTTCTATTTTTATTTTGTTTTTTTTTTTTTGCATTTCAGATTTGAATGCAGCTGATGATTATAATCCCAGGGGAGAGTGAACATAATAAAGGTGGGTGTGGTTTGTTATGATACGAATTAGAAAAATGGAAAATCAAAAACCATCGTAACATGAATTCTAATGTAAAAAGAAAACAAAACGTTTCATGGCCCATTAACTAATAATTCTGTGCTTTTACGTTCAATTGGAATGGGCTGAGTATCCCTAAAACAGAAATCTATTGAAGAAGCGGTCAATTACATGGTGTTCGTGGGGAAGGTTAACTAATTGATTTTTGCATTATTTTATTGGCTATTGAAATAATAATTGTGATAAATTGGAACACGGATATTGACAGGAATGTGACTCCAGCAATATTTCAAAAATACTCCTACGCATCTGGTTCAGGATATCTGAGTATTTTTGATTTGTCAGCATAAATACTGTGTTGTGTAAGCGAATAATCATAAGATATCAAATGACTGTTAGCTATTACGAGCGACTGTTATGACTACGGTGTAAGATTAAACAAAAAAAACACCACACGAGTTGTTGCAATAATTATTATTTTTATTATTATTATTATTGTTGAGCTCGGTATTTGCCCAGATATATGGCGATATATTGTCGGCTAAGGCCTCATAAAGGCCTATCACATGTTCTAGAATTTCATTATATTCTCCACAGGATCGGCAGACAACTTCTTTTGATATCCCCTAGTTTCCTCAGGTGCTTCCTGAGTCTGCCGTGATCTGTTAGTATACGGAGGTTATTCTTGCTCATTCACGTCTCAAACTACAAACCAAGAGTTTCTTGGCTTTCTTCATGCCATGAGCATTCAGCACAGAATCGTCTTTCTATTTCCTTGAATACTTCTCTGAGGACGTGAACTCCTACAGCACTGAGTTGTTCAGGGCCTGTAAAGGGTTCCGAGGGAGTCTGCCATTTTATTGTCGTCTTTCCCTTTTTGGCCAGATATACCGCAAAAACTCTGTTTCTTCTACTCAGGTATGTAAGCTTCTGTAGATATTCCTGCACAAGATTGATTTTGTAATGTAAATAGGACCCTAGTGCCTGTCGGAATTTGGTATATTTCCAGTCAAGATTTATTTAAACGGATATGTCTATGACATATAATTCTGCCAAATATTCCTGCTCCTGATAAAGGAACATCAGTTATGGATTTCTTAATTTACAACATTTCTAAATTTTACAGTACGTAAGCAGGCTTAAGTGGTGGCCCGTGGCGTTGTGGGTATGTGCGTCGACCCCAACCTCGACGTCGTTGGTTCGATTCCTGCTGAGACGAAAACAATTTTCAAGACCCCACCTCTTTCGATTTACTGACAATGCGCAAATTGTATTTCCTGTCTATAGAAAGATTCTTAAACAAACCTGTTCGTATTCGGCATAAAACTGTAGGTCCCTTCCGCTCGTGAGAGAACAATAGCACGCACGAAACGAGTGGTTGCTAAGGCTCTGGCCCCCTAAGGGCTGTAGCGCAACCCATATTATTATTATATAATAAGCAGGCTTAAGGGTAAACTGATCGTCATTGTGATCGTTCCAACGAAGTGTTGTGTTGATACACATACAAAGGATAGAAAGTTCTCCTGTCGCTTTAATGACAGCAGACAGCATTGAGTTTTGGAAGCAATCAATTCCACTCCATATAAAGCTTGAACCCATCCAAAACAACTTGAATTGAACGGTTCTAAAGGTAATTTCTAATCCACAGAAGCGTTTGTTGATGGATTCATCAACACCATAAGCACGCAATTTCGACAAAAGAGCTTGATGTCAAACTCAACTTACTTACTTGTTAGGCCGGCCACCCATGAAGGGTTCGAACCTAAGCAATGGCTGCCTTCCATAGCTGACGAAATGCATCCGCGTTGATTTGACCTCTATGCCGAAGGTTCGGTATTCCTTTTCTTGAGCATTGGTGTCCTCGCGCACGTTGTGGCCAACACAGGGTAGTCGACGGATTTTTGCCTTCCGGACTACATCCACATCTTTGTAAAGCTGGTATAGTTCGCGGTTGTGTCTTCTCCTCCATTGGTCCTCCATTCACCTCCCTCACAGACGGATCAAATATCCGACGTAGAATTTTTCAGTTTTGCTTATCGTCTAGCTTTCGGCTCAATAAAGCAGGACTGGCAAAATAAGTGTCTTGTAGAGCATGACTTTGGTCATCCAGTCCATCGAAGCAGGAGTTTTGACCCCAGTTGTTTCGACAGACCGAAGTAAGTTATACACCGGTTTTCCAATGTGATTTCATTTGAAGAGTTAACGTTTGCCCCGAGGTAGGCAAACTTCTTTCTTCTTCTTCTTGTGGCGCTACAGTCCGGGGTGAACTTGGACTTCGGTCAACAATCCTCTCCAGCTGGCACGTTCTTTAGCCAGCTGCCTCCAATTTCGCACTCCAAGTTGGTTGAGGTCTTTTTCCACTTGAGTGCGCCATCGGGTTCGTGGTCGTCCTCTATTGCGTTGTCCCACTGGCTCGGAGTCGAAGACTCTTCGGGCTCGAGCAGTGTTGTCCATGCACTCTACATGGCCTAGCCATCTTAGGCGTTGAATCCGTAGACGCCTGACTAGACTCATGTCGCTGTGCAGCCCGTACAGTTCGTGGTTGAATCTCCTTCTCCAAGAACCTTCAACGCAAACAGGACCGAAGATTGAACGCAGAACTTTTCTCTCGAAGAGACCAAATGCGTCTTCATCCGCTCTTGAGATAGTCCAAGCTTCCGCGCCATACAGCAGGACAGGGATGATCAAGGTCTTATATAAGGTGAGCTTGGTCTTTCGAGAGAGGGCTCTACTACTCAATTGCCTCTTGAGCCCAAAGAAACAGCGGTTGGCAAGAGTTATTCTGCGTTTAATCTCAGTACTGATGTTGTTCGCACTATTTACTTGGGAGCCGAGGTAGACGAAGTCCTTCACTACCTCGAAGTTGTAGCTGCCTATGGTGACGTTCTGACCGAGTTGTCCTTTCTTGATGACAGCATATACTTTGTTTTGCCCTCATTCACCGCTAAACCCATTTTTGCCGCCTCCGTCTCAATACAAGCAAACGCTTCATTGACGGCTCGCTGAGTTCTGCCAATCACGTCAATATCGTCCGCGTATGCTAGCAGTTGAACGGACTTCTGGAAGATCGTGCCTCTAGTGTTGGCGTGTGAGTTTCGTACGATCTTCTCCAACACGATGTTGAAGAAGTCACATGACAGCGCGTCGCCTTGTCTAAAACCTTTTTTGACATTGAAGGTCTCGGTGAGTTCGTTACCGACCTTGATGGAGCAGCGAGAGTTCTCCATCGTCATCCTGCATAATCTGACGAGTTTGGCAGGAATGTCAAAACTAGACATGGCGTTGTATAGCTCGTCTCTATGCACACTGTCATATGCGGCCTTAAAGTCGACAAATAGGTGGTGGGTGTCGATCTGCATCTCTTGGGTTTTTTCGAGGATCTGCCGTAATGTGAAAATTTGATCGATAGTGGACTTCCCAGGCCTGAAACCGCACTGATAAGGACCTATCAGGTTGTTGACGAATGGTTTCAGGCGCTCACACAGAATGGCAGAGAAGATTTTGTATGCGATGTTAAGGAGACTTATCCCCCGATAGTTGGAGCAGTCAAAGGGGTCTCCTTTCTTGTGGATCGGGCAAACGATACTAAGATTCCACTCGTCGGGCATGCTTTCCTCCGACCATATCCTACAGACGAGCTGGTGCATGCGCCCAACCAGATCATCTCCAGCTGCCTTAAACAGTTCCGCGGACAATCCATCCGCTCCAGCAGCTTTGTTCGACTTCAGTCTCGATATCGCTATCTTGACTTCGTCTAGATAGGGGGGACGGAATTCTCTTCTGTCGTCGTCCATTGCGTGGAGTGGAACATTCTGCCTGACAGCGGTATTGGTGTCCTCTTCGCCGTTTAACAGTCTGCAGAAGTGATCCTTCCAGATTCTCAGTATCGACTGCGACTCTACTACGAGTTGTCCCTCTTCGTTCCGACAGGCTTCTGTCCGATGTTTGTACCCTTTGGATAGTTGTTTCACCCGCTGGTAAAACTTTCGGACATTATTTCTGCCGTACCACCTCTCCATTTCCTCGATCGCGCGCTTCTCATGCTCCTTCTTTTTCTTTTTGAGAAGCCGGTGCTCTTCCCTTCTTTTAAGTTCGTAGAGCTCACGAACCGCTCTCGTCCTTCTATCCAGCGTCGCCTTATATGCTGCTAGCTTCGCTGAATGCGCCTGCCGACACTCGTTGTCAAACCATGGGTTTTTTCTAGGTGGCATTTTAAAACCCAGCACATCAGAGGCAGATTCTCTAATGGCGTTTTGACAACGGTTCCACTGTTCGTCGATTGTTTCGCCTGGCAGGGTTGGACTCTCTGAGAGCTTCAGGGAGACTCGATCGGAGAAGTTCCCAGCGTTCGATTGCGATTGTAGCTTTCCAACGTCAAACTGTTTTGGTCTTGCTCTACTCCGTTGTACAATCGATATCCGAGTTCTGACCTTGGCTACAACAAGGTAATGATCCGAGTCGATATTGGCACCTCGGAACGTTCGGACATCGAGGAAACAGGAGGAGTGTCTGACGTCGATCGCAATGTGATCAATCTGGTTGACGGTTGATTGATCAGGGGACCGCCAGGTCCCTTTGTGAATGTTGAGGTGAGGGAACCGCGTGCTGGCTACAGTGAGGTTTCGCCCCGTCACGAAGTCCAACAGCCTGAGTCCATTGTCGGACGTGTTTTCGTGTAGGTTGTGTTTCCCGACCACTCTAGCAAAGATTTCTTCCTTGCCTAGCTTTGCATTAAAATCTCCTAGAACGATCTTGGTGTCGTAGCTGGGGCATTGATCGTATGTTCCTTCTAGGAGATCATAGAAGTCATCCTTGCTATCATCGTCTTTGTCCTCCGTTGGGGCGTGGGCGCAAATTAGGCTGATGTTGCCGAATGTTGCCTTGATGCGGATTGTTGTGAGGCGTTCGCTTATGTATCTAAAGCTTAAGACTTCTTGCCTAAGTCTGCCTCGAACAACAAAACCGCATCCAAACAAGCGCTGCAAACTTCTTTACTACCTCAAAAGTGTATCTGTCGATTGAGGTATTCTGTCCTAGGTGGTGTGTGACGAAAAGTTTCTTTGTCGACAGGATATATTTTTGTTGGCCCTAGTTGACCATAAAGCCAGCTCGTTTCGCATGTTCCTCAATTATCGTTGAATCTTAAACTACGACGCGTTGGCAGCCCCGCTTTAAGATGTTAGCTATATTTTAGAAATTGGAATTTTAAAAACAAGATTTCGGAAAAATTGCTGAAAAAAGTAAATTGTTTAAAATTTGAAAGTATGTTAATTCAATGAAACATAAAGTATGTAAAGTTGTACCGGTAGGTATCGATATATACCCAAAGAAGAGCATAGAATCAATTTTTACTATTTTTATACGGAATTTAATTCAATATTTTGTCAGAATTCGTCTTCATTGTATGAGAAAAAGTCCTCTCTCACAGACGTCACGCAGCTTTGACTCAAATGAACATACCTTGTATTCTGTATATCATGGATGTCATCTGCCTATCCCAACAGTTGGACTGATTTACAGAAGATGCCTTCCGTGTTTACAGCTGCCCGTCACACCATCCTCTCTAGTACCAAATTAAAGAAATCACACGACAGAGTGTGATGCGTGGTGCGATACGACTGGATCAATTTTGCATGGATCCCAAGTTCGGCCATCGCATTGAATAATTCCTGTATGCGGCGTTAAAATCGACAAAAAGGTGGTGGGTATCGATTTGAAAACTCTTCTTCAGGATTTGCCTTATTGTGAAGATTTGGTCTATAGTCTATATGCTGGAGCCGGAAGCCGCACTGGTACGTGACAATTGTGCGGTGCAAAATGGCTTTAGACGTTCACACAGTACGCTGGATAGGATTTTGTAGTTGTTGCCAGAGTTAGGGTCGCCTTTTTTGTGGATGAGTGGATGGGGGCTGATAGTCCAGTCGTCGGGCATGCTTTCGTTCTTCCAAATGCGTCAGATGATCTGAAGAATGTTCCCTACCAGAAGATAACCACTTCGACTGAAGTTGGGATTTCCTGATTCCCTATCACTCTCTCCTGGCCCGCTAAACAGCTGTTGGAAGTGCTGCTTAAACACATCCACTATTCCCTGTGGGTCCGTAACTAGATTACTGGGTGCCTTTCCCGTGGCCAGGCTTTTGGCTTTTTTGTTAAAGGCCCGTATTTGTTGTTTGTGACTACACTCATCCATATAATTGATCTGGGAGGTTACGAGAGACCTTTTCTTCAGGCGTAGAAGCTTTTTCTCCTCCCGTCTTCTAGCGCGGTACACCTCCTGCTCCTCCCTTGACTTTTTTGGTACACCTCGTCGGCACCTTTTATCTGCTCACACTCGCCATCATACCACGGTTTTCGTGTCGGGGGTGATAGGTAGGGTGGTTTCTGATAACTCTTTGATGGCCGAGCAGCAATACAACCATATATCGTTGGCATTGATGTTCGACGTAGGCATACTGGAGAGTCTCACTTATTGGAGTGCTCAGGCGTCTCTTGCTGCTCCGAGAAAATTGTCAGAGGCGACGTTTGCCTCTGATGATATTTGACACGTCTTCCGTCAATGAGCACATGGTCGACTTGATTGACGGTTCATCCGGAGATCGCCAGAAAGCTGTGTGGATTTTTTGCGAGGGAACGTTGTGCTATTTATGTGCGTATTACGGCTTGTCGCTGTGATATGTCAGTGAGTCGGAAGCCGTTGTCTGTTGTCGTGTCGCGGAGGCTTTGCTTTCTGTTGTTCCAAAGATGTTGTCCTTACCAATTTTAGCATTGAAATCTCCGAGTACGATTTTGACATCTTACTCCGGATATTTTCCTTAGGCACCGGCCAAGAGATCGTAATCGTCCTATTTGAGTTGGTCTATGCATCGACAAGGATCGTTGTTGGCATCAGTTGAGAGCGATCAGAGCCAAGTTGAGAGCGATCAACAACTTTGCCCTGTGATCTGCGAAATGCCCTAAAAATATCAAGCGCATCTATCTTGCTTTATTTGAATTGTGCAAAGACTAGTTCCACTCTTCGGTGAGATAAGCTATCAAATCACCAGTAGACGTGTTGCTGCAGAGTCCATACTGCCTGTCATAACGAAGCTTCGTGATTCAAGATATTTCATAAGCTGACGATTTATCAGCGTTTCCATGAGCTTATAACGAAGAAACATAAATTCTATGGGTCGGTACCAGGTGGGTACATGGTGGACAAATGTTGTTTTCCATCTACTTGGAAAATGATGTGAAGAGTAGGATAGATGAAAGCTTGCGCAGTGGAAGAAGAACACATCTTCAGAATTATTGGGGAAATACCATCCAGGCCATTTGTAGTCAGATACCTGGGGATCTGGCTAGATCAGTATCTATACTAACATGTAGATGGTGCTCTAGCCAGAGTTCGAGGCGCTTTCGCCCTTACATAGAGACTGTTTTACAGCAGCCAACTCGATGCAAGGGTAAAGGTAATCTGCTTCATGGTCCTCATACGGCCAATGCTCACCTATGGCTGCTCCGTGTGGTTCAACGTGAGTGCAAGCTTGATGGAAAAGATTGGGGTGTTTGAGAGGGATTGTCTAAGGGCTTGCCTTCGCCTTTACAGAACACCAGAGTCCCAGTACAGACAATTCTACTCCAATGAGGTCTTATACAACAGGGCGAACGAAGTCACACTGCGAGAGCGATGAACTCGGTCAATAACTTGATCTCAGGGGCTTACTACCCCAACCCTCAATACCACGAGAGGGTACGTTACAA
This sequence comes from Eristalis arbustorum, assembly GCA_916610145.1. Classification (NCBI taxonomy): domain Eukaryota; kingdom Metazoa; phylum Arthropoda; class Insecta; order Diptera; family Syrphidae; genus Eristalis; species Eristalis arbustorum. The sequence goes on along the minus strand of OU744317.1, from coordinate 63,768,572 downwards.
CGGCTTCGTCCCCCTAGTAGAACCCTTTAGACCCGGGTAAATGAACCGGTTGGTAAATGAACTGCTATAAATACTGGAAGAGGTAGGATGCAAAGTGATTGCCTATGTGATATGATATTGATATTGCCATAGCGGCCTGTCACCACCTGCCTTAAAACAAAAGAAATTTGGTCATCACTTAGCCTCATTAAGGACTCTCATAGGAGTCATAACTGGGCACTGTGCAATTGGCACTCATGCTCGCAGGATGGGGGGGAAGAAACCACACATCACCTTCTCTGCTCTTGTAGTGCTCTGGCTTGTCGTAGATTCCTACACCTAGGGGCCTACTACTTCAGCGGCCGTAACGAGCTAAACAGTGCCAGCATTGGAAAACTAAATCGCTTCATTAGAAGCACCAACTGGTTCCAGTGTTAGGAGAAGTCAGTCCGCGTGGTATCACAATGGGCCTACCCTGGCCTAAGTGTGACTGCCCTTTAGTCGTCAGCCACTATAACCTAACCTAACCTAAACTTATTTCAGGTGTCCGGTAGGGTTGGTTTTGTATAACCGGCAATTCAACTCTTTCATTCTGATAGCCTCTTAACAGCCCGAGTCATACCATATATTTGGTCTGGGTTTGATACTCTTCACTCTAAGCGGAATGAAATATCTCATGGCCAGCAGAAGAATTTTTGCGAGTGACATAGTGACCAGTTAAAATTCCTAAAGAAGGTCTTGAGTCCGCTCCAAATGGCTTTCTCGTACAACCAAATTGATTTCAGTTCAATTCAGTTACATACTTCATCGATCAATAAAGTAAAACTATTAATAATGAACAAAACACAAATTTTCTACTGTATTAAGTAGGAAAGCTGCATGAAGGAAAAGTTATGAACTAAAACGACAAATGTTCATTAAAATATAGGTATTACTGCACATCCTGTTCAGTGTTGTACATGATATTCGAAATTAATCAAGATATGCGGAAAATTATTTCTCCACAGTTACTTGTGGCAATATATGCACCAAATACTGCGCGGAAAATCTAAAAATGCGATTAGATGAGACTAGAAATAACAAACACCTGTTAATCTATAATTCGAACGTACCGCCCATTCTTATTCCACACTTGCTGTTTCATTCCCCGCACTTCACTTTTCTACAAGTACAGTGCGCAAGTGGGATCAATGATCGAAATGTATCGATTAAATACTCTTCAAATGAAAAATTGAAACGACCGAAATAGATATCGCCCGCAAGGGTACCTAATTATTTGATCGCTTGATTGAAAGATATGCGCCCAACTGAATTGAGGGTGACCGCGCTATTTTCTGGCGAGCCATATGGGACCGACTGAGCGTAAATAAACATTTTTTGAAAATACTACTACTACTACACTAATTATTAATGGGAAAGTAAAAAAATTGTATTCAAAGTATTGGCCATTGTTTTCTACACCACGCCAATTTTTCGACTTGTTCTTGGGAATCGAAGTACTGCTCAGCCAATGCGTGTCCCATCGATGAAAGTCTGGTGAATACGGCGGGTGGGGTAGCTGCTCCCAGCCAAGTGTTTTGATTGTATCCTGAACCGATTTTGCTTTGTGTGCAGGTGCATTGTCATGGAGCAAAATTACCTTGCCGTGTCTTCTGGCCAATTCTGGTCGTTTCTCGATGGTTCAAATTGATAATTTGTTGTCGGTAGCGATCAGTATTAACGGTTTCACCAGGTTTTAGGAGCTCGTGGTACACCACACCTTTCTGGTCCCACCAAACACACAGCATTGTCTTCTTGCCGAATCGATCTGGTTTTGCAGTCGATGTTGATGGTTGTCCCGGATCAACCCATGATTTTTTTTGTTTAGGAATCCATTTTTCATCGCCAGTAACAATCCGATGCAAAACCGATTTTCTTGTGTGTCTTTGAAGCAAAATTTCACAAGTTTTTTTTCGGTTTTTCATCTGTCTTACATTCAATTCATGTGGCACCCATTTTCCACACTTTTGGATCTTTCCCATAGCTTTTAAAAGGTCAAAAATTGTTTGTTGTGCAACATTTAACAATGCTGCCATTTGCTTTTGACTCAAAGTGTCATCTCCATCCAATATCGTTTGCAATTCGGCGTCTTCAAACTTTTGATGTGGTCCTCCACGTTTTTCATTGCTCACATCAAAATCATTATTTCTTAACCGTTGAAACCATCTTTTGCATGTTGCTTCTGATATAGCATGATCACCATATGCCTCGACAAGCATCTGTTCAATGACTTGATGTATACTAAATATTTTCACAGATGTCATAGCCAACAAACAACAAAAAAAAATAAGGGCTCGTTCACAACAAATGTTCCCTATCGAGACATTTGTATCTTTACGCTCAGTTCGCTTATACCGGATTTCGTTGAAATAGCTTTTCAGACCGATGGCTAATCGCCTTCTAAGATATGCGTAAATCAAGTTTATTCACCCTGGCGTAGCACTCGAATGAATTTGGTTGACAATGTTTTAACTTGACAATGTACAAGTGAATGAGGACTCCAATTAGTGCTACGTATTGGTGCTTGCTTTCTTTTCATGGCCATTTAGTCATAAAACAATGATCGTAAAATGCGCCCGATCGTAAAACATGCAGTGCAACGTATAAGTCGGAAGCATGTAAGTATGTTTGTGGGTAATACAGAAAATAAGGTGGTCCAGCTTCCTGCCGCCTATTCCTGGGACATTATGTGTACCAATTAGCATATTTTTTTGATTTGGTCTTCTCGATTTCGTGGTTGTGTACAATATTTAGTTTATGAAGCTGAAAAACGTTCGAATGAGATAGCATCAGTAATTTGAGGGATTCATAGTTTGCACCGTTAAATTTGGTAAGCAGTTTAGCTTAGTTAAGACATTTAATTGTTTATGATGAACATATTTTTGACTAATTCAGTAGTTGGCATTGTGTATTTTCTGTATCTTCTTCTTTTTTATATTTGGTTGGCGCTACAGTCCGGGGTGGACCCGGGCCTCAACCAACATGCCTCTCTATCTAGCTCGGTCTTGTGTTAGTTGCTTCTAGCCACGCACGTTCAACTTGTTTAGGTCTTCTTCTAGCTGCGTGCGCTACCGTAGGCGTGGTCTTCCTTTACCGCGTTGTCCCTCGGGGTTGAAGTCGAAAACTTTCCGGGCCGGAGCATTGGTGACGCTTGACGTGACCTAGCCATCTGAGACGAGAGATTCGAACTCGTTTGACCAGGTCGATGTCGCTGTACAGCCCGTACAGCTCGTCGTTCAGTCTCCTCCTCCAAACACCACCCGTACATACGGGAGCGAACATAATTTGGAGGACTTTTCTCTCGAGAGATATCTTGGTTCTTCGAGAGATGGATTTTTATTCCTCAGTGGCTTACAGAGTGCGAAATTGCAGCGGTTGGCCAAGGTGATCCTCCGTTTTATCTCCGCAGTAGTGTCGTTGTTTGTATTAACTTCGGAGCCTAGGTAAACAAAGTCCTTTCACTACCTCGAAGTTATAGCTGTCTATAGTAACGTTTTGTCCAAGACGTCGGTGTTAGTGGATATTTTTTTGAAGACAGTTTATACTATGTCTTTTCCTCATTAACCGCAAGTCCCATCTTGGCCGCTTCCTTGTCGATGCTCACAAACGCCCCACTGACAGCCCATTGTGTTCTTCCGATCATATCAATGTCATCGGAACATGATATCAATGTCAAAAGAACAAATTTGTGGAAGATCGTGCCTCTAGTGTTGACATTTGAGTTCCGCACGATCTTCTCGACCGTGACAGAACATCGGGCATTCTACATCGTCATTCTGCAAAGGCGACCTCTTTTTGCAGGGATGCCTAAACTAGTCAAGGCGCTGTATAACTCGTCTCTATAAATAATGTCATACGCGGCCTTAAAGTCGATGAATAATTAGTGGGTATCAACTTGAAACTCCTGGGTATTTTCCAAGATCTGCCGTAATGTGAATATTTCAATAGTGGATTTCGCTGTACGGGCTTTACAGCGGCATGCACCTAGTTAAGCGTCTTCGGATCCAACGCTTGAGATGGCTAGGTCATGTAGAGCGGATGGACACCACAGCTCCGGCCCGAAGAGTCTTCGACACCGAGCCATTGGGACAGCGCAACAGATTACGTCCTCGCACTAGATGGCGCACACAATGTTGGTTGAGGATGGCGCACATATGAGGCTTATGTTGGCGGCCTTTATTCGGATCGTCACCAAGCGTTACGCTGACCACGTTCTTTGTAACAGTCACCGTAGTAAATATCACAGTTTTTCATCCTTCCTTCGTCGTTTGCTAGGGTCGTCTGCGGTAAGATCATCCATATCCAAGGCTTGCTGTTGCTTCGTAACTATTTATTGTTGGACGGTGGGGAAGTTACCCCCACGTGTAACCACCGAACCTGGGTAACCGGACCCTAGTTGAAGCCTGCGGACAAAGGGCCGCTGCATACATTGGTTCACCTCGGAAGCGGTTGCTGCAGAGGCTATCCAGAAGGCGCCACCAGGAGGCTGTATGTCAACTTGACCTGCGCACTTACAGAGATCGCTGCTGGCATCTTGTTGAGAGCAGGCCCATGCCCTCCGTATTTTCTGTACACCCATTTCTTATTTGATGCGGCAAACATTTACTTTTTGTTTATTGCTTAAAAGATGATATACTACTTGACCGCAAATGATGCTGTCAATCACTTCAACTGTCCGCATAATTCTGTCTTAAAATGTTTCGAACTTTATACAGTAGCCATTTTCTTATTATATGTAATGAGCTGACTGTATAACTCTGCTACAGTCTTGTCCACTTTTGACTAACAAGTTTGAGTGGTTTTTAAGAGTTGTCCAGGGCGAGAGTCCAGTAAGAGTTGTGTTGTTCTTTTTTTTTAAACAAACCAGCTTCATGGAGATCTCGCTGTGCTTGGTGTCAATGAAAACGTTTCCTCTATTGTCCTCCCACGATTTTTGCACTTCACAAACGCAAAGTATAGGTATCAATAATTCGGTTCAATCTCCAACAATTCACTATAATTATCCCTTAGCTGGAAATCATAACTGCCTAGCTTTTTGCCACATCACTACCAGATGGAAAGAAGTTAAGGATGCTTTCATACTCACCAAGAAAAAGCTCTCATGTATACCCCAAAGATCTTATTCCAATCAGCTTCTGCAAGCACTAGAAATGCTTATTGAATTTCATCTAAGATCAACAGTTAACCCAACTAAACTTTCACTATTTCAACATGTGCAGTGTCTTTCAAGCGAAAGTTATGGACATCAGCGAAGCCTTGTCCTGCTTGAGGTTCAACGTCATATCCGTACGCGAATCTGTAGAGTTACAGATAACCAGGCAGCTATAAAATCTCTAACACCGCTCTTGAGTAGCCATAAACTGTCGCAGATCTCTTTACGTCATATCCGACAAATTTCAAATTCGCCTATTCTGGTAACCAGGCGACGTTGACAAACTTGCTAAATCGACACTAAACGCGCTGAATTGTAGTGTTGGATTTGTTTCTGTATCCAATCGAAAATAAATACAATAGTAAGGCAAAAGCAGTCTACTTTGTCTTGAGAATTCCAAAAAAGCGCAAATCAAACAAGTCTTTCCGCAATCCTCAATAACAAGGGTATTGTAATCCAATAAGGTGGCTTATACTCTGTCTTTATACAAGGTACCTACACTTAGATTAATGTTTATTAACTAGACCCTGAGCTAAGTCTGTTTCCTTACAAGCAGAGAAAATGCAGAAATGTAAAGCAAATAGCAACCAACGGCGCTACGAATTTATTGAGAAGTTCGACTAACTATCATCTAATAATACAAGTATACACCATTACATATATGACTGAAGCACTAACCATCCGTATTCAGCCAACATCAATAACTTAAAATGCTAAATGGAATAAAATAGTGTAAAAAAAGTTAAAAATATTTTATTTTCAAACCGTGTAAAAACAGAATTAGGTGTACTCAAAAATTAAAAAATATATATAAAATATTCGCGTCAAAACTAATTTGGAGGAAGGAGAAGACGCCTATATGTATGACACCTAATTATGCCGATGTACAGATTATGACATAATACGTCAAAACCCATTACTGGCTAAGCGACATTCTCCTCCTGTCAGTATCACTGCATGCAAAGCGTGGCGGGTCACCGACTGCGGTCGTAATTTACTTGGCATTCACCCAAACGTTATCTGGCGCTGCTCTTTTCTTTTTCTAAAAAAAAAAACATTTTCGTAAGGAAAATCAAGAGAAAATCATTTGTCTACCAAACCTAGTCAGATTGTAGACCCACCTCACGTAGTGAAGGCTTTAATTAAGTGCGCGGTTGACGTCGTTGCCATTCAACATGACACTTGAATGTTGGTCATTAGGGTAATGACTGCGATAGTTTTGCATTATTTCCTACGTTATATTATGTGCAACGATTGCGAGAAAAAAAAGTTTTGATGTGAATTAATAATCATCATCGTTGAACACGGAAACCTATTTATATGGGTTGGTGTAATCGGAAGGGAATTTAGTCAGCTGTTGACATGTATGACTTTGATACTTGAGTGTAAAGTGATGAACAGCGTAAATAAATATCTCATTCAGTTGAGAGAGAGATTGAACGATTTTTCACAGGCTGCCAAACAAGTGGGGCGGGTCTCTGTAAAGTTCATAGGAATGTGTTGACGTGGCAAAGCAGTGATGACATGTGTGTGTGTGTTTGTTTGTTTTCAACTACGAACTAAGCTATATTCATGAATTCTTTCTCGAAATCGCTTAAAAACTGTTAGTTTCGAGTGTTAGACTTCAACTATTGAGTTAATTTATATATTGTAAAATATGTGGGGCACTACCTTTGCCCAAAATACACAATCACCTATTTAAACTGCTTGTCTGAGAGATTTCCACGTTAACGATATGAAGTTGGCTTATTTTTAACGGAGTCCTCTATTATTGTAATTTTTTTCTTCCGTCTCGTCTGGTTTGATAGTCAAAATATGGTTTAATATCGTCGTTTTTTGTTAAATCACACGCTAAAATAGTTATTGAATGCATCTATGTCAGCATATCGAACAGTTTCGGTCTTTGAAGTCAGAGATGCACTGATTATGAATTCGAAACGTAATATTGAGCGATATTGCGCATTGAATCAAAATTATCCATTTTCTCAATCGACTCAAGTAACATCATGAGTTATCCTCTTGCGTAAAGGAGAGGTTGGATAACGATCGAGTGAATCAGAGAGCAAGACTTTTCTTTGAATAGCGAATCGGTACGGTCGTTGGATATCTCGTAGTAAAACTTGTGTGAAGTTTGTTATCTATCCATTATTATCAATGGCTGCGATCATTTAGGTTCTCTTGAATTCGAAATTAATGTGCATTAATTTAGACTCAATTAGAAAAATCAGTTTTTCCTTATTTACAGCTCTTTGTAGTTTTTCTAACGCGGTTGAGGTTTCCTTTGATAAGTTTCGCTGACGTTGACTAGTGGTTAGTTCGTTCGCCTAACACAAAATAAACGCTTTTGAAAACGTGCCAAGTCCTGCATGTTAGGCATCGGCAATTTGCACATATATTTTCTATTGCTCAATTCTTCGTTTAGAATCCGTTTTGGTTACCATGCTTGTCGTCATGCGAATAAGCTCTTATTTGGGAATATGTAGACGCCTTCAGTTAATTGGTTATTTGTTTCCTAATGTTGGTTTGCTAAACAGATCGTTCCCCTATCTCTATGAATGTTGTGTTGTTTGCTGTTTTATAATTGTCTGGTAATAATCTATAAGCCAAGGCGAAAGTTCTTTCCATTGTTCTCTTATTTTCTGTACAGCAGGTTTTTACTTATGCCGACTTATAGCGACAAATAACTTCCGCCTTCGATATCGATAACATCGTTCAAAGAGCACAATCATTCACATTCTCACGAAACTTATGTAACATGTGGTTTACAGACGTTTAACGAAAAGTGCAACATACAAATATGATTATTTTATTCATTTTTTAAAAAATTCTTTTGGAGAGTAATTACCGACCGCATGTAACAGAAGCCAGTAAACGAAGTACTTCATATCAGTTCAGAAAAACGGAAGTTAAACCTAAGAGGTGGGGAACAAAAACAAAACAAAAATTGAGAACACTGGCTTGAGGTCTGAACCCTGTTTGGCGGCGCATCTATATTTGCACGCAAGTCTTCAAAGAAGTGCCCAGCACACACGCCAACAATCCCCGTCAACCCAAAGGCTGTTTGGTTTTGCAACAAACTTCCTGAACCCTCAACTTCCTATGCACTGACTGTGAATGTTCTGCCATAAAAGTTTTCCATTTGGGAATTCCTTCCGGGCCCTGTAGTTTTCTCATACGATATGTTATGTACAATGTACAGATGGATTAAACACTCACACTGAATGCGACTCCCAAATGGGTATAACACCATAATCATGCAAGAATAATGCTTTTCTCCAACATCTCTTGTGTTATGACATTTTTCTCGTGAACCTACTTTTTGAGCTATTTATGAAGATGTGCGCTATCGACGAAGTCATTCTCTAGTTGATTGAAGAGGCTAATAACTTAGTTGAATGGTTATTAATTTTACCTGCTGTCTGGTTGTGATAGAAATGGAATGAAATAGTTTTGACAAAAGAGAGAGAAGTGTTATACAAAGATTAGCACAGATGTATGTGTTCAACAATGATTATTTATTCAGCGATAAAGTAATAGATTAATGAGTTCAGACAATAGGCAATATATTACATGAGGTTAAATTGAATTTCATTATCTACAAAATCAATTTTAATTATTTGTAATCAATTATAAAAAAAATCCATCCATCTAATATTCCTTAAGAATTCATGTGTAGAATATTAGTTGAAATCATTTTATAAAATATATCATTTGCTAAAACACATTTTTCTCAAAGACATTTGGTAATGGCAATGTGTGTCATCGTCAGTTACAAAAATGACACAGAAGCGATTTGATAGTTTTTCAGAGATTATTTATGCCCAAACGTAGCACTCCAACTTCAAATTGTTTCATGTTAGCACTGTTGCTCTTGGAGTCTGATCAAAGTCAAATTTTCTTCGCGTTATCGATCATCGAATTAAAAGAAAAAAAAATGCCAATAAATCATATTTAAATATTATACAGATTTATTTAAAAATATACGTTTCATACAATTTTCCATCCAAACTTTTCTCAAAATAATCGCTCTGATTGCAAAGTGAAAACTTTCGCTAATAAAGTGTTAGAATTTTTTTCAGTAATGACAAACATGCAAAACTGACATGTATATATCTCAACCTATAAACCTTAGGCAGAAGAATGTGGAGTAGGTCACGTGAGATCCAAAGACAAGACGAAATCCAGGTCACACATGGGAAAAGAACAATCGAGACTATGAAGAACCATCACAAAGCATCATGCACAATTAGTATGAAAAAGAGGAAGCACAGAGTTGAACATCCACAAAAGCAAAGAAAAAAATTAGAATTTAGCACAAAGGATAAAAATTGACTAAAATTATTGCACTGTGGGAAAGAAAAATGCACTTCAGGGAAAAAGGAAGGTGGATTGGATGGAAAGGAAAAACGGATGCAGGAGGCCAGTTGGCAGGCAATTCAAACGTTCGCACATGCAAGGGTTTGTATACCTATGTACATCAATCTCTTGCATTTCGATAGTGCGACAAACAAGTGAAAAATGGAATTATCGATTTTGTTCTTCCTTTTACACAAACTAACACATTCAAGTATACGAACACATACAGTATACGGATCAGACCCTAAGGAAGACGTAAACGGTTAAGACCTTAAATGTCTGCTCCTCCTTTAGTTGAAGATAAGTTATTGCTGATATGAAACTATACAAAAGTTTTGTATTGTAGCTTGTGGCGAGTGTATATGTATTTTTTGTGTGTCTTCTTTGAAACAAAAACAAAAGGAGGAAACCTTTTGTATCTGATGGACTTTGATTGAGCATTTTCTTTTACCAAATTCTTTTGGTTTCGTTGTACGTTAGTAACTTTATGTGTCAACCTATAGATATATCTACCTACTTGAGGCTTTATGGAAATTAGGACTTTCTTCAACATGTTTTCATTGAAGAGATTTATTCGAAGTGTGTGCTTGTGAAAGTCTTCTTTGTATATGGGACGTTAACTTCCCTTTTATGACTTTCTTATCCTGTTTGTATCATTGATCGGTGAAAGGGTAGCTCCTATTGATACTGGCATTTGTGTAGTGCCGTTGGTCTTGGAAACATTACATTTCTGTCCGCTCTGACCGCAGGAGCCTTATAAATGCAGCTAAATCCAGAAGCGATAATAGAAGCGGTTCTTACCAAATGTTTAGTATGATTTTAGAAAACTGTATTTAGTTACTTTTAAATCAATTCGAAGAAAGTGTCATACTTGTAATATCATTTTATAAAATTCTCCCGTATGTGAAATAATAAGAATGATATTCATCAAAAGCTGATATCACCGAATGGATTACTTACCAGAAATAAGAGAGCAAAGAGATATCCATCTTTTGCCTTTCTTGTCCCTTGATTCCATCTGACAGCGTTTTTTATAAGCTTTCCCCGCCGTGTCTCTGAATACGTGTGAGCTCTTGAGAACAGCTGATCCTCTTCCCCAACCATAGTATTGGGGTGGATTGAAGGTCTTATTTGAAAATTCTCTCGCTTACCCGACATTTGTCAAATTTTCTGTGTTAAGTATTCCCAGATACACAGAGAGTAGGAGTAAGCAAACAAACAAAGCGTATGTTCACGCTGTAATTTAATTAAGCTCCTGTTCATAGGAGTTTCTGTCTGCAGCATTAGGATGATATTAATGAAGAAACAGATAAATGAATGTTTTTTTGCTCAAATATGAGTTATATATATCAAATATGAGTTATATATATAAATTGTCACATATTTAGAATTATGTGCACATTGAAATAGTGCAAAAGAGGTTTACTCAATTCATATTTTGTAAAATGCAATGGAACTTTCGCCCGAACTATATGGCAAGGTGTGAATTGCTCGGCTTAAAATCTTAAAAACACGACGTAGTGTTTATGCAGCAATGTTTGTTAGGGATATTTTATCTTACCCAATAAAGTGTCCTTATCTCCTGGCGTTACTTCAATTTTACTTGCCAACTAGGCCACTCCGTACTTGACAATTATTATTTGAAAGGTCTCTTAACACTGAGTACGAAAGAGCCTATAACAAATATTTGCAATATCTGGATTTATCTAATAGTAGATATAATTTTAAAAATTAATTATTAAGCCTATTTACTCTCTAAGTTAATGGTAGTTATATGTTTAACTTTTTTTTCACTTTATGTACCTATAATTGTTCATAATATGTTAGTAGGTAAGTAACTTATAACTATAGTTAAATAAATAAAAAATATACATGTCTCACGCACACATAAACAAGAAGTAAGCATATTTTTTCAGTAGCAAATAGAAAATAAGTTCAACCAATGACCACGGTCGGTCGGATGGAGGAAATCACATTCCAAGAGGAACTCTTCAGATCTTCAGCTCTTCAGATTTACATGTGACTACTTACTTTCGACGCTCACTGTTTATACAATATAAACTCCCTATCCATCCTACCACCACCGTGGCATCAGATTTCTGATTTTTCATTTTTTAAGTTTGAGCTTAAAAAGCTTTGTATTTAGTAAATATCGTTTTCACCATATGAATGAGACATCTGTATATTTTCTTGTCTGTGCTTTGCCCTATATACGGTTGTAAAATTTGTTTTTCACAATATCAATTCGTGTAGTAGTGTATAATCAAAAATGCACAGACAAGATCGATGTCGCCTCCCTCCAATCATATTATCATATTATACATGCCAACATAAAGGGTAACAGAGTTCACCAATCTACCTAGTAATTCATCACACATCCATGAACTGCAGAGTCTACAGGTACACGCACACGTCCACCTTCTACACTCTTAGTGGAATGTAAATCCATTTTCCTATGAAAAATAATAGAATGGATGGAGAAAAAGTTCGCATACACCGTTCCGGAAGTCTGCTGCAAAATATAGGTCAGCAGTAAAAATCCATTTTTTATTTCTCGTCAGATTTGTTTCAGCGGGTCCTCTGGGCGAGGAAATGAGATTCGCTCAACCCAACGAAAACCAACCGACAGTAATTTAAGGTCTCTCTGATAGCTCCTGTCTGTTCTTTTACACCACTTCGCACGGCAGGAAACAATTATCTTATTCTGTGTCTTTCCGTCCCTCGCGCCTGCTTCACTAATTCCTCTCGACGTTTAATCTAGGACAATGAGGAAATTTATTAAGTGTCATGCCGGGTTTATTTTCACATCAGATTTTGTTCTTTTGTTTTTTTTTTCTTTGTGCCTATGTGTATGTGAGGTGTTTGTGCGCACTCCATGCGACGTTGTTTTGCTCATAATCGCCCGAAAGGAGTCGGCGGCTATTGTCCCCATTGCGTGCCATTAGAATCCGCTGCATAAGGGCTATGTTTTTACATCCTCTTTACATGTCCATATGTATGCATGAACCCATCCTCGAAAGTTTGCTCGCTGTGTTTGCACATTTAGTCTGCAAGGAACTTCAATTTAATTCACCGGGACAACACACAACAACACTTTACTGTGGAGGTTAACTGACATTACTCTGCTTGGTGTTCATTTCGAATTAATTTGTGTATCTCCTCCTTTTAGGACCCACTGTCGCTTTCATTTGCCAAAAGAGTTTGGTCTATCCTTATCGGTGAATAGCTTTCGGTGCTTAGAATTCACGATTTGGATTTCTTGTATGCAATGGTAAGCTGAATTTATCTGTTGTCATTCCATATACAGTGAAAAATTGGTTTTAGTCTTGGAAGCTTTGAGAAGTCTACATTTTGTCCTTGCAACTTTATGCAATTTACTCGGTATATCTGCCCTTTTGAACCGAAAGTCTGGCGCCCAACACTTATTCTATTCTGAGTTGAATGCCCGCGCATAATAATTGCTCTATATAGTAAAGAAAACTTTGTATATGCAGCCGTGGCGATGTAGGACAGGAATACAAAAAGCAGATGGAGGGTCCTTAATGTGCGAGTGTTGAGCTGAAGGCTTCAATTAACATCTGGAGTGCGGAAATGTAAAGCAGTGATACTTACTCGATTCGTGCGTTTACTATTTGCAGTCATATCGTTGGATGTGGTTGCATGATGCTCATCGAAGCGGAAGTGTCATGTCAGTAATTGGTTGACCTGTTACAGGCATTTGTGTATTTTAGGTTAGGTAAATACCTGTTAAAGTGTTATATTTAGGACTTACACTTTCAAAAAGTGCTTAGAGGAAGCTTTAGGAGGTCATGTACCTTTTTCAGAGACTTGAATGTTAGTCGCTTTTTTGAGGTCGATTTTTCATTAAAAGGTTTCTTTAATTTCATTGCTCGCACCTCAGCAGAAAGTAAAAACATATTGAAACACAAAACACGCTATTTTGTAAAATGCTTAACTTACTGACTACTAAGTAGTAAGTAGTCAATAATAGGAAGAGATCGCTCAATCCAGATCACTTTTATACTCACTTAAATGTAGATTTGACTTTATCAACTTTTTAGTTTGGCATGGGCGCTACAGCCCGTAGAGGGCCAGGACATAACTTCTCAGCAACCACTTCTGTTGTGTGTGCTATTGTTCTCTCAATAAAAAATTATATATTACCTTCGATAGATATAAGAAGATTTAAAGAAGTTTTTTAGAATGGAATGATGGCCGACTACTAGCAAATCGTACTTTTTTCACTTGTTTTGTAAATAGTTTCCAATAGGTAGCTCATATCCCTAATAAGCTTAGTATTTTCCAATCTACAGACTTCAAACATCAAAAGGAACGAAATTCTCAATTAAATAATTGAAAAATGGAATGGAGATGGATTTTAATGATCAATAAAAAAAAGTTAAGGCGCTGACAACTGGTACCGTTAACCTACTACTTCACAATTATATCTGCCCATTTTGACGTTCCATCTAACACTTTAATGTTGTATGTCCTTGTAAGTAAACCAACTTCAAAACAAGCACCACCAAATCCAATATCAGATCAGATCCGAATCATGCGGTTGACCTGACAGATCACACACACAGTCGAGGACCTTATCGGTAATGAGAGGACACTGGCTGCAGTCGGGATACTGCTGTTCATAGATAAGAACTTATTAATAGATATGTGTTGTTAGATAGTTAGTAGTAGTAGTAGTAAGAAATCCGCCAGTATAAATGTAAATATAATAATTTATACAAACATATTTCGTTCACCGCTAGTTCCATTTAAGCGGCTTATCCCTCAGTGAGAGCAAAAGCCTCATTGACGGCTTTCTGCATTCTGTCAATCACGAACATTCGTTGTACGAAATTGTGAAATATCATGCCTCTATTATTGACGTGTGCGTTTTGCACGATATTCTCGATAACTATAACGAACGACATAACAAGTCTTCGCCTTGTCGAAAACTTTTTTGTTTACATTTAAGGTCTCAGTGAGTTCGTTACGCATCTGGATTGAGCAGCGAGAATTTTCGATTGTAAATCGACGGAAAGACGTTGTGTACCAATACTTTGAAAGTGTTCAAAACACAACGATTTTTTTCTTTCTCTTTCTCTTCGCCAAATCTATATATGTAAAATGTGCAATACTGTAATAACTTTGTGTGCGAAATAAAGATAAATGACAATGACGTTGTGTGCCAATTTGCAGTTTAAAGAAAGCAGCGTTTAGTAAACGTTAGGATATTATTTATAGTTAGCACAGTTTCAGATCTGACACACGATAATAATATTCGTTCAATTTCTTATCTTTGTTCAGATTTCATCAAATCTATTTAAATTGTTGAAGCCTCCATATGCTCATCGATGTTGTTGGCAAGGTTGTTCAGACTTCTAGTTCTCTTCCTCACAAGAACATGGAACAGTGGAAAGTAGCCCGCCAGTTAGCAGAAAAATCTACCTTGATTTATACATCCTTTCCAAACATTCACCAATAATTTGTTGTTATTATGGAATGCATATTCCATGATTCATTATTAACATCCTGTTTTTCCTCGTTTTTTCTGGCATCAGACTTGATTGTATTTTGCTACCCTCAATGCGGTGAGAAGCAGATTCGCCCCCGCTTGTTTATTTGGCGTCTATCCTATGACCAAAGACCAAATGACGGGAAGCATGTATTTTTACAATAATGGCGTCACTATGACATTACCACAAAAACGTAATACCCGACAAAGTGATATCACATACATTTATACAACGTATATAAATACATGCATATGCATGCATGTACAATCCTTCGCACGGCAGAAAGTAGATGACATCAGTCTGGATTTGTATAACTGACTAAATCCACCACCACTCTTTACCCTGGTTTTGGCACTTTTTCTCTTTTTTGGTTTTTGGTTTTCTGCGCATTGGGCTTTTGACTTTATAAGGGATGAACCAGTAGCACAGGCGGATAATGTCATCATAGGAAATATTCTAGAAGCAACGCTGATGTGTGTGCTTAAGGAAATTAAAATACTTTTAAGACGACAGCATGTCTGGCACAGTTGTGTGTGGCAATGGTTGGTTGAATGAGAGCAGTGTATTTCACGTCACAACTTTATGAGTCAGCATTCAAGCTATTTAAGGTATCGTTTGAGCTTTTTATAAAAAATCGAAAAAAAAATTAGTATAGTCCTGGTAGTAGTGGGACACATTGAATTGAGTAAGTAGGAGGATACTAGACATTACATTCAGAATGAGAGTACAATTACTAAAGATTTGTGTTTTAATTTGAATTCAGTCAATTGTTTACTTACTGGTAACTAAATTATGTTAGGTTTGAGTGAGGGTCACGCTTCAAGCACCAAGCTGCCTTAGGCTTTGTACCGGAGGTTCAGCCTTTCCTTCTAGACCCAGGACGCTTGGATTCAAAGACATTCTCTTGTGTCCATGTGCTCCATGTGGCCGATCCAGTGTTGCGTCTTCAGTTGTACGTGCCAATTTGGTTACTCCCTTAACTTTTTTCTCCCAACAAGTCTTGGTGGTCCTCTGTTGCATTGTCTTGCAGTCACTTACTTTTGTAGGCAAGTACTACAATACATTGCACACACTTTTTATAAGATTATTGTTCATTGGTTTAAAAAGATCCAACTAAATTAGACCGTGATTCAATAAGTTCCGCTATAGTTCAGTATTTACAAATTCAAATTATCTCATGCATTATCTCATTCAAATATTTTTTTTTTTGCAATTTCGCTCCTGACTTTAGTCTGTAAATTATGCATTTCATCCAATTAATTAACGAATCTCTCTATAAACAATGGGTTAGATTTAATTTTAAAATTATATTTGAAGCCATTCTTTCTGGCTACGTATTACACAATAAAATAAAATGTTCCTTATACAAAATATAAAACCAAATTCATCTGCCAATTAAATTTATTGTACACGTTTTATTATAATTTCAGGAAACCACATCAACTTTCTGTAAGTACCATGATGTTTATATGTTATTTGTGACATTACCTACAGAGTCGTCGTATTGCAATTTAACTAAGCAAAACACAAATTAGGCATCTCCTCGCGATGTGTATATACGAGTGCCACTCACATGGTCCATGACAAGTTGGCAGTGATTGTACTCCAATGACGATTGGACAAAAGGTTAGTTGGTGTGATATCTCGGCATTTAATTGGCCAAGTGATGTTAAGCGACGTGCTTGAGGAAAAACCAACGAATAGGAAGCTATCCTCTAAGAACACCGATGCAATGTACTGTCAGTGGAGCATTTTTTTCGATCAAGACCAAACTACACGTGTTTTTGTTTTACTCCTGTCAACATGAACGGTAGGATCTTTTGTGTATGGGCTGTTTGGTGGTAAAAACGAAAAAAGAAAAAGAAAAATAACACTTTTCAACCAATTCCCCAGCCAAGAGAGAGAAAAACAAAAACGAAAAACCGATTTCCACACGACTACATCGGTGTTCAGTGTGCATTTCCTGTTTATTTTGTGGGCTCTGCAAATGTTATTTCACTTTTCATTCTTTTGTCTTTTGTTTGGCGCCAAGGAAACACGCAAAAAGTTTAGAATTTTGTTTCGTTTGAGTGTTGGCAGGAATTCGTTTGATTCTTTTATGCTGGGCTCCCTTTAGATTGACTTGAACGAATGGTGGTGATGCCGTTTACGTTTTGTAGTTCAATACATAAAGGTTTTGCTAGTTGGTGTAATGGCTCAGTCATGTGAGTTTGAAGCTAGAAGTGATCCGTATACTTCAAATAGAGTGACACTAAGTAAACTCTGACATCGTGTGTGAAAAAGAATAATAATAATATGGCTGGGGCTACAGCCCGTAAAGGGCCAGGACCTAGCTTCTCAGCAACCACTCGAGTTGTACGTGCTAATGTTCTCTCACGAGTGGAAGGGACCTACAGTTTTATGCCGACTCCGAACGGCCGAGTTTGAGAAGCCTTTTCTAGACAGAAAATACTCTTTGAGCATTGTCAGTGTCTCGAAAGAGCTGAGTCCGTGAAAATTATTTTCGTCGCACAGAGCTAGAATCGAACCTATGACCTCGAGTTTGGGGTCGACGCATGTACCCACAACGCCACGGGCCACCAAAGAGAAAGAAACAACTTTATAATAGAGCGCAGTTAGAATTATGTTCTAACTGATAAATTGTTGTAAGATATTTTAATCGAAACTACTGAAAGCATCCAAGTTATCAATCTTTGATTTCCCGTAGCTCTTTTGTTTTTTATTTTTATAAAAAATCCTACTGTCAACGAATCATTACTCTACACCTAAATCTTTCATCTATTATACTTGCGCAATTTCCTTTTAAAGTCTTTCATATTCATTTAACAGACACGAACAGATTAATACCATAGACGGACACACACAAAATCCAATCTAATTTCCATTTCATACATTCAGGCAATAAATTGGAAAACTAGAGACCAGAACGAAATCGAAGTCAAAACAACATATGAGAACGAATAACTCTTGAATTAAATCGTTTTCGTGTTTACACTGCTAATGCACTTAAATTAAATTTCATTGGAATATTGGCCTACTTACATATATGTATACATTCGCAAACCTCTGAGGTTCTGACAATGTCATAGATTTTATTCAGTGGCCCACATTGCAGCTCTCTTATATGTATTCGCATGTGGATTCGTCGCAATTACTACTTCCTTATGTATGTTCTCGCTACGTATTCTTTATGAAATTAATTGTATTTTAAAGTTTGATGCAATACGATGTTAGTTTAGAGAACTGTCAACCGAAAGTCAAATCAACTTGAAAACGAATCAACTTGTCATTTGAGTTCGTTAGGTATCGTCATTTTGATCAACTATTGTTGTTAAATTCTGTAATACGAATGAAATGATACATTTTGCATTTGGGGCGTTTTATGCGAAGATGTTGTTGTTAAATGAATGTTAAATGAAGAGGTCTCTGGGGAGTGTGTGCCATTGACGGTGTTTATGGGGCCGAAGTGTATGGGATAGCGTTAAGATGTATTGTTGATGGGGGAAAGTTATCTGTGGATATAATAAATAATTTTATGTAGATTCTTTGAAGTTTGTCTATCCACAGGATTTGACTTTCCCCCTCGTTTTTGGGTGTGCTTATTTAGTTAAGATTGGGAGGCCAGTTAAGACGTGTTTTCATTGTGTCAAAATAAATGGTTTTTAAACATTCCATCCTGACCAAATATTGCTGCATTCTTGCCATTTTATACCAACCTTCTGTTGTTGGTTGCATTAAAAGTTGTAGAATGAATTTAAACGTTGACAATAGTAGAGCAGAAATAAGAAAGCTCCCTTATTTCTGCAGTAGACTAATGGATGTGGAACACCTTCATTGCATTCGCGACGCATATTTTTGCCGAATAATAATTCGATTTGTATATATGCATGTAATATGCCATGTGAGGCTAAGGTGTTCTTGAGAGATGTCGTATATGTCAAGCATATCAATGTTCTTCAACACAATAAAGGACAATGCAGACAAACCACGACATAGAATGCTCAAAAACGATCTTAAAATGCACACAATCCATGCTTTATCAAGAGCATATATGGTATATTCGTTCATTTATGATCAAGAGCATAATAGATTTGCTTTTGAAGTATGTCTCTGCAGTAAGGGAAACTTGAAAAAAAAGATGTTTCGATGTTTCTTCAATGGATGACCAGCAACTTTGGCCACATTCCAAACAATTCAAACCCATAATGCGGCCATTGTATCCTTACATCAGAACGAAACTTAATTGAATGGTTAATACAAAAATACAATTCGAACAACACATTCACAACCCAGATAAAGTCAAATTAAGTTCAAACATAACTGTACGCAACCACTGGTCTATATTTTTTTCCACAAATGAGACCTTCGAATCCCTGGGTTGACCATCAAAATTTTATAATAATTACATTTTTTGATAGCATCATCCAATTTTGGTGGATACGTTATTTAAACCCATATGAGGGATTTATAAAATAATTAAATGAAAATAAATACAAGGATTTAATTTATTTTTCAAATCATTCTCAAAATTTCTTTCGTATATGGAATACCCATAAACATGATTCTGATGGGGTGCTGCCGGAGTTAAAGAGGTGAAAAGCGAGTGTCAACCACAAGATGTACTATATCATTTAAGTGCTTACTTGATATTATGAGCAGCTCGAAAATTTCAGAACTGCAATCTCTCACAAGATATGTTTTATTGATTTAAATCGTTGAGTAGCGTAGTGAGAACAAGGTGTCTGCAGCATAAGGAGTGACTTTCGAGAGAAGGCGTAAAATAAATGGGATTTTATGTTTGCTTTTACACAAATGTACATTTCCTGTATTCGTTAAATTGTCGTCCTGGACCTTAGATTTGACAAGTGGGTTTTTAGCTTAAAGAAATCAAATGCTGAAGTTTAAATATTCAAATTTAATTTCAATTACGATTCATTTGCACAATAAGTGTGTGCTCGCTATTTATCTTCTGCCACATACGAAAACGTTTTTGCATCTAGTTGAGATATACTTCAAGTTATTCTCAGTTGCAATATTTGCGTTGCAGCGATACAGATAATAATCTACTTTGTCGTTGCAGAATTCCATTCAATGAGGACAACATTCGATTCATGATAAAAGATAGAGTGCTTCAGATATTTCAATTATCGACAGCCATAAATCAGCACTACTTATAATACTGATTGGTAAGTAAAGACATTTCAGAAGCCACCACTTTTGTTCACATTCAGAAGAACGCAAACTTTTCAAGTTAATCTCTTTTAAATTGTTTTCTATTTCAAACTCATATGACACTGTCTAGTATCGACATGAGCAGTGTGTACTTTACGTAATATACACTCGGATGTCTCCGTAATAGGATATCACTGATATAATTAAATCTACCCTTTGCGGACGATGAAGGGTACCCTCTCATCTGACTGGCGCTTGTCAATGACCTACTTTCCACTGCATTGTCAACTTTTTTTAATTAAATCTCAAAGCCAGAGTTTGCTTTTGTTTTTATCTCAAATCCATTACTTATCAGTCTTCGGTTTCTACCCTCAGCATGGTTATACGTTTAAATAAATCTCCAAGGGGCGTACTGAAATCGAATAAGATCCTCGTGTATTCTCTTGGGGTTTTCATATATTTTTTAAGTGCATGATATCATTCTGCGTTTAGAACATTTATACGAACAACAGGTCATATGGAGGTTACAATTAATTTTCAAGAAAAATAAAAATAAAAAAACCTAACGCCTATTAAAACACAGAAACAATCTCACTTAGCGTCGGATGAAATCGTTTGTTTTTTCTTGTTGAACGACACCTGAAGACTTTTTGAGAGCTTCGCAAAATGCTATTAATATAAAAGTGTCCTTTGGGTGAAGCGTTCTTAGTACATGTAGAATGTTGTTCGTTATCGTTGTTGGCATTTGAGTTCTGCGAGTACCAGCACTGGGGAAAAATCTTTGCATCTTATGATGTTCGGTAATGGAATTAGGCGTACGCAAGGGCTATGCGCTTGGATATTTATTTCTCTTTTTTTAATGAAAAGAAATGAGAAATAAAAATGTAAACAGTGGCTGGTTGAATAGAAGCGAATTTAGGTCGGCACCTTTCTGTATTACGCGAGAGTTTCATTAGAGGTTCCCTTTTTTTCATTTGCTTCTCCCTGAAAATAGTCCTAATAATTGTAATGAAAGCAAGTCTTTGCTCAAACAAATTGAGTCTGAGTATTTCCGTGGTGTCATCCTGAAATCAAACTATTTTTCATTACTTGAAATTAAGAAAATTAACATGAAGTGTGTATAAAGCCCGGTCAAGAACTTGCATTTCTTTTGTATTTCAACTTAATTTAAAAAAATACTGTTTCACTATTCTTTGTCATTCCATGAAATGCGCGGTACATGCTTTGATTTTGTTTTAAATACTGTACAGATATTTCTGAATCGATTCAATGTGAAATGACGCTCATTGGGGAAAACGTTCGATCTTGACAGTGTGATATTTTCCAATTAGTGTAAAATATTCATAGTACAATTATAAATATACGAATAAAGTGTCCCAACAAACAAAAACAACCTTACTCAACGTGGGAAGACGCTTTTTGGTCAGTCCTTATTTTTCAATATTTGAGAGCAATAAAAAATCATTGAACCTTAAACCAGATTCAGTATGAAACGTAAGTATAAGTATAAGGATTCTTACAAAGTGACAACAAATGGCCTGTTCTGTAAAAATATACTAAAATGCGTCGAACGTGTGACTTATAATGAAGTAAAGCGTTAGTTTTGATTTTTTTGAGGAGTTAACTAGTTTGAAGTTTTCGAGTTTAAATTGATCTGACTTGCAAAATCATTAATGAGCCAGTGAAATCATTAACCCATATGCCACAATGATAATTTTCAGTACAATTTTATAGATATTTTCTTGCAACATGTGCACTTGGAAGTCAATTTAAGAACGTGTTTTTGCCGAAATACAGCCTAATGTACTACGTAGAATAAGTAAAAATTTAACCACACCTATAGTACGCAAAACACCATTTTCAAAAAAACGTCCCTGGTTCATTTGTGTAATTTGTATAAAAATGCTTGCAAATAAGCTGGTTTTATTTATTATTCTGTGGTGGCCCGTGGTATTTTAGGTATATGCGTCTATCCCAATGCACTGAAACCTTGATGACTAGGTTCGATTCCTGCTGTGTACAACAAAAATACTTTTCACCCCACTACCATCTCTTTTGAGTCACTGACAATGCTCAAAAGGTATATTCTCAAACTTGGTCGTTCAGAGTCGTCATAAAACTGCAAGTCCCTTCCAATCTTGAGAGAACAATAGCACGCACAGCACGGGTGATTGCTGAGAAGTTAGGCATTGGCCCTCTACAGGCGCATACGACAGTATCTCTATTAGTCTTACTACTGCTGCGTATTAGATCATTGAGAGAGATTTCATTACCATAGCAATTTTACGATAGGGATCGATTGAAGGCAATAAATAACTTTCCTCAGAATTCGTAGTTTTTGACACCGTAGATAGTCAATTTTCTCGTACAGATGCCTGGAGAAATGTTTTTATTAATTTTATTAAAATATATATATTATCTATTGGCACTTTTATTTTTTTACGACAGATAGTGCACTTAACATATTTTGTAACGCATATATTTTTCTACATTCACACAAGAGCTAAATGCTCTAAAAAATAAATAATCAATATTAATGAAAAATATATCGCTTGGGTTAGTAAATAGCCAACGGAGTGTAAAATGTAATGCTCCATGCTAAGTAATATGTACAAAGAGGGTTCATATCGTCAGTGACCGAATTAAGTCTGATTTTGCCATGACATTATATAGCACTCTCTGTAGTCTCCAATTACCTTATCATCATATACTCTTCTGATGGCTGTTTTAATAACACGTCTACTGCGTCCTAAGGAGAGCTTTCTGTTGTGTTATAACCTCTTATACACATACATTTATGGTACGTATGTTTGTGTTAATCATTGAATTGAATTGAAGTTCATCTCATTAGCTTTGGTATGAAAAATCTGTTCTAGATTGAATGTGTATAAATAGCTTATAGTACTGAGTTCAATGAAGTTTGTTTGATAGCCAGATTTAACCAACTATCATTAAAGGAGTACGTCATTTATTTTGGTGCTACAAAGCAATACAGTTATTTGTTCCCTCTTCTCCAATAGCATAGGACATATATACCTATGTGCATATGGGATGGTGAAGTTGTACATGAACCCGGTAGGAGAGGATCTCGTCACCGATGGACCATAGTTCTGTTTTCTAAATTATAACCGACAGAACTGAAATTTACAACTGCCTTAAAAACTAAAATCCGCTTTTACTTCGCTCACATCGAAACTACTTTCACATTCTTGTTAATGTATTCGTTTTGTCGTAAATCTATTTCCTCAAAGTGAAAAAGACAATTGATTTCAATGAAAACTGACTATGTTGAGGTAAACTTTGACCTTTTGACGTACGTTGACGTACGTGCCTTCATCATTGATTTTAAAATAACTCAAAAATTAAGACTAAAATACCGTTGTCGAGTCTGCCTATTCGGTATGGAAAGTGACTTCTTTGTCATATACTAGAACAGAATGCATTTAGTTACTCGAAAGAGGTGGGGTCGTGAAAATTGTTTTTGTCGGAGTCGAACCTACGACGTCGAGGTTGGGGTCGACGCACATACCCACAACGCCACGAGCCACCGCGGATGTGCTTGTTTACACATATGAAAAATTAAGTGCATGAATTTAGAAAAAAAACAATAATAAATGCAAGAATCAATATTAATTGATTTCAGTTCCCAAACACAAGATTTTTATTTGCTTTGTAATTTAATCTATATCCACAAAATGACACCAAATTTACAAAAAAAATAAATATCACACAACACAACGTATGATATTAATATATTAGAATGCCAATTTAAATTGTATTGTATTTGTATCCGCCAAACTTCAAGCACAACTGGGTTTAACTTGGTTCACATGGAATCAACCACAAACATCAGTTGATTAACCGAGTCAATCCGAGTTACATCCAAACCGAGTGTGGGCACATTTCTATTCACCATCGTAATACAGAACCGAGACATAAACCGAGTTAACGTGGGTTCGAATTGAAGCCAGCCGAGTTGCAACTCGAAGTCCTAACTCTAACTTGGCTAACTCGGTTTCACCCAATTCAAAATGTATTCATTTTTGTAACAGTCGAACTCATCACAAACCTCGGGTTAGGTGTCGCTTTGCTACTGTGCGCTGGGTACTGCTACAGCTGGTACAGCTCTATAAAATCCTCTAACGTCTTCTTCAAAAGAGGCCTTGAATCCCCCTTGAATAAACATATAATGCCTGTGTGAGTTATTCACAGCAAACATATTGTAGTGCTTCTAGCTCATCCCTGACAATCCCATTACCATTGAGTACTTTAATTAAGCTCGACTTTCATGGACCCAACGAGTGACATACATTTTTTCTATGACGCGTTCATGACGCCTGGATTCCTCTGAATGTTTGAAATTGGCGCCAGTCTAATGGATTATGTATGCATATAAAAACGATTATGTCCTTGCCTGTGAATGGGAATTGGAAAGGCTGTGTTTATTGCTGCATTTCAATATAATTTCATTTTATGTCAACACAATGACTTTCAACATCTTCTTAGCACACTAGTATATCGTGTCGACAGATTGACTGACAAATTGTCAGACCCACAGCTTGGCCTACATAAAAATGCATTCCATTGCAGGAACTTAATCGATTTTGTTTACTTGTCTACTACTTAAAAAAAAACGACCAACGAGAACCCTGGCTTATCTTCAAAAACATACATTCACCTTTCTGGGACAGCACCAACATAATGATGAAAAACTGACACAAAAGATGAAATAAAACGAAACACAAACAAGAAGAAGGGTAAACGGAGAAATCAGTGCCATACAAACCCCATACCATGCAGTTGATTTTGTGTTTCCTCTGTTTTTTTTTTTCTCTTCTGTAAAATATCCTTTGGCCGCTGGGAGTATCTGCAACTGCACTTTATAGTTCGGTAACCACATATATATGAAAGCTTTTTGCATACTCCAAGAGGAGAACTCTGATGTTTCTACAGCCACAACAATACTTATCGTCGCAGCAAATGTAAACCAGGTCTACTACCGAGAGTTGGGCAAGCCCTCATCTTATCCCAAATATTTATGAAACCTAATTTTCTGATATTTTGGTATAGAGTGTCTAGTGTGTAGCTTTAGCTCCATGTTGAAACATACATACTTATATGCCACATTAGGAAATATAAAGTTATGGAGTCAGGCTTTGGCTTTGTATTAATTTCTTCCTTATATTGTGTCAATTCTCAACTGTTGATGGCATACGCGACGCTGGAATATGTAAGCAAAAACCATAATTTATAATAATCATTTTAATCACTGCAAACCAAAATTCTAGAGGGTGAGACCATCAGTGAACCGAATTAATGTATGAACCTTATGCAAACCTTTTCTCGTTCTCTCTCTTCTCGTTTCGTGTGCATACATCATATACTTTTTGTGCTGATACCCTTGATTTTTTTTATGTGCATGGAACCGATTTTTGGGAGATTACCAGTCCATACGGACAATAGTGCCAGTATAATTTGGTGATTTTGATTTAATTGAACAATTTAGTTTTAGAATAATTATAACCCCAATTGAATATACATTTTTATATTTTTTTCCAGAATTAAGAAAAATCATCGAAAGCAAGCATGATGGAACTAGAACCTCGAGTTGCTATCCTCCAAGACCTACGACTGCAGACATTTGATTCAATACGCTTCGCATCGTATCGTACAGCATCAAAGCTACGGTATATACAAAAGTCAACAAATCTTCATCTCGTAGATATATGGAATGTAATCGAAGCGTTTCGCGAGAATGGTCTGAACACTCTGGAGCCACAAAGTGAAGTCAGTGTTGCTCGCTTAGAGACTCTCGTTTCATCACTATATCACAATTTAAATAAGCGTCTTCCAACTGCACAGCAAGTTCCTGTCGACTCAAAAGCTGGGCTTTTATTAAACTGGCTTTTAGCTGCATATACTAGGTAATACCGAGCATCCCTACACCAAAAGTAAATCCTTAATTACTTCTATATTGTGTTTGTAGTGATAACTCAGGGAAAATAAGAGTTTTCTCTATAAAAGTCGCCCTGGCCACAATGTGTTCGGGTAAACTTGTCGATAAATTACGATGTAAGTATATTTGTTATCAACTCTTTATACATTTAAAAAGATCATTTAAGATTTCGGTGTTATTATTTCAGATGTCTTTTCACAAATATCAGACGGCGCAGGTCAACTTGTCCATTGGAAACTGGGTGAATTTCTTCGAGAAGTTCTTGCACTACCTGCTGCCGTATATGAATCACCCACATTCCATTATAAAGAAGGCCTCGAGGAAGAGATCTTTTCGGCTGAAAACAAAGTCACCGTGAATGATTTTATGGCAATACTTATGTCTGAACCAGGACCATCGTGTCTCGTTTGGTTGCCATTGTTACATCGTTTGGCCACTGTCGAGACAATCGTCCATCCGACTATCTGTTCTGTTTGCCATAAAGAAAATTTTACCGGATTTCGTTATAGATGTCAGCGGTGCCACGCCTACCAATTGTGTCAAGAATGCTTTTGGCATGGCAAGACATCGTTGAATCACCAAAATGATCACGAAGTCAAGGAATACTCGAGCTATAAGTCTCCTAGCAAACAGATCGGACATTCGTTAAGGAAGAGTTTTCGATGTGTGCCTGAAAAGACTGCACAAGTGTTGCCACGTTTCCCAGAGCAGCCAGAGAAAACATTAAATTTATCGCATATTGTGCCGCCTTCCCCATTGCCATCGCATAATGGTTTCTCCGATCCGAGCATGTTACATGGATATGATAGAAGCAGTACATTGGACTCAAGGGCAACTGGAAGGAGCCTGGACAGTGCTGGTGGTACATCAATTTCACGAGTAGTGGCCGCTTCAGCGAATGATGAAGAGCATAGATTGATTGCCAGATATGCAGCACGCCTTGCCCAGGAAAACAGAGCTGTATTTATAATCATTCATGGATTCATAATCAAGTTTACATATTTGTTCCTTCATTTTTAGCCATCCGGAATGACGAATGAGAACCCTACAATCACCACAGATAATTCCCGTGCTCAACGTGAGTTGATAGCCCAACTGGAATCAAAAAATAAGGAAATCATGCGAGAAATAGCACGATTACGTCGTCAACAAGAGGCAGAACAAATGACGCCCGAGAATCCCGCACTCATAAATGAATTACGTGCACTGAGACAACGCAAAGGCGAATTAGAAGGGCATTTGGGTGCATTGCAAGATTCTAGACGTCAGTTAATGGATCAGTTGGAAGGTCTAATGCGAATGTTGAAAAATCAACAAACCTCAAGTCCCCGATCTACTCCAAATTCTAGTCCACGTTCAGGCAAATCACCTCCAATGCCAGGAAATCAACAAAACTCCGTTCAACAACAGCAACAACAGCAGCAACAGCAACACCTATTAAGGTCATCAGGACCACCACAGCATCACCAGATTCCGCCCAATTGTCAGACTCAATCGGTGCATAATGCAAATTCATTGGAACAACAAACAATGAATCAATTGAATGAGGTTCGAGCCGCATTCCATTCGAATGGAACATCGAGTAAGTACTATTGAAGGGTTTGCTAAGTCTGGGAATTTTGGGGACCTTAATCTATAAGGGGGTTGCTGGAGTATGAGAAAAAAAGGTCAGGAAAAAATAGAAATATATAATGAAAGGAGAAGATAATATTATTGGTAGTTTTGTTCCCTCCTGAGTGGATTCATATGTGTTTTGATGACTGGTTAGTGTAAATAGAATAATTTGCTGAGTTCAGTCCTGACATGCTGAATTTGATATTTATCGTCCAAAAATTATATGCTGTGTTCTTAATGTGTAGAAAAGCCAGATTACCACATCGACAAAATATTTGTTAGAAAAAACAAAAATTCCAAATTGTTGATACTCTATTATCAATATCAAATTCTGCCGAAAATCTTTGTAAATTCATTAGTTGGATTGAATCCCCTCCAACCTCAAGTCCTTTTCATTCAAGAGTTCCAATATTTTATTAATTTATTTAAAAGCAATATTTAACTTATGGTTAAAATAATTTTCGTATAATTTTAATTTTACATTATGTACCGACTTTGAAAACAAACAATAAATATACAAAAACTCCCAAAAAACCAAACAAAACAAAAAGTTCAATTGAATTCAAATCCAGACGAAGGGGATCCCACCAATGACCTGTACTATGCAGCTGATACAATATCTTCGGCAATGACCTCGTTAGTCCGTGAGTTAAATTCAGGTAAAATAGATTTTGTTGTTATTTACTCGAATTCAGCATTAAGTTTAATTTGAAAATGAAAGAGTTTTGTTGTTCTTTGTTTTATTTATTTATTTTAATCTTCGTCATTTTTATCCATATCATGTCCTCGACTTTCAATGTATTCTCTTGTGCACAAAGTTAATGTATTCCTTGTTGTAGATAACTTGTCCAAATTGCCATATTTACTTGCTAGGTATAATTCCCTTAATTTTTCTTTCTAAACGAAATTGATTTTGCAATAAAATTGCTTTGCATTTATTTTATCTGTATATTGTTAATTGTTCATAAAAGTTTTTTTTTTTAATTTAACAAAGTACAGGGTGAATGATTAGCAGGCGATAAGAGAGAAACAATGTTTTCTAATTGTGTTCATATTTGCAGATGACTGTTGTAGAAGTAGGCGAACTTATTATTAATGATTTAATGTAATCGGATCCAAACATAGCTGTAGAGTCTTGAAAGCATATATATTTCCCATAATGATATTAATTTTAATCGTCGCGATAATTGGGGATTTCGAACTATACAGCTATATAAAGAGCGTCGTGTAGCACTAATGACATTATTTTGAAATTAACATCGCCGAGTTATTATATGTACTATTCAGCTCTAGTTCTATTTGCATTCTTAGCACAGTTAACTTCTCACCAATTGCGATTTAATAAAATGTTTGAAATCGAATAGTGAGTATCGTATTTCGCCAGTACCTTATTTTAGCTTAATATGACAGTGCAGCGAATAAAACGTATTATACTATTCATAAGATGTTGCTTATTCATTTTTCATACTCTATTCTACAAATCTATCAATCTCACCCTGTACTTAACAATTAAGAAAAGAAAAGAAAAACGAAGAACAAATTATTATTATTTTAGAGGATTATTGTTCGAAAAATTCCGAAGAAAAGACACTGGAAGCTACGTTTATTAAACCCTTGGGTAAGTCATATCTGCATCTTTGATGTTACACAAAAAGAAACAGAAGACATTCATACAAAGTAAAACTTAATCACCCTATTCCTAATTCATTTCTTTTTTCGATTTACGTCGTTTTAGATTATTTTCCAAATAGAAAAAACAAAAAAACCAAAAACTGAGTTTGCTTTTATTTTTATGTTCAACACAACATTGGTATCTGGTTATTTTCCCCACAACTATCTACCATTTCCCATCACCCCATATTGAAATAATATCCTTCCCTCGTACAAAAAATCCCATCTGATGAAAGATGATGATTTTCCAAAAATTCATGAGATTGGCGAAGCAATCGATGAGATGCATATTTTAATGTACGCACACATTATGAAGTATTGTGTTAATTGCTAACGCAATATAAACAGGTAAATTGCAATCAAATTAGATTATATTTTAAATCAAACATGTACATGTGTTAATTTGTTGATGCAATTTTATTTATGACAATCCCTGGTACCTGTTGTATGCCATAAAAATTCAACACAGTAAATTAGTGTATATTTATTCCAACGGCACCAAATCGTATAAAATTTCTTCCATCGACACGATTTTGTTGAGCATATATTTTTTTAAGTTGTTCGTGTCTTGTTAAGTTAAACATATTGGTATTCATATATACTTATGCCAGATTTTACGAAACCCCATTCTAGAAATTTTGGAAAATATGCATTAGTATGTATTAGTTTGTTGTTACTTTTTATGAACACCAGCAACCCCTATTTCTAAATTATATGGTTTCTATCTGTCAAGCTACATATCTTATTCATGACCAACTCATATTGACGTATTTTTTTATTTTCATGTTGTATCGTTTTATGATTAAGAAATACACTCTAGAATTAAGTTTAAAAACATAATTTGTATGTGAAATAAACTATCACATAACCATATTTAAGCTAAAATGAATCGATCATTTCACTTCCGGCTGGCAGTTTGCTGGCAAATAATTGAGATGCTTTATCAGATGATCATTTAAACATGTATGATTATGCATAGAGAAATAATTTATAATAAAATGTATTATTCAACTCTACAGATCCATTTACAATTTCGAGTGATGAGAGTGATTGGTTTGACCGAACGTCATATGTTTAACTTGTTAAGTAGCTTATGAAATCAAATATGACATGAACAGGTAGACGATCTGATTTCTTGTTCAATGTTGTATTGTGTGTGTTGATTGTCTTAGCATCTGCTTCAAGAATACATAAATCGGTGTAAACATTTTAGAAACTTTAAATTATGATTGAATATTTATTGTATAAAATTGCATTATATGTTGTATCGGCTAGATATAAACTAAATTGATTTAATTTCGATCTGAAAGTATTTTTCGAAATTATCGCTGAAACAAAAACATACGGAAGTAGTCTGAAACGTTTTCGGCCTAATAGAGTTTGTTTTACAAAGATAAACAAGATAAACTTTTCACAGCGATGGTCTAACGTTTTCAGTCCACATGATTCTCGGAACAACAAAATTTTTCCAATTGCGATTACATCTTAAACTGTTGAAAACTAAACTGGAATTACGCCATTAAGAAATAGCTAATTTTATGATCATACGTCCCGGATTGTGCGGGACAGTCCAACATTGACAAAACTAAAATAAGATCTATTTATACAAAGTAGCACATCTACATTTTTTTAAACTACGATTTGGTTTTGAGTGCACAAGAGCAGAAGAAAGAATTTTTTGTCCAAATTATGGCGTTGTAAGTAAATAATCTTCTTCTAATTGTGGAGTATATTTTGAGCCTTCAGGAAACAAATGCATCCACTGAAAAAAAAATTCTCGATGATTAATCCTACGGAATTAAGAAAATACAAGACTGGAAGTTGAGGCAATCAAGTTTATTGCTTTGCTCAACACACTGCTTCCAGTCATCAAGATCAAACTACGCGATGAATTGGTCTTTGTACCGGAGGTTCCGTCTTTACTTTCCTTCTCGAACCAGGAGTCTCGAATTCGAAGACCCACTTTGCTGGAGTATTTTTTGACCATATGCTCGATGTGACCTAGCCATTGTAGTCGCGCAGTTTGAGTCCGGTTGCTTTGACAAACTGAAGAAGCATCTCGAATTTAAGGCCAACTTGTTTCGCCCGCTATTCAATAGCTGAGAGTTTACATTACGACGCGTTGGTAACGCGCTACGTTCTCAGAAGGAAGTGTGTGTGTACTCCTGTTACTTTTGCCCACCGCACTATCATCTCCAGTACCAAATTCAAGTAGTCACACGACAGTGCTTCCTTTTGCCGTAGCAGGTTGCAAACGGTTCAGGTTCTTGAACTGAACTGCACGTTGCATCGCGTATGCATTAGCGTGGTGCGACGTAACCAAAAATGAAATAGTGTATATAGTAGGTCCGTCCACCTGTTTATTTTAAGAAAATACAATTGATTGTGGCGAAAAATTGTGTCCGACATTGTTTTAAATAAATATGGTCACTATGTTTTTTAACAGAAGTGCACTACAATCTCGTTAAAAATGGCCTTATGAATCGACTTCTAATTTGTGAAACCGCATACACTAACGCCAGCAGTGATCCTAAAGAACGAACAAAAACCATTCAAAAGTTTGGATGCGACAAAGTTAGATTACAATGTGAATAGGCACTTTGCATTATGTCTCCGTTTGCCTTACTACAGTTAATTTCCGTATTCATTTTTTTTTTTTTAACACATTACTAATCGATGTAAACAACTACATTCAAGATGTTTTTCTTATAGTCGTGCTTGAATTTACTTTTGGTTGAGAACGCAGATAACTCTTTGCAGCATACTTACTTTTGTGAGTGACTGTATATGTACTTTGAAAAGGTTTAAATCGGAAAAATAATATACAATAAATAAACCTCCTTACTGTCGTATATTGAAATTTAAAAGTTTTCTAATATGTTTTTTGTTTATTAACATATCGATATTTCTGTAAAATGTAAGTATGTGTGCCCCATTTCGAATTTTAAATGAGTTTTTGAACTCTTAAAATAAGACTCACTTATGGATCATAATGTATTTTTGGACACGCTTTTAGTTCTAAATGAGTTATAAACATTAAACGGGCAAATCAATAGTATTTCACTTAGCCATAACATACTTTTTAAGAGTTGCCTAAATGTAGATTGGTGAGGCAAGTGCGTTGAGCATATCAAATGTTGTCTATGTAAAATAGATTGTGTATCTAGCAGCTCCGAATCAAGCTTTACATATAAGTATATGTAAAATATACGATTATTTTAAATGAATTTACAACACAGGCACATACGATTGAGGAGTGACGCGAATGGATTTTTGCACGATTGGACCAGATACGAGTAACAGGTGATGAAGAAACTGACAATTTGTTAGTCAGCATTTGTCAAAATTTTCAACACATTGTCCTTCCATCGTCAATATCGTGAATGGTTTTTATTCATGTTTCCTTTTCGATATCTACTGAGCTTAACTTAGTAAACATAAGTATGACATGCTCTCTCCGGTGAAGCTGATGTTGATCTATAACAACAGTTAAAATCATCTCCACTTCATAATATATAATATATAATATATAATATGGGTGGCGCTACAACCCATAGAGGGCCAGGGCCTAACTTCTCAGCAACCACTTGTGTTGTGCGTGCTATTGTTCTCACACGAGTGGAAACACTTCATAATAGTTATTTATATAATTAATTTCACCGAAGTGGCAAATATACACATTCCTCTTATATAATAATTGTAGTGTTTAACAGAATTCTCTGAAATTGATGCATGCATTGGATTTCCAATTGTTGGTTTGAATTTTGGCGATTGTGAAAAAGTTGCATAGACTTGTCTGGTCTTTTCTAGCCTGCACTGTTATAGTTTCTAACATACAGAAAATATATTTAAATCACAGACAGAAAAATACAATGTTTCACACCCATATGAAATATGAAATGAATCATATTTTTCCGTTGCAGACAAAGGTCTTTCAAAATAAGTACAACCAGTACCACTTCACACGCCAAGAAAAAAGCTAAAAATGTGTCGACATTTTCTTCAGAAAGAAAGTCATGCTAAGCTTCGGTGGCAAATGGTGTTGACATAGGTTGATCTTGAGATTGTTCAAGAAACCAAACTCACCCACGTTGGTTTACATGTGGAAAAATGGTTACTTTTGACGCTCACTGCATATACGATCTGTACTCCATATCCATCCTACCACCGTGTCGGCATAAGATTTCTGCTTTTTAAACGGCTTTAGTAAATTTCGTTTTCATATATCACATTTTTCCATATGAATGAGTATATGTACATACATTTGGTGTCTGTGCTTAAATTATAATAATGATATGTTTCACTCAAAAAAAATGTGTTAAGGTTTCACTCTCAGCTGTGCTGTTGCAACTGCAAACATGTATGTTGTGTGGGATACCTAGACGGCATGATCTCCTATAGACCACCACAAATATGATGACAAGTTCGCGGGAGGAGATCTTTTGATTTTGATCGGTAGTACTCAGGCCATATTTTTTATTGATGGTACACAGTCTTGCCAGTCCGGTCCATTCAAGTTTTTCTGTTTCAAGGAAGAGAGCCTGGGCAGCTTGCATTGGGATATACACCTACTATGCAAGTTATAAATAAAACTATTAGTTGTAGAGACGAAAATGAAGTAAAGAGACCAATCGTTAATTGAAACTTTAAGTTTCAAGGCAATGCAAAAAGAGCCCAACTTAACGTAACTGTTAAACCTTTTTCAAATAACTTACAATACCTTATACTAGAAAATTAAAACAACTAGTAAACGAATTTTTTTAGCCAAATGAAATTCTGCATTTATTAGTAAATGATCAACTATTGTCAATGTATTAATTTTCAAATACATAAAATTATACCATTTTCAGACCATTGATATTTAATCTTTTTTAAGTACCATTGGTTTCATTTAGTTCTGTTGTATACGAATACCACCCAAAT
Organism: Eristalis arbustorum; assembly: GCA_916610145.1. Classification (NCBI taxonomy): domain Eukaryota; kingdom Metazoa; phylum Arthropoda; class Insecta; order Diptera; family Syrphidae; genus Eristalis; species Eristalis arbustorum. The sequence continues at coordinate 63,734,197 of OU744317.1, read as the reverse complement.
ATTTTTTATCAATCTCTCAAAATCATTGTCTGCAATTACAGATTTCGATGAAACGCAATCGTATAATCCCGACTGGAATGAAAAGGTAAAATCTGCATGACTATAGACTCCTCTAATAACAAAAATTGCATATCCTATTTTGTGTATATTTTATCCCTAGTAAAAATGTACATTTGTAAGTACATAAGATAAGATAGTAGATAATCACTCCCGTTTGAAAATATGTAACTATACAATAAAAACTTGTTACATTCCTAAAAAATTAGTTTTCTGTTTCGAGATTATTCTATAGTAGCTGTGTGGTAGTCTTATATTTTCCGTTTACAAATATGTTCCAATATTAAATAACAGAATTTGCACTCATTTCACACTTGCGTCGAAGTAAGAAATTACATGTTATCTTCCGATTACACTGGTCAACACAAGTTTTGTTTCTTCGTTTTTTCATGTTATTGGGTGTTTCTTTGGTCTGAAAAAAATACTGACAGATTGTTTGCAGCTCTTTATATATTGGTTTGCCAAAACTACTATATAAAATACTATACATTATGTTAAAAAAATGTGCATTGAATCCCAGTAAGATTTCCTTGAACGAACTAATTTTGGTAGATCTCGTTGCAAACTTCGGCAGTAGTCTGCCATCATATGTGAGTCCCATTACTCCTGATAACGCTCTTGCATTGTCTTAAGATCCTCATGAAATTTGTCAAGCTTCTCACTAAAATCAACCAGATTTTGTGGTAATCTGGCCAAATGCGAGGAGTGGAAGTTAGGGCAAATTTGCATGCACTAAACAAGCTCGATATGGTCGTCAGATTTCCTTGTGAATAGGAAATTACTAATAATCAAAGCAAATGAGTCTCAGGCTTTAGATTAGACTGTAGCCATTGATTTGAGAAAATTATTATTATATATATTATATATTATTATTATAAATAACACCTTTCAACTTTACTGTACTTAATCCCGAAAACTTGCGTGAAAGAAAATTTAAACTTTCGCCACTTTTTAGTCGCCTTCCCAAAATATTTCATTATTGCGAGTTTTATATGAAGTGGTTGAAGCTCTTCGGAATTGGCCAAACTTTTCGTGACCAAAGGCGTTTTTTGTCACGACTGTCCCATTGACACACGAAACAAGAGGACTTCGTGTACCTTTTGAGAAACATATTCGTATTCTTCATTTAAAGTCGTTGAATGTGCAATATGTATATTTGCGAACTTGTTACCGTTACGAAGCAAAACACGCACTTTTAACATGTGTTGCTGCTGTTTAGACCTTTAACTAAATAACATTTCTTAGTTAATTTCTGTACAAATGCTGGTTTTAGCAAGTATCTTTCATGTGACTATATTTTCAGGGTTTCGAAAGCATATTCCGACCATTCCATTAAACTCATTACAATAGTACCGATTTTAAAATTTATAAAAAGATCTCTGACCTTACATTACCATATGAGTGAAAATATTATTCTGTAAATTGTATTTATAACCTCTGCGCGGTTATTACATTTCCTGTTTTTTCGTTATTCTTTACTTCTAATAGCATTAAATATAATTATTAACACATTTAAAAATGTTCTCTTTCAGGTAAATGCGAATAATCAGTGGCAAGAACAGTTCGCCCAATGGAATTTGAATACCCAAAATCCGTAGATGGTTTTATTTACGTGTGTTCAATGAAGTACATACATATGTTTATTTTTTAAATGAACACACTCGTGTAGTGGGCTTTTTTCTAAACAAAAAAACAATTAATAATACTAAAGATTGCAATACTTAATCAAATAAATACGCAGGCATTTTATAATAAATTTCTAACGACCAGACAAAAGGAAAATAGCAAAACGATAGATAAAGAAATAGCATAAGTTCTTATACGATTTCCAAATATGAATGAGAAAAGGAAAACTTTCGCATATACAAACACACAAAAATCGCAATAATAAATTTGTGAATGCCAGTTAAATTAATTTATATTAAATAAATGAAACAAATTAAATTAACTGCAAAAATCTATCACTTGAATATACTGAAACATATAGAGATTAAAAACGAGCAAATATTATTTCAAAAAATTACAAAATGGAATACTACCATTTAAAATACTTGATTTAAAGTAATATAATCAATTAAAGAAGAAAAATAAAAAAACTACTTTAAATATTTAAACAATGTAATTATTTCTGTATTGTTTAATCGAATCTCTTGTATCAGCGTATTTAATGAAGAATGTCTTTCTAATTTTTTTCCAAGAAATACATTTCTTTATTTGTTTATCGGTTATCTTAAATTATTATAATTATACTAAGTATATGCAGCATTTCTCACAAAATAAATCAACTTATTTCATTTGCTTAAATGTACGAATAAGATTTGAGCAAAAAAAAAAAACAAACAAATGTTAAAGGAATATACACGAGATACATATATTATTATTGATTGATTGATAGCCACATTATTACGATGATGTTATGATATGGATGTTTATTCATATGTGCGTTTTAATATACAATATTTGCATAATATTTATTAAAATATATTAGATGCTCTATATATACATACACTTAATATTAATTATATAAACCATACTAAATAAAAATTGTAATAAAAACAAAATAAAATATAATATATATATATACATATATATTATAATAATTACAAAATATTGGAAAAGAAGTGGTTTTTATTTGTAACTTAATGTAATTCCAACTCCTGCCAATGTTTTGAGATTTGGTTAAGGTAATCCTGTCACTAAGTTGATTAGTTCTGGGCCATGATACACAGAATACAAGGTAATATGTTCATTTGAATCAGACCTGCGTGGTGTCACTAGTGCAGCATATTCTGTGAGAGAGGACTTTTTCTCAAGCAATGGAGGCGAATTTTGAGGAAATATTGAATTGAATTCTTTGGGTTATATATTGATACCTACGGCTACAACTTCGTAATATACATACATTACGTCTCATTGAATTAACGTTGAATTAACGTTAAGACTCTGGATAACGTGAACACCGGATAACTTGAACAGGTTTTTTCTTGTTTGATATGTATGTACCTCGAAAACATGAACAAATCATGAGCACTCAAAAACATGACCAATAATTATTGATTCAGGTAAGTTTAGGTAAGGTTAAGGGTTGTCAGCTCAGCATAGATCTGCTGGTTCGTAGTGATATGTAGGCAGAATCTTTCAGTGGTCTTAGCAAAGCTTATGAGATATTATGGCTTTACGGCGACAACATCACGTAGTGATTTAAACAATGTTTGACCGTTTTGAAACCTGGCAGAAGCAGAGTAGATGCTCCACAGTTTCAACCACTCTCTGTTTACGAAGACTAAGTTTTTGTAAAAAGTAACAATATTCCCCAAAAATAGGGTGCGATCACTGGATTGTGACGCAATTAAACTCAATATTTCACTTATTCCATTCGCTGATTCATTAACTTATACTGTAATCTGCTATTTACACTTTACTACAATTTATGATCACCACTTTATTACACTATTCATTGCTGCCTTTCCGGCTCACACTTACAAAACTTTGATCAATTTTGTACAAAATTCAAAACTTAAGAGTGCTGCTTCGGCCACCGTTCCTATATGATATAAATGTCAGCATTCTCTTCAGAAAAATCGGTCGCCATCTAACTGTGGAAACTTCCTATTGTCACACGTATGTTCGTTTAAGGTTGATTATGTATAGCTTCACGGTGGAGCCACAATCAAATTCCGAGTTGTTTGGCGTCCTCAATTTCCCAATTGCAATGCAAGCAAATAATCTGCACTGAGCTCAAAATGTTTCGGTGACAATACTTTCTCCTGTCATATTTTCCCATGACGGTCTGATTCCACGTTTTACGGCTTATGTTTACTACCAGTCGTGTTTTTTGACTACTCAGTACTCAGTTCAGTAATGATTCTCAATCTTCTACTGAGTTTAATTTTTCTTCAAAAGTTGGTGCATGTGTTTGCGTCCATGGCTTTAGATGTCAAAATACATGAGAAATGTTTTCAAGTAATATTAACGATTTGATTTGTTATAGATTTGCACAAGTAACATAAATAAGTATATAGCAAAAAAAAAGCACTTGCAAATGTCAAATAATCGATGGATACCATCATATAATAATCAAATATGTGGCGACCTGACACAACGATTCCTGTCAAAAGGCTGTGGCAGCGACTCCGGTAAACGGAATATCTATAATAAAACTACGCATTCGTTTTTGCTCTTTCATCCAGTTAATTTCGTGTACTATTAAACTTTTAATTTGCCTATTGCGTAGAAAATTAAGTTGTTAAACCATTCATCTAACTTTTTAATAAAACAGTTGTTATATTTAATAATTGGCCAATGGTGTGTTTTATTAGCCAACCAAACCAGCTAAACATAGTTTCCTCTGGCGCCATCTATGAATGAGATTTTTGAACGCATTCTAGTCAGTAATGACGATGATATTTTACTGAGTAGTTTTTACTCAGTAATTTCACTTGTAAGATCTTACTGCACCTCTAACACTTATGATCGAATGTAATGCTCCAGTATCCAATTTCACCGTTAACTTTCTAAATCCAACGATGCCATTGACAGTTTGACGCGTTTCTTCCGAATTGGGAAACAAAATTTGGGCAATCCGTTGTGGGAGCCACTTATTTCAGTACAACGACTACTTGCTGCAGTAGGTGCCGGCTCCACATGCACTATGCGAGCTTTCAAATATGTAAATTTGTGCAACAGCAAGTGTCTCCTCGCCCGGTTAATACCGTCTACAAACGCATATGTCTTTGCGTTTTGGATAATATTCTAGAGAAGCATATTCTTGAAGCGACTCACCGTTGCGTTGTTTTCGGTCTTTCAACTCCATTTTGAAGACTTGCATGCGGCGTTCACTTCCATACTTGTGTCGTAGCGAGCTCATGATTGCGTTATTGTCCATCTCGAGATCCTCTGGAATCGTCCGGAGCACGTCCGTAGCACAGGCACAACCAGAGATAATGGAATTAAAGAGATATTCAACTTGCCATTGGAAATCCCGTATCCCCCGCAGTTCCCCACAGATTTGGACGTTCGTGCTCTCAAGTCGCTCAACTACTTTATTTTTTATGCACACTTGTTAAGAGTACAGAGTGCAGAGAAGAATCACTTAAGGTGGCGCTACAGTCCGGGGTGGACCTGGGCTTCAACCAACAAGCGTCTCCAGTCAGCTGGATCTTTAGCTAGCTGTCTCCAGTTTCGCACACATGGTTGGTTAAGGTCCCTTTCCACTTGTGTGCGCCACCTAAGTCGCGGTCTTCCTCTACTGCGCCGTCCCTCGAGGGTGGATTCGAAGACTTTTCGGGCCGAAGCATTGGTTTTCATTCGCTCTACATGACCTAGCCATCTCAATCGTTGGATCTTCACTCGCTGTCGCTGAACAGCCCGTGTAGTTCGTCGTTATATCTCCTCTTCCACTCACCATCTATGCAGATGGGACCGAAAATCACCCGAAGAATTGTTTACCAATTGCTTTCTTAGCCCAAAGAAGCACCGATTAGCAAGAGTTATTCTTCGTTTGATTTCAGCGCTGGTGTCTTTGTCTGAGTTGTTAGCGGTTCCTAGGCAGGCATTATCTTCCGATAATGCCAAGCCAATATCGTCGGCATATGCGAGTAGTTAGACGGACTTTTGAAAGATTGTTCCTCTGGTGTTGGCGTTCGAGTTTTGAACAATTCTTTCAAGAACGATGTTGAAAAAGTCGCATGACAGCGCGTCGCATTCTCTGAATCCTTTTTTGACATCATAGGTCTCGGTTAGGTCTTTACCGACCTTGATGGAGCAGCGTGCATTCTCCATCGTCATCCTACACAAACGGACGAGTTTGGTAGGGATGCCAAAACTAGACATTGCTCTGTATAGCTCGTCTCTATAAATGCTATCATACTCGGCCTTAAAATCGATGAACAAGTGGTGGGTATCGATTTGTTGCTCCTGGGTTTTCTCCAAAATCTGCCAAAGTGTGAATATTTGGTCGATGGTGGATTTTCCTGGCCTAAAGCCACACTGGTATGGACTGACCAAGTTGTTGACGAATGGCTTTAGGCGTTCACACAGTACGGCAGATAAGATCTTATAGGCGATGTTAAGGAGACTTATTCCCCGATAGTGTGCGCAGTCAAAGGGGTCAAAAGGGTTCCATTCATCGGGCATGTTTTCCTCCGACCATATTTTACAGATGAGTTGGTACATGCTCGTTACCATATCATCGCCTGGGGCTTTAAAAAGCTCGGCGGGTATGCCGTCAGCTCCAGCAGCCTTGTTGGATTTCAGTTTAGATATAGCAATGCTCACTTCATCCGGGTCGGGTGGACGGAATTGTTGATCTTCATCGTCCCTTTCATTGGGGTTGAATGGTTCGTTCGGCCTGACAGCGGGATTTGGTTCTTCGTCGCCGTTATACAGTCTGCAGAACAGAGAAGAATAAGAATCAAAAATTAGCCAGATTGCCAATGAACAACAAAAAATAGTCCCGATTGGAAGGTATGCCAGGACACTGTTCGTTTAATCGGTCAGAAAAAATGTGAAAATATTTACAAAAATACTACAATTTATTTCCATATACTGATAGAACTACTATACTAAAGTTAAATGTCTTTGCAATTATGTATTGTGGATTAAGGTAAAAATAAAACGTATGTATGTACGAAAGTTAAGTATAATCGTTCACTCCATTTTTTATGGTCGATTCGGATTTTAAGGTCGATTCGCCAATTTACTCAAACCAATATTGAAACTAATTATTGACAGATCGTTGAGTAATAGAAATTACCATTGATATCTCGAAATGCGGTGGTGGTTTGAAAGAGTGAATTTAAAGAGAAAATTAACACTTTTTAATCAAAATGATGTTTAAATTTATTTGCATTAAAAAGTATTTGTTTTCTATATAATTTCACTTTTTCAAATCATTTGAATCACACGAAATTTTGACCGTTCGTTGGGGAAAAGGAATTTGCGTTGAGATTGCGAAATGAAATTTGATTTGATTTAAAACAGCGCAATTAACTAGATAATGTGCATTAGTTTTGTATAGTGCCCAAGTTTTGTATTAGCGATCATTAAGAGATACATCCATAATATCAAAAATTGAAATTTCCACAAAATTTGAAATTTGAATACAAATCCCTTCCCGCCAGAAAACTGTCAAAATTCAAAGTGTGTCGTGTAGTACAATTAATTGTCACTAGTGTTTGTTTGTTTTGGTCAAAAATTAGTTTTATTTGGTTTAAAATTTTTGACGACGAATAAGACGCTTCTACCTGCGCTGCAGTTTTATCAACTCTTGGATACAGAACAAAATATTTACATACATATTTCATCTACATACACTGTATAAATATTACATTTGTTTTCTAATTTTAATGCTTTAACTGCAGTGTTTTCTTTTGTCAACTGTATGCAATCCTTTGAACTTCAACTGGTGCCTAGCATTCGTTGGTCATTTTCTAGCTTACCGGTTTTATGTGTTAATTTGGGTTGACTGGATTTTTTTTTGCAACCATTTTACCTTTGGGAGTGTAATGACCCGTGGTCTATCTAAATTAAATTAAACACTACACTCCGGAGTTCAATAATCGAATATTTATTTTCGCTCCTCAAATATGTATTGACACAATCTCCAACGCGATTCTGCCTACCCTGTTACTCATAGACTCACGCAAAGCAACTGTGTGTACCTGCAGCTGGCTAGTCATTCTCGGGAGGTACAGATCTCCACAGGGAGTAATCCTCTGATATTGTTTCTTGCAGTTATATTGCTTTCTTCTCTCCCTTTCCAGGACAAAATTCATCCTGGACGTTATAAAAAGATGCAATATTTTGCAAATATTTTTGCTGTCGATCTTTTGTAGTTAGTATTTTTATTGAATGAACGACATTGTTGTGCTGGCTGTCCATTAATTTTTTGTTTTAAATTTAGCTTATCAGCCAATAGTCGTTCATATACTAACGTAAATAGTGAAGTATTATTTTGCATGTAAGGCACATTTAACAACGGATAATATCGGCAGTGAAAAGTGCCTGCCAATAAAAATTCGATCTCGAACTCTTGTTCGAACGAATTTTGTATGGACGGTGTGAAATTTTGGGAAGCTTTTCCGAGTGACTGTCATACCAATTCAATAATAATTTATTTTATCTGTCAAAGCCTACCATTGTTTAAAAATTATTCGTTATCATTTAGATGTGAAATAAAAACTTTTCAAGCATTAATTCAAATACTATTTTTGTACTGACGTTTACTATATATTTTTTTAATTCAAAATTATGAAGTATTTGTACTAACACTCACAGAAGTGTTTATTGACATACATATGGGATGTTACTAGAAATTACTATTTATATATATAGATATATATGGGTGGCGCTGCAGCCGTGTGGGGCCAGGGCCTAGCTCTCAGCAACCACTAGTTTTATGCAGACATAAGGTATTATAGAGATACCCGACTTCCTCGTATCTTGATTGCGTGTGGCAGCGTTTTTGTTATAGAATTTCACAAATATTCACACAGACATATTATAAAAAAAAATTGCGGCGAGCCCAATACAAATTGCTGAGAGGAAGGTTCATTCTGTCACTATTCCCTCATATCGATAACGTCACCAAAATGCATTCACAGCGAACATGCGAAATTTCTAAAAGCATAATTGTGTGTACATCATTCTTGCTGGGAATCGTTTTTTTCTTTTTTTTTTTGTCAATCTTACGTCATTTCACTATATATATGAATGTAAAAACATAGCTAATGTGTTGATTAATTTTCTCCATGCTCAACTCCAACAAGAATGGCGAGTGACCGAGCAGAATCAATGAGAAAATCTGGAGCCAATATTGAAGTAGTTCACGAGCGAGTTCTACAATTTTCGTTTTGTACTTCAGTCATCACAACCCGATTAACTACATTAATTTTTACAAACTTTTTTCATTGAATAATTGAATGTTGTTGAAATAAGAAACCTTCAATTAAAACTGGTCCTGTTCACCCCTATACGAATTCCTTTGTAGTCGCAAATGGGCTACGAACTCCAAAAAATCGATCACAGAATTCATTCGTAGTGGAATCATAAAGAAAAAATCTGCCATAAACTTCGTGAAGTATGCTATACAAATTTGTTATTCTACAAGTTATGTCTGGAAGCACGCTGCTTCCAGTCATCAAGGCCAAACTGTCTTACATTCGCGATGATGTGGTCTCTGTACCGGAGGTTCGGTCTTCCTCTCCTCGAACCAGAAGGCTCGGATTCGAAGACCCTCTTTGCTGGAGCGTTATTGTCCATTCGACCGATGTGGCGGAGCCAGTGTAGTCGACAGATTTTTGCCTTCCGGACCACATCCACATCCTTGTACAGCTCATAGAGTTCGCTTCTCCTTTATTCGCCTTCCTCGCAGACGGGACCACATATCCGACGTAGAATTTTTCTTTCGAAGGCATCAAGAATCAGCTCTGCAGCCTTACTTAATGTCCAGCTTTTGGCTTCATAAAGCAATACAGCAAGATTAAGAGTTTTGTGGAGCATGACTTTGGTCCTTCGAGTCAGGAGTTTCGAGCCCAGTTGTTTTAACAAACCGAAGCAGCATCGGTTGCCAAGGGCGATTCTACGTCAGATCTCCACTACAACGTCATTCGTAGAGTTTACGTTTGCCCCGAAATTGTAGCTGTCGATTCTAACGTTTTGGCCTAGGTGGTGTGCGGCGGATCATTTTTTGCTCAACAGCATATATTTGGTTTAGTCCTCGTTGACCTTTAGACCAGCTCTTTCCGCCCGTGAAAGCTTCCCCTGCGGCACGTTGGGACCACGCGATAATGTCGATATCATCAGCATATCCCAACAGCTGGACTGACTTGTAGAAGATAGTGCCTTCCATGTTGACGGAATACGCCGATACGTGCCGATTATTGCGGTGCAAAACGGCTTTGGACGTTCATACAGTACACTGGATGGAAGCTATGTGAACTTGAAATCAGGTCATTGCAAGATTGATTGCAGGACAATTTATATGCTTCCAATAATTTTGTCAGTCTTGAAGAAACTGTTTCAAGATTAGAGATTTCATGGAATTCGTCAGACGCTAAGCATCATTTTCAGTAACTTATTCTGTGCGAATTCTAATTCTTTTACGATTGTCATGTCCGTTTATTACGGTGCACTGAAAAATTGTTGTAAAAATAGCGAGCTTGTTTTCGATACTTATCTTAGATGTTCGATTAATGAAAGGATATAGAATTCGTATTGATAAATTTATGTATGGTAAATTAAATTATTATTATTATTATTATTTATTAACATACAATTGCAAATGGCATGTTAATAGTTTTTAGAGCGCTAGCTTCAAGTGCTTTCCACTCAAAAAGTACTCTACATTTGCAGAATTATATAATTAACTTATTTGTTGTGAGGAATTTATGAAGTGTTATGATGTCTTCGATAGATTGTATTTTAAAGGAAAATTGTTTTGATTGTTGGGCAAGATGGTTTTGATTTTTTGGGAGATACAGCATGTTGACATGCCAAGTAGATTTGAAGTATCCAGAATGTTGTTACAACCTGAACACTGTGGTGGGCTCTCTTTCCTTAATATATGCTGGTGGGTTATAATAGTGTGACCTAACTGAAGTCTGATGAAACTGGATACTGCTGTTTTAGGTGCATTAGGCGGGAAGATGGGAGTAGTCCGGTCGATGTTTATCTTGGAGTAATGGTTTTTATAGCTGCTCCAGCTAATAATTTTGTTCTTTTTAATTACTTGGTCGATATATCTCTGTAGATCTTTTTTGGAGAAGATGCCAAAAGTGAAAACGGGTGATCTATTGCAAGATAGATTTCGCAGCTTGGTCGGCTTTCTCGTTGCCTATTATGCCTATGTGACCGGGTTTCCACATGAGCTTCAAATTGTTGGCATTTCTAATTAGAAGTTCCCGAATATTGGTAATTAAACTACTGTTGTGGTTGCAGTTGAAGACGCCACGAAGAACTGAAAGGCTGTCAGTGCATATTACCAGTTTCTTGGCAGATTTTACAGCTGTTTTGGCAGCTTCGTAGATGGCTAAAGCTTCTGCAGTGAAGACTGATGTGAAATCGCACAGAATACATTTTTTCAGCAAAGTGCCGTTTACTTGAGTTATGGCAAAGGAGGTGTTCTCGACGGATTTCGATCCATGCGTAAACAACGGAGTCCAACCGCCTTGCTTTAGGTTAACCATGGTTTCTTGGAAGGTTGAGTGGTATACCCTGCTGTTGGTGCTTTCCTTGTTGTACTCAGTGAGTTTTAGTTCAAAGGATTTTTGGCATAAGTTCCAGGGTGGGAGGTGTGTGCTGTGCCCTTTAACACGTTTGTAGGGTAGGCCCATTTATTTTGCCCTTAAAAGAGCAATGTTGATTGCGGAGGGTAGACGTTTACTTGTTTTTAATTTACTCGTTAGATCGATGTCTCTATCGATGATTGAAAAATAAGTTTTGGGATGATTTTTTTAAAGCTTTCAGCTTGTCGCTGTTGTAGAGTGGGACGACCTGCTTCCACCATAATGTTGACGATACGGATACTTCTTCTTGCTGACTGGTTGTACGACGATTTAATAATGTTTAAAGTACTATTTGGGCATTTACCATAAATGTATAAACCATAATCTAATTTACTTAAGACTAAAGATCTGGTTATGTTACATAAGGTGTTCACATGTACATTGAATTTGCGTTTCGATAAATATTTTATAATGTTACTTCTTGAAGCTAGGCTCTTTTTTAGGTACAAACAGTGAGGTCTCCAACTAAACTTACAATTAAATCTTAAGCCTAGGATATCCAAATTATCTACATTTTCTATATTTACATTGTTCAACGCTAAATTTAGTTTAGGACAGGACAATTTTCGACATATGTGAAGGTGTTTAAATTTAAATGTCTTTAAGGCATTTTACAAAAGTGTTTTTGAATGTTTCTAAGTCATTATGTTTACACAAGGTGAAGACGTCATCGGCGTAAATGCAATGATCCAGAAGGCTGTACTTCCTAATAATGGTACTTATGTCGTTAAATGCGATTAAAAAAAGTACTACCGACAAAGGCGACCCTTGGGGTATGCCGCAGAGAAGGTATTGTTAATTTTAACAGATATTTTCCTATTCAACAGAAATGATCTGACAAAACTGTATATTTGGGGGCCAACACCAATTTCGAAGTTTGTCTCATGACATCTAACAATAAAATATATACGTGATTGTGGGATGACAGAGCATTTGATATATAATGGTCGATATGTAGTAATGCATCTGCACAGCCCTTATTAGCTTTGAAGGCCACTTGGTTAATGTAAATAAGTTAGTGTATAACAAGTTTCTTGGTTTCTAGGAACCAGACGAGCCGATTTGCAACTATTTTCCAGAACTTTCGAAGCATGAGATGGGGCCGGTATCCATCTATGGAGTCAATTGGTTTGTTCGGTTTTGACAACGGGATTATATACGCTATATTCCAAAATTTGGGACGGTACTGGTGTTTAGTATTTCATTGTACAAAACAAGAAGCCTAGATTTAACTTCAGGTGGTAGATTTCTAACCATAGAATATGAAATCCGGTCTCTACTTGGGGTTTTGACTTTTAAAGCACTTAAACAACATTCCAGTTCTGTGTGCGTTGTTCGAGTTTCAATTTGTTATGTAATGGGTCTCCAGGGGCAAGGGCTGCCGAGTAACCAATGTTTTTGGGTTTCAAGTCAACGAATGCTGGAAAAAAGTTGTTGTCGTTGGAGAGGTTAGACCCGGAAGAGGCGAAGAAATTGCCTATGTCTATGCCAGATGAAATTGGACCCGTAGGCGTTTGTATGCATTTTATCGAACAGGGAACGTAGTTACCCGTAAGGCGCCAGATTTTACTGGTAGGGTAATCAGGGTTGATTGCCGAACTAAATTCTGATAACGATTTGGCTTTGCTTATTTTCATTTCTCTTCTAAACGTAGCGTTTGATTTTTTATAGGCAATAAGGTTGGAAATCGTAGGGTGTTTTTTGAAGTATCTCCAAAGCCTCATTTTTTCCTCTCTCAGGTTCTTGAGAACTGGATTTCACCAGGGAACTGATCTGGTAATGGGAGTGGGGGAGTTTTGGAGAATAGAAATGTTGGCCGCGTAACGAATCGATTTTTGCAGAACTACGGCTTCCCAGAGCAGCATGTTATGTCAACATGATTGAAAAATGCGTAGGAGAGCCATCGTTCAATAGCAACAGGTCGGAGCAGGATAGGAAGTCTTCAATATGTTACCGCGGGGGTTTGACGCGGGGGAACCCCATAGAGTACTCCACGAGTTTACATCCCCACTTACCACGAGAGGTGTTTGTATCTAATTTATGATGTTTTCAAGGGAAAAAGTTTGTTTAGGTGGAATGTAAATCGAAAGAATAGTGAATTTGATTGATAAATTAATTTGTACCGCGAGGGTTAATATAGGAGAGTTAATATTTCCTTGGACGTGAGGTATGTTCTCTTTAATCAAGAAAGCTATACATTGTTTGGCCCTTAGGTTATGCGGAAAGTTCCGAAAATATCCTGAATAGGATTTCGGTGTGATTGGGTTTACTTGACACGCACAATGTGTCTCTTGAAGAGATGAAGCACACGGCGACCTCTCTTTGATTAGCAGGTTGAGCTCATCGAAGTTATGAATATAGCCTTGCACATTCCACTGGAGAGCTTTAAACTAATTTGGGGAAATCAAAGTTGTGTTCTTTGGTTTTTGATGGTGACCGGTTTTAGGACCCCGCTGTCTAGAAGTTGAAGCACCAAGGCTCCCTGGGGAACTTGGGTGCTTCAAGTTCAAGACAGCAGAGTCTGGGTTGGGTTTATGAAATTGATTTTTAAACGCATTCATCGTCCGTTTCTGTATTTTGAATGAATAATTGTTGGATTGAAGAAGTTTTTGTGTTGTTTTTGAGATGGGTGAGGTGGAAGGGTATTCTGATGTGGATGGTATGTTACTAAGTGAATTTATTAAGCTTGGATTATTAGGTGAGATAGAATTGGTGCTTGGTTGGGACGAAGTGTGTGCATTTAAATGCGAAACATTACTTTTTTGCTTTGCCTGTGTGTGTTTTATATTGTTGGTAGTGGTTGTGGAAATAGTTTTTGTTGAAGGAGGTACTACTACTACTTTAGCGTCTGCCATGGAACACCTTTTTTTTGGTTTTCATATTTAATATGTCGTTCATTTGAATGAATTTTGGGCAGTCTTTTGAGTCAGATGGGTGGGAGTAGAGGCAATTTGCACACATTCGACGGGTGAAAGCAGAATTGGCATGAGGTGGCAAGTTACATATGTGGCATGTTGGGGAGTGAGTACATTTTTTTGTAGTGTGCCCTAGAATCTGACAATTCCGACATGGCATGGGTTTTGGGAAGTACTCAGAAACTTTGGCATTATACCAACCAATTTCCACTGTGTCCGGGGGCTGGAATGCGTCGGATGGGATTACCATAAGACCAGTTGTTTTCTGAATTGACTCGATGGTCTTAGTGAATTTGTAAACGTCTGTGACGTTTTGCGACTTCATTTCAAAAACGATTTCTGGGACGGGAACGAACGGTGCTTAAACGATACCTTTTGAGGCGTTAAACTGATTGTGCAGTGTTATAGTTACAGGACATACACCCCGAAAGGTTTTTTTGACAAGAATCGATCTGCAATTTTTTTGATTATTTGTTAAAATTAATATTTTACCATCTCTGAGTTGGGAAATTTGCTCGTATTCGCTAATTGCGTCAATACCTTTTCTAAGAGCGAAAATGCTTATAGACGTGAGTGGTTAATTTTCGTTTTCTGGCGATATTACCACGAAGCGCGCATTATTGGAAGATGTTTTTTTTTTTAAGTTCCGGGAAATCATCAAATTGTGTAATGCAATTATGTTTTCTTTTGGCACATGGTTCCGATAGCGAGACTTCGGAAAGTCCGCCAAAACGGTTTTTAGGTTTCTTTTTTGGCCCTGGGGCCATGTTGTTATTGTAGAAAAACACTGCACACGCGGTAGGTTAGTGACCGTGCAAGAGAGAGAGAGAGAGAGAGAGAGAGAGGATAACTGCTTGCGATCTAAACGGTGTTTATAGAGATAAGAAAATAAGTGCAACGAAAGCAGTCGAGTGAGCAAACCGATGTGTATGGCACAAGAGCTAGTCGGTGACTGAAATTAAATTTAATTAAATATATTTCTATATCGCCCGATTGCATTTTGTTATAATGTTCCAACCCAACCTGCACGTGTCGGACGCAAATATTACAGCTTGATAACTGTTTGAATGATGTCATGAGTAAAGATATTATAGAGTATTATATGTATATATATAAATATGTATATTAAAAATGTGTATATTATATTATTATTATATTATGCATGTATCATTCTTGTTTCATTCGTATCGTTCGTAGATTTGGTTTCTGTAGGACTGATTATCCTATTCTGTCCTGAACTGTAGAACGTGATAGATAAACTCAGACGCGTAGCCTTCTACGCATCCTGGCTTTTTAAACAACTGACACATTATATAATGGGGGTCTTCAATTTTTTGCTCAAAAGGGCGTCGCGTACTGAAAAAGTTTAACAAACACACAGCACACAGTATTTTCTGCGAAAAAATTACTTAAACCAATTCTAACTACAGAATCTTATCAAAATACTACAACAATATTGGTGTTTTTTGTATAACAGTGCATTTTATTAACAATTTTAACAAGTATGCAATATTATATATTTCTTTATCTGATTTTATAAGTATGATTAAATCGTACTTTAAAGCCGCTTGTATTTATTTTAAAAAATTGACAAAATAGAGATTCATTATTTTTTGTTACGTTTATAACAATAGTTTTCAATGCTCTTTTCACTTGACTATGCAAAAATATAAAGCCACAATCCCTGTGTGCTACAGAGATTGTTATAGCTGTGCTCAAGAAACGTTATGATTTTAATTGGTGACAAAGACCTCGTAGTCTGAATAAGACAATTCTTCACCACCATAAGGAATGTAACAACAACCATGTGACGGTTGAATTTTTCCAATCACGATGCAGCCATTATGAGTTGCCCGCCCAATGAATAATGGTTCTCCGTTGTCGGATTCACCTGCGGGTACTGCTCTATCAGGGATATTGCCACCTGATGATGGAATCCAAATTCCACTAGCACCACAAAGCACCTCGTACTCATTATGGCCATGTTCACCACCTCCCCATGAAACATAAGTGACACCGTGTGATGGATGTAGTTTGCCAGGAATAAGAGATCCTTCATGTACAGCACGAGCTATGTACAACTGTTCGGACCCATCAAAGCCACCTTCAACAGCTCCCGGAGGAATTGTGCCATCAGCAGCTGGAACCCAGCATCCAGCACCACCACCACTTGTTGGTACAGAAAATCCTAATACTGGGGCCCTATGTTCAAATTGCTCTGAAAATAAAAGTTAATCATTAATCTGAAGCATTGATTTCTTATTATATAATACAACCTTCATCAATGAGCCAGGTTCCAGTAGCACCCCATCCGGTGCAAATGCCAACATAATTGATTTGGATAGGATTACTTTCTTCCCATGCAAGGAATGAACTATCTTCTCCTTCTTTACCAACGGTAATCACTGAATCATGCCAGCGTATCCAAAATCCTCGGAACTCACCAGGATGCAAAATATTGGGAGTTGATACCTCAGTTAAATCTGGTTTTGTTTTGTTTTTACGGATAACAGATTTAGAGTTAGACCAACCGCCAATGAACACTTCGAACATGGGACCAGTTTCTCCATTCTCGGAGCATAATGCGATATGCGCATCATTGGCTGCTCGCACTTTGAATGTAAATACACCACCTGGGGCTGGGTACAATTTATATTCCAATTGATCCGGGGTATTTATTTCTGAAAAAAAGTAAACGAAAAAAAACTTATTTAGAATTGTATTTCTACTAAATTGCAAATGCGTTCATGTTTATGTTTATGTGTGCGTTTTCTTTTAAGATATATCTTCTAAAAGCTAGGGTATTACTAAATTTGCTTTCATTTTTCTTGATTTTATTTTAATATATAATCCATTGGCCTACAAGTTGTGTTAGAAGATTAGGGCTTTTAACGAAACTAACCATGGAATTACAAAAGTGTTATCAACTAACTCCACGACAATAGGACACCGGTAACTTTATCTTCTTTCAAACATCATCCACTTTAACAAAATGATCAGAAAAATGCAATATAATGTGGATATATGTAGTTCACTTTGCAGCATCCTTATGAAACGATGTCTACAGCAGATAATAATTGCATTATTTAAATGTTTTCAGTTATTTAAAGGAGGCTACATAGCTTTGTGCGAATTTTAAACGTCTTCAAATGAAATATGTTTGCAAAAAAAATGTTTGAAAAGCACTCAATTAAAGAATTTAAGATAGAAAAATAGAAAAGAAAGCCACCTGTTGAATTTATTTTTGGAAATTTCCAAGAATTTTTTGTCTTTTTGTTTAACTACCTACATATTTGCCTTTTAAATTATTTGTGAAATCACTTTTTTTGTCCTGTCCTGTTCATATCCGACAGAGAGAGAAATAAAGAAACCCCACCCATTTCATTTATTTTTGTGAATTTCCCCGAATTTGTTCTCTTTTTATGTTTTTGCACTTAAATATTTTGTTCCCAAAGCCAGAAGAGAAGGGGAAAATTCACATACAAAATGCAAATATCTGTGGAAACATCCCATTTATTTGGCACATAATATTAACCATTTCAGAATAACTTATATTGTTGGATCTAGTTTTGTAAAAGATATGTGCTTGCTGTACTGTCTGCAGTGCCAGTTTTCAAGTTTTACATCATGAAGTGTGAAAGATGAGAACGAAGTGGAATGCGTGTGTTCAAAATCTGAGTAAGCTATGCCTAGGGTTAAAAATCACATTTTTTAATCTTTAGAGGCAACCCCGATCGCATTCTGTTTACGATAATAGTGCTAAAAGTTTGAACTTCGAAGATATAGTTGAGGTAGGTCGGTCGGTCATAGGACTACACACAACGATATATAAGTACTCGGGATAGTGGATTTATTTGCATTTCTATATTTATATAAGAGTTCAATCACAAATACATAGCTTAAATTTACAACCTGAAATAGCAGCTTAAAATCACTGTGAATCATTACACATCATACACAAACTTTTTGCTTTAAACCAACCCTAAATGTGGTTTCCGGTAAATGTTTGTACATATACATATGTATGTACGGGAACTTCCAACGAGGGAATCGATGCACATACAACATTGGGTTTCCTAAAATATATTAAAAACAGAAAATTACGTAAGTGACGCGCCCCTGAATAAATTCGATCAGTGTTTCTTATCTACAGAAAACATCTAGTAAACAATATCAGAATATCTGAATAAATTTGCTTAAACCAACACTAACATAACCGATAAATTTGTGTTCCATATATAGTTGCATACTTCACTGATGATGAACTTGACTACGTTAACAGGGCTACAATAGAAGTGATGGTGATGAAACAAAAACATAGCCAGATAATTATTTTAAAATACATAGAAATATTAGTTTATTTTCTCACTTATTTAAATATTTGAAATTGCGGTAAAGCAACAATTAACACTTCAGGTTTGTATTTCTGATGATTGTGAAAAACTACTGCACCATTTTCACACATGCCTTTTTCTTAACCAAAGGGTGTCGTCACAAACTTTCTTTTCACGTCAGTTTCAAACACACCAAGCAGAACATTAGCACAATTCCTCTAGAAGCATTACGATGAATCTTAATAAGCTTGAATTGGCCGTATTCAACCATTTAAATAGAAAGCTACATTTATTTATGTCACAAAAAGAATGTCAAAGTTCTACGTTTCCATCAAGTAAGTATATTTTTAAAATGTTTAATTCTTTAGAAGATGCAGTTGTACTTGCATTCCAAATGAGACTCTAATAGGTTAATTTGCATATGTTCGAAATTAAGAATGAAAATTATTCCATGCACTGCTACGAATGGAGAGCACCAATAGCAAAGGAAATAATTGATTACCAGTATGCGCTCTCTTCGTTTTTTCTGGAAAATTCTTGCAAAGAACGTTTGAATTCAAAACATAACAAAAGTATCAGCCAAAATTGCTTATAAGACGACAGACACCGTACGACTGAACATTTTGTGGAGTTAAAAATAAATCACTAGATGACATCATCACCAGAATATGTCTCTGTGCAATCCTAACCTTCACTCTCTCCCCCTCTCATCACATCCATTCTCCTATTGAATTGAAATGAGAAAAGATAATCAAAATAGTTCTATGACAACATTTTAGTTTACAACCTGTAAAGCATGAGATCATTCACAGGGTTTGGGAGATTTTTTATATTCAATATGTGTCCACACACTAACACCTTTAATGTTTCCTTTGCAACTGTTGGATACTGAACTTTGGAGCATTACTAAGAGGTAAACAAGTCATGAAATTAACATAACGATATGAATAACACCTTGTGCGCTATGAAGAATTGTGAGAGCGTATGCCCATCACATGTAAAAACCTTCGATATATGTAGTTATAACTTTTTATGAGTTTATACCAAACTTATTTATTGTAGTTAATTGCATGGTCATGTGATCTCATTTTAGTAAGATGATAATTTTATTACTTCAACACGTAGAAGCAATTTACAATTCAGTGTTAATGTTTAAGGTGTCTTAAACGAATTAAATTTTCTTACAATGCACTTTGTGTCGTCATTTTTGCGCTTGATTTACAAATTTGATTATACAAAAATCAATTTGAACCACACAGATTAATGCGCAAATACATTTTATGCAATTAAAAAATAACTCTTCTCACGCTTCAAAATTGTAATATGTGTTAAGAAGGTTAAACAAGAAACTGGACAATGATCTCAAGCTGACATCAGTCATTAGAGCGGGTTTTCTCTACCACAAATACATATGTTCATAAAAGACCAATATTATGTTGAATATGTGCATTACCACCAGACTAGCTTATGAAAAATATTTTGCTGATTTGTATTTAAAATCTATTCTTTAGCAAAATGAATCAACATATCGTATTTTTACTATACGAACATTTAAAAAAATATTTTCGGAAAATATGTGGGTAGGTATATTGTGTCATATAATATATACTACATATATTATATTTTTTCTATTTATACTTGATTAATTACAAAAAGTTCTGAGATTAATTATTGTGCCTGAAAATGTGTTCAACGAACGAATCAGTTGTCATGAACGCAACTACACATAATAACAAAAAAGCCGGCATTGTATATGTAAACAGTTCGATACGTGAACAAACTTTGAATGTATCTATGCTAAAGATTTTGTCAACAAAATGGCCGAAATATAATAATATCGTTTTTCTAATTTTTGAATTCGTTCACATAATCATGTAATTCACATATTTGTATTCTCAGAGTAAAAGCCTACATTAAAAAGGCGTTCAAGAACTTAGGCACACCTTCACAGCATAATGGCATAACGTTGCGTCATATTCATGACAGTTATGTACATGTATAAACATGAAGAGATGTATGTAGACACGTACATGCCTTGCGTACGTACATGCAGTCCCGAAGAAAGCTCGGCAATTATTTATACGTCATACGTATTAATTTTAATAACGTAAGCATCCAAGAATGATATCATAAACATGTGTAATCCAATTCTAGAATGAATATCTCACCGAAAGCGAGGAATATTCAATATTAACTTAGACCAGTAAGTGTAGAAAAACGGTGTGTGTATTTGAAGTGTTTAGATTCACAAAATACGTTTTGGACATTGTAAAAATTGTAAAAGTCGCAAGACTCGCACAAATCAAAGTGACAAAATGCCCCGCAACACACAAATCACATCTTTAGAAATCACGTCCACAAATGTACCAATCAGAAATTTGTTAGTATAAAAGATGAATTCTTCATTTCCTGAATTTGTAGATGGACAAGTAGAATCAGCTGTGAAGTGGGCTACATAAAGCACATACATATATGTAGTATGTGCTTGATTTCCGGAGTTCACGACAAAAAAAATATTTTTCGAAAAATTGTCTTATATATTAAATATGACATGCACTTATCTTAAATTGTCCACTAACAGTGAAGCAAATCGTAAGTTAACAAACAGAAATTATTACAAAATATTTGCATTGTTTTAACCTCACAGGCTTTACTCACCAGTAGGCATTTTGTGTTATTTTGAACGCACTTGTTATAAACAACAAAGTAAATGCTTTGTTTTATTCGACCACGAACAACACTTAATCAAAATCGGGAACAGACTGCCGAGTGCCGATGTGATGTTTTTAATGAAGCATGTTTGTGCTCACAATTATTAGAGCTTAATCAGTTTCGCAAAGCTTTTTAAATATGTAAGCTTTTATCGAAAGCGGTGATAGATGTCTGCAGGTTTTCAGGTACAGCTGCAGTATTAGCTTTGGATCGGGGTGATGTCATCGTATGGTAAATTTATAAACACTGCATTGTAGCAGTGTATTGTATTGAAGTGTGTCTGTTGCCTGGTGTAAGCTACAGGTTGATTCGAAAAGTCTGTATGAAAATAATCAGACGTATACATTTGCCAAAAAGGAAATACCCGCACAGTCGTACAATGCTCGATTTGTAATTGCTTTGCTTTGATTCTTGATTAAATGTAAAAAATCGTGAATATATATATATATATATATGGGTGGCGCTACAGTCCATAGAAGGCCAGGGCCTAGCTTCTCAGCAACCACTCGTGTTGTGCCTGCTATTGTTTTCTCACGAGTGGAAGGGACCTACAGTTTTACGCCGAATCCGAACGGCCAAGTTTGAGAAGCTTTTTCTAGACAAGAAATACTCTTTGAGCATTGTCAGTGACTCGAAAGAGGTGGGGTCGTGAAAATGGTTTCTGTCGCTCAGAGTTGGAATCGAACCTACAACGTCGAGGTTGGGGTCGACGCACATACCCACAACGCCACGGGCCCCCAACAAAAAATCGTGAATAATCGTTAATAAATCAAAAATCTGTGAAGTCCACTATACTCTAATAATACTAGATCTCTGGTTAGAATACAGTTCGGAAATACAAATACCCTCAAGTCGTTCACTGTTAGCCCAGCTTATTTTTTATATATTATTCTACTGGTACTACAGTCCGGAGTTTTTTTTCGCACGGACTCCAAGTTGATAAAGGTGTTTCTCCACCTGTGTGCGCCAGGCTTACTGAGGGTCCGCACTGGTTCAAATTGAAGGTACCTTCGTCTTGGAACATTAGGGCATCCAAGCGCTCTGCAATTATAATCAATTTTGGAAAATCGTGTTCCTTGTTGGCCTAGAACGTTGATTATTATTTCTTGTTATAAGGCGCTCGATTATAAACTTTGTGCCTATATCTGCCTAGAAGAACAAATCTACATTCGATTAAGCGTGGGTCGGTGTGTACCCCACAGTTCCCCACTAGGTGGCCCAGATGGCGCCACCAGGAGATGGTATTTTTACTTGACATGACTTGAACAACAATTTTGCCCTAAAAAATGTAAAACATAGAGGGTAACACTGAAAAACTTTGACACTAAAAACTTGCGTTAGCACTTTGTTTTTATACATACAGGTTCGTATTTGTCCTATTATAACAGAATCTTTGTGTTTTTATGTTGAGTCTGTAGTCCACTACTTTGTAAATTCAATATTCGATTCCAAAATTTAAGACCCGTATGAGATAGGTCAAACCGAGTTACGGTCAAACCGAGTTAAATTATGAATTGGGTGAAAGTGAGTTAGAGCTTCGAGTTGCAATTCGGCTCGCTTCAATTCGAACCCACGTTAACTCGGTTTCTCTCTCGGTTCTCTATTATGTATGGCGAAAAATGTGCCAAAACTTGGTTTGGATCTCTCATCTCTCGTGAATATACATGTTAACCAAGTTAAACTGAGTTATGCTTATAGTTTGGCGGTTACTAATAAAACACATTTTGAATTGGCAGTCTAACATATTAGTATCGTATGTTGTGTTGTTTGATATTTATTCATTTTTTGTACATTTGGTATCATTTTGTGGATATAGTTTGAATTACAAAGCAAATGACCGGCCACGGTGATATAAGCTGTAAGCGGATCCGAAGTGACGTCACCAAAAAAAATATGTCGGTTTGGACAAGCACACTTTATTTTCCTATCACCTTCATTTTCGTATCCTTTTAGAGAAAGCTAAATGTGGGAATGTCATTTCATGACAGAAGGAATATATTTTTTTCTTATTTGCGTGTGCTCAAGGTGTTATTAATACCCTTAATTGTCCGGTATCAAGAGACAAGAAAGCATGGCCGAAAGTATGGAGGGTGTGAGGGAGAGATGGTACCTGTGCAAATTGGTCTTAAATATCTGCGGATGGGAAATATTGAGCTGGGAAGAGCATTCCATATTTGAGTGGTCATTGGAACAGCTAAGCCGCATTTTATCTTGTTTTAGATACCTACTTGTTGTGCCCATACAAATTAAAACAAACTCAAACAAAATTACAGCTTCGTCCAAAACCTATTTCCTGAACAGGTTTCATTTAACAGGAATGCGCTTTTAACACCGATCAGTCTATTTATAACATTCGTATAACAGAATGAATATACCATAAGGGCAATGAGCATATATGAATAAATGAAAGCCAGTTCAGGTTTAAATGCAACCGTGAAACCGAATAAATCACTGAACTGAAGTTACAACTTTAGAGTAGAGATTAAACGAGCGCTGGGAACTCTTATGAAACTGCGCATAAGAGTACACCATTGGGAGAATTAGATGCAATGCAAACTGGTATGAATAATTTTGTGTGGGTACGTGGCGTGGTGCAGAGTGACATATTATTTTCATATAATAAGTTCAGATGCTTGCACTATTTAGACGAGGCGTAATCTAAATATGTGCAGGTATTTATTAAAAAGTTTACACGAAACTATGGCGTTGCAGCTTTGGTGGAGTGTGGTGCGAAAAGGGGAAATATTTATAAGATTTGGTTAAAACCTTCGCAAATTTTCAGTGTTAGTTTTCGAACTTTGGTTTTAAGCGAGGACCCATTACAACTCTTCTGGAATTGTTTGCGATAGCGAGCGAGCACCGGTTAAAACCATCTCGTGTTGTTTTTGAATTAAAGAAAATAAGTCTCTGTGATTAATCTGTGGCACAGCGCAGTTAGGCTCAAATGTTTGATCGTCTCGTTTTCTTCGTTATCGCCGCAGCTTCGGAGCATTGTTTCGATCAGACATTGTTCTGTAATCACTTCGACAAGCCTAACGCCAGAAATTGTTGATCTTGTCCCCTGACAGTCGATTCTTGCAAGCGAAGACAAGTTGGCTTCTTCTATTGTCGTGTCATATATAATGAGGTATAATGCACTGATCGATGGTTGCAGTGATGAGTTCGCCTCGCTGATATCCATTTCAGATTGCCTGGGACCCAGCACAGTATGACCTTGTGTTGTCTGATGTGGTGATGGGAATTCGAATTGCACTATCGATAGTTAGTAACTGAATGATCTCACGTATATGGTGTGGTTCGAGTGGATAGTTCGACTCAGTTAAGAAATCAGTTCGAATGGTTTTTTCCACTGAATTCATTCATTTGTAAGACGGAAATATGTTCGAATGGTTTTAGTTGAATGAATGGTTTTTTCATTCGTTTCGACTTTGGACTGTCGGGTCTTATGAAAGATTCATTCACATGTATGATGTAAATAGGTGTTTGGGTTTTTGTGACATTTTTATCTGTGATATTTATACACCGAGGACTAAGTTTTCTTGAAAGAAAAAAAACGCTGTGTACCTTTTAACTTAGGAAAAAAAAAAAAACAAAAATTGATAATGTAAATACGGAGAAACAGCCTCTCACCAAGAAGCTACCCCTCCCCGCCCCCTTCACATCCAGGTCATAGGTTTTTAACGACACAATGAATAAATTAATGAATGAATAAAACTATTCGATAGTTGAAATCATTCAGTTACTAACTATCGATAGTGCAATTCATTCGATAGCTCCATTCAATTGGATGAATGAATGATTTTCGACTATTGAATAAATGAATAGTTTGCAACTATCGAATAAAAACTATCTAGTTATCATCACTAGTCTGGTGAACCTTAGTGAGTCCCAACTTTTCTTGACAAAGGCTTCGTTGTAAATGATCCTATTGAGCCTCATGATACACAGAGTACAAGGTTCAATTTGTTGTCAAAGTTCTGGAGTACCCTTTTCTGTGAGAGAGGAAATCTCATAGAATTGAGATGAATTGTAAGAAAAAACAAAATTAATTAATAAATAAAGTAAAATTAATAATCAAAAATAAAACTGATTTGATGCTTTATGGTGTATGTTATGGTATATGTTGATACCTACGGGTACAACTTCAAAATTTACATACTTACATCTCATTGAATTAACGTACTATGAAATTATGAACAATTTTCTTTTAACAATCTTCCTTTTTTAAGCAATTTTCAGAAATGTTGTGCTTAAAATTACAATTTCTGAAATATTGTGAGTGTGATTTGTATTAATTTTAATCTGGAGTCAAAAACTGACTCGATAACAGCGTTCGCTAGTCACTCTTCTCTGTTGGGAAATATATTTTTTGTTTTTTTTTAGAGAGAAGTCATTGTTGAAAGGGCTATAATAAGTCGTAGCTGTGATGCTACTGATGCATGTTGACCATGTAAATATAATATCACATAATATAAATAATCTACTGCCGGATTTAAATTGTATTTAGGTAGTTTATACTTATAGAACGGTTGCTGCAGACATTTTATGCTAATATTTTAAATATTTCTGCAATATTTATGGAAACCATTCTTTATATTATTGTTTCCACCACTATATCAAATACTAGAACATTTTCTCTGCCTTAATTTGTTTAAATATTTTATTATATAACATAAAGTTAATGCGTACATAAGCACATATACATAAATACATAGGGTAATAATAGCATAGAGTACCCGAAGTGGGTCATTTGGGATTAATTTCAATAAGGTTTTGATAGGTCAATAAAGCTAGTTTTAAGTATTTTAGTCTAGCAAGTAAGTAATCTTTTAAATAAAGACAAAATTACATGAATAAAAAAATCTGTAATAGATGGTGTTTGTATATTTGTCGGTAGTCCACTTCATTTTATGTTTTCTCTACAGATTGGACATTTTGCTATTCCGGTCACAGACGAAACATTATACCCGGACTATTTATTTCTGTAAATATTAATTTTGTCTTGTGTAATAAATGGCAAAGCAATTTGATTTGAAGCAGTATTACATTGAGAAAATTATTGACTGTTTGTTTTAATTAATTAGTAAACGAAATATTAAAATTAGCAGTATTGTAAATTTATGGTGACCCGTGGCCCTGCTGTGTGCGATGAAAATAATTTTAGCGGCCCATCTCTTTCGAGTTACTGACAATGCTCAAAGAGTACTTCCTGTCTAGAAAAAGCTTCTCAAATTTCGTCGGCATAACTGTAGGTCCCTTCCCTTCCTGAGAGAACAATTGCACGCACAACACGAGTGCTTGCTACGAAGCTAGGATCTGGCCCTCGGTGGGCTGTAGCGCCACCCATATTGTATTATATTATTATTTTATATATAAACATATATTTTATATAACTCATTAACACGTTGAGTGCCACATGAGACCGCTATGGTCTGACACGAATTTGGGCTTGCTTTGAAGCGTGAGAGCGAAGTGGTCTCACAGTAGGTTGATTCACATTTGTGTATGCAACATCATATCAAACACACAATATGTTTTGAATCTTATGCAATTCTAAACTATATGCCCAAGAGACTGCTTGGTTTGTCTGCGTTTTCGGTATTGTGCTCTCCGCTTGCTTTTTCCACTCAGAGTCCGAGGTGAGTTGCGCGTATCAGTGTTGTCATAATCCTCAATTTAACTGTAGACTACGTGTCCGACTACTTCGTCTATTATTCGTCTTTCGATGAGGTAGATGTTGAGAAGTTTTCATAATCCGGTGATATTGGTTCTTGTAGCCACTGAATCAGATAGTTGCTCTAGAATTTTTTTCGCTGGAGGTTCATAATCCGAAATTCATTCAGTTCATAATTCAGAAATCCGAACTGGAACTTTGGAAATCCGGTAAGTATTCATCTGATGAGCCATCTCCTCCAAAAGGATCCGCTCACTAGTTTCTTCACCCGGCAGCAACTCTTGGATCATTGCATTCATAAAAATACACCTTGATGGCTACAATACAACTGCTGTTAGTTCACAGATTTCTGCCACCGCGAAAATTAATTCTCATTGTTTGACACAATGATGTGTACATCATTCTTGCGTTGGCATCATGCGGCTTCTTAGGATACTTTTACACGAGCTGTATCAGACAGCAAGCTTTTCCATCTTTTTGGCAAGGGAGGTGAAGCCTTACCTATGTTTCAAACCCCTTGCCAACAAGATGGAAAAGCTTGCTGTCGAAATTAGCGTGTGTAAAAGTACTCCTACGATGTACCGCACACCTGGTGTGCGAGACCATTGCAGTTGTTGTGTTTATTCCTGCGTTTTTGAGGGCATCCGTCATGCGCTTCTCGGTGTCGGTAGCTACCAGAAATAAGAGAGAAAATATCAAGCTTGTTCAAATTTCTGTGTTAAATATTTAACACACCGAGGAGGAGTAAACAAACTATTGTTAATTTTTTAATTATTATTGTAAAAGTGTAAATGAAATACAAGGCATTTTCACTACTCTCACATTCCTCTCTTTTGTAGACTAGTGACAAAAATGGTCGAAGATGGATATCTCTATGCTCTCTTATTTCTGGTAGCAACCCTGTTCACCCTTAAGAATCTTCGAAATCACTGGACTTTTTGTGAGATACATATATTTAACATTATTTGTTGTACCCCACATTTAGAATGTTTTAGTATTTTATTTTAAATTATTTATTTTTAACACACTTTTGATTAATGACTTGTGTAATGTTCTTTTTGTCAATTTTTAAGTGTCTGGTGTCATCCGACCGTGGAAGGTTTGTTTGTTGATCATCTTTTCGCCGACTGTTCTACGCTAACCGTAGATCATGGCGAACAGATGGCGACACATATTTCACTCTCTTTATAAATTAAATTTTTGTTATATATTACAGACAGAAAAATATCAATTTATTTGTACCGAAATTGAAACTGAAGGTAGTTGGAAAAGTGGCTTTTAATTTATATATGTGTGTGTATTATATTTAACCATATGCCATTATTAATTTAGTACATACAATGCTTGGGAGACGTAGTCTTTGTGAATCCATGACTTGATTTATAGATGGCGCATATTACTAATTTGTATGGACCAGTTGTCTTACATCAACTTCAGCGATAAAATTTCAAATATTAAAAATATATTTGTATCTTTGATAGAATTGAATAAATTATCGGTAGAAAAGTGTGACATTTCGAATAGTGTATTGCCTTTGGATTATTAAATCGTTTTGCTAAGGTCTTTTTGAGCCCGCTTTTAGTCAGGCATGGTCAGAACGGTGAACTTTTATAGGCATACAAAATCATAACGCATTACCATTTTTTTGTATTGTTTCTTTGAAATGTTTATTTTTTGTATGTTGTTCTTTATCATGTCGCACCGTAAGACATACAAGCTCTCCAAAATGTCTGACGCCGAAATCGAAGAGTTTATGAGTTGAGTGCCTACAGACAATGAGACAATGAGAGTGTTTAAATTTGAGCGAAATAGCTGGAGCCATTACTGCGACTATTTAACTAAAGTACAAAAATACCATACTATCTGTGTTTGTTTTTACTGCTTACGACTACGCTCTTCAGGAAGAAACATCAACGTCTAACCGAACTAAGAATGGATGGTTCAGCTATCCGTGGCCAATTAAGTGGTGACTTAAATAATATGATGAACGATTCACAATTCAAATCGGTGCTTTGGGGTAAGAAGTATTTGCAGCAACATGTGAATGAAGTGGTTTGCCATGGTCAGAATGAAATGCCATCTGAGGAAGAGACCTCGGGAAATACGCTACCGGTATTGTACGATACAAATACAAATTGAAATACAAAAGCGTTTAACCGTTTAAAACCTTCCTTGCATAAAGCTTTAGCGACAAACAATATGTCAGTCTCATAATCCCGTTTGAAATATATTTACACTTATAGTTATATAGTTTGAACCTACATACGTAAATCGCAATAAAATATCAGCATCAATATAACCGTACAGTGGAAGAATTAAGGCACCCACATCGCGAATTAAGGCATTTAAAGCGGCCACAATTATGACATTAGAACTACATATTTCAACGAAACAAATTTTTGAAAAGCAACATATAACTTAACCCACTATTTTTAAAACAATACCTCCGATTTAAGTGCACCTACAATTTTACTGAATGTGTCAATTTATACAATTTGCAACATCATTTACAAATATTTTTACTTCGTATTCCAAGATCTATATACATACATCAGGTTTTCATGCAATTGCACCATCAAAGAGATTTTCCCATTTAAAGAAATACATATTCACTTGCATATTTTCAAGTGCGTCATGGTAAATTTGAAATGGCCTTTTCACATACCAAATGGTTTGTATTACAGTTTTTCTCTTATATTAATCTTAAGATAGCTGTACTTATTGTTTAAGTTTTCTTAACGCTGAAAAATGATTTGTATGCATTTCGATTAACAAAAGTCTCCTCACGAATTAATTGTTTTTGTTCTATTGGCGAAATTATTCAACATTACCATCAAACGTTTAGGTTTTTAAGAATTCACCAGCAAAAACGTGATATCCAAATATGTTCGTCATTTCATTCATTTTAATTCATTTTTATTATTCATTCATGATAAACTTACGTTCTAGACAAAAATGCTTAAAACTAGTTGGACGTACAATGGTTTTTATTTCTATCTTACTGGCCCCCTGCGGGCACTCTAAGCTAAACTTAATCTTATCCTATGTCTTTCGACTTAACCTAAAATTCATGTGATTAGTGATTAAATAATTCAATTAAACAGTACAAATTAAAATTAAGAAAAATTTGGAAGAAAAAACTTAATAACAGAACTTTTTTAGGTAAAAAACTATATTCTAACTTACATACTAACTTAAAATAGCTTAAAACTACCTTAAACTAAACATACATACATACATACATGTATATATAAAAATATACTCATGTATATATTTATGTAGTTAAATATGTACAATAGCATACACACCAATACACACACGTGTACCCATGTGAATGCTTTATCTTTTTTTTTTTTTGTTTTTTTTTTTTTGTATTATTTTTTTTTTTTTTTTTTTTTTTTTTATTGTTTTTTATTTTTTTTTTATTTTTTTGTTTTTATTTTTTACATCTTATCCTAACTTACAAACTACCCTACACATTTTGCGTCGGCCATAGGTTGCAGGTATGGATTTCGGATGATGAAAATTCATCCAATCCACTGCAATACAGGGACCGACTAATACCCACATGGGCTCTGAACTACCCAGGGTCTAAAGGATTCGAGGACGAAGTTCCCTCGCTCCCTAGCCACCAGAACTTTCTATGTTGCATAGCAACATCGCGCACGTCCCGACTCGATACCGCTGTGCTGAACCGGAGGAGACCCTCCTCAGCTCGTTGTGCAACGGAACGGTCGTGGTTGAGTCGCCCATCCACAGTTGATCTGGCTATGTGAAAAATGAGCGGTACCGCATTCATATCTTGTAACAGACCGCACATGTCTAAGTGGAGAAATGCTTCTGGTGGGACGAAGCCACTGTGACGTACCCTTTCGTGGTACTGTGGATTGGGGTAGTAAGCCCCGGAGATCAAGTTATTGACCGAGGTCATCGCCCTCACAGTGTGGCCTCGAATCAACTTCACTAGGAAATTGTCCACTCGTATCAGATTGGCCCTGTTGTATAAGACCTCATTGGAGTAGAATTTTCTGTACTGGGACTCTGGTGTTCTGTAGAGGCGAAGGCAAGCCCTTAGACAAGCCCTCTCAAACACCCGAATCTTTTCCATCAAGCTTGCACTCACGTTGAACCACACGGGACAGCCATATGTGAGCATTGGCCGTATGAGGGCCATGTAGCAGATTACCTTTACCCTTGCATCGAGTTGGCTGTTGTAAAACAGTCTCTTTTTAAGGGCGAAAGCGCCTCGGGCCCTGGCTAGAGCAGCATCTACATGTTTGTTAAAATATAGATACTGATCTAGCCAGATCCCCAGGTATCTGACTACAATCCTTTGCTCCAGTGGTTGCCCGTGCCGTCCTACAATAGAGAACTTTCGCCAATTCTTTTTCGTATCCGCGGAAGCTTTATACAACGGCGTTCTGAACAGTATGGTTTCCGACTTCTGAAAGTTGATATTCAACTTCCAGTCATCGCAATCTCTCATGAATGAGTCGAAGTCACCCTGCGTGAGCGTAGTGATGTCCTCGATCTTTTTGCCTGATCTGTACACGATCAAGTCGTCGGCATACGCAATTGCGTGCGGAAGAGAACTTATCAGATCGCTCAAGAAAATGTTGAACAGGATCGGCGAATTAACGGCACCCTGTTGGAGACCATTTTTAATTTCAAAATTACCTGTAGAGGTCACGCTGCCATTCTTGACTACGAACCGCCTACCGGTAAGCATGTTATACAGTAGGTACAGCAGTGGTTTACTAATGCCTAGCCGATTGAGCTTATAGTAAAGACCTTCTAACCATACGGTGTCGAAGGCCTTCTCCAGGTCAATCAAGCAGGCGCCCGTACATTGTTTCTGGCTCTTATTCCATTGGATATCCGACACCAGTTTCGACGCGGCATGAATAGTGTCATGCCCCGCTCTGAAACCGAATTGGTTATCCGGAATTATATGTCTGTCCTCTGTCCAGTTGATCAGAGCTCTATTTATCACCTTCTCGAATACCTTGCTGATGTTCGGAAGGAGACTAATTGACCGGAGGCTGCACGGATTCGAAGAATCTTTTCCTCGCTTGGATATGGGTTGTACAATCGCAGTTTTCCAATGCTCAGGATAATGTGCATTATTCAGAGCATTGTTAAAAAGGATTGTGTACATAGTGACCACCTCCAGAGGAAGATGTCTTAGCACAATGTTGGAGATCCCGTCGATTCCAACTGACTTTTTCTTCTTTATTGATGCGAAGACCGCTTGAAGATCTGCCTTCGAAATGAACGGGGGATGAACCCCTTCGTCGGCGATGACATTGTCTGCCATGTTTTCGTCATTGAACTGGACAAAGCCGTTGTTCTCAGATCGCCATTGCTGCAGATCTTCTCGAAGTTGAGAGTTGCTAGCTTGCACGCTGTTTTCCAGGTCGTGGTTCGGGCGAACACTCACGTTCACCTTGTACACTTCCTGGAAAACTGCGCCTAGTACTTCAACTTTTTCCTGCGGATCTTCGACCACAAAGAAGTCATCGTCGAGTACGGCGTTATTGGAGTCAATACCTGCTGTAGTCAGTATTCGTTCGTTGTCTGTCGTCCTGGGAAGCTTAAGACACGGAAGATCGCTGTTTTTCTTTCGAAAGAATTTGTTGATTTGTGGAAACATACTCGGGTTGTTAGATCTAACAGCCCGAATCTTGTTGTTCCAGTATGTGTTTGCAGAAACTCTGTAATTCTGCACAATTAACGTTTGTACATTCTTAATAAGCGATTTCAGTGTCCTAACTTCCTCGCTACGTCTGTCAGTAAACCGCCTGTACAAGGTTTTTAATCTTGACAGGAGTCTACTTTTTTGTTGGTGTAGTGCGTCAATTGTCGCATTGCGGTACAAGTTTTCGTTGTTAGTTCGTGTATACCGTGGTATCGTACTGTCCA
Organism: Eristalis arbustorum; assembly: GCA_916610145.1. NCBI lineage: Eukaryota > Metazoa > Arthropoda > Insecta > Diptera > Syrphidae > Eristalis > Eristalis arbustorum. Next base: position 63,701,298 of record OU744317.1, on the reverse strand, counting down.
TAGTTCGTTTTATTGTCTCGTCCAATTGAATTAGATACATGTCAATCTCTTCGTTTGACAAGTTTCTATTGGACGGAATGTGGAGCGCATTCGAAGAGAGTGCTCGAGTCATTTGTCGGGAGAAGCGTGGCCAACGCGCCCTACTGTAATTGTAGGTGTGCGTTTGGACAAACTCTCCTAATTCCGCAATGTCGTTGGGGATCTTGAATTCGGCACTGAGTCCGCAATGGTCACTGAGATACACGAAAGTGTGCAAACAGTTTACCGTTTGTGCGTTTGTGTCTGTCAGCTGCAGTCTTGCGTCAAACAGAAGGAGATCCAAGAACGACCCGCTTCTGGGGAAGGACGAGATCTCTGTTGCTTTCAGATCGAGTCTATACTCGACACTGTGCAAGCAAAACCAGCTGTAAAGCAGGTCCCCTCTGTTGTTGGAATCTGTGTTTCCCCAATATCCATGACGGGCATTTAAGTCCCCGGCCAAAATAAAATAGTTCTCTTCCGAGTCCAGACTTAGACACCGAAAGAGTGCATCGAGCTCTGATATTGTAGTTCTGGAACTGAAGGAGCCGGAGGAGTAGACTGACACCGCAAAAAGCTTCCTCCCGCTACGGAGAGAAATGCAAACGATGCAGGCCTCCAACACCTGAAACCGTCGCACTTCACTACTGTACACTACTTTATGTTTAATGTTATTTTTTATGAAGATCGCAACACCGCCTCCACCATTGGAGTTGGGCCGGTCTCTTCTAATAACATTATATTTGCTGTGCTCCAATATGCCTCTCTGAGTTAGCTTAGTTTCGCTAATCAGACATAGCTCTGGGCTTTGGTCATCCAACAGTCTATACAGCTCGTTTTTTCGAGGGATCCCTGTCAATGAATTTGCATTCACTGCAAGGATCTTATAAGTACTTTCCGTCTGCGCAGCCATTAGGACTGGTGACGTGCTGGGTTCTGCAGGAGCGCCAGAATTTTGGCAACCTGCTCCTCTAACCGATCCATACGCCTTTCAATGGAAGCTTTCCAGTCGGGCGTTGGCTCGTGTGCTTTTGGCACTGAGGGTTGCGGTACCTTAGGTACTTGCTGCTTTACCGTCCTCCCCATGGCGGACGCCATTTGGGCGAAAGTCACTTCGGGAGTGACGGGTGTGGCTGCCCCGAGTGGATATTTCACTGGGGGCTGCTTCTGCAGAACTGTATTTGTTTTTCGCTCCTGGAATTTAGGGCAACCACGATAGCTAGCGGTGTGCCCCGCATTCCCGCAGAGTATACACTTGAGCTGACTTTTATCAGCACCCCCCTCTTGACCCAGAGGACAATTCTCCGAACTGTGGTTCTCGCTGCACTTCACACATCGAGGCTGCATTTGGCAGTTCGACGAGGCGTGCCCGAACCTTTGGCAACGGAAGCATTGGAGAATGCCGTCGCGCCTTCTTATACTCTCCCACTCGCATTTGTGGTAATCTAAGAACTTGATTCTCTTTAGATTATCCACTTTACTTGTGGGTGTGATCTGCACGATATAAAACGGTAATTTCCGCCCCTCTCTCTTTGCCTTAACTGTCGTGAAGGGCTTGACCCCGACGAACTCAATTCCCTCACACACTTGCTCTTTGAGCATTTGGAGGACCTTCTCCGGTTCTAGCGGCCAGGTAAGCTTTAACAGCCGGGACTGGCATTTTTCGCCTTTTGGGGCGAAGGAGAAGAACTCCATCTTCGACATTTTTAGTACCCCTTTGACTATATTGTACTGCTCTACTGTATTGCAGTGAATTGAATATTTTTCGGTTCCTTTATTTTTACTTATAATAAAATTACCTGAACCTATGGCCCTTTTACAAACAATGGCTGTCTGCTCCACGTCCGGCTTGTAAATTTTGATAGGAGGAACTTTTTCCTTCCTCTGTTGATTCTGTTGCTGTTGCTGAAGTGTAGCTGGCTGCTGTAGTTGTTGCGCTGACGTCTTCTTCGGCTGCTTCTTCCTTGCTGTTGCTGACTCATGTTGGTGTTGAGTTGCTGGTAGCTGCTCTTGCTGAACTACCGCCTCAACATGTTGTTGCGCTGTTGGCCGCATTTGTTGCTGGACTTCTCGCTGCTGCTTTTGCCGTGTTGCTGGCGGTTGCTGCTGTTGCTGCACTTGCTGATTCTTCTGTGCTGGCAGTTGTTTTTATTGCGCAGTAGGCTTGAGTTGCGCTTCTCTTTGCATCAGCTCCAGATGCTGTCTCTCCTGCTCTCGCTTTCTTCTAGCTAGAGTGCGCGCTCTCAGCTCTCTGATTTCACGAAGGAGTTGCTTACTTCTCTCCTTCATGTCGTCGTATTCGCTTTGCTTGAAACGCACTATGCGTTCCAGTTCCTCTTCTGAGTCAGAGGGAAGAGAGTCGTAGCTGTTGCTGCTGACTGCAAACATGCCTTCGCCTCCGTCTGACACGTACTGCACCGTGTCCTCGCCTTCTTCCCCTGACTCGGCTGCTGATGTGCTAGCCTCCTCGCTCTGCCTTAGCCCTTGCCCACCAACGGGTGAGGAATTGGTGTTGCGGCGTTTATTAATATTAGGAGAATTTTTGTTCCTCCTTCTCTTAGCTGTCCCTTCTACGGGCACCGTTGACATGTGGCCTGATGGCACCACCGGTTCTTGCTGGTCATTGCCCGCTTGTGGGAGCGCTGACCGATCGGTATCGCCCATTTTTTTTCGCTACGGGAAAAAAAAGGAAACTTTTTGGTCGTGTCCCCAGTGGGACTCGAACCGAGACCCTTAGAGTCAGCAGTAGTGACTCTACCCGCTGGGCTGTACACTATTGTTAGAAAACCCGCGATAATTTTTTAACTTCACTACTGTGATGCGTGATAATATATTAATATATTAGTGGAAGCCGAAACACTCACGAACTAACACCGCACTGTTCAGTGGTCTGTGAACGACTGAAAAATATGTTCGTTTGAACATTGTTGTGTACATATTTTGATTCATATATACATATGTGCTTGGCTGAGTATAACAAATATTTAATAGAAGGTACTTTTAGGCGCTACTATGCGCCTAATATAAAACAATCTGTGTGTTCTATGTTCTTATTTTAAAAACTTGTCTCCTGATAAAAACTACTTGGAGGCGTTACAAAACCCAACTCCCTGTAGTATATTTCAACATCGTATGACAAAATAGTAACAAAGACTCCCACACATATGACTCATATTTTGCATGGAACCTCCTTCAACACATTTTTATCGGAACAAAACGCAAGCAAATGCCGTATTACCCAGAAATATATACATATGTATGTTCGTATGGCTTTGATTTGTGAACTCGGTATGTATCCAGTTGTAAAAAAATATTTGTGTCGTGTTGGTTGACCGAACCCGGTTGAGCAGCAGAAATAAACATATGGTTTCAGTAAACAAAAGTTAAAATTGATTTCCACGTTCCCATTCTGATAGTTTATTGTTGTTGGATAAATGCTTCGTCCAGTAAAGTGTGTTGAACTTATAAGCAATTTTATTTTTTTTCATTGTCCATTCAAAGATATTTCCCGCCAAGCGTGCAGTGCGAGTAAGTGTGCTCACATTCTCTGTTCGAATATGTTATAATGTGTATTGAATTCTGATATGGTGTATGTTGTGTTGTGTGCTTCCCTTTTGGCATTTTCCGTTAAAAAAAAAGTGTAAACAAATAATACCTAGTCGACTGTTCATATATTGTGTTACTCGTGGTTTAATACAACTTGTAGATGCAACATAGTCAAGGAAATAGAAGCAAACGCGTAAAAATATGCTGCAGGGTTGCTGTTATATGACTTTTGTTGCAATTTGGTCCTTTTACGAGGCAAAGGCACCTGTCGTTCTAAAATTTCTTACACGTCTTTTTATTTTTCTAACAATTGTTTCATTTAACTGTTTATTATGCTCAGCATCGTAGGGAAGCATACGCTTCCTTGATCGTTGCTTGTCACACACAAAAAAATCTTTTATGTTGGAATATATTCATGGGAATTGATATGCGTTGTATACGTTTATCTTGTGGCCGTTACAGTTCGTACATTTGTTGTATTTGTGCGTCTTTTCCAAATTATTCATCGGCAACACTATTGTCAAGCAGCCGCATTTGTGTGTGCGGAATGTACACAACTCAAACTTGTGTGGTTGGATGTTATTCGCCTTTAGAAAGATAAAAATAAAAAAGCACTGACACATTTTTTTTGAAATCATTCATATATAAAATACAAAAATAAATACATTTTAGTAGATTTTGCTATGAGATCAGTTCAAAATTTCTTTGTTTACCAGTTGTATTCCTATGTTGCACCATGCCAGTAGGTTGTATAAGTTGAGGCCTTTTTTCACATGAAAGTTGGAATTTTGTGTAATGATACAGAGCATAATATGCATAATTTGCGCTGGTATTTTTGAATTATAAATGCGATAATGACATAATGTTATTGCACTAACTTCAGTTGAGGGGTAATCAGATTAATAAACAAAAACATAGTAATATAGTGGGGTGGCAAAATATTTTCGCTGTACGTAGTTAAAATTAAAACAGCAAGAAACTAGTAGAGTAAGCGCGGCAAATATGAAGTACCCTTAAATAATAAATTTATTTTTTTTCTTGTAAACAGTCATAGAAATCATTTTTGCATTAGTCTTTAGAAATTATAGTTAAGAAAACAAGAATAACAAAAAGTTATAAACAAAAACCAAAGAATCTTCATATTTTAGTTTTTAAAAAATTGCAGGTAATATGGCCCAATTGGTGTTAAATATGTTTCACCCCGTTTTTTCAGAGGATCTTTGTTGTTAATTTCCATTACGGCTTCCATTATGTCACCTTTCCGCCAAGTCTTTCGTGGTTTTGGACTTTGTTTCGGTAAATTTTTCAATCAAGAGCATGTTCGAAATATACCCTACTGGGCAACACATGTGCACATGGGGTTACAATTTAACATTTTCATTAACGATTCTCAGAATATGTATGGGAAATATGTTTGTGTGTGGCGTTGTTTCTCAGTTAGAAAAATTTTTAATATGTACATACACAGTTTTTTGCATTTGAAGAGTGGAAAAAAAATGTGCTGTAGGCGTAAGTCCACAACGTCTATTAACAAAACTAAATATTTTCAAACCATCTGATCAGGTTATTGACCTAAAATCGACTTTTCTGTAAACTGTCTTAGATCACTTCTCTTTAAGACGAAATAAAGATCAGATTGCCTGTCAAACCAGTGTATCTTCTTTGGCATCCACCTTCAGCCGTTGCCTACATTAAGAATGCCCAACTCCCTTCCGCATAAATAAAAAAAAACAAATAATCTTGGTTTTATCATTAATCACCAGATTGTGTTGCTCGAATCAGTGACCCAGAACTTCCAGGTCATGATTTATGGAAGGAATTAAGATATAAAAGCTTTGATATGATGGTTTCTTTGGTTTGTCGATAAGCGATGCAATTTTACAATATTTTACTGGCGAGTTTTTGACACGATGATGGAATAAATCCTTCGGTACATGCCATATGTTGCCAAATTATGCTGGGACTGGTGTTTCAGCTTTTAGGTACCTTCAGAAAGAATTCGGACAGTTATTATTAACTAAATCGAATTCAACAACTCTCCTCGTTCTCATAATACTTTTATGCTCAGGTTCACACTTTTATTTTAAGCTTCAGCTCATAAATTTATTGAGTTTCACAGTTTCTATTAAACCTTAAACTGGGTTTAATTTAAACGAGAGCACACTGTCGGTTAAACCTCAGTTCTACACAGCAGCCATATTGTTCATTTTCTCTCTCTGTTTCAATGGAAATGAAGTTCAGATTTGATTATGAAACCGGACGAATTCAACCAAAAACTTTAAGGCGCGTCCATTCATATAGCCTTTTCGACCTGCTAGGAGATTCTTAGTTTGATGAAAACCAGAAAATAATCTGACTGTGTTTTAGGTTTTATCTCCACAATTTCAGCTGTCATTGCTTCTGACAATCGCTTCTATTTCTTTGAACTGTGTAGATTCGGTAGTTGTGGTGTACACATCGTAATAATGTGTGTTTCACACAGACAATGCATCCATGCAATTTTAAAAGGACGCTCCTTACATGACCCAACATCAATTGGATAATCTTTTGGAGTGTAAACTGATTGGAGTCAAGTGCAGTCGAAGAAAAAGCACGTTCAAATTGTTTGACAGCGCTACAAAAAGCACGTTCAAATTGTTTGACAGCGCTACGTCAAAGCTGACGTTTCATTAACAGTGCCTGGTCTCGCTTGAGTAATATTTTTGAAAGTCAACGTTGAAGCATTGACCCTGCATTTCGTTAACTTCAAAAATACCGGAGTATGATATTGATAAAGCATTAAATGCCACCATTTGGTTATTGGACCTACAAGTAGAGTGTTAATTCATTTGCGTAACTTAGCTGCAATCTGACATCAATTCATCTGAGCTTTTAGAGGACTATGAGTTGGAGTTCGTAGTTCACTTGATGTAAGCAATAGAATTGCAGTTGTGTGTCCTTGTTCATCAAGATTTTACTTGAAATATTTGAACATTTTTTCATTCATTTTGGTAATATAAATCCTCTTCTTCGTCTTGTTTGTATGGGGCTGCAGTCCGGGTGGACCTGGGCCTCAACTAACAAACCTCTCCAGACAGCACGATCTTTCGTCAGCTGCCTCCAGCTGCGCACACAAAGCTGGTTGATGTCTTCTCCACTTGTGAGGGTCATCCCGTTCGAGGACGTTCCCTGTTGCGTTGTCCCAATGGTTCGCAAATCGATACTCTTCGGGCCGGAGCTATGGTGTCCATCCGCTTTACATGACCTAGCCATCTTACGCGTTGAATTCGAAGAGGCTTAGCTAGGTCCATAGCGTTCTACAGCACGTACATTTCGTGGTTGAATCTTCTCCTTCAGAACCCTCGTCAATACAAACAGGACCAAAGATTGCACCCAGAACTTTTCTGTCGAAGAGACCACTCACTTCTTCATCCGCTATTGAGATTGCCCCCGCACCGTATAGTAGGACTGAGATGATCTGTGTCTTATATAGAGTCAACTTGGTCCTTTGATAGAGGGCTCTATTACTCAATTGCCTCTTGAATCCAAAAAACCAGCGGTTGGCAAGAATTATCCTACGATTAATCTCCATACTTATGTTATCTGTGCAATTTACGCGGAAGCCGAGGAAAGTGAAGCCTCTGACTATTTCGAAGCTGCCTATTGCGGCGCTCTCTTCAAGATGTCGATGTTGTATGTCCTTTCTTGAGCACAGCATATATTTCGTTTTGCCATCATTCACAGCGAGACACATTTTAATCGCTTCCGCCTCAATGTTAGCTAACGCCTCATTGACGGCTCGCTGAGTTCTGCAAATCACGTCAATGTCATCGGCGTATGCTAACAATAGTACGGACTCCTGGAAGAAGTGTGTCTCTGATGTTAGCGTGTGCGTCTAGCGGACAGGAAATAACATAACAGCGCGTCGCCCTGTCTGAAACCTTTTTTGGTATTGAAGGTTTCGGTTTCGGTGAGTTCGTTATCGACCTTGATGGAGTGTCTCTATGCACGCTGTCATATGCGGCCTTGAAATCGACAAATAGATGGTGAGTGTCGATTTGCACTTAGGTCTTTTCCAGGATCTGCCGTAGTGTAAAGATCTGGTCTATCGTGAACTTTCCTGGCCCGAAGCCACATTGATTCTCAGAGGAAAGATCTTATACGCGATAATAAGAAGAATGATCCCTCGATAGTTGGCGCAGTCAAAGGCGTCTCCATTTTTGTGGATCGGGCAGACGATTTTGAAATGCCGCTAGTCGGACATGCTTTTTTCGGCAAGCACATTAGTGGCGGCTTCTTTGACAACTATTCCATTCTTCTTCTATGATTTGTTCAGGCGGCGTCGAACTTACAGAGAGTTTCTGAGAGACACGATCGGCGAAGATCCTAGCAGTGCGTTGCGATTGTAGCTTTCCGACGTTCTTTCTTGACTCCGTTGTTCTCTCGATATCCTTATTCTTACCTTGACTACAACAAGGAACTGGTTCGAGGCAATATTGGCTCCTCGGAACGTTTGGACATCAGGAATACTGGAGGTGTGTTTGACGTCGCAACGTGATCAGTCTGGTTGATGGTTGATTGATCGGTTGACCGCCATGCTCCGCCAATGGATGTTGAGGTTTGGAAACCGCATGCTGGCTAAAGAGAGTTTACGTCCCATGACAAAGTCCACCAGCCTTAATCCATTACTGGACGTTCTGACGTGTAGACTGTGTTTCCCCTTACCCAGCTTAGCATTGAAATCTTCTAGAACGGTCTTGGTGTCGAAGATGGGGCATTGTTCGTATGTTTTTTTTTAGGAGATCATAGAAGTCATCCTTCCTGATGTCAGAAAGTTGTTTATCCTCTTCTTACCCGGCCCATTCCATCGCACTCCTTGGATCGCGTCGTTATCTGCTTTATAGCAGTCAAGGGCCTCCGCGAGTTCTTTGGGTGCTCGTGGCGTTTTAACATCTTGTAGAACCAAAAAGCAAGGTTATTTGTTCGTTTTCTGGGGTCGTCAACAGTAAATCGGTCAGTATCCGAAGCATGTGGTCGTCTCTGAACAATTTGGTTTTCACATAGTGACGGTGTTAACCTCATGTACAACCTCCAACTGGGAGCTAACTGGTATCGGTAACCTCGCTGAACGTTGTCAACGCTACTCCAAAATCTCGACATGACCTTGGAGGCATACTTTTATATTTGAAATCCGAATACCTGAGAGTAGTTCTTCGGATGTCGCCGTTGGCTAATCTGAGCTCCTCCGCCGCCATCGGCAAAGAGAGATGAGCTCTGGTACAGACTCACCTCCTTTCTCGTTAGCAGCCCCACAGGATTTGGGTACCCTCTCTTCGGTCGAACGTGCTCGGCTCTCGGATCTCACCACGTGAAGGTGAGAGTAGGAGTTCATTGACATAAGCTAAACGCAGATGCATGACACGCTTGTCAACGCTTCAAAATCTGATCTGAGCCTAATCCTCAATTCCCACGCTCATTTACAATGACATCCCAGCTGTCAGCTCTTTGGACAAAGCCAATCTGCTTGCGGCGCATTTTGCAGCCAGCTCAACAGTGCCAGATTGTAACTTGTCCCCACCTGTACTCGAGAGCGTTGGTTTTACCATGGGACCATGTATGTGGGTATGTGCGTCGACCCCAACCTCGACGTCGTAGGTTCGATTCCAGCTCTGAGCGAGAAAAATAATTTTCAAGACCCCACCTCTTTCCAGTTACTGACAATGCTCAAAGAGTATTTCCTGTCTAGAAAAAGCTTCTCAGACTTGGCCGTTCGGAGTCGGCATAAAACTATAGGCCCCTTCCACCCGTGTGAGAACAATAGCATGCACAACACGAGTGGTTGCTGAGAAGCTAGGCCGTGGCCCTCTATGGGCTGTAGCGCCACCCATATTATTATTATTAAATTCACTTCCGCACTCGTACAGTTTCAAGAGTACTTAAAGATCTCGACGTGCACAAATCCGCTGGCCCGGATGGTATTCCCCCAATACTTCTGAAGAGGTGTTCTTCTTCGCTGGCAAAACCACTGCGTAAGCTTTTTCATCTATCCTACTCTTCAGGTCTCTTTCCGAGTAGATGGAAAACAGCATTTTTCCACCCCGTCCCTAAAAAGGGCGACTCTTCGTCACCCACCTCGTACCGACCCATAGCACTTACGTCTCTTCTTTCTAAGGTGATGGAAACGCTGATAAATCGTCAGCTTTTGAAATATCTTGAATCGCGGAAGCTTCTTAATGACCAACAGTATGGCTTCAGTAGCAACAGGTCCACTGGTGATTATATAGCTTATCTCACCGAAAAGTGGAACCAATCTTTGCACAATGCAGGCGAAAGCAAGATAGTTGCGCTTGATATTTCTAAAGCATTTGACAGAGTTTGGCATCAAGCTCTTTTGTCGAAAATGCGTGGTTATGGTGTTGATGAATCTCTGCTTCTGTGAAACTACCTTTCGAACCGTTCAATCCAAGTTGTTTTCGATGGGTTCAAGTCTGATATCCACAAAATAAATGCTGGTGTCCCCCAAGGCTCTGTTCTGTCTCCGACACTCTTTCTCATTTTTATAAATGATCTCCTGTCTGCCACTTCTAATCCAATCGACTCCTTCGCTGATGACAGTACCCTCAGCTTTTCATATTCGTTCTAAAATTCATGACCCTGCCCTTCGGACGTAATATTGGAACGGCAGCGTATGTCAAGGATATTGAATTCTGATCTGGACAGCATAATTAACTGGGGGTAAGAACAACAGAGTGTAATTCAATGCTTCCAAAACTCAATGCTGTCTGCTGTCTCTAAAGCGAACCCCTGATAATCAGCCATTATCCATGAATGCCGCTTGTATCGACGAAACCGGAAAACTTTCCATCCTCAGTATGTACATCAATACAACGCTTAGTTGGAACGATCACATATTCGAGGTCGCCAAAAATGCTGCGAAATGTTTAGGTTTCCTTAATCGATGCAAGAAATACTTCACCCCCTCTGATTTGGCTTTAATCTATAAGGCGTATATTCGCCCTAAGCTTGAGTATAACGTCCATATCTGGTCTGGTGCCCCAAAGACCACCCTACACCTACTAGATAGAATCCAAAAGCGAGCGATAAAACTTATATTAGACAACGATGTCGCGGATTCATTAGACTCGCTTGAACATCGACGTACCGTGTTTTATCGTTATTTTAACAAGTGAGCTAGCCAATTGCATTCCTCCTCTCCTTGAATTCACCCGCAATACACGTCTCGCCAGTAATGCACATCAGTTTAACCTTAAGCCTACTTTCGGACGCACAGTGAAATTTAGAGACTCGTTTTTTAGCCGCTCCACACGCATATGGAATGCTCTTCCCAGCTCAATATTCCCCATAGATTACTCAGATTCCGCAGATGTTTAAGACCAATGTGCACAGGTACCTCCTCTCTGTCTCTCCCTCTCTACCTTCGGCCGTGCTGTGTCTTGAGCCCGGACAATAAAGGGTATTAATAACCCCTTGAGCACGCGCAAATTATCAAAAAAAAAATACAGATGATCTCTAAGTCCAATATTTAAAAGTTGTCTCATTCAATTAATCAAAAACTATAGGCCTACAAAATGTACGTAAAACATGATTTAGTTTGTACCTCTTCTTTACCATCTGATGTACTTCAATCCGTAATAGTCTTTTTCAAAAACGTCTTCTTCTTTGTTCGGCGCTAAAGTCCGGAATGGACCTGGGTCTCAACCAACAAGCCTCTCTAGCCAGCACGAGTTTAATGCATATATTAGTTCAGCACACAACGGTTGTTGCGATGGCTTTTGAGATTCGGATTTATAATTTTGATCAATATGATTACATACTTCATTACTGATTTTATTTTTTATGTTAATATAAAGGACTTCGCCACAGGATGGATGCTTTGTTAAAGAGGAATGTAAGGTTCATATACCGTATGTTTGCTGGGGGCTATAGTTGGGCTTTCATAATTCGTTGAATGCGGTTGCATAAATTTGTATGAACTCTATGACAACGTAGATTTTTTATTTTTACAAACACAATACTTTCCTTAAGTTGTCGCTAAAAATGCTTTTTACTTCTGAGGAGGAGCACCTTAATGGTTAAGGTATAATCATAACAAAAAATGAAAATTACTTAACACCTACGACACATCGAACGTGGGGGCATTGGTGTCATGATTCTACAGACGGTTATTCGATATTCTGTATTTCCTAGGATGATAAACGTGATGCAGTGTCATTTGATTGTGATGAATGTTAGTTGCATGTTGAATTGATACAGCTCGTGTCGTAAACAATTGTAAATCTTTATTTCGTGTCTCACTTGGCGGAATCACGTTTCCTTGATATTTGATGTTAAATCCTAAAGATTATTGAATTTCAGCTCTTACACAGTAATAGGTACCCGGAAGACACCCTCCCTCCCGATAGTGGATGATCAAAGTTGCATACCTTGATGTTCGTGTATTTGATTCCGTCACCGGACAACGTACAAGTAACGAATTTTCCGACTGAGTTGATATCAGTCCGCTACATCTCTTCATGTTAATTAACTTACATACGTCAGAGATTAGATGTTGCAAAATTTTAGATAATCAAAATCTTTGTTGGGTAAGATCTGTATTTAAAATCCGTCTTGCATTCAAGAAAAACCTTGAATTATAGAAAGTACGAGATTTGAATCCTTGGTGTGAGAACGTGTACATGTTTTATTGTTTGACAGTTTTACTACTATTGGTACTTCACTTAATTTCTATATACAAATAGCTGAACTCATTTAAAAGGAAAACAAAAACATTTTTTGTTCGAGAATTTTTTTTTTAGAAAATCTGCACAAGGCGCGTTTGAAAAATCCAAGAAGACTAGACAATTCAGACAATTCAGACATTAGTGCTCTATCTCTTACTAGTTAAGAGTCTATGAAGGACGAACATCTATTTTATTTATAGGAATGATGCTTATATTATGTATATGATGATTGCCATGAAAAATTCAAGTTGTACATGGAATATAAGTCTGATTTTTATTCATTTGTAAGTGGCAATATTCTTCTTCCTAACTGGCAAAAACTAACAACACACACAATGCAACAAATAAAAAAAAATATACGTAAAAAAAATTAAATGTAAAGTATTACTAAAATTCACGTCAAAGTGAAATCTCATTTTAATCATTTGTTCAGAGAATGATATATACAAAAAATATGCTTTTAGTATTTGGTTGGATGTTTTTTATCCTTAAAGTAGCTTCAAAGGTTTTTAATCACATTAAGATTGGGTGATTGTGGACGAGTCTCAATTTAGTGGAGCCAGTTATAGACCAACCATTATCGTATTTTCCATACTTGTGTTTAGGACAATTGTCTTGATAGGGCTGAAAACAATCATTAATTCAGCACTTTCTTTTGAACTTTTTAAAAGAATTTTATTTAGAATGTTTAAATATTCATATATATGATTCATAACCTTCTCAATAAAATAGAGGCCATTCGAATCACGGTTCATCAAAATACAGATACCGATACGTTGTATTCTTTCAATAGACAAACAGAAACCGCAAATGGGTCCAACCAATCAATAATTGCTTAAACGACAAATAAAATCTCAGAATAAAGCTATATATTTCTCTTAAATCAATCAGAACATCCCTATTAAATTTTCTTCGCCCCATAAATCTGAACCAATAGCCAAACTGCAACCAATGCAGAAGATCCATACATCCAGGTCATATAACTCTTTATGCACAAATCTCGAACACGCCAATTAAAAGGGTTGTTGGAGTAGAACCATCAAATATAAACGGTGCCACGAAACATAACAACTGAAGACTTCTACCCCGTGTTGTGCATACGAACGTGTGTTCTAGTTAGTTTGTTACTTTTATTTAGCACAATATTGTTATTACAATAGGTTTTGTTTTCACAATAGGATTTGATATAATGTGCTTATCTTTCTTCTGAAACATTATTTGATATTATAAAAAGTGACGTATTTTATGTATGTAACTAGATTTTGGAAGGAAATAACGAAAAAAAAAAATACATGAATATGATAAATAAATAAATAAATAAATATATATATAGTATAAATAAATAAATAATAAAAGAAATATTAAATAAATAGAAAGTAAATAAATAAATTTATATATTAATAATTAATAAGTAAATACATAGATACATTTATAAGGAGAAATTAAACATTGGAATGATTAAGTATTGTACATAAAAATACAGAATTTGATTACAAAAAAACAAGTGAGCAATAGAAACTAGGACGTTAGTCGGCTTAAATTATTCACAAGAGGGTTCAATCCAAAGATGTGTTGTTTTCCAATGAGGGGGATATTTTACGCCGATGAGCTAGCACTTTTCGGAGCTACTGAAGGCATTTCAGCAAATTAAATCGCTAAAAGTGGGCACATCAGCCGGAGTGGACCAAATATGGCCACAAATGCTGAAGGCAATGGGTAAAGAGGGATTTTTCTGGCTCTCTTGTGTCAGTAGGGTGGTCTAGCGATTGGCAAACGGGAGAGATTGTTCATCTTTCCAAAAAATGGAGACAAAAGAGATTGCTCCAACAACAAGAGATATCTCTTCTGTAAAGTACACGCTAAGGTGTTAGACGCTATTGAGCTTTTGGTTTGCTAGTATGGGGGGAACTCAATGTCGATCAGCCAATTCACCGAACGAAAAAGGCTATACGTCGATGGTTTGGAAACGTGAGTTAAAGAAAAACGAATGAGTTTTATTTTTGAAACTATTTATTAGCAATATAAACGAGGAGTCGTACAAACGAGAAGACGACCGATCGTATTGAAAGCAGAATCAACTCTGCGAGAAAATGACCGATATTGATTGTTTCGATAAGTCTGAGTGGCATCTGCGGTGTCAGAAGATGTGCATCTGCAGCTCGCTTTCTTGTTCGTTTTGGTATGTAACATTACTCGTGGCACGATTGTCCTCATCATAACGTCATCCGAGGCATGCATCAGAAAGCCGTCCCATTGGAAAACCTATGACTAGGCCGTTGGACCAAGTGCAAAAACTCGCTCGATTGCGCCTGGTCATAAATCTTGATGAGTTAGATTAGATGACAAAAGATCGAAGGGCCTGGAGATCTCTATTGCGTTCTTTACCCTCTTGACGTCTTTAGTAGATTAAAACAATTATTTAAAATTGAACCCTGAAGCTCTTTCTTTCATGTTCACAAGTACTTTCTTATGTTAAACCACAAATATAGTCTCTCATAATGTTTTCATTGTATTGTCCTCGATAACGACGATCAGAATACTTAACATATTGATCAAAAGATCTTTCTTTTTTTAAAATCAAAATTCATTGTATTAGCGTTAATCGAATTTGCTAACAGCTTACGCATACCATAGAGCAAGGAAAGTAAGGTGTGCTAGAAACCTTGTAAAAATCGCCTAATCTTTTTTATGACGTTACTGAAGGTCCGTTTTAACACTGAACAGATGTTTTGCCCAAGGTTACGCTTTAATGCAAATTATATACTTCATTTTTAGCATGAATAAACGAAGTAACTGCAATGAAATATTGATTAATTTGTAGTCGTACGATGCAACCACAGGTCAAAACCAACGAATCACATGACACAGCTTTAGGAAAATTAACAAAACTTCACTTTACCAGTTAAGGGCCATAATTTCAGATAAAGCATTTTTCATTACAAAACAAATAAGTATTGAGTTGTACCACAAGTTCGGAGTCAAACAATAAGTTTAATTTGTTTGAGTAAACTAATGCTCACCATTTTTGAGACGGTCATATCGGCCAGACCTTTTCCATTTTCGAAAATATTTGTTTCTTTATTGATTGCTTAATCCTCGTCAATACTTCTTGCTTTGTCATCTTTCATATATAAATATGTATGTATGTTTTATACTTTTATGCTCACTGTAATTTTAATTTAAAAATGGAAATGTGAAGAAAACGGTTGGGTTTGCCAAGCGCTTGAAGGACAATTCTTCGAGAAATGTACTGGTCCAAGAAATTCTCGAAATCTACGTTACCAAATCCTTTCGTTTTCCATTAAGGAATCTTGATTAACTACAGAGTTGATTGGCTTGGTCCCCCTTAAAAGTAGCGAAATAGTCGACTTCCTCATTGAGTACCAACTGTGAACTGGAACAGTCGATTCGTCTGGTCTCCTGGAAATGATCTTGTCCGACTGCCACTTTTCGAACCTACATATCAGCACGAAGTTCCCCTTGGCCCATCTACACCAATTTGTAGTTTGAGCTAGATTGTTTTTGTATTAAGCAAATAAATGAAATAAGTGTCAATTGAAATTGTTCGAAAAGAAATCAATCCTATTTCAAAAGCAAACCACAACCGTTCAACGAAAGGAAATCCCAATTGATGGAGTGTGCATGATTTCAATTGAGCTCGCGAATCTTCACATTAAACCGTCAACACAATCGACGGGAACCGGCTTCCAGAACGTACAACGGAAAACAATCTCTAATTAAGCAGACACCAATTATAGTGTCGACGCGAGTTGAAATTGATTCTGCTGCTCGGTCAATTGAAGTAACAATTACTTTCAAAACATCTTAAACAAAAGTATTTTTGTTTGTTTGCTTTTGCAATTTATTTATACTGCTATGTATCTACATATAAGACCGACTAAATTATTTCGATATCAACGTCAATTGATAGACAAGCGACATACTCATGAGATATCAACGTGCGTTGCCATGCCCCTAGTTTTGGTGTTGGTGTGACTGGTGCAATAGAAAATACTACGTGAATACGTGAATAGTTATTTGCGTGCTGATGTGGGCTTTTGGAGGCTCGTCCCCGCACACATTGACAAATAACATTTTGTATCCATACCGACGTTCTTCGGCACTCAGGGTAACCAACAAGTAGTTAATGAATGGCGACTGGTTTAGCAGAAAATTAATTTCATCGTATGTTCAGTTTGTTTCAAAGCTTGATGTTAATGTATGCGGGTAGGTTTTAATGTATTATTTGTGTTTCTCTCTCTTGTGTCTACATGAAAAAAAAGTAATTGAACAAAAAGAATGAAATGAAAACGTGACTCGAGAAGTGCTAGCCAGCGTGACGTCATTGACTTTATTATTAGGTTCGTATGTATCCATACATAAATCTTATTTGGAGAAGAGTGTTATATTTTTGACCTTCTCAATGTCATTGGCTTCAATTCTTCGATGTTCTTATTTTATTTTTCTCGATTAGACTAGATTCCTAGACTGTGAAAGAAACTTACATATCGTTATACATATGTGTATGTGTTAAAACAATTGAATTAAAAGCCAGATGTGTTCATTTATCTTAATTGCAATTATTAATAGATTGAATATCTCTTCGATAGCAAAAGGTGCTTTGATGATATCATTTGGTATCATCTAACCAATTTTTTTAACTTTCGAAACGTTTGATCTTTAAAACTTAGGGTATTAGTAGATTGGTCTGGGTCATCCGATTAGATTGAGAATAAAGAAACACCGTCCTCTCATCCGTAGCTTCACATTCGGCTTTAAATGCAATCTTTTTATCGACCTATTTTAATAGCTACATGTGTAGTATGTACATATGTAGTTCAAATAAGAGTTAACCGTTAAATAAAAAAATCATTAAAATGTGAAGGGTGTTAACGTTGAACCCTTTCACTATCTGTTCACAATTTCGCAATGAGATGCACCTGACATTATATCTGTTTTTTGTCAAAAACTTTCAGAGCAGTTGGTAGTTCTTTCCCTTGCTAACTTAATTATAGCATATTATCAAAGATAGTCTAACTCGAGCGTAAAATGTCTCAATAAACAACTGACTCTGGTGTCAGATCGTGAAAATTTACACATGATGGCGTTTAGGAAAGCTATGCCCTCGGTTTCATAATGCATTCTGTAGAGTAAGTCTAGGTGTTCTGTTCAATGTCATAGTATAATTAAAAAAAACTGACTGTTCAATGTCAAACTGATAATTATATATAACGTGTGACTAATAGAAGTTCATCAATTTATTTGAAACATCTTACGTGTAGCAGTTACTAGTGATAAGCTTTTATCATTCCCAAAATAATTATCATGTGAAATGGCTACGAATGTATGTGTGTGTATATGATGTTGGTGAATTTCGTTCTCTGACGAGCGAGCCGAGCGTTTCCAGCTATAGTGAGAATGTGGAAAACTCCGATTAGTATGACGACAATCATCTCTCGTTTGGGTTTCTCAGTTATGATTGTCCTTTCATTATTGTTTCATTTTGGTACCGAAAGACAAATAACAAATTGTGTATTGCATATAATAATTCTCAAGCTTAAATATTTATATATTTAACTTTGTCGTATATTAGCTGGATGTACCCGCTTTCTTGGGTCCTTTAATCCATAATTAAAACTAGTCACAATATGAAATGATTGGAAATTTGAATACAATTTGTTTTTGTATACCGAAAACTTTAGGGACATTTTTGTTATCTCTGTCTTGTATGTTTTGGGTAATATTTAAATATGAAATTTAAATATGTTCACTGAGATTTATTCACTTTTAAGAATATGGGTGGGTATAGTGTGGTCTCCTCTGTTTAGATAAAGTCGAGTGGAAATTGAAATCATTTGACAGTTATAATTCACAAAAATGTTGGTTTTCTAACTATCGAGCTTCTATTGTATTACATCGCTACTTCGAACGCTACACTAATTCGAACATATATTTCTTACATTATGCATCTTGTAATTCTAACTTTTGCCAAAATGTGTACTTTGTTATACGAATTCTGTAATCTTTGCTGAGTATTTTAACGGTAACCGAGCTAAAAGTATTTTCTTAGAACTTATAGGGATTTACTCTCTTAGAACTATTAGGGAATTTTTTACGATGAAGACGTGTTGACTCCAGTTCAGTAGGTTGTGAGTTTCTTCAAACGCCTTTACCTGGTTTTCAAATCTGGTCCAGTAACCCGCCGTTGGGATCAAATAATTGGCACTATCACTGAAGTTGTCAATGGACCAACAATGGTATAATTGTGCTGGTAATTTCGCTGGCAGCCCAATACGAAAGAGTACGGAACTCATACGCTCTCTTCTTCACAATTGTCGGCAATGTCACAGTGTCCAGGCACCCACAAAGGTGGATGCTAAAATACTTAGTCATCTCGCTGAGAGATGGCCGCAATTCAGGGAAGGCTTTAAGTACAGTCAGAGATTTGATCACCACCCGTTCTAACAGATGATGATATCTGCCTATTTTTTGTCTTCTGTTAAAAGTTTGTATAATATATATTGTACATTTTGTAGGGAAACATATTTTTTATATAAGTATCCCTTTTGAAACGCAAGCCTAGTGGGACTTGTGAAGTCGTATTAAACATTCTGACAATAAGTAGGATTCGACACACATATCCGATTGATTCTAGAGGTTGTTGTAGAAAAACTTTGGATCTAATTAGTTTCTTCATTTAATATTGAACAAGCATTAAAAGCAATATAAATGTAAACAGTGCCAACGTCAGACAAATTGGTGAGGATGGAAATATCGAAAGTCTAGTCAGACCTATTTATTGACAGAAGGGTTAAATATACGGCCCCTGTAAATTTATCTGCAATTATCATGTAATTACCAAATCCGATAATCAAAAAAGCGTCACAGAACTTCTCTCTATAACTTTAAATTAAATCGGTCTACCTACAAAATGTTCACAACATAAAAATTATTATTTGAATTTTTATCTATGTTGGGCTTAAATTTCCTTGTTACATTTATTTTACTATTCCTTATAGCTTATTATTTTTTAAAATTTCTTTAAGCTTATATTGACAAGATTTACAAAATAATGCAAATGTACATTCAAAAACCTTACACTGTTCTTGAGTAAATGACAGTCAGACATCTTCTTGTAATGATAATTTTAGGTAAAAGCATTGTTGCTCTGTTAAGAGTGTCAATGTTTTATTTATTTTTGCTTTGACTGAAAATCATATGAGGGTACACCTATTTATATTGATTCTACTACAGTTTTTGCCTGGAATATGTATGTAGGTAAGCTCAGTGTTTTTGAGAGGTTTAGATTGTTTTAATTATTTTTTACATATATAACCCTTCTGTCAAAGAGTAGATCCAGCCAAACTTTTTGCATTTTCGAAACCATTTTTTCCTACATAATTGATAGTGGAGCTATCTTCACCAAATGTCCTGACTATCAGCGTACATACATATACTTAATGCAGGGAATAGTATCTAGCCCGTTATGGAAAAAAATGGTACAAACAACCCACAGAAACAGGTCGTTCGAAACGTTGGTGTCTACGCAAGACGAGGAACGCCTCGCAGTCTAGGTATCTTCAAGACAATAATTTCAGAAAACTTGGACTTCTTTGTCTAGTCGCTGGTCGTTGGTGTAAATAAATACAGAAATACAGGGGGGATGTGGAAAACCAACACAGATTTCGTATTCAGAGCAATGATGTCGCTAAACCGTTTTTGGATATTAATATATTATATCATCGATATCATCGAATCTTGCGAAATGCGGAATAAAAGTATGTTGGGCTTGTGATCACAGCAATGGATAACATTGCGAAGTAATTCTATATACAGGCAAAGTGAGAAGATGCACATCAGAGAGCTGAAAAAGTAGTCGAAATGATGATAGAATAGTACCAATCCAGCCGGATACGGTTGTTTCTAACAATTTCAACTTTTGAAAGTGTGGCAGTATTTTGAGAATCTGTAATGGCCTTTGACGGAGTACGAAGTTCAGTCCTAAAGAAATGCTTCCGAATCGTTGGTAGTCGTTCAACCTAATGTAGCAACAGAGTCTTACGCGCCGAAAAAATCTAAGGTAGTTCTTTTATTGTCAACAGTTCACTATAAAAAGAAAGCTAAAAGCTATTCTGTTTTATAACAAACATAAAGTCGACGTTGACGTTATGGATCAAATGTTGGGAGAATATATATGTAATCAACAGAAGAAGCGATGTCCATTGGCTGCAACATGTTGGACTTTGCAGCGTTAGCATCCACTTCATAATTTACAAAAGTAAATGATGTGAGTACTACTAACAAAACCAATGAGGCTAGAGCAGTAATTGGTAATACAGTAGAAGCTCGAAAATTAGAAAAAAAGTGTCAGTGAATTATAATTTTCAAATGTTTTGAACTTCCAAGCGCTGTTATTTAAATACTATACTCACCTATAATCTTAAGCCCAAAGTGAATATATCTCTGCGATAGGAAAAAAGGAAGGTTAAAACGAACTTCACTTCTAATGAGAGTGTTTATTTTTTGTTTTTAATCGAATTTTAAACCTTTTTTCACTCACGTGGATCCCATGAACTCACTTCACTCAAACAGAAACGAGAAAAGGTTCTGTAATAATTAACCTTATTGTAAGAAAAGTATAAGAAAAAAAATTTACTTCAACAAAATGAACACAAAATCGAAACTGGATAAGCTTCAGCTTGAACATTTTCTTCTTCTTCTTTGTGTGGCGCTACAGTCCGGAGTGGCCCTGGGACTCCAAAAATAAGACTCTCCAATTAGCGAGATCGAGCTGCTTCCAGTTTTGCACGCTAAATTGTTTAAGGTCTTTCTACAATTAGGTACGCCACCTTGAACGCGGGCGTCGTCTGTTGTGTTGCCCACAGGTTCGGATGCGAAGACTCTTCGAGCCGACTAAATTGTTCATACGCTCTACATGGCCCAGCCCCTTAGGCGTGAGAATAGATGGAGAGTGTTGATTTGCACTTCTTGGGTCTTTTCAAGTATCTGCCATAGTGTAAAGCTCAGGTCTATTGTCGACTTTCCTGGCCTAAGATTATTAAAAACAAGCTGCTTTCTTTACATAAAAGGGGAGAAGAGTTCTTGTCTTATTCTTGACTTATCTCTCTGTAGTTGGCGCAGTCAAAGAAGTCCTCATTCTTGTGCATTGGGCAAGCGATACCGAGATTCAACTTGTCGGACATGCTTTCCTCAGACCATGTTTTGCAGATGAGCTAGTGCATGCGCCCTACGAAATAATCTCCAGCTGCCTTTAAGATTTCAGCGGACGGCTGCTTTGTTCCACTTCAGTCTTGATAATGCTATCTTGACCTCTCTAAGTCTGGGGGACGGAGTTGTGGTCTATCATCGTCCAAATTGTGTGGAACCTGCCTGACAACGGTATTTTGGACCTCATCGACGGTTAACAAAAATTGGATTTTTTAAGTTTCCGAGCAAATCGAATTTCCACGAGTTCTAATTATCGAGCTTTAGCTGTAATGTCTTATTCGATATTATTTATTGCATTTATGTAGATTAAATTCTTATCAGAAGAATGCCTGCAGAGGTTGGAGGCGTGCCTTGAATGACATCTCATCACCTGGATGATTCTACTACACCGGTAGGAATTTTTTATGTGTAATTTTATATTTATAAACCCGTTTTACAAAAGCCGTAAAATTCTGTAAAAACACAAAATAAGCAGATTTACTGGACGCAATCAACCGAGAAAAAAAAAACACAAAATTTATCAGCAGCTCCAGTTTTGTTTTCTGTTCATTTACCCTTGAAATGACACATGTATATACTAATGTGCCGGCAGAGACCGCTAACACTGTTATACTTTCATTTTGTTTTCTTCGAAAGCATGATGTTGCCAGAGTTTATCATTCACAACGAAAACCAACAACACTGTGTTACGCTTTAAATTGAAAAGCATTCGTGAGCGATTCAACGTCACCGATGAGTCTGAAACACGACCATTACACGATTTTTAAGTGTTCGCAACCAAACAATTTAAAAAGAACAAGAACAGTGTGCATGTGGCTCCCCAACCCACTCATACATAGACGCGTCACACAAGTACTGGAGATCGCTTTTTTACGATACCTCTCATCAGGTTTTTGTACTCGTTTTATCTAGAACAAAGTTCAGTTCAAAGCCCTTAAAGATACGAAAAATACAAACAAAAACTCACTATGCTGTCAAAAGATCAGTCTGGTCATGCGCTAAGTGAATACAAATTCTGTTTCGGCCCTACGCGCCAGTTCGTGAGAGAGAGAATGCACATATGTACATATTTTTTTCAAAAAAGCTATTCTTTCTGCCAACCAGCTGTTGATGGTTGTGTGTATCTTTAACTTCAATGACTAGGTCGTTGAGGATAAGCACAAAGGGGAATGAAACACACACTATATTGCATTACGTTTTAACAGTGTTTATAA
The DNA here is from genome assembly GCA_916610145.1 of Eristalis arbustorum. Taxonomy (NCBI): domain Eukaryota; kingdom Metazoa; phylum Arthropoda; class Insecta; order Diptera; family Syrphidae; genus Eristalis; species Eristalis arbustorum. The sequence continues at coordinate 63,678,572 of OU744317.1, read as the reverse complement.
CCATAAGTTGCCTCAGACGACTTTGACAGTCGTAACAAACAGACGCTCCGGACCGGTCTCTCGAGTTAGCTGAGTTAGCGAAAGTCGATGTGATCGTGATAAAGATAAATCGTAAAAAATACTGAAATAAACTTAAATAGAATTCAAATAAAAATCATACACGTGTGCACGGGAAAAAACTAACGTTTAACTGTCCTTTTTCATTTAGATATTATAACGTCGGCAGGCATCACAAGATCTAAAGAAAATAAATTTAATTCAAGCACCACCATGAGTCTCAAAAGGTGAGTAACACTTGATTTCTATTGCAAAATAAACAAAAATTAAATATCATGCCACGTGCGAAAAGTAGATAAGTGAGCGAGAAGATACAAATATATTGGTGAAATATTTTGTTTATTATTAAATAAATAAATTATCGTTTTTTTTTTAATTTGTTGCGTAAGTTTGTTGTACAATTGCGAGTTCTTTTTCTTTTGACTTTCACATCTGGTAATACATTTTGATAAACGTGTAAACTTACCATGCTTCGATATGTTGCCTGTGTGAGGTGTGCATTTCAGATATACAAACGCATCTTGTGCTTTAATATTTGCTTAGTAAAGTTAAACAGTGTTTTTCTTGATCGGCGTCAATTAGTTATTCTCTTCGTTTGAATATTCATTCTTGTTTTGTTGAAGGAAAGTGCGCTAGTGCATGCATTTTTTTCGTTTGTTGTATTTCTAATTCCATATCAAATGTTTAAAAGGCAGGTGATTTAGTGAATAATAATATAATATCAAATAAACCGATTCAAATATAAACTTGTCGTGGGACGCTGAAACTTAAGTTGTCCCGAAAACGTACACAATTTTTGCACATTTGACACTTTTTTTTCGAATTTGATGCAGTCACGGACTTTTATTTCACTTGCGAGTGGTCACGCATGGAGGATTGAGAGTAAAAAATCGTAGAGTTAGCAAGTTGTGAAAATATTTGACTGGGTATAAACGCAAGTGCAGTTTTGCCCTCACTCACTGTAGTTTACGTTTAAGTTTACGCATATGTGTACGTGAATATTCGCTCGTTCAAAATTTGTGTCCGTCAGCAAAACTTTAGACTACAGAGAAAATCAAAGTAGTCACGCAAATGCGGTGTGTAGTCTAACAATTTCAACTACAGTAATACTGCTAATGGCAACCACTTAAGATCTAAATGCATGATGTTTGTTTTAACAGGAGCACTTCCTGTTTGATTCAGGGGTTGTAAATTAAATGAAGTATCACTATTTTGCCTTGAAGAAAAAAATTACAGGACATGCACGGTTTTAATTTGAATTAAGCTGCATTGTTCCCTGTTTTCAGAAAGAAATCATGATTCTAGGCATTAATATCCTATTACATTTTTGAAAAAAGGATAGTCAATTAGATCCGTCCGTATTGATAAAGACTTTTCATACAATTAACCTTAAATTATTTACAATTATTTATGTCACTCAAAAAATACAAATCTTACCTGCTTAGATCATATGTAGAAACAGATAATAAAGCAGAATTAACTTAAACGTTATAATCAAGACGTATATTGCACGTAGAAAGAACATTTCGTTGCATTGCAATAGTTCGTCGAAACGTGCTAAAAAGACGATCTACCATGCAGGTCACTTAAAAATGCAGAAAATAAAACGTGATTATCTGTTAAAACAGATTCGATTTTGCTTCTAATTTTGTCTAAATAAAACTAGCAAAACAGATCCATACCTCTTATCTATTTATACAAGATGTTTGTGAATGTCTTTGTGGAGAATGGATGTGCATTTCTGTTGTTAGTTTGATGACTCTTTTGACGGCCGCTTGTAACAAAGGGTCAGTTGGCCCAATGCCACTTAAGGTCATTAAGTGCTAGCGGAATAACACATATGGTTTCGAATTGGCAACGAACTTTACAATCAAACGTTGAGTGTTTTGTCATCAAGCGATCCTCGTTAACAGACCACGTGCATTGTCCCGTTGATGAGAACGGCCACACTCTATACATCAGTCAAAATAATACAATTAAACGATTTGCATTCTGATAAGAGGTAAACAAAGTCCCACCGACTTTCGTGATTATGACTGACTTGTTGCTTCCGTTCGGAAGCGATCCATTTCACCCATTCCCCAGGTCAAGTATGTACTTCCGATGGAGTCGCTGCCATTCTTGTAATTTTTAATCAACTTGAATACTTTATATTTGGTCATCTTCCGCTCAGCACGTGGATTAAGATATAGTTCAATTGCGATCAAAAATATCTGCAAGACGAGAAAATAAATCGAGTGTAAGTTTTACTTTACTGGCATTCATATGAGTTATCCAATGCAGACACACGTATATGATTGTGTGAGCTTTAGATGACTCACCTATAACCCGCAATCTTTAGTGCTTTCGATTTCGTTTGCCTACGTCCAGAAGTATGGTATGTAAACTACGTCAAATACATTTACCAGAAAAAAAGAATCGGTAAAATGTTAATACTGCCTATGAGTATGCAATGAATATTTGCATTTTAGGCACGAACCGTTTCACAGTTCAGTTTTATTTTAAAATCCATTTTGTCGTGGTTACCATTTTGTGACTCGGGTTCAAAAGTCTATTAATTCATACACATTCAACAAATTCACGGTAAAGGAAACCATAGAAAAATAAGTTTGATTTAGTGTTTATTTAGAGCTATAGTTCAATGGTGGACCTGGTACAGTTCGCGGTTGATACTTTTCTTCCAAACGATCGCAGACGCAGAGATTGTTCGAGTCTCTATGCCCTAAAGCAGGACTGGCATTATAAGCTTGGTCCCTCAAGAGGTGGCTGCTCATATTCTCAGTCTAATCTTGAAGCCCTAGAAACTTCCTCCTACTAATATTATGTGGAGTACACAATGTGTACAATGTTTTCTATTTTATTTATTTATATATGTTTTTATAGTTTAGACAATTCATTTAGAATTGTTATATGTTCCTGCGAAGCCTTTTCTACATAAAATTGCATTTCTCAGATCAAACAATTTTAAATAATGATTTTATAGTTTTTAGCTGTTTGTATTGTTAAGAAGAAAATTCTTCATGCGGGATTTCCTTATTTTTAAATTTAAAAAATATTTCTTAAATCTGGTGGTAGTGTATAGAAGGTTTTTTGTGTACTGCATTTCAATTGTCTCTTGCCGTAGTTGTTGTAGAAACGGGGTTCATGCAGCATATGTCGCTATGTCAAGGACACTTTATAGTTGGCGCCGTCAAAAGGGTCTCCTTTCTTGCGAAACGGATTACAGTAGAACCGAACCTACATAATAAATTTATTTAAAAAAATGTTATACTGCGGTCAATTGATAAAAAAGGACAACTGTAACCGTGAAGTGTGCCTACATTAGCCTACAAAATTATAAAAAATGTACCACGTGGGACGTCTACAAATGACATAGTGAGAGAGTGATTCTGCATAAGGGCTATAGACTCCAGGGCAGAGCTAATCCTTAACCTACAAAACTTTCGAACTACCACAATCTGTATATCTTTAGTTCCTAGTCGTTTGTTGCATTGACCGAGTTACGTTAAGTGTAAGACTAATGTGCTTTGCATCTTGTACAGCTCGTTATTGACATTTTCCACCAGGTAACTACAAATTAAAAATGGCTAGAAAACGGATGCAGATATTTTTTATCAAAAGTACCATATCGAATTTTGAAATTGTTGATGACTCTGCTCCTTAGAATAGGACTGGGACAATCAATGTTCATCAGTCGATGAACAGTTCGTACAGTTTGTCATTATATCTCCTCCTCCACATCACCTAAAGAATTTTCCCCTGAAAGCAACCAAGAGCAAATTCGTCCGCTTTTGACAAAGTCCAAGCCTACGCGTTATATAGAAGGAGTGGGACGATTTAGGTCTTATAGAGCCTTACTTCATTTTTCCGAGCCGCCATTTTCCACCGAAATTTGTCGGTAGTAAAAAATCGCCATTTACCAAAACTGTGAACTTTGTCGTAAAAGCGCCATTGACATCACGCTGCGTTTTTTTCCGATAATGTCATCGTCGGCATATGCAAGTAGTTATACTTTCGAACGATCTCTGCTGCTGGCGTGTGAGTTTGGAACATTGCTCTCAAGAATGATGTTAAAGAAGTCGCATGACAGCGCGTCGCCTCTGTCTATATAATTTTTTGACATCAAAGGTCTCGGTTAAGTCTTAACCGGTCTTGAAGGAGAAGCGTGCATTCTCCATCCTCATGAAGGCCATTGGGTCACTTTTACATTTCTTTTCTGATTGTAAATCGTTTACACCCCACAACCTCCCGAAAATTAGATCATTAGTGCATTGCGCAATTTATAGTTTTGTTCAGTTTATGGGTATATATGTGAGTGAACGTATCATTATTGTCACTCAGTAATCTTACGGGCGCGAGTCAGAAGCAAACTGGAAACAACATACTTATACGGAAGTAAATTACAAAAATATATACGGAAGTAAAATAAAAAATTGTGGTTGACGAAATGAATTTATTCAACTGGATGAGCGAAGAAGAAAGGGAGCAATACGCAGACTTGCCGAAGAAGATGATGGCGATGAGATATGACTATGGCATCTTTCATAAGGTACAAAAAATGTAAATGATGTAAGGCTACGAACAAAACCAATGCACGTCTTTTGCATTGAGAAACAAGGATGAACAGGATAATATGAGTGTTTTCCGTTCGAAATGGCATAGAATCATTCTTCGGAGCACTTTTGCAAAATAGAACTTCACATTGATAGCCCGACATCAACCAGCCAACAGTGCCAAATTTGAAGAATAAACGATAACATACAAAGAAAAAATAGGCTTGCATGCAGTGCATTCGAATTCTATTTACAATACAGTATCCGGTTACACAAATGTGCAAATGAAGAAAATTCTTCGTAATATCACTGTTATCTAGACAATTATTTCATTGAGCTCCATCAAATTTCATACAAAATATAAGAAGGTTAAACCAGACGTATTCCATTGAAGGGTAGGTTTTAAAAAATCCACTGACAAAAGAGTTAAAAAGTTCGGTCAGCCCATAACAGCCTTGTTGGATTTCAGTTTAGATATGGACATCTTCACTTCATCCAGGACGGGTGGGCGGAATCGTGGAATTTCATTGTTTCTTTTCTTCGCGTTCAATGGTGCTTTGTTTGAAATCTTTACGCAGAATTTTTCTTTCTTTGATAAATAGGATCTAACAGACATTCTGAAATAACAATCGTCTTGAATTGATATCAGTGTATCTGAAAACAAATTTGATATACATCTTTATGAGAAAGAAGAAGACAAAAAACGACATGAATTGGATGAACACATAAGTATGTTTATTTATATATCTTAATACAGCACCCATAAAGAACACACGAAATGTTTACATTTTTAAACCACTTTTATCGAAGTAATCACTCTCCACCAGTACATATTCGTTTGTTCTAAAAAATCTAAATATCTAAAGGCTCGTTGGTCTCTACCAGCAATAATCTTCAAATATCTTGCATCAGATAAAAAACTAGATAAAATCACTCCTTGCAATAATGTTCGTGCATGTAAGTACATGAAAAGCGATTGTTACATCTCCTCACTGCAGTTGGCAGAGAGGTTGGTTTTCATTTATATTTATATGTATTTGTATGTGATATTTGCGATTATGCTTAAAAGAAGATTAGGAGATTGGTCAATGTTCCGCTTGCATGGAAGAGTGGTTTTATGTGTCATTGAGAACAAAGACAAAAAATGAATTGATCTGAGAAGAAATGCTCCATTAGGTTAATCAAGAGAATTGAGAGAATTACTTGCAGTAATAGATTTCTAACATTATGTCTTATGTTTATTCGATTTTTAAAAAGTAGGCAACTTCACTATGATTCGAAAAAAACTCCAACCCCACGAATTCTATCAAAGGTCTCCTTTGAATACAGTATGTTACACCATATATATTTAAGAATTTTCTAAATAAATATCACCTAATTCTGTTTTTACACGGTTTTGATATAACACGGTTTGAAAATAAAATATTTTTAATTTTTTTACACGATTTTATTCCATATAGCACGATTTAAAATTTTGTGTGGTTACATTTTTTTGTCAAATTTAATTTTTGCGAAGTATGTTCATATGTGGTGGTCCGTGGCGTTGTGGGTATGTGCGTCGACCCCAACATCGACGTCGTAGGTTCGATTCCTGCTCTGTGCGACGAAAACAATTTTCACGACCCCACCTCTTTCGAGTCATTGACAATGATCAAAGAGTATTTCCTGTCTAGAGAAAGCTTTTCAAACAAAGCCGTTCGGGTTCGGCATAAAACTGTAGGTCCCTTCCACTCGTGAGAGAACAATAGCACGCACAACACGAGTGGTTGTCGAGAAACTAGGCCCTGGCCCTCTACGGGCTGTAGCGCCACCCTCGTCACTTCTCAGAAAGAAAAGAGTATCAACTGTATAAAGTAAATTTCGGATTTTTGTTTCCACTTCGAGCCGCAAAGTACCTGAATATATGTACATGTCTATATATGTATATAATGAAATACAACGTAATAAGTTCGACATCGATAAATAGAGGATAGTAAGAGAATAATGGTCTTAGTATATCCATAATTTCTTTATTGATAATAGTTAATTGTTGACTTGTTTAAAACGCAATCTTGAAGTCTAATCTTATACCACTATCGGAATGTGGATAGTCGTCATCGTCATCGGATCTTGCTATACTGAATAGAATTGAACACCATTTAAATGCTTTACATGACAGTTCGTGCAGGCCTCAATCGAATTGACTCATATCAAAATGCTCATAATTAACTAGGATAGAAAAAAATAACGAGGCAAGATCGGCATCCAATGTACCTTCACCATTAGGGACTTTTAGGACTTTATGACTCATATCTAATAACTTTATTTTTAAACTTCTTAAATATTTAATCTACAAATGTTTAGAGAAGGAAACATGCGTTTAAATACCTGCATACATCAACTTTCACAAACAACAACGAAATAAAAAACAATAAAATTAGTTTTAAGCACAACCGCAAATATCACATACAAATGCATATAAATAGATATGAAAACCAGCCTCTCTGCCAACTGCAGTGAGGTCGTTTCACTATCTGCTACATTTGCCAAGGTCACATTCAAATGCACTTTACACAAGTACTTCCCGGCGAATTTAGATTCCTATGAATCAAATCACGTGCAGTAACAACATCAACCACCAGTTTCACCTTACGTTTGTGCAAGCACATATGGATGTACATATATAGTTGTGTGAGTGCCTGCTAAGCTCTATGATTGGTCAGTCTCTGGCGGTGTGGCTGAATCAAAAAGGTGTTTATAAATTTATATCTAAATTACTTCGCTTATTTAATTAAAATCACAATTCGAGTATACATATTCCGAATGTTCCGATATTTACGTGACATGAAAGCTTACGTGTTGTATGTAAGAGTAAGATGGTTTTGCTAAATTTGTGACACGTGCCGCCAACCCCATTAAGAGATAAACGATAGAAACAATCACCTTACTGCTGTGAACCAAGGCGCGTCACAGATGAGGGGGAGAAGAAAGATTAAAGCATTAATTCAATCAAACTGCTCTAGGCTCCATTATCTCTGAATAGTTCTACACAGCTTCAAATGGGTTACATTAACCTTTAGGCTATTTTTAACACAATAGTATGGAGTGTGTGTTTATGTCCATTTTCCGGTTGCGAATCAAGTTTTCTAATTTTTGGTGATTTTGAGGAGTCATTATTCTTACTTATCCCACACACTCTTTTGTACTGACTCTAAAAATTGAAAAGGGATTGGTTATTTTTTTAAATTTGTTTAGCGTCTATTCATAGCAATTATTTAAAGTGTTGTATAGATCAAGCACATGTCTAGAGATTAAAAATCTTAGAAAGTTGGAAAACTGCAAAATGTGTTTCTGTTTGAGATGGAGAAAAACGTCACTTTATGGCCAGCAATCTTGCATTCATTCAAGAAATAACTTGTTTAGTATTTATCGTCATTCACAACCTATGTTGAATTAGAAGCCACACGATAACAAGTCCAAGTATCTCGGGATCTTTTTCAAGAGTGATTTGAGGAGTAATGCTGAGCTTTGCTGTAGGATTGGCTAAGCTAGGATATTTTAGGATATTAAAACAGCTTGGGAAATCTGTATTCAGAAAGGCCGAGTTCAGTGCCAAAGTCAAGTTATCGGTTTTCGACTCAGTATTTGTTCCAACTCTCACCTATAGTCATGAAATTCGGGTAATGTCCGAAAGAACAAGATCGCGAATACAAGTTGCCGAGATGAGATACCTACGTGCTGTTAGGGGAGTGACTCTCCGCGATAGGGTGAGAAACACGGCAGTATGGGGGGAGCACAATGTCGAGCAGCTACTTCTTCGAACGGAAAAAGGGTATGCTTCGATGGTTTGGTCACCTGGAATAAATGTCCCCATCACGACGAGGTGGTTGGATCACGTCCATAAACTCGTTTAGTTGTGCTGATCTTTAGTACGCGCTTTACCCCCGCGAACCCGTGAATCATGCTAAGCAGAAGATGTTGATGCTGATAACAAATCAATTAACATCCTTCCCTACGAAGTTCAAAAAGTTCTTTTGCTAATCCTGTGAGTAGTTTAGATTGTTCAGTGGATTCTTCTAAATTCAACGTCTTTCCTATCGGAAGGAATTCCAATACCTCGATCGATCAATGATGTTGTTCACTTTTTTTTCGAATCAAAATACTTTTGATAGTTGCTCGATCTTATCTTCTTATTGTCTTGGGCATCCTTGGCAGGAATTTATTTTCATTTAATTACGCAGTACATCATATTGGCATCGAATGCTAAAGGCGCTTCGGTTCTTGGATTAATTTAGTCTTGTAAGGCTGTAAGTCAAAATGTATATTTGCCACAGAATGAACTAACCAATTTTTCAAATAGCAATTTAGTCATTTATATGTCTGGTATATCTTCTAGTTTCCATGTAATTATCGAGTGATATCAAGTACGAAAGTATTTTTAAAAATATACTATAGAAGTTGCAGGAACTGGTAATTAATAATGTAGTATTCACCATGAACCAGTTTTTTTTTTTTGCTGGCACTCGAAAGGGGTAGTGCTATGAATATAAAAGTTCTAGGCGAAAATCGAATAATTGACCTACTAACGACATATTTCTTCATGGAGAAAGTTAATCCAATTTAGCAATATCTTTGTACACTCTAGGATGATAAACGAATGAACAACGTCAGTTCTTGGTTGAATTTTCTTTTCTACCAATCCAAACGGAACCAAGTTGCGAAATAATTTCATTTTGATCTCGATGGTTTCCTTTGCATTAAGTTATATAAAACAGTAACTGCGGACCTTTTCAATACACATGGGTAAAGAGACCTTTCAAAAGCAAAACGCATAAGAACTGCATTCTGAACCATTAACACAAAGTACAAAATTAATAGTAATATTACTGGTTTTTTGGAATCCAGTCCATGCATTTTATTTTGCATTTGCTTTCATAGATTTCAAGATAGATCTTAAATGAGCACACCTTGCTTTATTATACCATAACATATATATTTGAGTTAAGTTAGTTTTTTTATTTAAAGGACTAAAAACCGTAGGCACTGTAAACTCCTGAGTCCGAACTTGCCCAAAATTCAATTGCAATGCATAGCAACTCTAAACATTTATTCCTAACTTATATTGCCTCATCGTTTATGAGATCTAGAACATCAAACCGTGTCACAGTCACACTGTATACACATAACTGAACTTGACTGTTTTATTACAAGTGTTTTGTATAACCTTGGATGAGAAATTTCAGAAATAATTGTCACAAACGATATCTAATATCATTCAAATATGTTCACATAGTACATTTTGTTTGATCAATTCTTATCTCAAGAACTTAATGTTCACTATTGCCTTGAACTTCAAACGAATTTACACCTTCAACAACTACGTAGGTCTCATGGAGAGACGCTTTATCCAATCAGACAATGCCTTTCTGTGAGAAGATAAGAAAACTGTTATCAGGAAGTAGTTTTTATGTTTAATGCATAAGAGAAACAAAACGAATAACGGTTAGAAAACGGATTTAGGTTTAATCAAGTTTCACGAATATTGAGCATCTGTTAGATTACTTGTTCCAGAGTTTCAGATCAATGCCACGTTGTCTGGCATAAATGAATGCGTCATGTCAAGTTCTCACTCCTGAGCTTGCAAATATACGAAAAAACCCACCACTGATTCAATTTGATTGCGATTTGTAATCTCCCAAGTCATATCACACAGAAAATCAAAAAAATAGAGGCCACATACTTGTGTTAGTGAGAATGTAGAGTCATAATTACTCTCTGTGCAATGCTATCAAGCTTACCAACAAGCGCTAGCGAGTATAAGTAAAGGCTTTGATTGGCTGTAGCTAAGCTTAAGGTTTAGTTCTCTTGCCGACATCGGACCGCTTACAACGAATGTTCGCACGGGTCGTCAGCGTACACCGAGGAATTACAATTTCAGCGTCTCGTGTTAGTCTACTTCGAACTTCACAAAAAAAAAAAAAAATAGAACTGTAGACAGAGTGGTATTTATTGTTGTTTTTTTTTCATTCTGCAATACCGCTGCTTTATAATTTGCTTATCTTGTTAAAGTTCATTGTGATTTTAATTGAAGTGTTCAGTTTATGAATTTAAATGTATCCACAAACAGAAGCAAAAACATATAATAAAGAGTGCAATACGTTTTTTTTCGTGGAACAGTTAATCTGGATACACATCTGAATAAAGATTCACGTGGCAATTGTTGTTGCGATTGTTGCAAAAATAACAAAACACAAAAGTGTGATTTTACCGGAAACGAATATAAAACTGCGTTTTGTCAGTCGGCTTTGTGGGAGATGTGTAGGAAATTGTCTATTCTGACAGGTTGTCAAAGATAACACCGGTCAGGTTATATTCAGTAAATTGTATCAGTAAAGGGGGCTTGTCTCAATCAGCTTGAATATACTGAGGTTTAAAATATGGGAAAACGTTAAGATGTTTTGTTAACTCGTTGGTTCAGCAACCAGTTTCGTCACATATTAATAAATGACAGAATTAGAATTTCTTACAAATTTATGGCCAGAGTATATTGTGATTTGTATTTCAGGATTTAGCAATGTTGGTCCAGTCGAGCTTTAATTTATTTCCTTGAGAAACTTGAAAACATACTTAAATATTCTTAGTGACTACATTTGCATCATAAAATCAATGTTTGGAATTTCACTATTTGATTTAAAGTTGGGAAAAAAGCATTGTCAGGACATAACAAAACTCATGTCATTCTGGTAGCTTTTGGTAGAATAGTTGGTGAAATAAATACTCTAGCAATTCGATGCAAAAAAGCAAAGATCCTTGTTGACGCAAAATCTGAAATTTGTGAAAAGTAGTTAGTTCCAGGCATGGTAAATATCATAAAAAAAGAAATATCTTAAAAGCTTGAAAACTTGGCTATAGTACGAATTCAATAGGTCCGCAACATTTTTAACAAAAGTATTTCTTATAGCACATATAAGAATATATTCTGAACACGAAGGATTCTCGTTTCCTCCAACGCCTCCAATTTAACTTTTTAGCAATGCATCTCAGCAGTGACGAAGTCGAATACTGATTGTTCACTGTATATTCAAAATACGAATAATTGACTAGGTGTTTCATGAGTTTCACAACGATGACGGATCGGATTTGATTCATTTTTAAAATTCGAGTGACTCAAGAAGAATGTAGGGCAATCACCGCGTGGGGTCACGACATTTTGATTAGATTGTAAAATTTAAGGATGATTTGCTCGAGTTCAACGAATCATCTAAAATGTGTCTGGCAATTACCAGTTGTTGTTGCAAGATATTTAGAATTCGAAATTAATTTTTTAACTAATCTTTTCTATATTGTTCATATTATTATAATGTAATATCTTAACAAATTTTTTTAAGTATTGTATAAAAGAAGACGGTGGCCCGTGGCGTTGTGGGTATGTGCATCGACCCCAACCTCGACGTCGTAGGTTCGATTCCAGTTCTGAGCGACGAAAACAATTTTCACGACCCCACCTCTTTCGAGTCACTGACAATGCTCAGAGTATTTCCTATCTAGAAAAAGCTTCTCAAACTTGACCGTTCGGATTCGGCATAAAACTGTAGGTCCCTTCCACTCGTGTAAGAACAATAGCTCGTACAACACGAGTGGTTGCTGAGAAGCTAGGCAATGGTCTCCTACGGGCTGCAGAGTCACTCATGTTATATTATTATATAAAAGAAGACGTTAATGAAGAGAAGTGCACATCATTCTTGTTGATAATATAGCAGAACACAACTTAATGTTCTTTTATCAGAATATATTGCCAAACAGGAAAATACAAATTGTTTAAGTATTTACATTGTTATTTAAAGTAATTTCGAAGTACCTACTTAAATTGAAAAGTAGATTTTGAATTAAGATAAAGTTTCATAAGAAGTTATTTCTTTAAAAGTGTAAGCCTCAAAAAAATGTTTGCAAAGATAATTAAATGTTTATTTTTATATATCTACATTTATCAAACGTAAAGTCAGTGGTTTTACTTAACTATTCAAACATTGGATTTTCTACTCAAGTCCTTTTAAGTGAACATTTAATGTAAAAGTTGAATAAGAGCTATGATATATATTTTGCACACACTTCAAAATACAAGTGTACTTCAAAATACAGAGTATTGTCCATGATAAATGCACTTTTGGATACCTTGAAACAATTCTCGAAACCTTAAGTATTTACGCAGTTATACTTATTATCGTTAACTTTTGATTGACTAAAAAACACGACTAGTAAACATTCGATGTATTCGAAAATCCTTTGAAGTAATGACTTCGATCAAGGCCTCTGTCTACTCGTAGCTTGTAAGGGGAGTTTTTTTTTAATTATTTACGTATTGCGAAATAGTTTATTTTCTCGTTCGCCCTGAGTTTCTGTTTTACGAAATTAGATTGTTATCTTAGTTATTTGTATCGAACAATTATCAAATTAGCTCCTCAGCTGCTTCGAACATCAAAAAGTCTGCTTCTGAATTTTCGCTGATAGCAAAATGTATCGAATTGAATTACCAACCGCACTCACCTTGTCGTCTACCTTTTTGCATCTACAAACCTTTCGACATTGTAATTGCTGATGACTAAGGTCTCTATGATATTCTTGAGTTATTAATTATATCTACCTTGATTTCTTAATACTCCATAATAGTGATATTTATATCCATGTTTCCATTCACGGTCAATCCGGGGATGACATTTAAATATTTGGAAAAGGTATCCTTTTTATCATCAGGTGAACCTTCATCTGCGACACTTCATCGTAGTTTCGGAAGGCCACTACTGGAAGTAAAGAAAGGTCGGCCAGACGATTGATTGATGTTGTTGTTGAAATATAACAAAATTACTTCCGTATTAATATATTGTTTATTAATATAATCTTGAATCACGGAAAAAAGTAATCTTTATACATGCAAACGGGTGATTCTTAAACATGCAAGATTATTCTTGTGATTAATATTTATAAATTTATGAAATGTTGGATTTGCAGTTAAGATAAGAACCAAATATCACTAGGTGACATTTTAATACGGCAGATCTCATACGATTTCTCAAACCTGCACGTAATGCGAAGGACTCTGGAATCAGGTTGCTGCCCTAAAAATTCAGCTTTAAAGTTTTATATCCAACTCAACCTGTTTCTAATTTATTCAACGGTGGTAATGAAATGCATATATACAATGTGTCTAACTGCCTTTGTTGGAAATTACCTTTCAAATGATCTCTTGGATCTTAGAGTGAATAAGTATCTTATGATAAGTAATACTTTTTGCAGGCCAGTGGCTCATTTACTTGATGTTCATAACTGCAATGCTCGAACCCAGATTCATACTGCCTTCTGTTCTTCTTTGTGTGGTTCTACAGAACGCCACGGATCCATCATTCTAACCGACCGAAGTTCTCCAAGTGCTGTACTTGCATACGATAGTCACCTTAGTCGTTCAATTAATAAATGCCTAGAAAAAAACGTATTTTATTCTTTTGCTTTATCCACGTATGAGCGCTTGGAAATGCAGCTCAATATTTTACCTGCTTCCTCTCTAATGGGGTTACAGCCTATCTTAAATTTGGCTACATCGATCGAGTTCATGAACTTCATTTGATCTGTTTCCAAGGAATTAATCTGGATGTTGACGTCAGTCATGAAACTTGTTGGAAGAGTGATAAAATATTTAAATGCGTTAATTAAGAAGGTTACTAATTTGCAATGTATTTTTTTTTATTACTATAACGTGTACAGACTTTATAATATTACTAAAAAAGTGGAAATAAATTTAAAGGATTGGATATTTCTAATTATTCGTCCTTCTTTGGCATGACATTTTCAAAATTATCAGAACGGTTTCTGCTATGTGTACTACGCTGCAGTTAGTACTCTTTATTGCAATTGTTGTTAATTTTAATGAATTCTTACACCCTTTACAGCTTATTAATCGAATAGCGCTTTGAACGGCCTCAAGGTTGGCCAGTATTAATTACAAAATAAGTCACGTTTCTTGCCCGCTTAAGTTCACTTCCCTCTGTTGTTGTTGGTTGACTTTGGTTTACACATACATTCACTTGGAATGAATGCAACCTTTAACATTTCGTATTTGTATTTTATTCATTGATTGGTTTTCTCTATCTCACCAACTTAAGGTTGTTTACATAGCGAAATCTAAGTATGTGCTGGTTGGTAGTTCCAAATTGAATCCGATGATCTTGATTCACTCGGATCGGAACTAAATTAATAAAAATCATCGCGTCTACATGTACTGAGTGTTTTGTTAATCAATTTCTTACAATTGAATGACGCTTATCCAAACAATCTAATAGATGTAAATATAATGATGATTTGTTTTCACAATAAAGATATAAATAAAATATTTCATTGCACATACCAGAAGCTTGTTGATCACAGCTGTGGGAATAGAATAATGCATACTATAAAAGACGATAAGACGGAATCTAAGCGAAATATTTGAATTATCTGGAAAGAATAAATACTTAATTTGATAATAAAATCGCGAACCATATGTTAAAAATAACTGAACTAACCTGAACATGCGAATAAATCATAGATATTTACTGAAATTTCAAATTAAATAGAAAGGGTTTTTCATTATGCCCGGTACTTTATTTACCGTTATCAGTTGGTACCTTTTATAAGATTGCGTTTTTAAGTTTGCTGTATATATAAATGACACATCCACATAATCTTCGTATAGCGGGCCGTGTAACCAATTTGTACCAAGCTAAACTTTTAAATGAAATAATTGACATTAAACTTATTATTCCTAAATGAAAACTGTCTATATTTGTCAATGGAACACAAATCTCTCCACTTGTCAGAACTCCATATAAGTATACACGAATAGCTAAAATACAAAGACTAATCTAAGCAGTGGTGTCTTCTGGCAATAAGTAATTATCTATCTCCTCATTAGTGAAGCAATTCATAGGGTAGTATCACGTCTCGTTATATTTCCATTTTAACAGAGTCACGCAACCATGAAGGCACTCGAATCAGTATTTTTATACCCCAAATTAAAAACAAGTCGTAGGTAATCTCTAAGTCTAAATGTGCTTAAGTAATTTAAGCTAGCAAATTTTAACTGTGTATAGTACCCCATTTCAAAAATGTTTAAAATTATAACATTACTGGAGAGAGCGGCAACAACCATTACTCTTCGGTCAAATTACAGTGCACTCTCCCTAAGTCGAATTGTCAGGGAATATCAAAATTAGTTTGAGTTAGATGGAGTTCGACTTAAGGAATGGCAAAAACAAAAATTGAAGTTAGTTAGAAGTCCATAGTCCATAGTCATTACACTTGTTATATGATACCCATTAAAATCAGGCAACAAAATCTATTGACTTATCTTAAGTTAATCAATTACTTACGTAAAATCTGAATATTGTAATCATCAGTGGTAATTAGACACGGGTATATGTGTCCGTTTAATCTGTAATTATTTTAAGTTATTTTTTTTTCTGTGTTAGGTTAATGAAATATACGTACTTACAAAACTCTAGAAATCGTATGCGAATCATTTTCCCACCACAATATCTAGTGTGTGGTCTATGTACATTAGGTATCCACCGCGGAGAGTAAACTGATTTGACCCTTACAATTTGGGATTACTTGCGAAATTCCCAAAAATGTTAAATTACTTACTAATTAAATTTTAAATAGATGGTTAAGAAACAGTGGCCGCCTTGTCTTGTGTCTACGGCTATATATCATTCGAGTCACTGACAAAACTCAATGAGTATGCATGTCCTTCAAACATAAAAGCTTACAAAATTGGCGTTAGGAAGCGGCCTTTAGATTATTGTCCTTTCTTTGACAAGGAAGATATATGCATATATATGAAGAATTGTTATATTCTAACCAAATAAACGGCATACAAGACTTCTCAAATCCTCAGTTACAAGCACTGCAATGATTTTTTTATTCATTGTATGTATTTCTTTCTAGAACTTGTGCACAAAAACAGTGACAATACATTCAGAAATATGTAGCTATCTATGCAAGTGATCTAACACAAAAGTGTTATCCACTATAGTAGTATTATTACCTGTGGGAATCGTGTAATGTAAATAGGCTATATCTGCTCACATCTACAAATTGACTGAAATAACAAGGTAGCTGACATTAATGAGTTGAAAGCCGCCACGTACTTGCTATTCTCACGAATTTTTATTGCACTTCTCTAAACGTTTGCTATTATTGTCGTATCTAAAATTCAACACTATAAATAATAAAATAAATTGTAGCACTCTTGCATATAATAAAAAACACGTTTAGAGAAAACATGAAAAAATACGAATCAGAAGATCCACACTTCTGGGTTACTAGATAGAGATGAGATAGACGAGGTCATCGTCTCTCATATAGGAAATTCGATATGAAATGCATAAAAATGGAAGTAAATCCATGTTTAAATCTGAATTTTAAGTCAGATGTGTGAAGTAAAAATGCCCTTTTAACTGCAATGTTAGTTTTTGTTCACCAACTTTATCAAACTCTTTCTTAATACGCCCAGAAATCAATCAGAAGATAATTAAATATTCTTAATTACACATGCTGATACCTAAAAACCGCAATGACAAAAATTAACTTTGATTCAATGAGACCCGTAAATTTCACAGTCAATCACAGTCATACTACTTGAATAAAACGTTGTTTTTATTTCATTACTTCAATAAACACTTGCTCGAAATTGGTCATCTACACCTTTAACTTCCGAAATAAAAACGACTTTTTCTACGTCTGTGTCTCGTGATGTTAATTCATTTAATATCGTTTTTCTTTTTCGATCTTCAGTGACGATTCTTTCTGTAAGCACGCTTACTCTCGTACGCAATAAAAATGATGCACGTTTTTTTCTTGGATTTCATTATGCAGATTTACTTATGAAACAAACATATATCCAGTCAAATATAGGTATTTTAGGGGATTTACCAAACCAACATTGCAATGAATAGCGTTCTCTTACGCGGTGGGAATTTTTTCGGTTTTTGTGGGCGCGTCGAAGTAGTATTGAAAGTCATACGTATACGCGAACAAACACAGAGCAGAGTGCTGACGTTATCCAGCACTCGTTCAAAGGGATTTCTTTCCC
Source organism: Eristalis arbustorum (assembly GCA_916610145.1). Classification (NCBI taxonomy): domain Eukaryota; kingdom Metazoa; phylum Arthropoda; class Insecta; order Diptera; family Syrphidae; genus Eristalis; species Eristalis arbustorum. The sequence continues at coordinate 63,660,860 of OU744317.1, read as the reverse complement.
GAAAATTTCTGAAGTCGTCACAAATGATAATTAGTTTTATGTTCGGAATTCTGAAATTTATTAACTTGAATGTGCATATGCGTATATGTGTGTATGTAGACACAAGTATGCTCATATATAGAAAACTTTGCTCGAACAATGTGGATATTAGCTGTGGGATAACATATACGAATATAGTTTAGCTTCTTGCGAGGTGTACGATGTTGCAAACGCAGTTAAAATATGCAAGTTTTTTCTCTATATTAAATTTATTTTATAAATTTATATACAATAATTGTACATACATATTCATTTCTTATGCGAACTTTGACAGCTTCAATCAGGTGACGGATAGCAGAAACAAACGGCGAATAGTTCAGTCGATTAAGTTGTTGTCATTGCGCTGCAAAAACTCTAAATTGTGGTCCTGTTGATATATTTGAAATAAGACGTCGATTTTCATCATGAAATTCACCTTCATGGTAACTTACTCAAAACACATTAATTACGATCTTGACAAATTGTGTCCATTTTTGTATCAGATCTATTTTCGTATATTACAACAAATAAACAATACCTGGCTCAGGTACATTTTTGTTAATTGGCAATATGCAAATCAAAGTCTGAAGTAAGCTGACCAGATTGAACTATACACGAGCAATATGCATAATCTACACCTTGATATGTATCTCCTGCTTATTAGCTACTCGTTATTTTCACCTTATAAATCCGCAATGAACAATTTGCTTGTAACCCGTTCTTACTCTGTCTGCATTTTCACGATTTGATGTAAAATTATTCAGTCATTATTATTCTTAGTTGAATTATTGATAGATATAACCTGTCCCTAGTGGTTACATCTCGACTTTCTGCAAGAATCTGTATATAAACTGCCTCCAGTTTTCTGTTCAATGCCATATTGAATGCTTTAAATAGAAAAACACTTGAAGAAATGTTGAATACTCGTGCAGAACCAAGTTAATGAAATTGCACGTTTTTAAATTCACATTTGCAAAGTAGGAGCGTGCTTTAGCGGATATACTCTCACTTAACTTTGGAATTCAACTTTCATGCCGTTATCGTTTTTCTTGTTGCAAATGCTTTTGTAGCTATTTTTTATACATGTTTTTAGAAGTTAAAAACACTAGCTTTTTAATACTTCCAGATCATTTAAATTCAATTCTCAAAGAGTATTCCCGTCTAGAAAAAGCTTCTTACACATTGCCTTTCGTAGTCGGTATGTAGCTGTATGTCCCGTCCACTCTTGATGGAATAATACTTAACACGGGTGGTTGCTGTAGAAGCTAGGCCCAGGTCCACTTCGGACAGTCATCCCACCCACGTAATAATAGAATGAATTGAATTATGCAAGTTTAAATCTGTTACGCACGAATTATTGAAAAATTCGTAGTATAAATTTATAATTCACTTAATACTATTCAATTATTTAGCGAAACACGAAAAAATCGGCATTTTTCCTCGCACCAGCCTTTAATATTTAATATAAAACGGTTTTTCTCATTCCCTTCATCTATTCATGTCGTTATGTTTGTTTATATTCTTCTGCTGCTAAGGCTCTATACATATTATATTCCAATAAATCTAATAAATTCGTTGCTGAGCTAGGCTCTGGCCCTCAACGGGCTGTAGCGCCACATATGGTCGGTTGGCTACCATATATATAAATATATTAATAAATTATTTAAAGTAAACTATCAAAAAGTAGTTTATTTGCCTTTTTATTGAACAATATATAACATTTATTTTATTTCTTGAATTTGTGGGTAGTGCAAATTTTACTCTTTTCGGAATGCACAAGAACATGAACTCTGTGCAGATACGTTTGCATTTCATTATTTGAGGAAATAATGTATATTTTAACAAACGCAAACTGCTCTTGTAAAATAATATTCAACTTCCTAAATTCGCTTACCTGAATTTCATCTAAACGAAGAACAATAACCCATGTTTGAATTTGAAATATCTAACTTCTGTTGGCAGCAAAAATGTAAATCAATCCAGTGGTAATTATTGAACTTTCATATGATCAAAAATGCAAGTAATTTCAGAAAATTATTTGGGCCTTCCCGAGTCTACCATTATTTGTTTTCACCCGTGTGTGCTGTTAAACACCTACCATGAAAGGCGTTCAAGCGTGTCACGATTATAATGTGACAGCATGAATTTGCACACTTTGTCTGTTAGAGGTGACAAGATAACACCTTAATTCTGGAATATACTGGGTTATTTTTTTTTAATTCTACCGTCGGGTGGTAATCACATTATTTTCAATTATAAAGCTGAGTACTTTTAAATTGGTACAATTGGGATTTATATTTGCTTTATGGTTCCGTGATTGAATCTTGGTTGATTTGGCGTTAATTTGTTCGTACTATAGTACCCAATGTTAATTTGTGACAGACTTTAATTCAAAAGATTCTTATGTAATACGAGACAAGTAGGTTTCTAAATAGAAGACCTGATTTTATGTTCATGCGATACAGGTCAGCCATCAGTCAATTCCGTTAGGTACTTCTGTCTGTATATCCTTACTTTAAAGTTTGAGTATGGAAGATGAATTCACAGCCTCAGAAACTACACAGTGAAAGTAAATAATGGTTAGGTGTAGTTGTTTGGAAAGACAATCATATCATATAAAGTAAAATAAATACACATTTTATTATATTGGCAAGCTTCTAATATCAAGTTCGATATAATCAATTAACTTGATGTTTATGAACAGTCATTGTTTGAACGCTAAAACATGTTTATCAATGTTACACGGAATGCATAAGAATCTAGATTGACATTTATTCCCTTAGGAAATATCCAAAACGCCCAGAAAGTAGGTTTAACTTATCTATAAAGCTGATAGCTGCTGATTTGTATTGCAGTGGTGTTTGTTTGTACTTTAAAATCATAAAAATACACTTCGTTAGTCACATTTAATTCAATTATGCATACAAATCCTTATCCAAGTCGCGGGAAAATAGCACTATCAGTTAAAAAGCCCTTATTAAAGGCGTTTCAGTTTCCTATCAGTAATTAAAACCACCCAAATAAAATACTACATTACTGCATTCACAGTATTTTTATGCATTTGGATTTTAAGCTTATTTGTATGTCAATGCTTATGACGACTGCGTCACTTTATCACGCTAATAAGCAAGTGATATTGTCTTCTAGGGTCGCAATTTACGCTTTCTTATCGACATGGACTTTACATTTAATGAAGAGTGTACATATTCTATGCACATACATATCACACATACATATTCAAAATGCTTGTCATATTCAACGTAAATTTATTGACTCATAATCATAACTTTTCTAAAGAACTGATTGTCAAATTCACTGACAGGTGAATTGACTGTTTCCTTTGAATGAATTGTCGATAAGGTTCTGTAAATACTTTGCTTAGGTATTATATCTGTAGAAATACAGCGTTAGTAAATTTTCTATTGACAACTTTCAATTTCGACGTGAATCTATATTTTTTGTTTTACAAAAATAATCAACCCAACTCAGGATTGGTGAAACATCACAGCAGTAAAATTAATGCTACGCATATTGTCAACATCGATAGCTGAACACCAAACATTACCGTGCAAAATGCAAATGTTTAGTCGATTATAGTCTTTCAGTAACGTAGAAATGACCGGTATAAGTACCAAGTGCGGGTTGTCTTGTTAACTGATAAGTGGAGAGCTAGATTAGAAATTAAGCAGTTCTAAGGATCGATTTTAACAAAAATGGATATTATGCATGTTTGGTTACAATTCGCCGAGAGTCTGCTGTTAGCATTTCAAGGTTATTTTCTTTGAATATATGTGCCTGTACTAATAATCAAATTCTGGAGTACACTCATGCTGCCTATAGGTGATTCGCAAATGCCTACAAAGTCAACGTCAAGAAAGTCCTTCCTTCTGCCTTTTCTTACAATAATATTTTTAAATTAACCGGTCATCCAATTGGTTAAGTCGTTTATGTCGAGTAATAAATTTAAATCTATTTTTATAAAGTCATGGTCTACAGTAATTCAATGTCCAACGCAATTCTTTCAATTCAATTACACTATGGCAACGACTAAGCGGGTTACGAAAATCATATCGTACTCTCGATGAGGAGATATTTTTTAATTTAATCAATAAGCATGTGCTCACCAGCAATTGAATTCTGCATAAAATCGCATGGACGTAAGACCGTCTATAAATGTGTAAACTTCAAAAAATTGTACATCGTCCTTTAATCTACTCTAATCTAAAACCCAACCAATGGATGTCTCATTAATGCAAACAAATCATAATCACGTGCATGAATATTGGGAGACTAAAAAGGGTACTTGTACTCTTACAATAGAATTGATTCGTAAATAACATGTTCAGTTTCCAAGTTTGGTTTTTAACAGCAACTTAAAGTACATAATTACAACATGCTAGCGATTTGATTTTCTTTACTTAGTCGATGTTATTGTTCAGTCTTCCGTTGAAACTATCCATGTGTATCATTTAATTGTTAGTCGTTGTATAAGCAAGAACTACACAAAATTGTTCGAAATATACAAGTTCTTGTGCGTTAACTTTCAAGGGCACACTTTGATAGTGTGATGTTACATATATTTGTCAAGCACTTCCTATCATTTCAGAAGATACATTTATTTTTTTTATTTTAAGTAATTCTTCGTTTCTTTTCTACCTTTTCGCAAATGGCAAAACCTCATTAGAGTTTTAATTAAATTAAACCAACTAATTTTAATTTGTCTTATTTTCTTTTTAGCGATTCACCAAAATTTTTACAAACGTAAGTACTGTGTGGTATATTATTGCACAATCTAAGCTCTTTGTAATTTGTTGATGTAAAGCTGAAATAACTCGTGAATATTTGTAAGATTATTTTCCTATTCGTTTCCTTCCGCACTTCAGCTGTTTCTACAAAATTTGTTGTGTTTTCCGTAATGATATCGAATAGTGTTTCGAGTAATAAAGTGCCCTTTGTGACAATACAGAGTGGGCGTTTGATGTTAACTGCCTGCCAAACTTGATTTATTATTGAATATTGTATGTACATATTCAGCTATGACAAGCGATCTACATTTTTTTCTTCTTCTTCTTCTTTGAGTGGCGCTACAGTCCGGCTTGGACCTGGGCCTCAGCCAACATGCCTCTACATCTAGCCCGCTCTTGTGCTAGTTGCTTCCAGCCACGCACATTCAACTTATGCAGGTCCCCTTCTAGCTGCGTGCCACCGTAGGCGTAGTCTTCCTTTACAGTGTTGGCCCTCTGGGTTGGAGTCAAAGACTTATGCAGGCCGGAGCATTGGTGTCCATTCGCTCGACGTACCTAGCCATCTGAGGCGAGAGATTCGAATTCTTTTGACCACGTCGATGTCGCTCCGCTTTAGTTAGTGTCCATGCTTCTGCGCCATACAGCAGCACTGGGAATATCAAGGTCTTATATAGAGATATCTTGGTTCTTCTTGAGTTTCGCACGATCTTCTCGGGAATGATATTAAAAAAGTCGCATGACAGTGTGTTACCTTGTCTAAATCCTTTTCTGACATCAAAGGTCTTGGTACAATCTTTACCGAGCTTGACAGCGCATCGGGCGTTCTCCATCGTCATTCTGCAAAGACGGACGAGTTTTGCAGGGATGCCAAAACTAGACAAGGCGCTGTATAACTCGTCTCCATAAATACTGTCATACGCGGCCTTAAAGTCGATGAATAGGTGGTGGGTATCAACTTGAAACTCCTGGGTCTTTTCCAAAATCTGCCGTAATGCGAATATTTGGTCAATAGTGGATTTCGTTGGCCTGAACTCGCACTGATATTGATCAATCAGGCTGTTAACGTAGGGTTTCAGGCATGTACACGGAACGGCAGAAAAGGTTTTATAAGATATAATATGAGTCTTATCCCTCTATAATTGGTGCAGTTTAGAGGGTCTCCTTTCTTTAGGATCGAGCAAACGATGTTGAGATCCATCCATCGGGCATACTTTCATCCGACCAGATTTTACAGATGAGTGGATGTATGCACCTTACCAAATCATCACCAGCTGCTTTGAAGAGCTCGACAGGCAGTCAATCGGCACCAGCGGTCTTATTGGACTTCAGTTTGCGATTGCTGCCGTCACTTCACTCAGGTCGGGAGGGCGAAATTCTTGTCCATCATCGACTATATTGGATGGGTTATTCTGCCTGACAGCGGTAATTTGGTCGTTCTCGCCATTATACAGTCTGCAGAAGTGGTCTTTCCAAATTCCCAGCACCGACTGTAGTTCTACTACTAGGTTCCCATCCTTGTCTTTGCAGGCCGTTCGGTTTTTGTGAACTTAACATGTTCTTTTTACCTGTTGGTAAAGTTTCCAAACATCGTTCCTGCAGTAACAACCCTCAATCTCCTCGATCGCGCGCTTCTCACGCCCTTTCCTTTCCTTTCTGAGAAGTCTGTACTCTTTCCTTCTTTTCTGCTCGTAGAGTTCACGAGGATGCGTGTGCTCGCTGACAATCTTCTTCGAACCAGGGGTTTCTTTTTGGTGGCAAAGTGAAACCTTGAACATCAATTGCGGTTTTTCTGATTGCTTCTTGGCAGTATTGCCCCTGTTCTTTAGAACTTGATGTCGTCGGTATGGGGCATATCTAAAAATTAAAAGAAATTTACAAAAAATATCTCTCATTAATTCGGAAAATCCTCTCCTGAAAGAGCCAACGCAGAGCATGTTTTCTTCTGTGTATGGTAGCATACTTTTATTTACTAGGTGAAAAGATAGGCAAACGCATGTTATTGGTCCATGGTCTAATTACCAAGTATGCCCATTACAGAGGGAAATTTGTATGAACAATAACAGGAATTACTTGTTGTTCGCGAGTTTTACTGTAATTTTGTAAAAATGTATAGAATTCTACAAGCGACATGTCGACAAACACATTTGTCTTTACTGCACATTTTTTAGTCACGTTTTTGAGTATTTTGTTACATTTTCACACTGTTTTGTTAAAAAAAAGATTCATTTTTAAGTTTGGGCAAAGCTTAATTTAAGTAAACAAACTATAAACTATTTCTATCGCGAAATATTATTTTTCTTTGGCAATATATGACTGTCTTTATTAAATCTCCAAAACGAGGTTTAATTGGCATTGAGTTTAAGAATTGCAAACAACGGATGCGATTAAAATTCGTCGTTAATTTGGGAAAATATTCCACTGTAAGAAGTGTTTTAAAATGTTTTTATTTTCGATGCCATTAACAAAGAAATTAGCAAAAATTAGGCAGTGAGGCTGCTTTTGTGTGTAAAAAGCAATAAGTTGAGTGTGCGTATTATTATAAAGGTTATCAACCGAAGCACATTAACTGGTTTATACTCTGAGAATAAACCTGTCGGAATTATTTCAGACTTTAAAAACAGAATAAAATCAACGTGATTGAAATATTATTTCTTTCTTCAGGAAAGAAAAACATTTAAAAGAAACATTTACCATAAATTTAAATATTTATTTATTTCAAAATTAATCACCGTCACGTACTAAGGCTGCAATCGATCATTTTTCCATTTACCCCGATATATTCGCTCACAGGATCTATGACATGATTTAAATATTTCTCCCCTTAATTGCACACCATGTCCAATAAGTAACTCATTCATTAAAATATACGGTGTAATAATTGTACGAACGATATATTCAGTGACAAAGAACAAACACGATTCAACTCAGACACTGAAAGTCAACATTCTACCATGCTCCAACTGAGCACGTAATATAATCGTACAATCGTACGAGAGCTTTCTTTCTGCCTGAACCTCTCGTAATCACATTAGCTCTCTGTATAGCCGATGAGGAAGTACATTTCCATATAAAAATTCGGCTAACCCGCATTGAAGTAGTCTTAAGCTGACTTTGTGCCAGAACGGCAGTTTGGTTAGATAGATTTAGTGTTTTGTTATTTTTGCACATTTCTGTTTGTTGTGAAAAGATATACATTCAACATATTTTTTCAAGTATTGACACAGCTTAATTTAAGCAAACGAACTATAAATTGATAAAGATGATTAGTTATCGTTCCCTCCCACTGGGACTATTATGTGTACTTCAATTATATTCAAATCTGCAAACAACCCGGGCATTCGTTTTGAATTCATCACTATCGTCGTCGTATCAAGCTCCTCAAGCAAGGAGTATTGATCTGCCAGCTTGGTGAGTAAAATAAAATAAAATGCGAATTCAATTTGATTAATAAAAATTAACAAAGATGGTGTTTCGGCATTTATTTTCTAAAACTTGTAATTAAGTGACCCTCATCAACACAAAACCGTTCACGAATATCTCATATAAGAAAAATCAGAAATTCATTTTATTTAATTCATTGATTGTTAACTCGTTTCAGTAATGTGTACTGTACAGGAAAACTTTTGGAAACAGTCCAAATGAGTGAGATCTTCAAGGACTCAAAAACATTTGTTGACATGAAACTGAAATTCGCTCCAGATGTAACCAATCAGAAATTCGATGAATTTATGTTGAGTAAAAACGATAATCCCACCAAGGAGGATATCGCAGAATTTGTTAAGGTAAGGAAAAAATAAATATCCACATTTAAAGAAGGATGACATTACATTTATTCCATTTTAGGAACATTTCGATGATCTTGGTAAGGAATTTGTTGAATGGGATCCAGTTGATTGGAAGGAAAGACCGAGATTTCTGGACCTCATTCGTGATCCAGACCTTAAGCAGTGGGGTAGCGATCTAAATGGTATTTGGAAAGTCCTTGGAAGGAAAATGATCGATGACGTGAAGAAGAACTCTGAATACTATTCAATCATTCCTGTTGATAATCCAGTAATTGTTCCTGGTGGTCGATTTATTGAATTCTATTATTGGGATTCCTACTGGATCATCCGAGGACTTCTGTACTCAGAAATGTACAACACAGCACGTGGTATGCTGTTGAATTTCCTATCAATTATACAAAGATTCGGATTTATCCCTAACGGTGGTCGAATTTACTATGCAAAACGCTCCCAACCACCACTACTAGCTGCCATGATTAAGTCTTACGTTGAATTTACAAAAGACGAACAATTTGCCCTTGACGCCGTTGAAACATTAGAGCATGAGTTTGAATTTTGGATGAATAATCATACCGTCAATGCAAATGGTTACAATTTAGCGGCGTATGGTGATAGATCAACTGGACCAAGACCTGAATCCTACCGAGAGGATATCATAACCTCAACTGTATTCGAAACGCCAGAATTAAAAGAAGAACATTTTTCGGAGCTTAAGGCGGCAGCAGAGTCTGGCATGGATTTCAGCAGTCGTTGGTTCATCAATGAAAATGGCACAAATGAAGGTGATTTGACAAACCTTAAGTGTCGCTCCATAATTCCGGTGGAATTAAATGCAATTCTATACTGGAATGCAAAAATCATTGCCGAATTTTATTTACTTTCAAATAATGTGGCAAAAACAAGGGAATACGAGACTAAAGCTCAAGAGATCTTGGAAGTAAGATTGCTCACTTTTTTGTGGTAAATATGTGTTTTTATACTTTATCTTTTATCCCGTGAAGGCAATTCAAGCAGTTCTTTGGAATGAAGAGGCAGGAGTATGGTTGGATTACGACTTAATTAACAACAAACCTCGTGATTATTTCGTCCCGACAAATCTGTCTCCACTCTGGACGAAGGCATACAACATTTCTGAATCTGAAAAGATCTCGAAATCTGTACTGAACTACATTGACAAATACAAATTAGACGATTATCCAGGCGGTGTACCAAACACAATGTTGCACACTGGAGAACAATGGGATTTCCCCAATGTCTGGCCACCCATGCAGTATATACTTATTGAAGGTCTGGAAAATCTAAGAACAAATGAGGCAAGAAACTTATCCAAATCATGGGGTTATCGATGGGTTCAATCGAATTTCGATGCCTACAGAGATTCACAGGCTATGTTTGAAAAGGTAAATCAAAACAAAATTATCTGAAAAAGTGAACAATACCGTTGATATTTCGTGATTCAATTCCAGTACAATGCCGAAGTTTTTGGGGGACACGGAGGAGGTGGAGAATATGAAATTCAAAAAGGTTTTGGCTGGACCAATGGTATCATCATTGAATTGTTAACGAAGTATGGTGATGCAATAACACCAGTTAACACAACAGGTGAAAAGAATAAAACCCAGACACAATAATCAAAAAGCAGATAAAACAAATCATCCTAAATGTGCTTTGTCTATCGTTTTAATTTTAAACAAACAAAAATATCAAATATCTAATCAAAAATCTGCACATGCATAGATCAAAGTGCGTGAATTATTGAAACAAGTTAAATTTAAAAAGGGAACTACTATTTAAATCATGTGATAGTGCCGACGAAAATTCATAATCAAGAATGGAGTGCTCTTCTAGTTTATGTTAATTGTCCTTTGAACTTATGTTATGTGTTATACAGGGATACTGGTACACCAAAAATATCTATCTAAATTTTAAGTATGCACTCATATAACATATTCGTTTGTGCAACAGTCTCTTCACTTTTATTTGTGCAATTCATTACCCACCATTATTCACAATCAACAGCAGCTGGAAAAAAAAACATCGAAATGTAAGTGTTTGTTTTATTTATTTTTGTCTATCTCAAACATGCCTCCACACATAGATAGCTGTATTTTTAATGTTATATATTTTCAAAAATTTATAATAACTCTTATTGGCAATTGTAGTATTTTCTAAAATTCATATAAACGTAGTACACAAAAAGCTGAGTATGTTAACTTACACTGCAATCTAAGCCTAATCCCCAATTGTGTGTGGTTTGCTTAGTATAATACCTTCCATCCAGCAGCTGTTTAGTTTGCCCGAGTTTTCCTTCTCTTGCAGATTTCTATTATTCATAACATATGTTTTGTATAATCACTTGATTTTTGTCTTTTCACTTGAATACTCTATCTAATAGTACTGTTATATTGCTTTCAACTATGATATGACATTTTGTTACTTCGTAGTCTATGTACCAATGCTAGAACAGATATTGATACCAAGGTAGTCATTAATCTGTAATTACATGCTTTCAATTTTTCTTTTCATTGCAGTCAGTCAGTTCTTGCTTCTGCTATTTACAAAATTTATATTGCGATAAACATATTCATGTCATTATTGCTCGTGCATCTGATCAATAAATGCTCATGAGTGAACTACAATAGGCCTTCTTCGGGCTCAATTCCCGGAAGCACATTATCAAATGTCCTTTTTAGTCACCGCTTCATTTACCACCAGACTCCGATTCGAATATCAAAACCTGTAGCGAGTTCAAATAAAATCGTTTGAAAAACAAAAAAAATATATATAAATTTCGATTATTATATTGCAATAGTTTCTGAGGTTGGCACTTCAAATGCTTGACGTGTTACGAGTTTGATGGCAAACTGAACTTCTAAAACAGTTACTCTGTTTTAACGAATTAATAACCGAACTCAATTGTATGTATTTCAGGCAAAGGAAGTTCAAAAACTTTAATAGGCATCGTTGCTGTAGCGGCTATTGCCATATTTGCAACTGTAATTGGACGTTTCATTTAGTAAGTTAATAATAAATATCAAACTATCCGCGAACATATTTAACATTTATTTATTTAATTATTACTATTGCAGACAATCGAACTAAACTTCTATGGCCGATGCTATGCTGAACTTAATTACCATACGTGTGTCCATTTGTTATGACGTTCATCCACCCGAATTATGACTAAATTAAGTTATTTATGCCTTTGTTAAAATAATAAAAATTGTTCATATGCTTACCCAATGTAATACAACTTAAAAAAATAAGTTATACAATTTTAGTATTACATTTACGTGTATCAATACAGTATTAGGTTAAAACAAAATTAATTATATGAATTTTTATAGCATACATAGAGCAAACTACTATATTGATCCTCACTGCTGATTTCAGTTAAATTAATGAATTATTGCCTATTAGTGAAACTAAAATAAATTTAAGAGACAATAACCGATAGAAAACAGATTATAGAACCAGAAAGATTTTTTGAAAGTAATCATATATTGTTACGTCCTTCATTATTCAATGAAAAACTGATTTAGAATTTCTACATCCATCTAGGGTGTAGAAATGAAGAGAATTGTATTCCTATCTAGAAGAATGGTACTTGATATATTTAATAGGTAAATACTAGACTAGGCATTTGTTGATTTTGAAAATAAAACCATTTTGACAATGTGATTATTTGAGTTTCATATTACGAGTAATATTAAAAGTGTAATGAACCTCTGGATGGTTTGTAGTCGTAAGTGAAATCTTCTTTGTCTGACGTACAAGCCGGGGGGGACCGAGATTCTCTCGACAGCTCATTGTATGTTAAATATATATATATATATATATATATATATATATATATATATATATATATATATAACATAAATCACTTCGGCTTCAAAAACAGCGGAAAAGGTCTTGTGCGCGATATTAAGGTAGTGGTATCGACTGGCTCTTCAATGTTCGTACAGATCAGAAACAGCTGTCATAGCTGAATTGCCTGTACCTCCGCTACAGGCACACCAGAAAGTTTTATTTGGTGGTATCGTAGGTTAGGTAAGATTAAGATGACTGACACCATGCAACAGTCACAATTCAATAAGTCAATGTAAAGCAGACCTAATCTAAAGGCTTAAGTTCCAATGGATTGGATTCCAAAAGCATTAGGAATAAGTTAGTTCAATGACAAAAATGATAGAATGCAAACCGGTAAGAGCGCAAAACTAGTGCCCTTTGTAAAGACTTCGTCGTCTTTGATCTTTTATTCGAGCAATATTTTGTATTAATTTTTAAGCATAACAGAATTAAAAAAATTGTATTTTCAATCGATGGTGCAGCAAGTAGGTTGTATTATATGTTGGATATAACTTAAATGGATGGTCAAGCTTAAGATGGTTGCGCAACAAATAGTAATAATAATAATAAGGGTGGCGCTAAAGCCCGTAGAGGGCCATAGCCTTGCTTCTGGGCAACCACTTGTATGGTGTCCAACACGAGTGGAAGAGGACCTACAATTTTATGCCGACTCCGAACGCCCTAGACAGACAGGATATACTCTTTGAGTATTGTCAGTGACTCGAAAGAGGTGGTGCCGTGAAAAGTATTTTTGTAGTACAGAGCAGGGATCTAACCTAGACGTCGACGTCCAAGTGCATTGCGATCGCCCATACCCACAACGCTACTATTCTGGTTTGTTCCAATGGCTGATTATTCATTGATACTTGAAGTAGTTACAGGGAGCTGTCCAAAATCTTTCTACAGTTTAACATCAAATCTGCATTTTTAATACACGTTTTAAATAAAATTGTGGGGATGCTTGGATTCCTTTCAGAATTGCATGTAAAGCATCTATCTATCTATCAGTTAAATATACCCTCCTTATTATATGTATCACAGTAATATGAGTTCTGCACTTGAGTAATTAGTGGATATTTTAGCGGATGTCCATGCTTTTACTAGTATAATGAAAAACGTAGTTCCGAGCCTACCTACAAGAAAAAATAAAATCCCAAAACAAAACTGGTTTGATTATGAGGGATAGAAATAACTTTCAAATTACTAAAACTTTTTAGGGAATATAACAACAGCATCTTTAAAACACACTATGGCGAAGCAAAATGAACTTCAAGCGTATTTGCTGTTAAAAAAGGTACTACCGCACAGATCATCCACTTCAATATGCAGATAAACTGATCATCGATGAATGCCTATCTACTTTCGAGCGGCCTTCGACATACCTTGTACATAACATCTTAAAAGCAATGTATGGAAATAATGTGGCGTATGTATTGGGCGGAGAGTCAATATCTGGAAAGTTTACAACAACGATGGGTGTGAATCATCGATGTCTTTTGATTTCGTTTTTTTTTTTTTTTTCATTTTGTCATTTTGTTCATTTATATGCTAGACAAAATGCACAAGACCAGCTTAACTAACTTAACAAACGTTTTTAAATCTACCTACTGACCCTATACGGGTGCTCTAAGTAAGTAGTTATAAGTTAATACTATCTTAACTTAAATGTGCAATCTGTTTTTGTTTGCTTGATTTGCTAAAAAAAACTGTTATCAAAAACTTGTCGTCCCTGAACCCAAGAAGGAAAAACCGCCGGCATAGGAATTTATTGCAAACGATATGTATGTCATAAGGAAACCCCTTTTTCAGGGAGAAAAAAAGTACGAAAGATAGAGTGCAACAAGATGGCGGATGTGCAGAACTGAGGGAAAAAATATCATATACATATTTCATAATAAATATATCCTTAAAGTCTAAAAAGCAGTAAAATGCACACAACAACCTGGTGATATCCGGGAAGTCGAACCGCCAATCAAATCGACCATGTGCTCATTGAGGAAAGACACGAGTCAAATGTCCTGGATGTGCGAACATTCAATGGGCAAACGTCGACTCTGACTTCTCGTGGGAGCAAGATTCAGAGCTCGACTATCCCATGTCAGAAAACTGCACCACCCATTAAAGGGGAGTTTTGACATTGGACGCTTAAGCTCACCGGAGATAGCCAGAGCCTACAAAGAGCAACTACGTGAGAGACTCTCCGGTATGCCAATGTCAACGAAAAACGACAACGAAATGTGGTTGCATTGCCGCTCGACCATCAAAGATGTACCTTATTCAGCCTACCACTCCAACCGCTCCCAGAAAGATATCGGTGGTAGCGAGTGTGAGCAGAAAACAAGTGCAGCACAAGAAAAGTACTCGACTAGAACACGCGAGGAGAAAGGTCTCTCGCAACCTCCCAGATCAAGGATATCGAAAAGTCTAGGGAAAAACAAAACCTTACATAAAAAAGCCAAAAGCCAAGTCCCTGGTCTTAGGAAAGGCACCCAGGCTCTTCGAAATGGAGAGTGTAATCTAATTACAGACCCGCAGGGAATAATGGATGTGTTTAAGCAGCACTTCCAACAACTGCTTAGCGGCCCGGACAGGGGATAGTGATAGCCAACACTAGTCGATGAAGTAGTCCTGCCACCTAGATTTGAAGAAGTCGGCACCGCGATTAAAAGGCTGAAAAACATCAAAGCCGCAGGTTCAGATGGCTTACCATCAGAGCTTTTCAAAGCTGGCAATGTTCTGGTAGGGAGCAGAATTTGGGAAGACGAAAGCATGCCCAACGACTGGAATATCAGCTCCATATGCCCCATCCACAAAAAATGGTTCTGAACCTCAGAACCGTTCGAAATCTGCAAAGGATTTCGGCAAGAAGATTCGCTGTCGTGTGATATCTTCAAGATGTTACTGGAGAAGATAGTGCGGGCGGCTGTAAACACGAAAGGCACTATCTTCTACAAGTCCGTCCAGCTGTTGGGATACGCTAATGACATCGACACGGTCGCGCGGCCCCAACGCCCCGTAGTAGAAGCTTTCACTACAATTAAGGAACAGGTGAAATGAGCTGGACAGAACAAAATATATTCTGTCGAGCAAAAAACGATCCGCCGCACACTACCTAGACCAAAACATCATAATCGACAGCTGAAATTTCGAGGTAGTAAAGACTTTGTCTACCTCGGGGCAAACGTAAACTCCACGAATGACATCGCAGTGGAGATTCGACGTAGAATCGCTCCTGGCAACCGATGCTACTTCGGTGTCGAAACTCCTTTATTTGAAGGACCAAAGTCATGGTCTACAAAACCCTTATTCTGCCAGTTCTTCTTTATGGTGCCGAAAGCTGGACGCTAAACAAAACTACAGATCTGATTATTGGGGCCTCCGAGAGAAAAATTCTGCGTCGGGTATATGGTCCCGTCTGGTCTGTGAGGAAGGCGAATGGACGCGAAGACACAGTCGTGAACTCCACGGGCTGTACAAGAATGTAGGTGTAGTCCGGAAGGCAAAAATCCGTCAACTACACTGACTCGGCCACATCGAGTGCATGGACAACAACGGTCCAGTAAGTAAGTAACTGCTACGCACGACCCAGTTGGACACTCAACCAATACCAAGCAATGCTATACAGGTTAACTAACGGCGCAAACCAAAGAACCGATTTGATCTTTGGAAGTGACTTCAAAGCTTGGGCCATTTAATGCCTAGGCCATTAAATCAGTAGTCGATATTGCCCCAGAAGTCATAGAAGGGCATTCGTACGACGGAGTACTGCTACTAAGATTACCCAAAGGGGTCAATATCATGGTTGAAGCAGTACATGTCAACGAAGTCGAGTCAACCACAAACGCAGGCATTATTCAAATAAACCAATTGCTTGAAACTGCAGATCTCGAACTGGCGGGCCACAAAACGGAAGCCTTCCTGATTTCAAGCAGAAAAACCGTGTAATTGACATTCTCGCGGATGAAATGAGAAGAAGAAAGAATGCGCTCAATAGCATTATGACAGTATCGATGCGATAATACTACAAAGGGCAGATAGACTTTTTGACCACGGAGGGTACCGCAAGTATCTCCCCCTATTGACCAAGCCATTAGGAGGATGTTACATTTTTTGCACGCATTTATTTTTTTGTGAACGCTTCGCGGAATGTAGAGGAATAATACCGGTCCAGTCAGAGATAAGAAAAATAATTTTGGAGTCGGAGAAATACTGGCTAGACATCTGCTGATTGGTAAAAACCGTGCAGACCGAGCTAGGGAGAGTAGAAGCCGAAAGAGGTAACGCAGTAGCATATATTTGTCAAAATCTAAAGCAAATCTAAAAGCAATGTCTCGCTACTCCAGACGCATATGAAGTGTGTGATCGGATATCTCTATAGTACTCCATTTCTGCTTTCGTATGGTGAATTAAAAACGTGCATAAATAGAATTTGTAAAAGTTTGCCAGTTTTGATGTCAAGTCTCTTAATTCATGACTTACATCACTATTTACTCCAGAGCCGAGGTAGACGTTAAAGTTTTTGCTGCCCATTATGACGTTCTGCCCGAGAGTCGATGTTGTGCGTCCTTTCCGAGTTTACCGCTAGACACATTTCAGCCGCTTCCGCTTCAATGCCCGCAAACGCTTCACTGACGTCCAATCACGTCAATGTAAGCAAGTAGTTGAACGGACTTATGGAAGATCGTGCCTCGGGTGTTTACGTTTGAGTTTCGCACGATATTCTCAAGTATAACATTGAAGATGTCACAGATAGCGTGTCGTCTTGCCTAGAACCTTTTTTGACATTGAATTGTGTTCGTTACCGTACTTGATGAGTTCGTTGCCGTACTTGATTAGTTCGTTACCGTACTTGTTGAGCAGCGAGAGTTTTTCATCATCATCTTGCACAACCTGAAGAGCTTGGCTGAAATGTCAAAACCAGACATGGCGCTGTATAGCTCGTCTCTATACAAGCAGTCATATGCGCCTTTGAAATCGACATCGACATCTAATAATAATAGTCCAACGGCGATTGAATTCCTAAAAGTTGGTAAACTAGCCCTTTTGAACGAAATCTGGCCAAAAATACGTAACGCAATGGATAGAAGGGATTGCATGACTCTCTTATGTCATTAAGATGGTAATGCGGTGCGACACCACCAGTTCCCCTTTTGTTTACAAATGAATACACAAAAGATTACTCAAACTACAGGATCGATTGGGGCGGTCTTCCCACCTAAGAACTAAAACCAACCAGTTTCTTACTCTAAGAATGGTACTCGGAAAACTTGGGAGCATGTCAAGCCGTTCTTCAGCTGTTTTGCAAATGTGGAAAAGCCACAGCGCCTCGAAGTAAGGTAGGTATGTAGTGGCAACAGTTGAATTTTAAGTGCAGCGGTGGGACTGGTGCAGATGAGGGCTCGTCTCTGTACCTTTCCTAGTTTTCTGAGGTGTGTGCCGATGTTTATTGTGGGCAACCACACAACCAAGCCGTAATCGCCGTAAATTGAACTATTTTATTTGTGGTTAGTATGCCGCTCGTGTATTGGTCCGTTCACACTTCGGCGTGTTAAGTTTGTTTTAAATTTCCCAACGCCAACGTGTAGTGCATATTAGTCTTTGGATTTCCGATTAAATCACTCATTCTACTTGTTATTGATAAAAAAGAATAAATAATTACCGCTGCTCAACCTTTACACACCCAAACCAATTAATAATAAGATAGATCATAGATAGATCAAGGTAGTTCCTTGTTTGGCAGATATAGTTTAGTTAAGTTAAGTAAGATACATTCGCAATTAGGACCTAAAGAAACAATAAAAGATTCTACAAAAAGACGATGGGCACAGTTAATTTTATTAAATTTATTATTCTTTTGGAAATTTTGGCTGGGAAGAGGGAAGAGAACCCTATACTCGTGTAGTGAGGCTAAAAACGAATCTCTAACTTTAAATGTTCGTCCAAAAGTTGGCTTAAGGCTAGATTGAAGGGGCATTTCTGAGAGAAGTGTATTGCGGGAGGATTCATGAAGAGGAGGAATGCAGTGAGATAGCCTCACTTGATCATCGATTTTTAAAATAGCGATGAAAATCGGAAGAAGAAACTGTGCGTTGATTTTTCGAGTAAGTTTAATAAACCTGTGATTGTTATATCCTGCAAGTTTAAGTTCAATCGCTCGCTTTTGGATTCTATCTAGGTGCTTTGTGGTCATGGGGGAACCAGAGCAAATATGGGCGTTGTTGTAATATTTTTTACATCGATTAAGGAAACTTAATCACTTCGCAGCATTTTTGGCCATCTCGACTATGTGATCGTTCCAGCTAAGTGTTGTATTCATACCCTTGCCAAGGATGTCAAGTTTATCGGTTTCACCGATACAGCGATTGTCTCGGTCTGGTTATTTGTATGAAAAATTGAGGAGCAAGCTAAAACATGGCAAGCAAATTTCGAGCGAGTTAGAGAAATTCGACTTAGGGGGAGTTCATTTTAAAAATGGAGAAACCACATCCCCAAGTCAGTAGTAAATCGCACCATTCGTTTTTTAATAGTTGGCGCCAGACTCTCTGGTTTCTTGTAAATTCTGCTGAATTCTTACTAGCTTCAATTACATGACCTTAATAAACAATACGCAGTAGACACAGTACCAAATAAACAAAATTCAATTTATATTTAATGACAAATTGAAGCTTTACAACTAGTATATGGTAAAATGTGAACTTAAATAAACATATTTAAAATAACTCTACAATATCCTATTCCCCTGCACATTGTTGAGATTGTTTATCTTGATGTGCGTCTGCCTCTTCTTTTCCTCCTTAAAAGCTTCTGCATTCGCCTTGCGTTCTATACGCCTTTCAGTTCGATATTCCTTAAGTAGACGTTTTCTTTCCTTTTTCTCTTCAGGAGTTTCATCTTTTGGGCGAATCGAAAGAACACTAAGCGCTGACACAACGGATTTTGCGCAGAGAGATTTGGCACCTTCGTTTGGCACATCATTATCCAGTTTCGCTAAAGCTTTTGCTGTAAGTTTGTCATTATCGCCACCGCGCAATACGTTCAGAGGAAGACCCGTTTTTGGGTCTATTTGGATCTGTTTGTTCTTTTTAGGCTCTTCGATGAGTTTTGGATGGTTATATATGTTTGAGTAAGTCGAAAGTATGCTCTCACAATCCCACTTCTTTTCTTTTGGATCCTCCACCTCTAGTTCTTCCATATCATCGTCATCATTATCGTCAACAACGTTCTTGTACTTCTCAAGTCTGACTTTGTCCCATTCCTTGTTGTAGTCCTCAACTTTTGATGACTTCTTGTAGAGCTGGTAGCATCCCAATACGTATGGATGCTTCTGACCCCAGGTACCTTCAATTTCTTCCATATCAAGCGGTCCCATTTCTGGTTCATCGTATGAAGCGTAGAATTTATCAAACCTATCATCCAATAAGGTAAGCTGCTCGTTTCGACGTATTACACTGCTGGACATTGAATATTCTGTGAACCGTGACTTTGTTTCTTCGTCGTCGAAGCGACGCTCACGCCTTAGTGGACCCAAGTGGTCCCGCATCTCCTCTTCCTCTTCTTCACTGCCGATAGCAGCATCCGAATCGAAGCTTCCGTCTTCATCATCATAGTAATCATCGTCATCCTCATCCTCGTCTTCTTCCCCTTCCATGGCATGCACCACAAAATCATCCTCCATTTGATTTTCTTCGTTTTCGAAATCAAATTCACCATCCAAGGCGGCAATAACATCCGGATCCAAATCGGGCCTTGGTCCAGGCCTCGGAGCAGCTTTGTTCAACATTCCTTCTTCTTCTTCAAATTCACTAGCAAATACTGAACTAGGAAGCTGTAGTTTTGGCTCCTGATCTTTGTTCTTCTTTGCCTGATTTGCGTTCTCAACGTATTCCCAAACAACATCGTGACCAGTTTTCTTTAAATGCTGAAGATAATCGTAGTCATCGTCGAATTGAATACCATATTTTTTCTGTTCCTCACGTCGCTTCGCTGGATCTACATCTTGCTTTGTGGTGGCTTCAACAAGAACTCGTTGAGGTGCATTTTCATCAGCAATCAACGGATCATGTTGACTTCTATGCACAAGGTGAAATGTGACTGCATTCTTTCGATCAATAAATGCTTTTTTTCCTTTACCCTTTAAATAGAAAACATTAGATACGAAGTTAATTGTAAATGTAAATAATGGATACCATCTTTTTCCAGGGAATATTATTTTAAGAATGCCAGACAATACTTTTGCCAATTTTACCGTCGTAGTTGTCGAATATTAAAGAACTGTCACATCGCAAGTGTCAACCAAACATGTGGTAGTTTTTATGACAAGTGTCAACAAATTTAAGCTTTTCGATGGGTGCATTCAGGGAAGAAATTGTTATTATTGGTAATTGATACAGAAGAAGTAAAAACATACATATGGATCACACTTGAAATCGTTTCTTGAAAAATAAACTTGTGTGAGAAACTCAATTAATATACACTGATGAACAAAGGTATTCGGCATGTGGGTCTGCTCGGCTTAAGACATTAATAAAATTACATTATTGCTTAAATCGTGTCCTTTTTCTTCTGCTTCTATAATCGAATTCAAATAACAGACAATAGACAACTCCGATTTTTAATGAACAAAAGAGTTCGTCATAAACCGAAAACATTCCTTATACATATTAAGGAATGACAAAATTAATGTTCCGTTTGATTTGCTTGGTAACACCTTGCAATCGGTAGGATATACTATAATGCATGAATCCGTAATTTTACGCTACTCTTCAACCCTAGGTGTCTTAATCGAACTGCTTAGACTAGTTTTTTAGGATTGTAAGCGTCCAACCATATAGATGGGATCATAATCTGGTGTCCATTTATCTCAGACTTTAATGTGTGCGATGTCTTGTACAATATGCAAAGGAAATTTCATTGAATCGGCTTGTGCGTTTGAATTTTATTACGGTTTGAAGGCAATTACACTGATCAAACAAAACATGTCCAATACTCTTTTCCAGCTCTTATTCATGAGCGTGTTCCTTGTGGTTGGCTGGTGCTGCTGTTAGGGCAAACTATTTAATAACGAAATCTGGAAGCAGTGCCCAAAATAATTTAATACGATACGAGAAATGAACAGCTGAGGTGATGTATACCAAGTAGCAGTCATATAAAAGAAAGAATCGTTGTAACTAAATAAACCTGTCACAGTTGACGATCTAGTTCAACCCCACTATTGATATGTGCATGTACGTAAAAAAGAAATAATAAAATAGTCCTAGGATTTCGAAGCCTTCACAAGCGACTTATACAGGCAGGTTGCCTTCCAGATCATATCGGGATTTTGGAGTAGAGTTGGCGGCGGAGAAACCTTTTCATAAAGGGCCAACGGCGGCACTCACAACCTCAACGAGGTTACCGATACCGGAGTCATCCGGACCCTTCGCCCAAGCGTAAAATAAATGGGTCTGGCCTCCCAGCTGAGGGTTGTGCGTGGGGTTAACGCCCTCACCACGTAAAGAACAATATGTTCAGAGACAACCAATTGCCTCGAATACTTCTGCACGTGGAATGTGAGGTCTCTTAACAGGCCACGTGCAGCCGAAGAACTCGCGGAGACCCTTGATTGCTATAAAGCAGATATCACCGCTATCCAGGAAGTGCAATGGAATGGACCGGGCAAGAAGAGTATGAAAAATTGCGACATCTACTACGATGATTGCAGCAGAGACAGGCGCTAATTTGGATTTGGATTTGTTGTTCGAGGCAGACTTAGGCAAAAAGTCTTAAGCTTTGTCTGTAAAAGCGAACGGCATATAACAATCCACATCAAGGCTACATTCGGCAACATCAGCCTGATTTGCGCCCATGACCCGACAGAGGACAAAGATGATAGTGGCAAAGATGACTTCTATGATCTCCTAGAAAGAACATACGATCAATGCCTCAGCTTTGACACCAAGATCGTTGTAGGAGATTTCAACGCTGAGCTGGGTAAAGAAGAAATCTTTGCTAAAGTCATCGGGAAACACAGCCTTCACGACACCTCGTCCAGTAACGGACAAAGGCTGGTGGACTTTGTCATGGGACGTAACCTCTCTGTTGCGGTTCCCACACCTCAACATCCATAAAGGGACATGGCGGTCCCCAGATCAATCAACCGTCAACCAGATTGATCACGTTGCGATCGACGTCAGACACTCCTCCAGTATTCTTGATGTCCGAACTTTCCGAGGAGCCAATGTTGACTCGGACCATTTCCTTGTTGTAGCCAAGGTAAAAATCGAGAACAACGGAGTCGAGAAAGAACACCATGGTTTGACGTCGCAAAGCTACAATCGTAGCGGACTGCTAGGATCTTTGCCGAGCGAGTCTCCCAGAAACTCTCTGTAAGTTCGACGCCGCCTACACAATGCCATCGAAGAAGAATGGAGTCGTTATCAAGAAGCCATCAAAGAAGCTGCCACTGATGTGCTGGGTTTTACGACGCCACCTAGAAGGAACCCATGATTTGACGACGCGTGCAAGCAGGCACATACAGCCAAGCAGGAGGCCTACAAGGCAACGCTCCATCGAACAACGAGGGCTGTTTGTGGGCTCTACGAACAGAGGAGAAGGGAAGAGAACCGGCTTCTCAGAAGAAAAAAGAAAGAGATGGAGAGGTATTATGGCAGGAATGACGTCCGAAAGTTTTATCAAAGGGTAAAACAATTTACCCTTTTTTATCCAATGGATATAGAACTCAGACAGAAGCCTTTCGGGATGGAAATGGACAACTGGTAGTAGAATCGCAGTCGATGCTCAGAATCTGGAAAGATCATTTCTGTAGCCTGTTAAACGGCGATGAGGACCAAAATACCGCTGTCAGGCAGAATGTTCCACTCAATCTGGACGATGACAGAAGCGAATTCCGTCCACCAGACTTAGACGAGGTCAAGATAGCGATAATAAGACTGTAGTCTAACAAAGCTGCTAGAGCAGACGGATTGTCCGCTGAAATATTTAAGGCAGCTGGAGATGATCTGGTAGGGCGCATGCACCAGCTCCTCTGCAAGATATGGACTGAGGAAAGCATGCCCGACGAGTGGAATCTCAGTATCGTTTGGCCGATCCACAAGAAAGGAGACCCTTCAACTGCGCCAACTATCGAGGGATGTCTTCTTAACATCGCGTATAAGATCTTCTCTGCCGTTTTGTGTACCCAGCTGAAGCCGTTCATTAATAATCTGATAGGTCCATATCAGTGTGGCTTCAGGCCGGGAAAGTCCACAATAGACCAAATCTTCACACTACGACAGATCCTCGAAAAGACCCAAGAAATGCAAATCTACACTCACCATCTGTTCGTCGATTTCTAGGCCGCATATGACAGCGTGCATAGAGACGGGTTATACAATGCCATGTCTAGTTTTGACATTCCTGCCGAACTCGTTAGGCTGTGCAGGATGACGATGGAAAACTCTCGCTGCTCAACAAGGTCAGTAACGAACTCACCGAGAACTTCAATGTCAAAAAAAGTTGTTCCCAAGACGACGCGCTGTCATGTGATTTCTTCAACATCGTCCTGGAGAAGATCGTGCGAAACTCACACGCCAACACTAGAGGCACTATCTTCCAGAAGTCCGTGCAATTGTTAGCATACGCCGATGACATTGACGTGATTGGCAGAACTCAGCTAGCGGTCAGTGAGGCTTTTGAGGCAATTGAGTAATAGAGCCCTCTCTCGAAGAACCAAGTTGACTCTAGTTCAAAAGCGGATGAAGAAGTCCTTGGTCTCTTTGAGAGAAAAGTTCTGCGTACGATCTTTGGTCCTGTTTGTGTTGACGGGTTCTGGAGGAGAAGATTCAGTCACGAACTGTACGGGCTGTACAGCGACATGAGCCTAGTTCGGCGTCTACGGATGCAACGCCTAGGTTGGCTAGGTCATGTAGAGGGGATGGACACCACAGCTCCGGCCCGAAAAATCTTCGAATCCGAACCTGTCGGGCAACGCAATAGAGGACGCCCGCGTTTAAGGTGGCGCACCCAAGTGGAGAAGCACCTCAACCAACTTGGTGTGCGAAGCTGGTGGCAGCTAGCCAGAGATCGCGCTAGTTGGAGAGGCATGTTGGTTGAGGCCCAAGTTCACCCCGAACTGTAGCGCCACACAAAGAAGAAGAAAGAAAATAGCCCTTAGTCAATGGCCATTGCAAAGAAAACTACGGACATTTGAACGCCTTCTCAAACGGGAATCGAATACTGACACGTCGTTAAACAACAAACACAATAGGGTGATACCTTTCTGGGCTGGATGTACATACAGACTTTTTTTTATTTAAACGCCCACAGATGCTCTGAATTGGTTTTCATACGAACAAAGAAGCAAATAAAACAATCTGGCCCACTCTTACACATACACGAGTTTTATTTTACATTTTAATATAAATTAGTTCGTGAAGTTCCCTACTTATAAACGAAAATACCACAAATAAAATTAAAAACAAAACGTATAAAAAGGCTTTACTACATTGGTAACGTCGAACACGTAAAGTTAAATCAAAACTGAATATAAACCATTAAACCACCATATCTCAACACGAACTAATGGAATATTTGCATCAATCATGATTTAAGTATCCTTCGTTTCTACTGAGCCTAAGTTATTGTCAGTCAATGTTGGAATCACTTGATTGATTGATTCCATTTGATGCGAGGGAATTGCTGCGAAGTTGTCAACACCCAATCCAGGAATTAGCTGCGTTTGTTGTCCTGCTGCCAATGTGCTAATACTGCTGTCCGAGATACTCGCCTGCTCTTGACGCATTTGCGAGGGACTCTTGAGGTAGGTTATTGGAACTAGACCAGAGACACGACCGTCGATAGTAGCAAGACCCCAGCCTGTATTCATTAGATGGTGGGTATTTTGAATTTCTTTAGGTGCAACTAGAATACGCTGACCAGTCTGGAATGATAATTCTGATGGATTTCTGCCTTGGAAATTGTAAATTGCGTTTGTTTCTATGGGATTCACCCATTTTTCGGGATTACGACCTAAAAGTTAAAAAGTTTTTGAGAATTGTGTACGAATTAAGTAATATTGTACTTAAAACTAAAAATTACAAACTGCGACAGTGCCAATTAGAATTTCATTGATGATATCACCGTATCTACCTTTCCAGCTTTCAATAGGCTGGGTCGGGCTTGTAGGTAAATAATGCCTATCCGAATAATTATGATGCCTTCAACATATGAGTACCTACAAAAATCACGTACTCACGTAACTAGTACATTTTATACAAAAAAAAAAGTTCCTACCGCTAAATGAAGTTCATAAAAGTGAGGTACAGATTAAAAAAAATGTCACGCGCTAGGGATTCCGGCCTGTTAATCGTACTGATCACAATTGAAATTGCATCAGAGTTGGGCCTGATTAGGTTTTTGAGTCATAAATAAAGATTATCACTGATGGCATACGACCTTACTTACAAAATGACAAAACACCAGAAAGGTTTAAATATATAAAATGATTTGAAGAAACGCATGCATTTTTTCCTAAATTTTCTTTCAGGCCAACATTCATATAAATGTAAGCAAACATCTCCTTAGTAAGGACTTGCATCTGTAAGCCCAAATCATTTCCACACCATACATTCCTAGCACGAGATAATCCTCATAATTGTTTTTAATTCCCATGCAATTACAGTAAACAGAGATAAACGGAAAAAAAATCTTATCTCACAACTAATCGGGGAGTAATCAGTCAACAATCTTATGTTCGAAGAGATAAAGAAAATCAGTATTACGCGTCTAATTCCTCGTTTTGAATATAACTTACTTTCTTCGAGAGCTGTATCTGTGACTGTGCCGATTAGTTTCATAATCAAGTATGGAGCTGTGAAAATGAAACTGATAAAGGCTAAAACTGGCCATGGTGATGTTCCTTTTTTGGGCAAAGCAGGACCATTTTGTTGCGATAGTGCCGCTGCAAAAGCTTCTTTAAAAGCTAATGAGGAAGGATCCAGATTTGATATTCGGAGCCAGTAGAGCATTCTATTAAAGAAAAATATGTCAGACATATTGTTTTAGAAAAAAATAAGAACAATAAACTTACTTTCTGTAGATCCATTTTATAGCACGAAATATTGCAAATGTTTGCCAAAACTGTGCAAAAACTGACCTCAACCTTCCAAAGTTTGCGGCAACACCAAGAATCGCCCGAAAAGAGCTAGTCAGGGCAAAGAATGTCGAGTCCAACATCGAAGCTATATTACCAATAGCTGACACAAGTGATTCGATGCTTTGAAAAGCTGGACGAGAGCTATTCTCTGCCAATTGAATAAACCGTTGTTCTGGATCGCCGGGATTAGTTCCAAATCTGCTGTACGAGCCACCATATGCTCCATAACCGCCACCAAAGCCACCACTGAAATTGTTTCCATATCCGCTGTATCCATTGCTATATCCATATCCTCCACCACCCATAAACGGACTACTATTATAGCCAAATGAATTGTTCTGAAGATATCCACTATTAAAATTACCACCCATTGCAGGTGGTGGTGGTAGGGATGGTGGTAACTGTGGTCCTAGTGCCCGTACATTCCCCAAAGGAGTCCTCATGACACCAGAGGGGGTACCGCCTGTTATTATAGGCTCATTTAGAACAGCACTTCTGAAATTGCCTATGTTATCGCTCATTGTCGTTGCTAGTATGTAATTATTTTCAATGAACTTTGTTCCTTACTGAATTCTTCAGGAACACATACAAAATTTCACTAAATTTCACAGTCAAAAGTTATTTATTTTGTTTGAGGACTGATTTACAACGCGTCCTCAGGAAAAACAAAAATAAAAAGTGCGAATTTATTAAAACAGCTCCTTCCTTTTGTTAACTAATGAAACTTCATATCTCACCGCTGGTGAAAATGATTTCATTTTTTGACAACCAAATGACGTTTGACTTGGAACGAGTTGAAATGAAATGTGTCAATATGAAAGTCAGCGATGTTTACTTTTTATGATGATAATCTCGTTGTACTGATGTGCCATGTGTCTTGCGAATTATTTGAACACAGAAACTTGAAAAAAAAGGATTGATTTAATATTCTGTAACTACGAGTCTAAAACTCTGTTGAAAGTACAAATAAATAAATTTTTAACTAATGCTAAAGCAATCGCACTCACGTTTAATCCAGAATTCTACTACAAATTCTATGTTCTTTGCTAGTGCAGTAAGAAACTTCAAAAGCCTTATCAAACTCATAAGAATATACCTGTGTGAACATACCCTTACGATGCCCGATTATTGTTTTGTTTTTGCATCGAATGACGGTTTATGACATATGGCGTTCGGATTGAAATCGTATTCCAAAGAATTATTCAAAAATATAAATAAATTCGTATCGGGTGAAGATTTCGAAAGGTGCAAAATAAAGTACAACAAAATTTGTACCAAATAAAAGCTCAACACCGAAAAAAATGGACAAGAACCATGAAATATACTCCCTGCGGGAATGGGCTCCTTTAACTGAGATTATTGAAAAAATACCACATCGGATACAAAGGGGCTTGTTTTCTGTGGATCTTGGAATAACTTGTCTGGATGCTGTTTCGGAGTTTATGGCATTGGGAAGCGATGCGGGAATTGTATTTTGGTATAATCGATTCAATGGAGATGTACAAAAACTCCGCGCTGAGGTGAAAAAAATCTGCACTGAGTGGGCGAGATCGCCTGTCTTAAGTATGTGTTTCCTTTCCTAGCAGGTGACAACTTCTATAACATGTGTAAAAATCGTTTCATCTGTGGAATATATGGTTGCTGCCGGTAGTTCCAGTGGTCAAGTAAGCGTTTTTCAAATACAGAAGGAATTACCGGCCGACTTGAACATTGTTGCGCCATTTACCAAAGCAAAACCCGTCGAGCGTTATACGATAAGAGACCTACATCGGTGTGCCATAAGCTGCTGCGAATGGTCGAAGAATGGAATGAAGTTATATACGGGCGACAAACAGGGTGTGATTGTTCTCACTGAATTTGATTACCAAACGGTGAGTAAGCAAACTTACCCTCAGCGTAACCGAAAATCGATACTATTCTACTTTTAGCACACAAGTAAATCCGTTGAAATACTGAATGAAGCTTACGAAATAGCCCAACTTAGTGTTCATCAAAGTTACCTCCTGGTTTCAACGCTATATCGATCAATAATTTGCCAGAGAAATCCGAAGAATAGCCAATGGCAATTATCACAAGTTGGCAAAACTGATCGGAAAATACTAGCAGACATTGGGGGGACAATATATAAGAATAATTCTAAAATTCAATTGATTTGTGGACGGCCTGGTCTACGGCTGTGGATAGCTGATGTTGACGGGAATGTCGAAAGGACACTTTTGTTTAAAGATGCGCTGAGTAAAGTAAATGCTGCATGGGAGATTCCACTGCTTAATCCATGCCGTAGTGTTACCAGTTCCACGACAAATTTTCGTTTAATTGAAATATTTCTCAACAAATATGTAGTAACGCATGATGATTCGGTTTTATATATCTTAAACTTGGATCAATTGAAAGTTGAAGCTGTAGCTAGTGGTTTCAGAAAAATCATCGACTTCTGTGTTTGTAATAAGGAGATATTCATTTTGGAAGGACCAAGGAGTCTTTTGCGATTAGCTGCCATTCCGGAACCCCCTAGCAAATCAGGTACACATGGATAAATACTTTTGCTACAGTGAATATTTAATACGAGTATCCATTCATCCTTTTCCAGCAAAAATTATATTCAATCCACTCCTACCGCCGCCGGTTCCAGTTCTGGGAACTTCTCTTTTCGAGTCTCCTGTTGAATATGAAGCTGAGGATGAGGCTATAATCAATGCAGAAGAATGCTTCGAACTACCACCAATCGAACAAATAAATCTAGACATTCCAATTGAAATTGCAGTTGAATCTCCTCGCGCAGAGCACTCCCGTCGTATGGAGATTTTCAATCAAATTGGTGAAACAGATTTCGAAGAGTCAATCCTTCACCATCGTGGCGCGAATAACGGAAAGAAAGAAGAAAAGCATAAAAAGAAGAAAAAGATTAAAACGGAGGGAATTGTAGAAATTGGACAAGCTATTGCAGAAAGTTCCAGCGGCGCTAAAGCACAAACATCAACAAAACTGGAAAAACCAAAAACACTAGAATTCACTGCAAAGCCAACTGTGATGGACGCCAGCTTTTGCACCGATACGAGGTGAGTTGGCTCACCTGATGCGTCTTCAAGTTATGAATTCGTTTCAATAATTATTCTATATCTTATATCTTCAAGTTCTTTTGTTTCCTCTTCTTCGAGACCGTCCTCCTCAATGAAGTCATCCTTCAAAATTATCCTTCCCAATGCCCTTACACCCAATTCTTTGCAGCATGCCATCGAAATAAAGGAGAAGGCTCTTGCTGAAAAGCTTCACATAGAACCAGTTGAGCTGTCTGAAGTTTCTCAAGAAGAACTCAAAAAATCCCAAATAGATTTAAATACACAAATGCAATCGCAGATGCAGTCATCTACATGGCAGTACCCACTGAAGCAGTATCCTGTTGCTCATTTAGAAGACGCCGAAGTGCAAACAACACCTAGAAAAAAACTTCATTTCATCAACGATGATGAGTATGGAGATGAATGTGATTCAGCTGTCACAACGCACAGAAACCTACAATTCATTCCAACACAACCAGTATGCGATTTGGATCCCGAAGATATGATGCCTTTAGTTGTTCAAATGCCTGAAAGCATGAAAATACCATCATTATCTGTGGAAAATATAGGCATTGGTCGTTCCAGCCCTGAACCGACCAGCTCGCAGACATCAAGCGATTGGGAATTTTTAGATAATTAGGTTTCCCCTATTTGAGATTGCTTTATTTTACCTGCTTACTTACGGTAGAGAATGAACCGAAATATCAGCCGTGAATGTTGTTGTCGTTTTTATTTGTCATTTGTCAGATGTACTGGCGGAATGTAAACTGCAGAATTATCTACAGATGGAATATTGTGATGCACTTTTTGTAGTCGAATAGATTTTTATTTTCTTTTTTCCCTCCTAGGGATGTAAATTTGTTGGCTTTCTTATTTTTAGGTTTATTTATGTGAATTAATATTTATCCATGTCTCAACTTACGTTTAAAACAATATACTCCGATATTTTTTTTCGTTTCGTTATTGTCTCAATGATATATACATATACTGATATACTTAAGTTTGTCAAGCACACTTAAGGCTTTGGGTTAGAGCTTATTTTTAAATAAATAACTTTAGTTTTTGTAAATGCATTCTTTTGTAGTTTAATTATAAATATATAACAGTTCTGGTCCATGCCTTCGGTATCATATTCCCATTAGTAGGATGAGGATTGGCTAATTCAGACATGTTCATCATGATATCAACAATCAATTTACGCGGTTAAACCCTCGTAGTGGTACTCGAAAGACACTTAGGCATATTTTCGATGGAATAAATAAAAACAATAAATTTGGAAAGTCGCTACGGATCATTGATAAGAATTGATTTTTGTTTTGACGACGATTGGAGCGATCGATTTAACCACGAAATGGTTACCTCAGTTGGTCATGCATCAAGTGTCTGAGGTGGTTAGACCATGTAGAGCCTATTAGTTATACCATAGTTTTTATTTTAAAATCTTTATTTTGACTATGGTAATGCAGAAGAAAGAAATGTTCGATTCAGAACATCAACAACTACAAAAAAATGTTATTTGTTTCGTCCGATTTTTTGTTTCATGCAATCGATGCAATCGAAATTGAAATGCGTATTTGATGCGTATTTTTTAAATATCGCAACAGATTGTCTCTAAAAATTCTTGTTTTTTGAATTTTTTTGCTGACTAGCATCTGTCATGGAGCCATTCAATTACATTACAATTTTGGTCACAAAAAGTTAGTCATATGTGTTGAGAAAATAGGCGATTTAACTACCTACAGAAAGAAGCTTGTATTCTTAATGGGCCTCTTTGATTCATTAAGTATTTTCTTTTTATGTTTTAAATTGTTACTTCCAACAGTACGTTATGGAATTGAAAGTTGCCTAGACACTTTTTAGTACATAGTCCCTACATCCCATACTTATAACTGATAACTCTCCTATGATCTCCTATATGGGCATTTTTCTCGGAGATAATGTAGATTATCGTTCCTCAACCTTTGAGGCTGTATAAACCCCCCGCTACAAATTTATTTCTCGGCGGACCAATCCCAACACACAACTGTAGTGGAGTGCTAGTAATGAGCTATTTGTTTTCATTTTATTGAAAAGCCGATCCGCGCCTCATCGCGGATACCTTGAAAGTTAACATTCTTTGGAGTGAATGGCGATTTCTGATATAATTGCAATGATATGTACTACAGTTCGGCTTAGTCGCAGTCGTAGTAATTACTTCCGGATTAGGTTGGGTATAGTGCGTTTTAGAACAGATATTATACCTACATTACTGTAACCTAATCTATCATAAACATCTTATAATTTTTCAATTCAATTCAATTTATTATTATTAAAGTTAACATGGTACAATAAGACATACGTCTTTTATAGTATTTATATAATTAAATTGTTAAGTAGTCTAATGAGATGGAAAGAAAGGAAAAAGAGAGAAGGGGATGGGGATTTAGGAGGAAAGAAGGAAGTAGGAAAGAACAGTATGTTTAAAGCGTCTGGCGTTACTGATATTTCGTTTCGTTAACGGTAGAGAGTTCCAAAGTTTGATAGCATGTATGTAAAAAGGCGTGATGAATTTGTAAAGCGATGACGAGATGGTATTAGAGCATGTGTTCTGACAGATCGAGCAAAATTATTTTCTTGAACAGATACCCGGGAGTCTTATTTACTATATTATGCAAGAATATTAGGTGTAGTAGATTAGAGAAGTTCCGAGTATGCATTTTGTATATTGAGTTACATGATCAAATTTGCGTAAGCCTATAACATATATACCTTATAACACACCTCTCTCTCTTGCAGAATTTGTTTAAAATGATTCTTAGTAAATACACACATTGAGTGGAAACACATAAATCATTTCATGAGACATGCAATATGAACTTTAGAACTTATAAATGCAAAAGTTGTATGTATGTGAATTGGATTAAATTGAATACACGAATATTAGAGCTTCGATCGATTGCATGATAATGGATACCCAGATCAAATTGTTTTGGTGATTTTCCACGGCTACAAAGGATGAATCGCAAAAGAAATCTCTGCTGTTCACTTTGGTTTGGTAGTCGCATTGTCTAATTTATCCCCACTTTTGCATTTCAGTAATTGCAACAATTCAATGTGTTCAATTGAACTTTATTAGTCTGACTGAGTAGATTTTGATTGGAAATGGAATTTTCCATTGCAAATTGAATTTTATTTTTATTTTCAAATTTAATTTCTTTATTATGACGATAGTATAATTACGAGAATCCTTTATGAATGTGCGTTACAGTAATACAACCTTGTGCCCTGGCATATATGTGACTTAAGATCTTGTGTGGTACCTATTAGTTACAGAAATGGATAGAGATATTACAGAATAAGGGGTAGAATTATTGTATTTGGTATGTTGCTACATATGTACACACACATATGTATGGATGCTTGAGATAAATACAATTAATCGGGTAATGTTATGTAGGTTTAAGTATTTTGTTTCATAAGAATAAGTTTAGAAGTTACCAGTTCTAAACTCTGATATATGAGTCACAGATTTGTATAAAGAGGCACCACACAATGTGGACTAATTTCCACACTTTTGCAAGCTTACATATGCAAGTGCGGTGTGCAGTATACATTAATGACGGATAGTTTTAAAGTTAAAGTTTGAAAGTTTAAAATGCCAACGAATTATAAGCTTTCCTTCTTTTAGAGAGCTCTTCGTTATAAGAAAGAAATATTTTTATACAAAAAGTAAGATATTTTCAGACAAATGTTAAGACAATGTTTATTTTGAATTCAGTTTTATTTTTTCCAAGCACTCAACAATATAACAGAAACTAGCATTCAATGCACGCGCTAGTTTGATCCAAAAACTCCACATAATCATCAGCGAAACTAGACCTAGATCTTTTTACAGCATACAAGGCTTTCAGAATAGAAAACTGCTTCAAAAAGTTTACTATAACAATAGCCAAGACTTGTTTGGGTTATGGACTTAGGATACGTTTTTTAGTTGTGTGAATCGCTCAGTTAAAAATGTAAACAGAATGAGAGGCTTACACACTCAAGCGGAAGTTCTACAAATGTAGATGAATCTTTCTAATAGGCAATGATTACAACTCGCTTGTACTCACATGACTACTTGTCACTTGGCATCGTCACTCCACAACCGCCTCCGTGGCGCAATTGGTTAGCGCGTTCGGCTGTTAACCGAAAGGTTGGTGGTTCGAGTCCACCCGGGGGCGAAACCCTTTTTTGTTGCTTGTCCTAATTATGTTATATTACAAGATAAGAGATGTGTATTGCAAAGGTATTTATTTATTTATTTATTCAACGAAAATTGATGTGATTGTTAGGTTACCTTATATATTATTATATTATTCTCAAACACTGATTTACATATTATGTAATCTCGTGTTTTCTTCTCGATTTAAAATTATTTATCGATACTGAAGAATTAATATTGTTAAAATATATGTACTAATTTCTAATTACACCTTGTTTGCTGGCAGTCCGACTTGAAGCTAGTCATGAACTATTGCAGTACATACATGACCTATAACAAGTAGGAAGTTCGCTGTGGGTAGTGCTCAGTCCACAAGTTTAAGGCGTACCTTGATTTCCTTGGTGAGTATCGGATCATTGTCCTATGGAAACATCCATACCAATCGGATCTCCTATTCAGCATAAGGTTGTAGCATTTCCAAATATTTAAATCTGGTCGATAACACTATTTAATCTAAATATTGGCCCTATTTTGAGAGAAGAATTTACTAGCCTTTGCGCATAAGCTCAACACGTGAATACCTCAACGGGATAGTTGAAAAATAGAAAATGCACTGAGAGGCGTGTTTGTAACCTAATGTCTATAACAAGACACACATAAAAGCGAAAGAATTCTCAACCATGCATACATAGAGGATGCTTTAGTTTAATGCTTAATGAGTTTTTTTATTGTTTATATCTATCACTTGATACAAGATAATACTCTAAAAGTACTACTTTTCATTATGATGGGTGTTTTAGTTTTGTTTGATACTGTACGTACATTTTCTCTGCATTGGAACATCTTTCTCTATTTGCAACATAAAAAAAGAGATAAATCGCTCGAAGATGTAATTAAATTCTTTTGCAAACGAAGCAAATTTGCTAAATAGATATACACGGAGCTTGAAATATATTTTGATATTGTTTTTTTTTTTACAAAATTGTATCGATACGATTCAATTCTAGGTTTTCCAAAATTAATTGGAAACACTTATATGTACCCAGTTTCACAGTGTTCGTTAAAACATCACTATTTGTTTAAACTTCAGTTTAGAAATTTATTTGGTTTCACAGTTTTGTTTAAACCTCAATCTGAGTTTAATATTTGAAGTTTAAGTTTAACGAGAGTACCTTATCGTTTAAACCTCAGCCTTCTTTCGCTCTCAATTTCTATCTTTCGTACACTATTTCTCTCTGGCATCCGCTGTTCTCTAATAAGATCCATTCCATTGTATTGAAACCATTTTCAATGGACTCCTGACGCTGCTTGCCCTTCCTTCTCTCAAAGACGCGTTGCAAAAGGAATGCACCAAAAGCATTTAGAACAATTTAAATTATAGAACGTGCGTGTTGGCGATCGCTTTACACAAACGAAGTTCAACTGAACTGAAGTTTAAATTTGACTGTGAAATCGGACGAGTTCAAACAAAAACTTGAACTCTGTTCAAGGTTCAGCTGAACGTAAGTTCAAACCTTTACTGTGAGACTGATCATTAGCGTGTTCAAGATCAAAATCAGTGGACTCTTCCCAAGTCGAACTCTCCCTTAGTCGAATTTCTCCCTAACACGAATTTGTTGTTAACTATATTTTTGCATATAGTTATATATCTCTCAATCAGATTGTATTCATCAAATATAATTTTGGTTATTACTTTGGCCTGAGATTGAATTAATTTGTTTCACAATTCTCTAAAGAAATGCCTACGTTGTGAGACAATTGATGGTTACTTTTTAAAGAACCCAAAATCTTTTCTGAGTTCTGAGGGAGAGCTTAATCCAGAGGAGATATTCACTTACTTGCAATCAAATATCACTTTGATGAAGATGAAGAATTTTCTCATTGCATACAGAAACATGTATTATTGACATTCTAAATTATGTTTTCACATTGCAAGATAATTGTTAAATAGCAGGCATACAAAGTTCGTCTATACTCAATGCTAATAGCTTTTAAATTACTTTTGAATGTATGCAAATGTATATATGCACGATACACATATGCATGTATGTATCATGAATCATCTCGATCAAAAGTTAACAGCTAATATCCACGCAAATTTTAGAATAAACTAACTTGAGCTGGAGGCAAATCGGGTCACATTTTGTATGAGTAAAAATTAATAAACCCTCAAACATACTTAACTACATTTGTGCGTTATGTAATGCTTACAATATTTTTTTCTAATTTTGAGAAAAGGAATCAAATCAAGATGTAATATGTTCAATAAGATAATGTTGGTCGGTTTTTCCTGTGATTTTCGATTTGCTTACAAGATAGTAAAATCTATATAACTGAACTACAAAACAAAGAATAGTTAGAAGTGCATCCATTTTGGAAAATGAAGTCTGTACGCAAACATGAATTTCACAAAAAATAAACATCGATTACAGTTCCCGATAAACATATTATGTGAACGCAAAAAAGCTTCTACCGGCAACAGAAACCGACACACATATGTATGTCAAAAATCAACACAAACAGAATCGCCGGCCTTTCGTGTTTTCAGCACTCATCTGTTCTATGCAAAGCTGAGGCATGCGTGTTCTCTCAAGCTCAACTTACCAATAAATACACCTGCCGATGAAAGAGAAAAGCTCAGATGTTTGAGATAGCTCAAGCGGTCAACAACGTTACCACCGACAAGGACAGGACTTCAGCTTAATTGTTTCCTCTTTTAATACTCAGTGAAATCTGCAAATTGGAATTGTTCATAGAATTTTTGAATTCTACAAGAAAGAATAGTGAGCGAGAATAGTGTCTGCAAGTTGTTTAGTGCTAATCGAAGTTCACCTGTGCAACCCAAAGACTGTTAATAAGAACTTTTACGTTATTACATACATTTTATTGTAAATCAGTGTTATTTTTTGGAAAAGAATATTTTATTTAAAATGAGCGAATCCGAGTTGGAAGTTGTGTCACCAAATGTCCAAATTGATGATAAGTACATTGCCGTCGATTATGAGTATCAAACAACCGCTGTTAAGCGGCAAGGAAATAAACTTCAGGTGAGTTGGCTAAGAGTGTAGAAGAAAAAAAAAAAAAAGAATGAGGTTATGTGCCATGTGGCTTAATTGAAATCCTTTTGTAATTACATTGAAGTGGTTGTTTGAGTTTCATTGCGTCCCGTCTGCTTTTACGATTGTAGGGATCGATAATTTCGCTGACCTTGAGGGTGTTGTTGTTATTCTGGAATGTTCCCTTTAAGGGTTCCTATCTACGCAGATACAGTGCGCACATACATTTTTGTATATGGATGTTGAAGCTAAGGACTGGGTGATGGGACTTCGTTCTTTTGCCGGCAAGGTAGATGAAAATTTCCCTGTAAGACCAAGTAAACAAAATTGTATATCGAATCCCATTACTGTGTGAATTTAGACCGATTTTGTTTAGGCCCACTATTGATTTTTGTATTGTAAACCGAATGTGGCGTTATACGCTGTTTCGGGTATGTAAGGTGTTTTTCACGGACAACTTAGACGCGTGTGACACTTTCATTCGGCAACAGTTGACTTATATCAAATGGTTGAACACATTAAAGAGACATATAAACATGTTTGAATTTGCGTTTGTTTATGGAAGTGAATCTATGTTTGTAATGGAAATATCCGCTTAATTCACTTTAATTAAACAGAAAACTTAGAACTGAGATGAGTATCTCAGCTAACTATCGAATAGTAATTTTTAGAATTTGGTATTGCAACCAAAGAGAGACTATTTTTCGTATTTTATTATAATATAAATTTAAATTTTTTTTTTTTTTTTATATAAAGTTTTTTGAAAACTATGATCGGAGCTGCATTGAATACATATGACTACCAATTGCTTCAACATTTACTTATGTTATACATTTAATTATGTATATAACATATGTATATACCTTTCGTGTCCTATTAGAATTAAGTATCGAAGCACACGCAGAAAATTTTTAAAGATGATTAGTAAGAATTGTCATAAGTAAGATTTACCAAAAAGTACATATTTAATAAAAAACGATTGGAGTCGTTATTATCATCGTTTATTGGAAATTTTACAGACAGTGCAAGGCAATCTTAAGTAGCTCAAGTATAGGTAAATTCATCTTATTATGGTTTCAGCAACAGTAAATAGAGCTATTTTGTATGAACCCATTTTTATCTTGTACCATATGTATAACTAAAATGGGTTCATGTAGAGTGTGGTCTTTTCAAACTAATTGGAGATTACCTTTCTAAGTGTTTAAGAAAAGTTATTCTATATGATCGGATGAGACGATCATAAGTTTATAACATTTAGTCCTTGCTAGTGCATTGAGCCCCGTTATGATTGAACCATTCCAGTCCAGCCCATCAGGCCAGGAATCATCATCATCCTTCATTAGATTCCTGCACAGGTCTTATTATTATTCGAAGATCAAAAGACAGAAACTCAGAACGATGCTCAGAATTCAAAGAATACAGCTAGCACATTAAACTTTTTCGTGCATTTGAGGAAGGTATTTAATTATTCAGATAATGGTTCAATTTAATGTTCTCGAAATAATTTACATTGTACACACGTTCACCACGAGACACACTCAAGTCGTATATGTATTTGCTATTCATTATGGATTCTTTTAACGAAACTGGCGTAAAATGTGTGGTTGAATTTTCATATTTATTCTTGTCAAGATTCATGCAAACGTGGGATGTACTACTATCTTTTTAGGTGCTATCAAAAAAAGTGATATCTTAGTGAATTTGTTCAAATGATGAAGCTTATAACGACATAGGTAATATCAAATAATCACCAAATTATAGTGGATCTGGTTGAAGGATCTTTAAAACCAGCAATCAAGTAGGTACAGCATCGAATGCAATGCATGTGCCTGGGGTGGTTAGAGGTCAAACCCATCGGTGGCGTACAAAATTATGTCAAAGGCGCTGTTTCTTTTACTCATAAATGACTGAATGTTTATTGCTAAAAAAGTCTTAGATCGAAAAAAAACCTTAAAGTCTATAACTAGGTTGTAACTTAATTCTTATCAAATATTTATATTATTTGCTTTTGCTTCCATATAACGTAAATACAAGTCATAAAAACAATATATTCTCACTCGACGTAATTAGTCTGTTTTCAACGGATCCCAAACTCTTCGCTGACGTTGTTCAATTAAATTTGTAATAAACTTAATTGACAAATGAACTGGGGTACGCTTATAAACTTATAGTAATGGAAACAATTCAATTGAAAGCCGTTGTTCATAACATTTGACGTTTCCGATCACGGATGAATGAGTTATGTCTTGTTTTATAAATCTATGTGTATTATACGTATATATCCGATGAGTAAATTTAATCTCTAGGGAGGATTTAATTAAATTTTTCAACTTGAACATAATTTGGTTTTTATTTGAAGATATAATTAATAAATATAATGTTTGTAGAGTTGCCTGCCAGAAACACTTGTTGCATTTTTTCGATGGTTTACCTGATGGATTGTCTTATGTTCCTGATAATCCAATATACTATCATTTTAGAGGCGATTAGTCTTTGACAATACCTCTGTATGTTTTGAATGTTATTATGTAAACTTGTTGCTGTTGGTTTCACATTAATTACATTTTTCGGCATGAATCTCTGAAATCTCTTCAGATTGATTTAAGTTTTTGAATGTTCAAAATTTTTTGTTGATCTTTTGACATGCATCTGAGGACAGAAAAGCACAAAAAGGGTTGAAGTCGTTTTTAGGGCTTACGCGTATCGAACCTTCCAAAGCTTCCCTCATTGTCATATACATTTTAAAGCATCAAACATATGTATAAGTAATGTTAAAAATCAATAAGGGCTAGTTTCTATTTGAGTTAGTATTTAAACAAACAATAATATGTGCTAGTCAGTGTAAATTGCCCACTGACGGTGTGTGATAATCTCATTGTAGTTAATTTTCCACAGTAGGTTAAATCTAATCAACATGAATATTAATATCGCCAAATCAATAACAATTATTTGTCACGTATTTATCGTAACAATATGTATTATGTTGTTATAAACACATCACGCCACATCTCCACACGAATGCGAATTAGCGTTTAAGACTGTTCTTTTTTGTTCGTGTTTTCACGCTGTAATTCATTGGATGGAAAATTGCTGTAGGTAATATAATAAGTGAGTATAATTTGCTAGTTGCATGGTTGATTTAATTGAATGATACTAGCGGAATGATACATGGTGCATCATTTATCAAATAATTTGCGTGACCAGGACAATTCCACGCATATGTAGAGTTGTTGACGATCAAGTTTTGGCTGAGGTTGACTCAATTTAGTTAGGCACGATTTTTGTTTACTGACTTAATAAAAATGCACGCTTAGAATAATTTCTTTCCATGCTCTCGTTCTTAGTGAATGTCTGCATACAGGATGTACATAATTACATTCATTTAGAATA
Source organism: Eristalis arbustorum (assembly GCA_916610145.1). NCBI lineage: Eukaryota > Metazoa > Arthropoda > Insecta > Diptera > Syrphidae > Eristalis > Eristalis arbustorum. The sequence goes on along the minus strand of OU744317.1, from coordinate 63,620,644 downwards.
GTGGCACCCGCTTTCCCTATGTGCGGAAGCCGACTTTCCACGGCTATTAGAGCACAATGAGAATAGATTCTGAAAAAAATACAACGACATACAAATTTCTTTTCGTCGATGCAAAGACCCGATATAATATATGTAGCTTAAAAGGTTTATTCAATGTCATGTCAAAAAAAAAATCTAACAATCTAAGAACAATATCAAGAAAGAATATTTTTTACCCGTCTTCTTTACACTAATAAGTAGAATTTTGATGCTTTAAAGTACTTTTTCTCACACTGTGTCCACAAAGACACAGACTGACTGAAAAAGTGACAGTCAGTGTTACTTTTGACTAAACAAAAGCTGAGCAATACAGCAAAGACGAAACTTTTGGTGTTCGTCTTCAAGTGAGAAGTTTGCGAAGTTCGAGTACGAATATCGTTCGGCTAGGAAACACTTCAACGAAAGTCATGAACAGTTAATATAACGAATCCATTGCAATCACATGTGGCAACCGGCTTGCCTATCCTAGTCGCAGTTATGGAACGTTCGTTAATTCAATGATGGCTGTATGGACAATTCCATAGCCATAGTGGCGCCTTTCAGGTATTTAAGGATATGTTTTATATTTGTAATATTTAAATCCTCGAGGTACTAAAAATAACATTTCCCTTCCTAATCACCAATTAGCTTCTACAGAAGTCATTGTATGGGGCTCCGAGCCTTTTGGCCTGTTTACCTATGAGGCAGTGTTCAGTTACTACTTCCTGTCTAACTATAGAACTTTAGGTCAATTTTTAATTAGATCAGGCCACATCATTGATAATCTGAGGACATATTCACACGTTTGTACATTCTCGACCGCTCTTTAGCATCAAGTTATTGGCACCTGAAATGTATCAATGAATTTTACTCTCCGTAGGTATGTACTTTGGACTTTCTTGTATCGTAGAATCTGAAATATATTACTAATCGTGAATGGCTTCCGCTTAGACATTCGTTAATTAACAAAAATATGGATTCTTACTTTAGATTTCGGTAAAACATGCCCGTCATTGAGATAATCATTTTTAAGCTTACTCTTTTATTCAATAACCAATTCCAGATGGTAACCGTACGCTTTAATTTGTTATAAATAGACTCGTCTAAGACAACCGGCAGTTAGTTACTCTACTCGTCCACCTTTATGTATGCTATCGTATAGGACTATCTCATCTGTTTATCATTTTGTGGAAAATTTGTAGCCTGATGGCAACAGCTATCAAACAGATAGTTCCTTCAGTAACAAAAAATTTAATTGAATGGCTCACGTAATGTCTGCAAATATGATAAATTCTTCATTCCCAAAACTCCAATAATCATGCGTCAATTTTTTATCTCTTTAAAATAACTTTGATTATGCTCAAATTTTGGTGGGTACTTTTCGTTTGTTAATATACAAGCGTATCTGTATATAATATCTACATACACGTAAGCAGCTACATATATACATATCTAAATGTATCCAAAAGGGCTTGACTGGGTAATGTTACAAAAATTAATATAGATGTGTAAAGATTAGAGCGAAGTATCATTAATTCGGAACACACCTATCACACATATTTAAACGGGTTTTGACGGCCGTTAGCATGCAGACCGGCCGGCAAAATCGTACGATTTGTTTCTCTTCAGAAAGTGTGAGTATCCACCGGCTTCAGACACGTCATGTTTTAAAGCATTTCTTTATTTACTATTTTATCCGATAATTATTTACCAGACGATGTAGTTTTTTTATCAACCAAAAATGTATTAGTATCTTTTCGCCGGACGGGCACGTGGCCCGTCTTTTGCTGTATCATGTTGATACAATATATGTATACATATTATCTAGACATGATAAACATTCTCAAGCGATTCTTTATGAGTTTTGGGCTGCGTTTATGTAAATTTATATACATATTTATTGGGATGTTCACGTGCTTTGGGCATTGGGTAGATGAGCACAGATGATTACGAATTAATTCATCGTTTAAATGCGAAATCATAATTGATAAACAGTGAAGCTGGAAGTGTTTTTAAATTCAGATATTCAATATGCATATTCTCAATAAAAAAAAGCGAGCTTAAAATTAAGTGTGACATGCATGCGATGCACAAATAATTAGGTAGATCAAATCTAGTGACAACTGCTTAACCAATGAGATAAGACAGATTTTAGTTGAAATCGTTCACAAATGAATTGTCATATGTCATCAATCAACAAGCTTTCATTATCAAGTTCAATATTACAGAAGACTTGTGCGTGTTTCTTGCAGTAAGTACAAATGTGCGTCTGAAGCCATTTGCTTGTGTGTAAAAACGTATACAAATCTATATCAACTTGACCGTTTAAGTTTGCGTTTGTTAACTAATTTTTTTTGTATTTCCCATTGCTGACAGGTACAAAGTCACTTCAATATAAATACAAATAATAAATTAAGTTAAATCACAGAGATATATTAAAGGCATTTGATGTCATGTAAACAGATTTTAAAGATACTCATACTCATACTCATTCTGTATGACGTCAGAGAATCCAACGGTTACAGCAAAACATGTAAATAAAAAAATAAAATTTTGTTTTAATTTCATTTGGTCTTTATACTATACGAACTACTAATTGAAAAAATAACAAGAACAAATTAAACTAAATCAAAACATAGTCTCAGGGTATTCTTAAATATGCTTTTGCCAGCTGGTTTTCTTTTTTCAACAAACATCAAACACAAACCGTGTTTTATTTGTCCGTGTTTTCTCGCTATTTTAACAAACAATGGTCAGCTCACTTGAGCCGACAGCCGACTGCAGTCCTCCTCTCCATGCAAAACAAGTCTCACCAGGAATGCCCATTTGTTTAGCCTCAAGCCCGCTTTCAGACGCACAGCGAAGCTTTGAGACTCGATCTAGAGCCGCACTTTACGAATATGGAATGCTCTTTCCAGCCCAATATTTCCCACAGATTACAATCCGCAAATATATAAGACCAATGTGCCTAGCTACGTCGCGATCCCGGACAATTCAGGGTATTTATAATCCCTTAATCAAGCGCAAATTATAAAAACAATAATCACTTAGTACCCATGCTGGTGGCTGTTAAGGAGTGTGACATCTGAGCTTAAACAGCCTCGCATCCTAGACCGCGTTTGGCATGTTGCTTCCAGTCATTAGATCAAATAAATATTCATATTTTCATAGTTATTCTCACTCGAATGTTGTATCGTATTCAGGTAAATTTTTGAACAGTACTGGTGCCATGCAACGTTTTGTCTAAAGTATAGCGTTATAAATCTTCCAGTATGGATCTAAGTTCTTTTAACGTTTTTGAAGTATGTACTGTAAGCAACAATAGCCCGTTGACACCATTTTTATTTTCTGTATACATAGGTCAAACCTGAAACAGTCTCGATGAAAATCCGAACTGGTAAAAAAGTGCCAAAACTAGGACTTATGCTCGTAGGATGGGGTGGCAACAATGGCTCAACTCTGACTGCCGCCTTGGAAGCAAACCGTCATCAATTGCAATGGCGAAAGAAAACAGGAATCCAAAAGGCAAATTGGTTCGGATCTATTACACAAGCCTCTACAGTTTACTTGGGTAACGATGAGGAAGGTAAAGATGTCTACATCCCAATGAAGGATCTTTTGCCAATGGTCAATCCAAATGATATTGGTGAGTTAAAAGTTGTCCATGAATCTCCTTTGAAAGGACAAATGAATTCGAAACTTATTTCTTGTAGTAATTGACGGTTGGGATATAAGCTCGATGAACATTGGTGAATCTATGCGTAGAGCTCAGGTATTAGACGTTGAACTTCAAGATCAGCTGTACGAAGACCTTTCCAAAATGCAACCACGGCCATCGATTTATGATCCCGATTTTATCGCTGCGAATCAATTAGACCGCGCTGACAACATCATTCAAGGGACCAAACACGAGCAGTATCTACAAATCCGCAAAGACATTCAAAATTTCAAATTAACATCGCAAGTTGATAAGGTTATTATTTTATGGACAGCTAACACGGAACGTTTCTGTGATATTGCAAAGGGTCTCAACACAACCATGGAAGAACTACGGGCGTCGCTTAAGTTAAATAAACCGGAAGTCTCCCCGTCTACTATTTTTGCAATGGCTAGCATCGATGAGGGAGTAAGTAACACCTATTAAATAGACTCTGCGACTATCTGTAAATGTTCGGTTTTGCAGTGCACTTACATCAATGGATCGCCACAAAACACCTTTGTCCCTGGTCTTATTGAGATGGCTGAACATCATGCAGTCTTTATCGCTGGAGATGACTTCAAATCCGGACAGACCAAGCTCAAATCAGTCTTGGTTGATTTTCTGGTGGGCGCTGGTATAAAACCAACATCAATTGTGAGCTACAATCATTTGGGGAACAATGACGGAAAGAACTTATCCGCACCGCAACAATTCCGTTCCAAAGAGGTAGGGATTAATTACTCCAAACAGTTTATGTGTATTTTCTCATCTATGTATACATTTCGATTTTTGTCCTAGGCTTAAGCTAAATCTAATTAAATGTAAAAATGAAAAACATGCGTAACGCTAATTAATAAACAAATATATTCTCCTTCCCAGATCTCTAAGAGCAACGTTGTGGATGACATGGTTGAATCAAACAACATCCTCTATAAGCCAAACGAGCACCCCGACCACGTTGTTGTCATCAAATACGTCCCGTATGTTGGAGACAGTAAGCGTGCTATGGACGAATATACTAGCGAAATAATGATGGGTGGACACAACACTCTGGTCATTCACAACACCTGCGAAGATTCCCTCCTCGCATCACCATTGATTCTTGATCTGGTCATCCTTGGGGAATTGTGCTCAAGAATACACCTGAAGAGCAACCAGGTGCCAGACGCACCCTGGGTCACATTTAAGCCTGTGCTTTCTTTGTTGAGCTACTTATGCAAGGCTCCCCTAGTACCAAAAGGTACGCCTGTTGTGAACTCACTTTTCAGGCAAAGGGCAGCCATTGAGAACATCTTAAGAGCTTGCATTGGATTACCAGCTATCTCACACATGGCGTTGGAACAAAGGGTAAGCTCAGTTAAGATTTTATCAAATGGAGATCGATAAGCTACTTGTGGTTTCTTTCAGTTTGACTTCTCGTCATTGACGACAGTGCAGCCATGCAATAAGTTAAAGACTGCTTCCGCTGATACCAAAGCAGTTGGCAATGGGCATCAAAACGGACATGTGAATGGTCTTAACGGCCACACTAATGGATGTGTTGAACTGACAAATGGCTATCACTAGACAAGAAACCTACAAAGAAGAAAATTAATAACAAAATACAAAAAAAAAACCTTTCATTGCATCATCCATTCTTTATTCGTGTCATATTGGTGCCCCCTCATATGTAGAAAACTAACAAATTATTCACTAAAAGATTGTTCAAATTGATTAAAGTCGTTTCAAATGGCTTAACTCTTTGGTGCCATCTGATAAAATATTGTATTCTAGGTAGAACTCATGTACATCTATCTTAGTACCTTTTTAAACAAAAAAAATCTACAAAAATTCTGCTATGTTACCAACCGAGGAGTGTATGTCGAGTGTATAGGAATGTTTGAATGATAAACATTTTTTAACGCATAAAATATACATATAGATGGATATGGTCAATATTTTTGGAATAGTATACACAAAGAAAATGAAAAATTATATAACTTGGTGTAGCATTATGTTTGTTTTAGTGATGAAAATAAATAAATACATATAAATTATTTCTTGCGATTTTTAATTTTTGGAGTGGTTGATCAGGTGTATACTTGGAAGGGTCAACCAAGAAATGAGCAATACATTTACAATTTATTTCAGTTTGACGACGTTTTATTGCATCATAGTTTAATTTACATCATTTAATATTTATTTATCCTTTGGCATTCATAGCATCTCTTAACCGACTTTTCATAGAAAATACAGACCTTCTGTTGACTTCAGGCGATATATTATCCACTCCACCAAAATTAGTTCTTTTAAACTACTTTTGCTTGTGAACTGATGTTTTCGGATTTTCTTTTCCAAAATGTCCCAGAGATGCTCGATGGGATTCGTGTCTGGAGATTGTGGTGGATGGGGTAAAACTGATTTTATATTAAATAGCAGTCATTCCTTAACCAGCCTGAATGAATGCATCTGCACTAGCCCTTAAATTATCCCTAAGTATTTGTTTGTAAGCGTTTTTGTTCATTGCTGTTTTTACAAAAATCAGATTGCCCACACCAGCTCTGCTCTAGCTTACTATACCATAAAACATTCCCCACCATGTTTGAGAAATAGTTTTAAACTTTGTATTTGCCTTGTGCCACACAAATCTACACAGAAACATTAAGTTTGCTTTCGGCTACAAATATAGTTTTTTTCTCAAAACTAATCAGATTTGTAAAGAAATGCATTTGTGCGATTGGCGTTACTCCATCATCTTTGGCAAGTTTCGCAGCTATTTTCTGAGTATTGATTTTGGCGTTGTTCTTAGCTATTATTTCAATTTCTGATCTATATGTATCTGTCCAACACTTTTTTACTATATCTTTCCGAAGCGTTTCTGTTTTTAATCTTGGGTTTTGTAGAAAAAAATTGTTTAAACAAAAAATTGCTAGGCCGGGTAAAGCGTATGGACAGCACTGCTATATCCGAAAAATGTCATAACAGAACCGACGGAATGCCAGGGGCCTTATTTTGTATTGCTACAGTATCGGAAATGTACCCGGCAATTGGTATTTTACATCTCTACGTTCGTTCACAATAAAGTACCGGGTAGTACGACATGTTGAACGACCAAAAAATACTTTGCCTTCTCATTGTACTACACTGCTAAATGACTTCGTTTAAGAGGGTTTGGTGGCATCAACATCGAAGCGCAAGTTCTTCGTACAGTGATGATGATGTCCTAAAAAACCACACGACTCTAAACTCTACCGAGGAAACATCATTTTCATTCATCCACTCACTCGCTGAAATCTTAACGTGAATGAGAAGTAATATTGCTGTACGACCGAGGGAAAAAGTTGAACTTCCGTGCGACGGTCGTATGGGCAAAGAAGAGGGCACGGAAGTTTTTTTCACACTTGTACGACATAGTACAAATTGGTCTATACAAAACCAGTCGTTCACAATGCCGTAGTCCCGGGTAGTATACCATAATTGAACGTACATAATCGTATCCGTTAAATATAACAATCTGTATTCGAAAATCAAAAGTAGTACCAATTCGTTTACGGGAATTTGATAATTTGTATTCCTAAGGGGGATGTCGAAATGATTTTCTCTTACGGATGTTCATCCGAAAACTCTTTTATTATCGGATTGTGCCTGCAAAAAATATTTTGATGGATGTAATTTTTTTGGTATTGGTTTGAGTACAACACACACTTAAATATAAAGAGTAACGTATCTACTTTCACTAAATTCCATTATATTGTACAAGAACTATCTCCAAGTCTGCATCATTGAACATTTTGTTCTCAGTTCTCGTTATCCTCAAACCACGGATCTACACTGTCCATCTTTCTAGAAATACTATTATAATAAATTTATTTTGAAAATAATAGTTAAAAAGTTTGTCAGCATTCCAATTCAATCCGAAAGCGATACAAAATAAGGCCTCAGTATGTACTACTGTAGATAGTATGGTTGTAGATAATAAAGACTGCACATTCCACTGCATGGAACGAACTCGCGATCGCGATTTCTGCGATACCTCGATTCAGCGATGCATTTTGTTGGGACTAATGGATATATCTATTGGACGTACTGGGAAGAAATACTTGAACGTATTATCTATGGTAGACTGATAGCGGTGGCAGAGATCAACGGTGCACTGTCAAATAACCAATACGGATTCAGGAACGCCATATTGACCATGAACGTTATAAAGAAGGTAGTAAATTTGGTAACAGACACTATCCAAGGAAAACACAGACATGGTTTGTTGCGCTGGATGTCAAGAATGCTTTTAATACAGCAAACTAGTAATGGTCTATTTCAACAATAGGAATCTTATGGACTCTACCGACATTGGCATTAAGCAGTTCCACAGAAATCCGTCATTGGACCACTCTTGTGGAACATAATATACGACGGAGTTCTACGGCTAACTTGAAGAAGTGCATTTGATTTTCTTTGCCGACGATATTGCTGTCGTCACAGTGGCCAAACGCGTATCGCGAATGCAACAAACACACCAGTGTGGGCATATCAAGTGCCCAAGCAAGAAGGCTTTGATGAAGCATGTAACGCTTTCCCGAACGCTTGCAGATGGACCTAGTTGTGGGCACAGAGTACTACTATCGAGGGTTTCCAACTTAGACCTCATTTACGCTGCTCCGAGTCTTAAGATATCGGGACAAAATAAAAAGAAGCTGACATCAGTGCAAAGGCTCTCGGTTTTAGATAAATCTCCAATTGACATCATGGCAGACAAGCGTAAAAGGGTGTTTCACAGTCGCGCACTGGATCGCTAACAAATCATTAAAGGAGAAGAAATGGCCACATCAATAGCTCTACGGCAGAGTAGGTAGACAAGCTTCAGAAAGGTAAATGGACATACAAGCCCATCCCCGACATCGTCACATGGATTCGCAGTCCGAGGGAAACTGCAAGTACCACATCACGCATATAAGCATATAAGTGCTATACGTGGAACGATAACAAGCCCCTAATGCCAGAATTTATTAGCACGCATTCTTTTGCTGTAACCATTTCTTAGACGAAATGCAGCCGGTAAACCAGCCAAGCCCTTCAAACAGTAAATTAATTCATTTGTGATTACTGCACAGGAAAAATTACGAAGAGCAGAAGCACACACAAGAGCCATGAATTTACCTGAGTTTACTGGCTCCAAAACTGGTCACCACGGTCTGATGCTATTTTTCTCACAATCGTTGGAAACCACTACTACTTGTATATTCTGTTATCTGGTAACAGAACAGAATAAAATCGTACGTAAGTACATAGAATACAGATCGTAAATTATGTATATGGTTCGTGACATGTATAGATTTTTCGCACTACGTAGAAAACAAACCGCATCCAATTCTCAAACCTATTGAAATGTGCATTTGAAAATTTCTGTGAAATTTCACACTAACCCCTAAGAGTATGTAATTTTAGATTTAAATGCACTAAATTGCCTAAGGCTATGCAAGCTTCAAATTTAATCAAACAGCAAAGGGTATGTACGTTTTCATTCATCAAATATTCATTCATGCTCAAGACACCTGCATGACATTCTACATGAAAGTGACAAATAATTTGGGTTTCTCATAATTAACTTGAGGTAAGGGTGTCTGTATGGCTCCGTTTTGTTTGATTATGATAATTAAACAGTTCAACCGCCCACCGAATATTGACACATCCATTGAAGGCTTCAATTCCTATAGAGGGAAAAAGCATTAATTACCATCAAAACATGTCATCATAGACGGCTCTCTGACTTTCATTTAATTATTCATCGGAAAATTGTCAACCCGGTTGAAGTTAGCACTTAGGCTAAGCAAATTAAAACAAACTAGTTGTCGGAGTTCTTTTGCCTCGATAGCATACATATTTATGTCCTCGGGATTGGGGTGCGCGCAAATGTTTATCGGACACATTTTCGATACGTCTTGTGGTAAGAAGCAGGGCTCCGTTGGTTTTTTTTACCGAAATAACTGCAGCGCTGTTTATTGGGGAAACGTCAATATCTTTGAGATAAGAATTTAAACACAACAATGTACAAACTGAGGTAAGTTTTAACGATTGTTTTGACGGTTATTACTTTTGAAGATAAGATTGGCTTATATCACAGTGTTATTGATATTACATTTTGAGTAATCGTTCGGTTAGATTATGGAAATCGCATTAAGGCCTGTCCAAAAATATGTGTCGATTGTTCGGAAGTTCTGGAATGAGTTTATTGATAACGCAAGTGTATTATGTTCATGTATGTATGCTATTTTTCTCGGAAATTGTATATTTGATCTCCTATATTCAGTTTTGTTCAGTAATTTAAGAGATAGCGTATGTTTATTTTAAACAGTTCATACATTTTTTCCACTTCATTTATCTCTCGATCATTTTGTGAGTGATTGTGATAGAGACTGAAATAATTTTAAATTAGTGAACGGTGCCGTTATTCCCCGAACGCTCTCTTATCCAACTTTAGACACATATTGACCTTGTGTCAAGGAATGTTTATTGCCATATCTTCCATATCTTCTACTATGATCGAGTCACTTCGTTGGTTAAACGTCTATGCGGTTCTGTTAGCTATAGCTAATTTGTTCACAACAAAGAGTCGTTGCAAGAACATTGCGAAGAATTGCATTTTATCATCTGAAACACATTTGCCTTTAGATTTATTATTGTTCGGCCTTGGAGAATAGTTCGAGCAGTGTTATAATAATAAAATGAATTGGTCTTACCGCTATATATAACCCATATATTCGTAGTATAATACTACATCCATACGTACATATACATTAAGTGATTTAAAACGTAAAAGAAAATACGTTACGACAAAGTTTTTTGTCGTAAATGACCTGCCTTTACGTTTGTATTCATAAAAAAAGATAAAGAATTCCAAGAGAAAATGGTTGTGCTTGCAACGAAAACAACAATATTACTTTTAATACGCACCATTTTATAGATCAAACATTTCTGGTGGAATGAAGGGCTACTTATTCATAGATGAGTGAAGAGCTCTTATGTCTGAATATGTAAAAATCTTCAGATGAAATGTTTAATTGTTCTGCGATGAATGAAGAAAAAAAAAGTAATTCGCCCCCGGGTGGACTCGAACCACCAACCTTTCGGTTAACAGCCGAACGCGCTAACCAATTGCGCCACGGAGGCGGTTGGGGATTCTGTTCTACAATCAAAACTGGACTTTAGTCATTTTTGTAATTGAATTGAACGTGAGAGCTAAAAGCCAAGCTAAATCAAGCTGTACTAGCTACCTTATACATACGATATCTGCTGCCAAACCGCGTCTTCTGATAATGAACGTTATTGGGATCACGCCGTGTGTGTGATTAAAAATCATCTGTGCAATTTGAGCTTACAAGCTAAACTTAAAAGGGTTATGGTTTTAGATAAAAAATTTCTAAGGATATGCAGTTCCTATGGACTTCATGCTTACTACGTGATGACGTCCAATATTTTCCCTCTGTAAAAAATATGCCGGAATTGACGCAACATTTGAATAATGTAAACGGAAAACAAAGCCTTTATATTGATATTTTAAATTGATTCACTAAGTACGGGTTAAATTATGGAATAGGACATTGGGAAAATGGCCTCCTGGGCTTTGGTAGCAAATCGTCTCTCTTTTGTATGTGGCTAAACTTCGATAATAGAGGGTTTAATTTCATTATCTAACGCATGTGCGCTTGTGGACTTTTTGACACAGATCTGTGACTTCAAGTAACTGCTTACAAAGAAATCTACTGGTGTCGAAACAAACGATTCAGGGGAAAATTTCTGATCACAAAGAAACAAGATCAGAAAATGTCTCATGCAATTTTGCCTCCAATATCGCATTCCAAGTTGGTTGAGGTCCTTCTCGACTTGAGTGCGCCATCGTCTTCGAGGTCGTCATCTATTGCGTTGTCTCACTGGTTCGGAGTCGAAGACTCTTCGGGCTGGAGCAGTGATGTCCATGCGCTCTACATGGCCTACCCATCTTAGGTGTTGAATCCGTAGACGCCTGACTAGACTCATGTCGCTGTACAGCCCGTACAGTTCGTGGTTGGTACTTCTCAGGTCTACTCACATTCTAGATTATTAAGGACAAAAAAAAGGCTCAGGCGCCGAATGTTTAGGAATTACTGTCCTATCATTAAGTCGTAAATCAACCTGAGAAAAAAACTACACAACTACACTCTATTCATTGAAACTGGACAAATCATGACTTTCCATCTGAAAAAATATCTCCAATCGCGTCGATAAAGCCAAAATACAACTTAACTACTGTCGGAAAGTCATGTCATCATGGAAACACAACACACTTTCTGTGCAATAATGGGAAGTGATACCATCACATACTTACGCTTGTCCGGTTTGGTTCTACATTCCACCACACATAATGGAGATACTTCGACTCTTCGAACGAAGATCCTTCAAGGCCATCACAGATGACACATTCCTCAACACAAGCCACATCAGAGACCTTTTCGAGTAGAGTTGGGTAGAATAATTGACTATCATGACCATAACAACAACATAAGAACGGACAACGATACATTCAAGTTCAGCAACTCAGAGTACCAGGAGAGACAGCTAAGCCTCTAGCTGACATCCTAAAATTCTTCGAAGACAATTGTTAGTTATAGTGTCCAATAATGTGTCCAATAATGAATCCAAGCAGGTATTATAAACCTTTTCCCGCCTTTGATAAACTAAGCAAAGTATTTAATATAACATAAAATCTCCTACAAATTAGTAACCTAAAACCATATAACACAGCTTTTATCATTGTTTTGTCCCTCTTCCTTAGCTGTCAGATGATCAGTTGATGTATCGTGTCTAAACTCACGAGCTGTACCAAACTGGTCAAAGAGCTGTGTTGCTCCTCACACAGCCAATTCATCAAATATAGTTTGGAATTTGCCAGCTCAATGGACCTAATTTGGGATATTACCTTACATTCTTGTTCTGCTAACTAAGGAATCGATACTTCAAATTCTTTTGAGACCTGCAAACCTCTAGTCCAGACATATGATTCGGGCAAGTCTATTTTGAGTTAGAAGGCCCTTGTAGTGGATAGCACCATTCGGTGGCCCGAGTTTGTATAACTACTTTTATTCGTATTATTTACACAAAACATAGCACGTTTTTCCTTTATACATATGAAGATGTACATAGGTAGGTGATGAATATAAAGGACGCGAAGTAAGAGTAGATTAAATTATTGTCGAGTTGCAGTATTGTTTTGATAAAGGTCGGTCATAAGAAAGAATTCGATTTTGATTGAAAAGCAAAACTGTATGTCGTTAGTCAATGAAAACCTGTCAATCGGTTTGTAATTAATGACTTTATTTGTTGGACAGAAATATTATAAATGAGCTTTTCCCAGTGTTGAGGTAAATGGATTATGATTGAGGGCATTAGAAATAAGTTATTGGGGGGTGATGTGCTATTTGATGTATTATAGGGCACTTTAGAACAACCGAATTTTGATTCAGAAATGTTCAAAGGATTAAGTGAAAATATCTATAAATAAAAATCAATGTTAGTTTGTTTGTCTTTTATAGACTCTTTTATAGACTTTTTATTTCACATGCTCCTTTCCTAGCCAGGGAGCCAGAGTATTTAGCAGAGTTTTAATCCCACCCAGTTCTGTGAGCTTCTGTAGACATTCCCGCATAATCTTGGATTTAAAAAATATAGAAGTCTGGTGCCAGGCTAGCATAACGACTATCCAACATAATTGTTATGTCACAGGAAGTGTACCAAATATTTCCTGTCAACATTCATTTGAATGCATCTGGCTATGGCATATATTTTTGCTGGAAAGATAGTTCGTGGTACTTCATCCAGGGTCCAAATACACCCGCCATATTCCTTCTTTAGTTCTTGATCCATCTCCATATCATTTTACCGTGCTGCTGTTCAGTCTGTGGACTATGGTTTCATTGGTCCAATCTTTTTTTTTGCTGAGCTTAATGGTTAAGTGGTTGGAAAATTGAATTTCCTAATCACGTCATCCTTCGGCATGGCCAAGAGTGGTAGCTTTTTAACTAGTGCTTCGAATTGTCCCGATGTTATGACTATCTCTTCTTTTGCCAAATTTTCATTGAGTGCGCAATCAACACAAGTGTGCGGCCAGTCGCACTACATTACACAAAAATCTTTTTGCAAAAGATTGAATTGAACTGTTTTTCGATCAACGAATGAGACATTGATATATTCGATCTACCTTATGGTTAAAAATTTGTCAGTGCAAGGATAATCCTATCTTCAGTTGTTATTATGTACATTACATTAACTTTCGCAACAAATTGCGAGTATTATCACGACAATTAATAAACTACACTTCTGATTCATTGTAGGTCACTTGACTTGAACGAAGTATTCCAGTTTGTTTTCTACGTATACCCACTCGACAAAAAGTTACTCATACTCCATGCGGCAAGTGACGAATAGCCTGCTAGAAAAAGACCAACTGATAATTCAAATCCAAAAATGTCTAACTAGCATGTTATCGCTTGATATCAGCTATCAATCAATAAAAAAACATTATAGGGTTATTAGAAAACAAAATATGAATCACAACCAACGAAGACACGCAGGCGTTAGCGTTTTCATATTATTCATAGGAGTAGATAAGCGCATTTTTGTTTGAATTTGTTTATTGAACCTACTAAATATGTACATACACATCTGCCGACGTCTAAAAACCCCAATGTATCGCATGAAATGGGTGTATGCCCACACCATTATACATATATACTAAAATACAAGCAAGAATAAAAGGTGGACAACAAATATTTAATTAGGACGTCTGATTCGAATGCATATTTCACATGCAGGAAGCAAATGCAGTGAATATATTCCAAGTGAAAATAATATTAAAAGTACATAAACTTGAATTTTTATGGACGGAGCTGCACCAAGTCACGATCACTTAAACAGTCACGTAGTCAAAGAGGTTTTCTTTTTATCTCAAATTATGGAGACTGCGAAATTTATTTTGTTTTGTTAATCTTGAATACAGAGATATTAAGATATCATAATTGCAATAAAACAATTTAAAACTGTAAAATTCATATTATTCTATTAAAGCGACAGCTTATCTAGAAGTTTACAAATAATCACGTGTGTGTATGAATATGAGACCATAGACTATGTGCACTGCAATTATTTTATGATTCTTTTTTTATGACCACGTCACACAGTTTTCACCTGATGGTGTTTAATGGGAAAAATAAGTGCTCTTTGGGGGTTTCGTATCTTTTACAATTTTTTAATAAAGACATTTTTGCTAAATTCGATACAAACTTCAGCTCAAAATAAAGATGCTAACACTCGCCCACCACTATTCTGATGTCAAATCTGGGGAATTCGAAGCTATATCAGTTTTGATTGCAGGAGGATGGTTGAAGAAGAAATACGTTTAGTACGAGTTGGAGAATCCGTAGAGTATGAGTGGCGCTTTAGCCATGACCGATTTAGGTACCTACTAGAAAATATAAACATTAAAAGATTTCGTCTATTCTTCCGCTTATGTGCGATATCCCACAAACCAGTGAGGTTGGTGGAGGTAAGTAGGCAAACGTGGTGCCCTCACGTTTGTACTCTTTTAAACTATCATGCTGAGTCCATTGTGTCATTTACATATTGTTTTTAAAACAATGACACCCTTTGTTATTAAGACCATCCAGATTCCTCTAATGATTTCATGAGGTTTTAGTTCTGCGTATGCTACATCCTGCAGTTCCTTGCCAAGAAACTGTTTTCTTATTATTTCTACTTCAGATGTTCGACGCTTTATTTGCCGCTTGGCTGCCGGGAAATATTGAAATCGATCTGTTGGTTATGTTAATTATGAATTGGTCAAATACGATCCCTGTGCTCGTGTTGATCCGTTAGTATATATCAAGAACCTTCTACTACTACGAAAGGACTCGCTCTCTGTTCACCTTCCCATTACAGCATAGGTCGCCTAGGGATGATTATTACCACCAGCCTACTTTCACAGAGACCTGGACTTACTCCTACTTTATGGAGGCTAAAATTAATTGCAGCATATGCTTATATAGTATATGAAAGCGCTAATTGGTGTATATTTGTTTTCTGGAGAACAACGCATTTCTCTTTTCTTTAATAATACTTTACACGCCGAAAATATATGTATGGTATATCATGAATTCAAGGCGATTTTAAGCCAAAACAAATATTATTAAAAGAGAAAGTACAAAAAATGTTCAGCCTCTTCCCAAGGCACAAAATTCCTGGGGTCATTATAGATCATCTACCGATATACGTCAAAAAGCCTCATTTCCAGACGTATCTATAAAGGAATTACCAGGAAGCATTTTGCGAGGATGTAGGAACAAAGGCGTTGTGTCTTCGACAATAGTCATATATGTAAGTATTTATAGCAATAACCTCTGACTTGAATATGGAGTCATTCACACCTTCAGTCCTCTTATCGCCATTGACTGTCCTATGATTGTCTGTAAGAATAACTTACACTGTTTTCAATGTGAAATCCTTGTTGTAAGAATAACTTACACTGTTTTCAATGTGAAATCCTCTGTTTGCACCTCCTGCTTGTCAATTATAATTTACCCAAGAGTTTCGTAGTGTAGCACCAATGTTACCTTGTCGATGTACTTCAATCTTTTTGGTTCTAAGAACACAAGCAACACGGGTATGTAATGTGCATCAGTATCCTTCATTCACATATTTTCAAAAACAAATCTCAAGACTTGTGCATACTCAAATAGATCGATTTCAATACTGCCCGACAGACTAGTCAGGTTAGGTATGCAGAGAGTGGGTAAACTATTCTTGGTAAACGTGGTGACCATATGCTGGGTCAGCACATACTGGCATCTAAGAAAACGGAAAACAGAACAGTCTAGCTAACTAACACGTATGTACGTTCGCATGTAAAAATATTAATTACGTTCATTATATAGGCCAATCGAGAATTACTAAGGTTCAACCAAAGAATTTCCCACTCTCCCTCCTAACTGAACGTCTTTGTGTGACATGGACACATTAAAACACTCCGCTGTCATGGGTTGATTGCCAATAAATTAGCTAACTTAATTTTTTGGTCTGTGTTGTCCATCAATGCTTTGCCAGCAGGGCGTGGAATTTTAACTTCAATAACATTAAAGAATAATGAAAAATGTTAAAAACGACATTTATATTAGAGGCTAGAAGAAAGGCAAAGTAATATTGAGTATTTTAAATCGAAAAGACTACACAGAAATATCATACGCATAAACAAGCAGAAATATAGCCACAAAATTTAACTAGTTACGCTCGCCTATCATCCCCAACCGAAGAACATTCATACACCGGCCTACAGACCGATTAATAGCGTGGAATCCAATCAATGATTCATAGGTTTGCAATACCGTACACCTGTATAGCAGACTAAATAGTATCACACAGCAACAAAAACAGAAAATATATAATAGTATTGACGCACCCAAATGTGCCTTCCACCCTGGGCTGAAACGAAGTTCTGATTCGGTATAATAAATTGGGCACAACAACAATGAAGAATGATGATATCAGTCATAACTGATAAACTCTGATAAGCTAGTTGGCTAGGTTATACATATCTCGTCAGCTGCGTAACTAGTTTATAGGTGACTCTCTTTGAACGCGGACCGAGTGTTATGCCAGTTGAAGTTATTCAATTTGAAGCAAAGATAAACAGAACGTCTTGTTGATCTGTTTGTTCCTTGTGAATCCATGTGTCCTTAAAGTTCGTGGCCTCATTGAAAGTGTAAGTGAAAAGAAAAATTAAAAAATGCATTAAAGCCGCCAAGACGAGCATTTTTCATTGTCCGCAGACATATATAAAAACAGGTTGAATTTATCGGGTAATGTTTATCGTTAGTTCCAAGGACATGGATAATTTTCGTAATAGCTTTAACTACTGGAGACGAAAGTTACAAAAATAAAAGGTTCAATTAATCAATTAAATTAAGGAGGTCAACGAATGGTTTTACCAGATAGTGATTCTTTTGAGTGAATGACAAAGTGCATTACATTAATTAAATAACAAACTCGAGGAGCATGATACGGATCTATGCATGTGAATACAAATGTAGCGATATTGTGATACCAGCAATAACATCGTGGGATCATGCAAAGTATTCGCTGATAGACTTGTAGATACAATTTATTATGATAAGAAGTTATGAAACGTTAATCAGTTAAGCTAATTTATTAGATTAGTTTTGAAATAATTTACTGTTCTACTTTAGTCAACAGAAGTTGTATTTCTATAGGAACCGAAATGTGATTTAGGGTAATGTTTCCCATTCACTTGTTTTCACTACTTCAAGCTTTTTTTTAAGCACAAGTGTAAATCGGTACGTATAATGTGAATCCTCTAAGTGCTTGGAAATCGCGTAAGGGCTTAAAGTAAACACACCTGGGTTATCTTCTTTTTGACGAGTAGAATTTCCAACGAAAGCACAGAGATAATTGCAAAAATTACCCCGGTGTCACGACTTGCATATTCTAATTTGTTGATTGTTTTTGTCGCTACAATTTTTTTTTTGTACTGAAATACAGAGTGATTGCTCTTAAGAACTTGTGATACGGTGGTTGTGGATTTTGGTTGATTATCCTTACAAAAAAGTTACTTTATCATTTCACCAAGTGAGTAAGGTAAACGTTTGTTTGAAATAGTCCATTTCGAAGCAATGTGTTTGTAGAAATCTTCTTTGAGAACAATTCCCAAGAATATTCTGCGAGATCCTGATTTTGACTGACAACAAATTACAGAAGAAATAATATTTCATACTATTATTTTTCGCTGCAATGATTTGATAATAAAGAATAGGGAATTCCTCCAGTAATGAGTTAGATTTTTGTATTTATCAGTCATAGCTATTATATTTGTAAACACAATAAAATACATTCTGCTAATAATACTGGCACAAATTCATAGTCGGACCCTTAATTGTGCCTACTGTCGACTTTAGTTATAACCGGCTCAAAATAAAAAGACTACATTAATGTTTCGTTGTTGCAAGATATAGATAAACCGTTTATAACAACATCGGTTAAACCGACATTTCGATTTTATCGACCAAATTCTTAGTTCCTGGCTGAGATCGATTATAATCTTATTGAATTACATATCGCTTCAATCACTTACAACAACATATCGCTTGAAGCGACCAAATTTTTCCATTTTTAAAGTAAAATATTGTTTATAAGGAATGAAAATGGCTACTGGTGCAATTGCATTTTTCCCTAAAACCACAATGTTTGTTTGCAGACGCGATGAGTATATCCGTGCATGGGAATTGAAGCATTTTGCTGCTTACTCCTCGTCGATATTTTGTTCTTTTCGTTCTGTGTCTACTATTCGTTAGGAGTTTGTTCAATTTTTTGTGCTTTGAGTAGTCGAAGTTAAAATAGTTAAGGTTTTCTCCAGATAGTCATCCACAGTGTGTATTGGCTTAACCTTAATGGAACAGTTGAAATTATTTCTTGTGTGGTAAACATGTTCGTTGGTTAAATTTAAAGTTGTTTGTGCGCTATGTTGATTTATATATACGATACGAGCGCTTAAATGTTTTTTAACACATTGTTAATATGGACATTGAACATCTAGATTCCAAATCGTTTATCCAGGATTTTAAATATGTTCCAGGCAAAAGAGAAAACAATTCAATACTTTTTGTCAATTAGTCTAGTTCAACATTTTAGCCATCCAATATTTCATGGCCGTTTTTTCATTCAACAACAAACTGCCTCTTCAGGTATCGATTGAGTTTAGCCAAAACACTATCGGTATCATTACCATTAATTTTAGAGTCAGAGCCTATCCTGAACTATTATAACAAATTGCGAAATTTTGCCTATTTATTTATCTTTTCGGTTATTAATTGTACCCGAGCTTCATTTCGAGACCATCGTCTAGTTAGGCCAAATGAACGTACTCGAACTTAATCAGCAAAAATGATCGAACCAAACAAGAGTGTATAAAGTGATCATTATGGTCACAATTTATTATTTCTGTGTATTTTTTTTTTTTCTTTTCGATTGCTTCAGTTCATAATACAAATCAAGGCGTTGCAATAATCGGGTCTATAAATTTTCCTATAGAGATAGCTAATATAATAAAAAAAAACATATTTTTGAAACTAAATCAAATCGTTATGGTTGAACAAATGGCATCATAATGCATTAAAAATATGAGGTTTTTAAATATAAATTCTTCTTCTCATGGCGCAACAGTCCGAGGCGAACCTGGGCTTCAACCAAAATGGCTCTTCAGACGGCACGATTCATATACTAAGTGCGTGGTTGAATAATCTTCTCCAGAAACCATCAATGTGTAGTTAAATATAAATACATACTGTTCTTATATGTATATAGGACAGAAAAGCAGATATAGGACAGCAAAGCGATTTATTGGTCGTTCTTTTTTTACTTGTATTTAAATACCAACGCAAAACTCTTTACGAATTTCCAATCAATTTGCTTGAAAGCGGTTGAAATCATTCTTCAAATCATTTGACATTATATTGCTGTTGCTGTCATCGTTAATATCGAGCTGCGCAGGTTCGATTCAATTGAAATATTCGCATCCTACTGCTAATATTTTTTAAGAACAAAAACATAGCTTTGAATTCCTATCGATCAATTTACTAACCTACACAATAATATGACACAGTGCCTCCGAAAGCGATCTATTATAAGACTTGTAAAAAAAGCAGAATATGGGTCTAGTCAACGACCATATCCCTTCAAAAATCGACTTATCGAAAATGACACCAAATAATCTTTTCGAGTTATAAAGACATTCAAAATTCGAGTTTTCGAAGAAGAAGCACACGTACATCTCAGTCTTTGCGTTTTTGCTAATCATTTTTGTTCGAGTTATCGAAGTTCGGTATTTTATATTTTGTAGATTCAAAATTGCTTTTTCTTCCTTCAACCTAACCAACTGTAAAATAACAGAACAGAAATGACGAACCAAAAGAAGAATATGCAAACAAAAACAGAAATAGAGTCAAGACCAGTGTTGGGACTTGAAATTTTCAAGGCGTGGTAGATCTCGAAGAAAATGAGTAGTAGATTTGAAAACACGGTGGTAGATCTGAATTTGAATTTATAACAATGGTGTCACTCTCCTCTGTGTTCATAATTTTGTAACACAGTCTTCAGCTATAAAATTACCTTGTAATTTTTGTACATATTTTCCATAAAAATTGTGCTGTGAATGGAGCAAAAAGCAACAATAAATGGCATAAAAAGGAAGAATTAAAATTTAGGTAGTGGATGTGGTAGGTTTGAAAATTGCACAGAACAGAAGTAGATCTACCACAATTGTGGTAAAGTCCCAACACTTTTCAAGACATGTACCGAAATAAGTGTTGCGAAAATCAAGGCGATCAAAATGGCATAGTAATAACATAAACAAAATTAAACATTCAATGTAAAAATTGAAATAATGGTTTTCGTCGTCAAAGCGCTTCAATTGTTCCTTCCAAGATTGATCCATTTAGAGCTACTTTACCATGTCGTTAAACAATTTTCGAACAAATGTCGGAAAAATGAAATATATAAGCAAAATAAAAAACAGTAACAAAGTGAACTTATACGTGTGGCGTTCATAATACAACCTTACCGACGCTGAGATGCCAGCAGTATATATTCCATTTGTAATCGTTTGGCAGGTCGTTTCGCATAACTGTGAATACAGTAAATGCCCAAGTTTCGAACCACAGAAAGGCTTCCTTTTCGAAATAATGAAAGGATTTTTCAAATAATCATGTTTTACCACGAAAAGTAGGATGAGCTTAAAAAACCGATTGTGTTCAGGGTGTCAACTCATATAACTGGAAGCATGTTTGAATTCACTGATCAGTTGATTTTTATTACTTACATTATTTCTATTTTTGGTCGATAAGACTTCCACGTACGTTTTTAACAATTCAGCCCCATCCACGAAGGATTATCTGAACCCAATTGTAAATAATTATATATATTCCGGTCGTTAAAAATGTAACACTTTATGGACAGAAAAACTTCCTGACACACTTCAAGAGACAATATATTGTTAGAAATACTTAATTTCATTTGGTTTTATTTCAGTTTTCAGACATATCCGTAAACAACAGTGCATTCAACATGACGCCAACTAGCACAGATAATAATGAATTTATTATAAAATACAAACAAAATTACTACAACATATCACGGTTTTTAAAAAATCATCCAGGAGGAATAAACACTTTAAAGGGCCTTAGTGGAAATGACATGACAGAGAGATTTATGAAAGCTCCACCACATTCGGATGCAGCAATGTATCTGATGAAGGAGTACAAAATTGCAGAAGATGTAGTGATAAAAAATGGCAGGAAACTACCCAATGACACAAATAATAATTCATTGAACCTAAAATTGGATGATAGTATGGAGGTAAGTTTATTTTTTCTCAGAAAACATATGTATGCGCTTTAGTGGCTTTAAATGCTTTGATTTGGTCTGATGTATTTGCTCTCATTTCCATGTATGCTCTTAAACATTTAGATATTTCAATATCTCTTGTATGAAAATACGAAAACGCAGCCTTGATTCGCGGAACTGCTGGATTTCCATTGTTATTTACTTCACATTTCATATAAGGTTTTAAAAAAATAATTTTTAAAAATATAACGGAAATATATAGGTCGATACTCCAACAGTTTGTGTCATAGCCAAATCCCGTTTTCGAAAACTGTTTACTTAAAAATGATGCATTTGCAAGGAAAGATATGAGTCATTACATTCAATGCATATAGAGAAAATAACAGGTATTTTAACGATATTATTAATACATATGTAATCCACATTCGTTCCTGATAAATTTCGTCAGCAGCATAATCTTACAAAATTAAATTGAATTGAGCCGATAAAATTACACTGATTACGATAAGAGTAAATCAACGTGACAAGTATTTCTTAAATGCCCAAGTTATTTCTACCATATCCACGTAGAGATACCATAATCGGCAGGTGTTATCTCTCCCAGAAGTTTGTTCGATAACAAACTACATGGTATATAACATTTCTTGTTTGCCTATCAAGATCATTGTAGTCTGATACACTCAGTATAGACTCATGTAGCTGTAGGTAGGTAACACAGCAGATTACGTTTTCCAAATATTTTGTATTTTATAGTACTCATACCAATGCGTGTAATTTGGAAAAGTTCAATTTTTACCTCATAACGATTTTATTATAGATTTATATTAATATGTTGTTATCATTTGAATATCTATATAAAATAGTTTATTATTCAAGCATTCACATTATTGTCTTTTAACGATTGGATTGAAATTAGCTTTGCCTATTTTCTGAGGATATATTCTATTGCATTTGAAAATTACCGTTTTTTAATGAGTATTTGCTATATTCGGTATACATATCTGTTTATTGTTTATAGTAATTGGAGTGGTTTCACTTTGCATGTGTTGACTCCTATGCTGGGCCTTTGCTCTCCGACACGATTTACTTTCACAATACACACCTCCACCTCTTTCGGATCACTCTGAAGTATCTACTGGCTAAAAAAACTTCTAGAACTTCGACTTTCTGAGCAGGCAAGTCAAATATTAAGTATACGAATACCCCGTTACAGACGTACATTAATCACAAAGGTTTATTCTGAATAATCAAAACATAAACATTATAATTAAATCTCTTCCGTAATGCGGTAGGTGGGAATGCAATACCTACCCTAGTTAAAGTAGTTTCTTACGGCACAGTGCATTTAGGATTTTCTGTTGGATTCATCTAATTTATTTCGATTAATAACAACCAAAAGACCACCGAGTGTTAGAAACTGAAGGCTAATTCTCTCTTTTTTTTTTATAAGTCATGACGGACTTGTCCAAAAGTTTGATGACTCGGTTGTAGTTTAAGAGTTTCATAAAAATGGGAGGATTGTTTTAATGTGAGTTTCGTGATGAAATTTTATTTTTCATTTAGGCAAATAGAAGTCGATATAACTTTGTTACAGTTAGTCAGAAAATATTGTATGTTGGCAGATCGAAGCAAGTTAATTTCAATATAGATATATTAGTCAATTTGGTGTTTAGGTTAGGTGCAGTCAGCAACTTTGCCCTGTGCACATAAGCCCATGCCAACCTCAGTTAACATTTACACAAACATAAAGGAAAATCAGGTTCGAACAGTTTTTAACGTTCCCAAATGAGCGTAGATCGTGAGAGTGATAGCGTAGAGGATTTAATTTTGTGCAGATACAATGTCTATCACAGATATGTTTATATCAAATAAATCAAAGGAAACACTTCAAATGCGTCGGCTACCATTAACATCCCCCGCAGTATGTACAAATGAATCCTATGGTATTTCACTACTAGGCTAGGGAGGTTATTGGGCTGCCAGCAAAACTTAGAAAATTGTTGGTCCTTGTGATCCCAAACGGCAAATGGTGACTGGACCAGATTTAAAAATAGGAGAAAAGCATATTCATTTTTTCTTTCACTGGGATTCAAACCTGGGACCTCTATAGCCAAGGACAGGCATTTAACCAACTGCGCGATCTAGCTTTCACCACTAACTACAATCATACAAATCTGACCAACAAACTATTTTACAACTACGCCCGATGTGGATGGTGACCAATAAAACCAAACAACACAGATGCGATTGCCAGTTTCCATGCAACAAATTATATCAAAGAACAAGGATACTCTTAAACTCACCACAAGCAACTCATTCTACCATTCACTATACACGATGAATTTATATTTACTTTAAACCCTAAATTCACGCCAAAAAAGTATGGCATTACGTTCGCATCTGACTGACAACTCTCACCTCACTCGGTCGGCTCTATAAAACCAATAGTATAATAAGCTTCTCTCAAAAAATGCTAACTTTTCGCAGGCGTTAGATTCGCATTTCCTTCTAAGCTAGAAAAACCTGGATACACAAATAACGAATACTAAGCAAGATCGACTTTTCTTAATTCAACATCAATAAATATTATTAAAACAACGACCATGAAACTACTCGTTGGGAACCCAATGCTTTCAGAACCAGACTAATCGAATAAATAATATTGGAACCGAGCAAGCAGACTGCCATACCCGAACAACCTGACCAAATCAACGTCACAACTGGTCACTCCCATTAATCATATGCAGTACGATAGGTAGCTGATGCGACGACTGCCATTATAAATAAACAAGAGACTATTCCAAATTAAACCATGTTCCAGTTAACCAATGTCGCTTCACCACAAATTATGTAAGCATAACCACCTCTACAAATCCAACTTTATTTTGCACTATAAAGCCTTCAACTTTGTAGCTA
Organism: Eristalis arbustorum; assembly: GCA_916610145.1. Taxonomy (NCBI): domain Eukaryota; kingdom Metazoa; phylum Arthropoda; class Insecta; order Diptera; family Syrphidae; genus Eristalis; species Eristalis arbustorum. The sequence continues at coordinate 63,595,596 of OU744317.1, read as the reverse complement.
GTGATCTACTAAGTTAGTATTGCATTTAATTGTATGCCCTTACATGGAAATAAATTATAATAATAACAGTCATAGATAAGTTGAAGCATGTAAGTAAGTAATTCACATAGCCACTTATCACATTTTGCTGCACAATACCGGTATATTGTTTGTGGCTCTGGATTATAATCGTTACTTTCCTATTTCCTATATTTTATCAGCGTACCACCGCACTGGTATATTGTGCTATAATTACACGCAATACAAAGGATCCGCAAACAAAATTCTCCAAATGAAGCACTAGAGCGCCTTTGATAAGGTAAACACACATTGTTGACCATGTGTTTACATAGCACAGCTTCAAACAGACCCGCACTAAACTCAAGTATTTATCTTTAACAAAAACACTCTTGAATTCGTTGAAAATTAAAAAAAAATACATTTATTGAGCTTCGTACTGTTTAGATAGGCGATCACAGTTCAGATTACTGTGGGCTTAACAAAATCTTTTAAATCGCGTTTGATTTCACGTAGACCTTGGGTTTGGAGAATATACGAATATTGTTCTCTATCTCAACTAGTTCACGTTCGATATTCACCTTCCGGCTACGCAATCGAAGTGTTTCCGTTGTCATTGGCATACGATTCAGTTCATTGATTAGAGCCTTAAATCCTGCAAATGTTACAATTTAATTATCATTGTTAGAAAAATCACTCCTCCTTTTACTTCTTTCTGCCTTTTCTAAGGCGTATTGTCGATCGTCTTCGGAGAGTGGCTCGTACCCTTCGGGACAGTTGCGATCGCGCATAAGTTCTCTTTGCTTCTGGAGTTCTTTCTCACGTTTCTCTCGTTCCAGGTACTTTGGTAGACGAATATCATCGCGATCTGTAGGCACAAATATATTAAACAAATTATAAACCACATTTATCAAATTATTCTTACCGCCCAATTCGTGTAATCGCCTTGATATTCGTTTTGTATTTGTCTGCGTGCTAATAGCTGTTGCTGGAGGTGTTTCTGTTTCAATCGTGAGGTTTTCAAAATTTAAATTATGATCGTTGGAATCATTGTGATTGTCGTTTGAACCTATGGGCAGGCTGTCATTTGTTTGCTTCTTTCGTTCAATCTGAAAATTTTACAAAGAAAAGTATAGAGTTGAGTGCATACTAGGTACAAACATGCATCGCCTTACGTTGTTTGTATGCGATTCCTTTTCATTATCTAAAGATGAACACCTACAAAACAAAACAAAAATGTTACTTCTATCTATGAATTACTAGATATATAAGTACAACACCTCTTTAAAGACTGGTAAAGAAAATCTTCGTCAAAAATATCATCAGTCTGTACTTCTCTGTTACAGGTCTCAACTCTTCTCATTGGAACACATTTTTCGGGTGACTCTGTTCTTGTCGAAATTGTTTTTTGACTCCTACTCCCTCCGCACTCACATGAACAACAAGAGACAGGTCTTCCATGTGACAGGATTGGACGTAAATCCAATGATTTGTGTCTTTGACGCCTTCGTTGCTCCTCGATTTTCTTTTGCTCTTCTGCCTGTACTTGCTGACGATAAGAGTTCTGTATATCCCTCAAATGAAGCTTATTTTCTCGTAAAAAATCACGCCTATGTTGTATTTCTGGATTTATAAAACAATCGTTTGTTTATAAAATCATGGTTTCTCTAGCAACAAAATGTTCAACTTACTTGGATGTGGAAAAACACCCTTTAAAGTCGGTAACATTTTCAACACTTTATTCCTTTTATCAGAAGCTCACAACAAGAACAAACCTAGTTAAAAATACAACAAAATTGAATTCATTTTTAAAATGAGAAAATCTAACCAACAGTTTGTTGTTGGATGTAAAACAAACTCGTCAAACTGAAAGATTTATTCGGAAATGTGTGACGTTTACTATTGTGAATGATACATTCTGACCAACTCACAATGTCACCAAAACTTGTCAAGTTCTCAATTGTTTAAAAAGTGGAAACATTTTCATCAAAACGTTAAAATTCAAATTAAAAACAAAAAAACTATAAACAATCCAATGACTCCCCACTCTAAACTCAATTAAACTTGTTATGTAAAATTACCACAAAAATTCGAAAATGAGATTTCCTTTGTGAAGTCAATATAATTGCCAATTATTATTAAATTGTGGTGGCCCGTGGCGTTGTGGATATGTGCGTCGACCCGACAATGCTCAGAGTATTTCCTGTTTAGAAAAAGCACACACAAAGCCGTTCGGATTCGGCATTAAACTGCGTAGGTCCCTTCCACTCGTGAGAGAACACAACACGAGCGGTTGCTGTGAAGCTAGGCCCTGGCCCCCTACAGGCTGTTGCGCTACCCATATTATTATATTATAATTATTATTAAATTGAAGTTCGGCAAGTCACAAACCTATCAAGTGCCTGCTGGAGTTCTGCGCAGGGATGACCACCCAACTCTCCCTATTTGAAACATTCGTCACCACGTCTGCGCTGCAACATACAATACAGACGCACCTTTGATTTAGAACCATTAACCTGAACACAGCTGCTACAGTTTGTGTATAGCGTCGGAATGTCCGAGAGTACCATCAGCTTCTCTAGTCTAAATCTCGATCACAGCTCTAGAGCGCCCCTCTAACACCTTAGCGTAGACTTTCCCAGGTGATCGGCACATCATAATTACCACTTTTTCACCGACGAGTGTGACATTCAGACCTAACGACATAAGAGAATCTTGTACGCTCTATTACAACCTATTCCAAAAAAGTTAACGAAGGATTTGATTTTCTTAGCTACTTTCCGTTTCTTAAAAATGGATATGTGAATTTTTAATCTGAGTTATAATTTTTGAACTCCACATTTCCTCCAATAGAGATTTAGTTAACGTCCGTTCTTTGGTTAGCCGCTTTATAATTCTGACTATACTTTTTATTACACATTACAGCACCTAGTCGATTGGAACAAAGCTATGGTTTTGCAGATCTCAAAAATAACTCCTCACTATGATGAATGGGTCCACAAACCAGTTGATCGACCCCTTCGTTTATTTGGCCCATGGTATCTAGAAATGTGTACAAAAACTCCTTGGTGGTTAGTACCGTTATTTTGGGTGCCCGTGATATTTCACTGTATCAGTGAAAGATTCTATGACAGCTGGCATCGATCTGATTTTGAAGAGGTAAAAACGATGCATTTACGTTAGCATAGCAACATATCTAATACTTTTTATTTCTCTCTTTCAGTTATCATCGTTGACAGTTTACTTCTTATTGGGTATTTTCTTTTGGACATTCCTGGAATACTGTCTTCACCGGTGGCTCTTTCATATGGAAACAAAAAACACTCAAAGTGCCATCGTGTGTACCGTTCATTTTTTGCTTCATGGACTACATCATAAAGTTCCATTTGATCCACAACGTCTTGTATTCCCGCCATTGCCAGGGGCTGTATTGGCTTCTATCATTTACCTGCCTCTCAGTTTAGTTTTACCTAATTCGAGAGTGATTCTGGGAGGAGCACTTTTTGGATACTTATGCTACGACATGATACATTATTACTTGCACTACGGTAGTCCAACCATGAGACACATGTATCACATGAAACGTTATCATTATCAGCATCATTTCGCGCATCAAGATCAGGGCTTCGGCATAAGTAGCCCTCTCTGGGACCATGTCTTCAACACAACGATTCGTTTGAGGAAGTTGCGATATACTTTGAAATGGAAATGAAATTATCTGTATAGTTTGTTAAGCGTCTGAAAGAAATTAACACTATTTTATTTAAGTTACACATACATGACTGGTTAGGGTATTGCACAGAGTCTGCAAACGAGTTAAATCATTTGAAGACAATATATTGCCTAGCTATGAATTGAGGCTATATACATATAACATTTTTATACAGCCAAATGTTTTACTTTTTTTGTAATATTTTTTTACAACAATAAATTAAATTGTATTGGTACGTGCGTACGACATATGTGGTTTTTATTTCACCAATTTGCGCACATTTCACTTGCGCTTAGTTTGTTTGATTTTATGGTAAGGTATATTATTTGACGTTGTGATATGTAAGTTACGCAGCTATCCACCTGATTGACAGTGGATCATTGCAGTCAAGTAAACGTTTTTTTTTGAAATGCATGAACAGAGATTCGTTACTTTTAAGATTTTGTCACTAACAAAAAGTTTTGATACTTTAGAGCATGAATCTCCTACTCGACCTTTATATGCAAGCTACCGCTGACGAGAGACCTATTAATGCCATTTCTCGTCAAGGGAGGAGTAGACGACAAGTGAACCCATCAACAATTCGGTCATTCAGGCATACACAGATGGTTCAAACATGCAAACAAGCACAGCCGTGGGCATTTTCTCCGAATTGTTAAACATGCACTACTGTCAGAATTCTTGAAAAAACACTGCCGACATTTTCAAGCGGAGGTCCTGGCAGTCGAAGAAGCTGCCAGAATGATATCAATGTTGGAAATTTAGAAAAATATTACCGGCTGATATTACAATTCTTATAGACAGTCTAGAGGCTATTAAAGCAAAATCGGGTATAGACGTTCAATGCAAGTTGGTCGCTAGCTACCGTTCTCAGTACGCATCTCGATCGCTCTATGATCCAAGACGGACAAACCCGTCAATGAGGCAGGAAATGAACTTGCCCGGAGAGGAGCCGAAATCCAACCATCCCAGCCAACCCTAAGCGTTCGCATCACAATTGGTAAATGTCAATAAAACAGTGCATGATAGGATAATAAGATCAGCAAATGAACGGCAGAAGAATCTAACCACCCTTTCGACTACTCGGATGCTATGGCCTAGATACAACAGTCCTATGTCCGACGACCTCTGGGAATTTGATGAAAAGCTGCCCAGGATCGTAGCTGGCGCGCTTACCATCCGAAGTATCATGAGAACAAAATGGGACTATACCTGTAGAGGCTGTGGAGACGAAAAAACCATCACCATCTAGAAATAGAACTCTGGGAGAATACCTGTAGAGGCTGTGGAGACGAAAAAACCATCACCATCTAGAAATAGAACTCTGGGAGAACGATTTTTCATAATACCATTAACATCGCATTACAGATTTAGGACATCAGGCTGGCTCAACGTAAAAGAGCGGGAACTAAAGACATCATCAATGGACTCGAATAAATGGATACAAGCGACTACCACGCTCTCAAACGGCACCACAATGGGTCTGCAAAGACTTAAGTGTGGTGGGCAAAATATTTAGCATTTCATTTGTTCAAGCGAAAAAAATTAATTTAATCCCTTGACTTTTGCATTATTTTTTACCTCTAAATGGAAAATTGTTTAGCTAATTATCATTTTTTCTAGCCTAAGTCAGATTTTCAATGGATGTCTATAATTTAGCGATCTTACTTCAACTGAAATAAGGAACGTAGAGGACGCAATGTATGTGTTTAACAGAGGCAGAATTACATGGATGCATAGCCTGAAAAATATGTAATTTTTTTCAAATTTGTTTCTTTTAGTGCTATTTATACCATATATTCCGACTTTTTTTAGACATTTTCGTGATATTAAGTTCAAATAAAGGTTTTTATGCAATCATTATAATATTTGCCTTATTTTATACATGCATTTCGTGTTAATTTTATACTATGAAGTATGGTGCTATTTATCTTTCCGTCACTGTACATATATGCCTAAAATACATATACTTCTCCCGTCATAACAAATATGTGATTGCTCGTGATAGTTTGGGATAAATGATGACACAATTAGGTTAACAACAAACCTTATAATTGTTCAATGAACATATCGTTAATAAATGAAACTTAAAATTAACTATCTTACAAACATCAATCTATGAATGGGTAGTTCGACTGCTAGTGGAGCAAACATTTTAGTATTACTCATCCGGCAACTGCGAGAAAAGACAACATCATACATCACTTTTTTGAGATTTCTGCATTACTTGACGAAGTTGAGGGAATGAACTTTTTGGTTGTGGCGGATGTAAACGAACGCATATATTGATAAAAGGCTCATAGAGCGATGCCCGTTCCATGGCATTTACTGTATAGTGCTTTATACGTTCACGAGCACACCAACCATTCGCCCGACTGAGAATACCATCAATAGGATCAGGTGAAGATGGCTGAGATTCAGATTTCTTAATAGTGTTTTTTGATCGCATATTTGCTAAAACAATGATTGCAACCTCCTTTTTTTCTTTATTCTTGTCAATATCGGCTTTAATGTCGTCTAGCATGTCAAGACTCGACGGGTCACTAGGATCGTAGACCAATATGAAACCATCTGGGAAGTATAAATAGTGACGTGGTAGTTGCGCTTTGCCCTGACAAAAAAAAAGGTACCAAATGAGATCAGCTTTATATGGGATTCAGAAATAGTAGCACCTGTAAACCAGCGGTATCATAGATCCGGAGGGATTCTCTATGCCCTCTTCCTGTATCAACACTTGCTGCATAGATGTCTTCGACCGTTGAATGAATTTCCTTAGGAAATGAGAATTGATATGACCATACACAAGACAATGTTTATATTATGCCTACAGAATCGACTGTGATGTTTCCATAAATAAGTTGTTCAATAATAGATGTTTTCCCAACCCCTTTCATTCCACAGATTAAAACCTTTCCTACTTTTCCCACTTTTGTTGTCAGCATAGTTGTTTGATGATTTGATTTCGATCAGTTTTTCGAGATTTCTAATAACAGAGAGCCTTTTCTGTAATGAATTTGCCTTCAACTTTCAATTTTACTTACCAAATATATGCACACACAAGTTGACACTTGACACATGAATTTAACTTTACAGCGGCTTATTTTAAAGCTGTCTTTGCTTGAAATTTTTAAATCTATTTGCTGCTTGGGTTTGGGTCTCATTTGAACATCTATTGTATATATTAACTTCTATACGTTAAGCAGCTTGCAGGTGTCTTAAATCATTCAGCATTATAAAATACATAAGCAAATATAAGAACACGCAATAGAATGCGAACGCCCCACGAATAAGGGTGGTGTTCAAGGGTGGACGTTCAAGCCCCTCCAAGTGTTAGACAACACTGCTTTGATAGAAATTTCAGGACAGTGACACCTTATCCGCGACATGACACAATATACTTGCCGATTTCAAAACGATTTTATGTAATGTAACTTCGTCGATACCGATGCATAGGCAGAGTTCTTCTTTGACAAAGATAATGGAAATCAGAAATAAGAGAGCATACTAGTATCAAACCGTCGAGTCACACAGTATTGTTTGTATATATTTTGCAGTATTGTCGAACACATCCCACAGTAAAAACATTCGGTGGCCATGTAAGCCCTTAATTTATTCACACACAAGCACATGTTTTTTCCATCTGTCATTAAAAACGTGGTTTACTTTTGTACACTCTGGTAAACTTTATTTTCACTTCGCGTTCAAGAATTAACAGAGTAAAATGAACATGGCTCCAACAAAAATGCGCTGGGATAATAAACGCCCAGCTGCAGGGAAAAGATATAGTAGCAAGGCATCCAACAGATTTGTAAACAATGCAAAGCGGATGGGAAGTGCCGGCAACTATGGACGTGGTACTGATATCGAAGAGGAACACTTCGAATATTTCCTCATAATTGTTCAAGAACTGCAGAAACCCGCTGAATCTTTTGAAGAAAGAGGTAAATATAAAAGTGAACCAACAACAGATAATCACATTTACAAATTGTTTTCTCGCAGTTTCCATGGCCACCAATGTTTTACAGGAAACCAAGGGCGAAGAGGTCCATTTGTCGTCGAATCAAGTAGTTTCAAAGGCCATTGAAGCACTCATTGGCTTTGCAGGTGAGGATCATTTTGAGAGATTCCTAGACGCGTTTGGTGAAAATGTTCGTCCAATATGCTCGGATCCGTTTGCGTCCCATGTTATTCAAAAATTGATCGAGATAGCATTTCTGCGATCTCGCGCGGAGCACAAGATAGAAGACAGTGAACAACTGGCAGAAGAGCCCAAGTTCAAACAATACATTACAGATCAGAAGTACAATATGGAGACAAAGTTTTCAACAAATCACCAAGAAAAGTGCGCAGCATTTGTGGAGCGTATCAGTAAATTCCTTCTCAACAATTTAGAGGATTTCGTATCGGATACTTTTGGAAACTTTGTGATCCGGACGTGCGCCTACTCTTTAGCTGGAATTCATGTTCCAAAAGTGATCGTGGGACTGGAAAAACGTTATGGCAAGACTAAAGCAGATGTCACAGAAAAACAAACGTTATTCAAGACACCTGAGACATGGCATGAAATTTTAAAAGAGTTTCCTTCCCGATTAGAGATGTGGCCACAGTTCCCAGACTTGGTCTACAAAGAGTCAACATCCGCTTTACTTGGAGCTATTTGTCGTGCTCTGGGGAAAGTAGAGAAAAATGCCCTAAAGCACTTTGGAAGCAAAATAATCAAAGGGGTTTTTTTCAATACTGAAGCTGCAAAACGAGCAATCCAAACTGAGGAAAAGGAGATGGGGAACGAAAATGATAAGAAGGAAGAGAGTGGTTCAGATGAAAACAAAAAAGATGATATCAGCGAAGAAGCATTGCCACCTGTGTTCTGGAATTTTGCTAGTGTGCGTCTCTTGGAAAGTCTAATAACTACCGCGGGTCCGAAGCTGTACAATGAAATTTATAAAAAATTCTTCGAAGGTCGTTTTGTAGAGTTAACCAATAACAAACATGGATTTTATGCGTGTAAAGTAATGCTGAAACAGATGAAAGATCAGACTATGTTCGAAACAATTTTCGAGCAACTTTTAGAGCACTTTGACAGATTTATAGATAATTCAAAACAGTCTATATTTTTCCACATTTCGGGTGCTTGCCTACGTCTAAATGCAAAACAAGCAGCATTCGTTACTGCATTACAAGCCAGCTTGCATTGCTCCACCGCACACGGGTCGGAGCGGCCAAATTCCTTCCTCTCATGTTTGTTGCCATTTAAACGTTTTGAAGAACTTGAAAATGCGGAGGATACTGAAACCACAACTGTTGGATCCGTTATAGCTCAAGACATTCTTCAATTCAAGAAACCGATATTCCTTGTGAATTGTATTCTCGCCTCTTATCCAAAGGACATCGCTCATATTTTAACAACACCATCTGGATCGTACATCGGTGATGCTTTCTTTAAGAGTAAATTCATCGGAGAGAAGTCTCGGGAGAAATTTATGAAGATGCTGGATGGTTTCTACATGGACTTAGCATTGAGTCGCTTTGGCTCACGTGTGCTCGAGAATATGTTCCATGTTGCAAATGAATCGCAGAAATTACGTATAGCTAAGGAATTGACTTCTAGAGATAACAAATTGAAAGGCACAATATTTGGGCGGATAATGTTTAATAAGCTTAGATTGGAAACATTCAGATTGAGTGCGGAACAGTGGAAAGCTTCGTGGAATGTTAAAGATTTAAAAGGAGATGAGCTCAACGACATTCTCAAGAAGAAAAAGAAGAGAGCAGCGAGTACGTCTGATGAAACGTCCGAGTTAAAAAAGAAAAAATAAGTAAGAATAACACGTTGTTTTATATTAAGACTAGTATTCTGCGCGTGCGAAATTTTTGTTTTCATTCAAAAATACTTTTTTTGTTCAGTTCGGTCAGCGAACGATACACGATACACGAATGCCTTTCAAGAGTTTTCATTAAAGAATGTCGTGAGCTTTTTCGATTGCAGTGGAGAGTGGAGTAGCATGTTAGCAAAAATGTTGCCGTGGCAGATCTTTAGACAATAAACATATGTACTAATACATAACTATATGTAAACGAACTTTTTATTTTTGGGTTTTTTTTTGTACATATTTTTAGGTTCCAGCTTTTGTTTCCAATTTGATCTGATAACATATACAATACAAACAAAGCCTTTGTTATGTGCTATACTACTTGGCCGGACATTCACAGTGGGTCTGAGCCTTACCAATTGCTGTCTTTCATCGATGGCGGTACTGGGCAATTACTTGATCATAATACCGGAGATTTGGTCATCATCTCCGCGAACCAGCATGCTCGGATTCGAAGACTCTTTTTCTGGAACGTTGTCTTGTCCATGTGCTCAATGTAGCCGAGCCAGTGTAGTCGACAGACTTTCGCCTTGCGGACAACATCAATATCCTCGTACAGCTGGTAGAATTCGCGTTTGTCTTCTATTCCATTCGCCTTCCTCGCAGACGGGACCAAATGTGAGACACAGAATTTTTCTTTCGGAAGCACCAAGAATCAACTCTGCAGTTTCGCTTATCGTCCAGATTTCAGGTCCATATAGGAGAATTGACAAAATAGGTGATATACAGCATGATTTTGGTTGCTCGAGTCGAAGTAACATTGGTTGCCAAGGGCCGTTCTACGTCGGATCTCTACTGTAATGTCATTTGTGGAGGTTACGTTTGTCCCAAGGTATACAAACTTCTTCTATCTTCTATCTGCTCTAAAATGTATCTGGCGATCGTCATCGTCTGGCGGTACCTTTCTTGACCTGCAGCATACGAAACGGCCGAAGATGTTGATGACATATGCAAATCCCAAGAGTTGGAGTTGTGAATTATTGTGAGTTCCACCAAAACATTCGCTCATCGAAACATCTTCCTTTATCCCCCTTGTAGGGGATTTGCAAAAGAATATAGGCAGAACAACGTTATGAAGAAATCTTGAGCACATATTCATATAAGTAACATATCTTGTCCCTGGACTCTTCAGTTAGGAGCAATAGTTCGTCGGTGTGTTAATTCTAAAAGAAATTGATTATTCTTGTCTAAGGCAATGGAATTAGGACACGTAACTTCAACTTGTGACCTATTAGCGGGCTTTATTGAGTCGGATTTCAAGTCCAGACAACGCCGAACCATTGTTCAAATATACCTGAAGTTTTAGACATAAGTGTATTGCAATTAACATACAATTATTGAATTAATAGATTAAAAAAAGCTTAAAACCTAACTACAGCACAGACCTCGATGGGGTCCCGGCTGTAAAATTGAAAAAGTGTTGGCTACTTCAGTATCGTTTTCATAATTAATGTGAATAATTATGTATACATATCTTTTGTGATGATTTCAGAGCGATAGGATGCATATGTGTTTTGTTACATTGCTGCCGCATCTTTCGTTGCACTTGCACCGCCATGTGGGATAAATGAAAGTAGATACCCATTGGACGAGCACAAATCCCAGTTCTTGAACCCGAACCGAATATGCAGACATTTGCTCATCGATGGAAAGTGCGTGCGAAAAATTTGCGAATTGCATAAACATTTGGTCGTTTAAATCGTTTAGTGGCGCCACTTTCGCAAGTTTGTCGTTCACATCAAATTGACGGTTATGACACACATGAAAATAACGTTTTATTATACGGAAACGATCGCAAGTCATAGCAGCACAAATGATTTAACATTCCAGCGATGGATTTGAGGACCAGTAGTTGTTTGGATCCGGACGAATGTTGTAGCGAGTCAGAAACAATACACAAATAAATTTGCGCCAATCGTTATAATCTGTAATTGCACAATCAATGGTACATGCTGTTGCATTTTCATTTTGGTGCGAAAACGCACCACTCACCTCCGCGTCGTTGCGACTGACGTGAAAATGGCATTGCATTCTACATGTTTGTCACGTAGAATATACGTTTATGCGTGACTTTTATTAGAAATAGTTTTCAATTTTGGTTTTTCATTGATTTCCCGCGATTTTTTGAAAACCTGCATTTTATTTTAGCGAAAATACACCCGCGCTGCGTTACCCCAAGCGAACATTTTTTTATGTTGGTAAAGGTTTAAGCTAACATATGCGCTTTAATGTGAGGTGATACAATTTTCCAGGATATCTGTCGAAAATTCCGAAGTTAGCTGTCTGAAATGCGTTAAATGCTTGGGAGCTAAGGTAAATTAAGTCCTTTACTATCTCGAAGTTGTAGCTGCCTATGGTGACGTTCTGACCGAGTCGTCGATGTTGTGTTGTTGACGAATGGTTTCAAGCACTCATACAAAACGGCAGAAAAGATCTTGTAGGATTGGTGCAGTCAAACGAGTCTACTTTCTTGTGGATCGGGCAAACGATACTAAGACTCCACTCGTCGCATGCTTTCCTCCGACCATATCTTACAGATGAGCTGGTCCATGCGCCCAACCAGATCTTACAGGTGAGCTGGTGCATGCGCCCAACCAGATCATCTCCAGCTGCTTTTAACAGTAACAGTAACGCGGACAATCCGTTCTCTCCAGCGGCTTTGTTCGACTTTAGTCTCGATATCGCTATCTTGACTTCGGGAGGATGAAATTCTCTTCAATCGTCGTCCATTGCGTGGAGTGAAATAGTATTAACATTTTGCCAGACAATGTGCCAAAGACATCATTGCGCTATCTCTTATCATTATGATTTATCACATTGATTTTTATTTATAGAGATTTCAAATGAAACGGTTGTTAAATAGTAATCGTTTAATCGCCGGTTTTGACAAGTCGTTCACACGGCTAAAATATTTTGGAACAATATTATCGTCGAACAGAGGCGAGGGGCCTAATCGCGACGACTATCACGCTCTCGTCTATCGTTTATTTTGTACATAGTTTGAGAACTGTAAGAACTATATCTCTCACGTCTCAATTACATCTGTGCTCTTATTCCTCCTCTCTCCTCCTCCACCAACACACTCTCAGTTCAAACAACCAAAACTAGTGCATATGCGTCCTATCACTCTGAAATCATTACAAAAGATATGTATAAATTGTTCTTATTCTTATTTATTAAAACGATACTAAAATAGCTATCGTTGAGTCGATGACAGTTTTAAGCTTACGTGAAGCAGACAAAACGAAATCTTTCAGACGCTTTTTCATGCTTACATGATGCTAAACTATAGTACGCTAGCGAGAGACGATTGATACACAGAATACAAGGTAATATGTCTTCGCATTTTATTTTTTTAAAAATATGACGCTAGTTGCTTTATGCATATTAAAATTAGTACAAATCACATAATAACTACGGTAGACTACAGCCTGGAAATGATAAAACGATATATATCCGAAACTGGATATGTTAAAATAAAATTGCGGGAAATAGCTTAAAAAAGGCTGTTTGTAGAAAGAAAGTTGTGTTAATTTCATAGTACGTTAATTCAATGAGTAGTAAAGTATGCACATTATGAAAAGAAGGGCATACAACAATTTTACTTTTTTTATACGGAATTTGATTCGATATTTCTTTATTGTCTCCATTGTATGAGAAAAAGTCATCTTTCACAGAATAATGGTAAACTAGTGATGTCACGCAGCTTTGACAGCAAATGAACATATTGCCTTGTATTCTGGACCAGGATTTATTCCGTTCTTCGTGTTGGTTGGTCTACTGTTATGATACTTAGGAAATATGGGTTAGTGTTCTTGCTAACTATTATTATCTTATTCAAGCACTAACATCTTCTCCGTACCGTGGTCCCCTGATTAATACATGCGAAGTCCGTGATGGTGTTTATGGGCTTATTGTTATAAACACTGGTATAAACACACTAAATAGGTGGGTTGCTACATTAATTACTAATCAATCTGAAGTGTTGGACTCGCCTGTAAGGTGTATGTCACTAAGTGAGGTAAGTCCTCTTATTCTAGCTCACACACTTTCGACGTCTGGTTTCTAAGTTTCGAAAATTCCGTTAGACATAGATTTGATAGCTGTCGACTTTGAATCAAAAGTGTTTGCACCATAACATTTTGATGCACTGTGCTAGGGATATCATCTTCATTGGCTGTCTTTTCTCACATTGTTTTCCCCTTCAGTTCGATGCAGCAATTGTGCGATGTGCATGTTAAATTACCGTAAACAAACAAACTTCATTTAGTAATCTTCGCCATTCCAACAAAATCCAAGACAATGTTTAAAATTCCTTTACAGCATATGACAATAGCGCCCTCCTAAATAGAAAGTGTATTCTTAGAGCATTTTCCTTTTATCAAGTGATAAAGACAAGTGACGAGAATAAGATTTTATTATTATTAAACAGAACACACAAGCGAACATAACATGGTTTGTTAAAAAAAAAAAAAAAAAACTATACAAAAATTCATTGAACATAATGTATAAAGATTTAGTTATACAAAAAAATCAACAAAACAAAACTAAAACAGCTATCAATGCAAAATCTCTTAAAAAGCACTAAGAAAAATACGGAATTGTTAATATTTGATTGAGAATGCTTTTGCGTTTATTAATGCCATTCATCTTTTTAGCTTAGTCAAAATTAGGAGGTTTATTATATCCGTACATCTTCCATTGTTTCGTATTTCTGACCCAACTTTTGCATTGGTTAGGGTTTATTTGCCTGTTACTATATTGTTCTCCAGTTATGGTCTCCAGAGTTATGGTCTAGAGATTTCGCAAGCCAATCAAGATCCTTGATTTTCTTGGTATCGAATTAGATAGTTTGGTGTGTTTCAGATCGTTTACCTGTTAAAACGCCAATATCGGTGCCATCTCCTCTTCAATGGCAATACCTACACGATTAATAACACCATTGAAACTAAATATAAATAAGGAAACTGCTATAAGAATAGTCTTTTTTCTTTATGGGGTTGCTTTAGTTCGTCCGATAGTGTATACCCGGTAAATACCCACCCGATGTGTAAAGAAAGGCACATCCCATCTCAGTACGAGTGGGTTGTCAACTGAAAAGTTTTAGGCATTTGAGTATCATCTGATATGGCGGATGCATCAGATCTTATCTAAGATATGAACGTAGGAAAGCATGCGCGACAAGCGGAATCTCATTACCGAGAACATACTCAGGCTAGCTCTTGTCAAGCGCTCAAGGACTCAAAGAGCTGATGACTTTTGAAGGACCAAGCGGACTTGATATAAGTCACTGATCATCTCAGTCCTATTACGAAGCCCAGAGTCAGGCACAATATCAAAACCGGAGGAAGAAGTCATTGGTTAAAGGAAAATTCAGCGTGCGATTTTTACTTCTGTTTCGATGGCATACGGAGATTCCATTACGAACTCCATGTGTTTTCAAAAATGCGCCTTCTTTTCTTCAGAATAAAAAGTTTTTGATGGATCTGTTGAACAATGCAATAGAGGGTACTCGCTCTGGATCCATGACCTTGTACACAAGTGTGGAACTGGAAGTATCTAGTGGCAGATCGTGTTAGGTGGAGATTCTTGTTGACTCAGATCCAGACCGCCACAAGAACAAGAACAAAACTTTCAAGCATTTCCTATGAAATTTGGTTATAGAATGTTTCTAATTTGAACTAGCGATGGGCAATTGCAAATAAAATCAATCGAATTATTCAATTTTCCTCACAAGCGCAATTATTCGAATTCAAATTGAGCAGAGTCGATTGTTGATTTTCGATTCTTGTAGGTCCGATTCCAATCGTCAACGAAGGTGTGTATTCGTCATTCCTCAATTCTGAGAGAGATTGCTGGATTGTATATATCCACCGATTCTCGCAATTGGCCATCTCTTTTTCATTTCATTTTACTACTACAATTTAAACTTTACATTTATGAGAGTGAGAATACAACCTTCACACTAATTGGGTGAGAAAGATGAAGAAAACAGTTAACCTCCAAAATTCAAATACCCACGGGGACCAATATTTTTCAGAAATTTGGTTTGACTTGTAGAAAATTCGTTTAAGGATGTTCTAATAACAGGGGTTTCCATTCTCAATCTTCCTATTTTGGTAGCTATAGTTTCTTATTGGAGCAACAGCCTTACGCTGATTTACACTGACGCCAACATATGAATAAATTGAGGAATACATACATTTCTACAATGTGATATAAGCAGTTTATAGTAGGTACTGAGAATAAATTAAAGAAGACGATTTGATTCGATTATTATTCGATTGTTTTCTGATGAAACCAAAAAAATAGACAATCGACTTCAATTTTTAACAATTGCCAATTTATTCGATTGTGAAATTCATTCGTAATCGCCCATCGCTAATTTGAAGGTGTTAACCATTTTATTCACGCAATCACTGACATTTTTCTTTTATCTTCCTACATACAAAAACATTGTTGGTTCGATAGACCACAGATGTATTTTGATACCAACTACTACTGCAACTGCAATCAGCGCTTTTAAGGATGATTTGAAAATATTATATTTTTTTTTTTTGAAAAAAAAACAGCTTCTTTCATTTCCAAACGGAAATAAACGTAAATTCCCTCTTCTGAGTCATATTACTCACTATCAAAACCCTACATCTTTCAAATATTTGTCAACCCTTTTGTTGCTACATGTCAACAAACTTGACATCATTGATGGAACCTTACAAATGTAAAATAATAAAAATAATATTTCAACCCAATAGGGGAATGAATATGATTTTATCTCTGCGCGCCTTTTGGATTTATCACTTGCACACCATGTGGTAAGCCGAGATCCTCCACACGGCACCTTGAATACCTGCTCGCCTAGACCACCGCAAACGACACTCGACGTTCTAGCTTCCTTTCGCCAATGCGATGGATACACTCGAACACCATTTGGAGGATAGTGTCAGCTGGCCTGGAAGTTGCAATGACAACGATAATCTGGTGACCATTTCGCCCATAATTCATTACTAGTGTCCCTCTTATGCCACGGTAGTGAATGTGGATGCCCCCACGATGCACGACGACATATTGTAATGTGGCACAACATCACGAATGAATCCATTCGATCGTCCCGGAACCTTTGCCTGTGTGATAGGAAGGTGAGCATGGTTCGTATTAGCTGACGCGAGAAGTAAAAGATGATATCCATATCTGTGCGTATATCTTGATAATCTCTCTTGTCGACTTCGGGAAGAATATGTCTATACATGGCTTTAAGTAAACGATTAGTTCGTGGAACATTTTGATAGCTCTAATGTGTAGGTATAAGCGAATGTTGAAATATATTTGGTGACGATTTGATCATGACGTCGGAAGAACCATTGTAGCCTGCTTGTCCACTACCACACAAGTTGTTCAAGTGATATTAAATACGCTGAAGAGTTTCACGACACAGTTTTACTTGGGAGTTCACAAAATTGGGTGGATCAATTATTTGAGACAGAAACTATGTGTATCTACACATTCGAAGAGTAATTGGTAACAATCCACAATAAATTTACGTTTGCAGATTGAATCCTATAAGTTCGTGAGGAACCTGATTTATCTTATTTATACCATCCATGACAAGCAGTGTACTGCATAAAAAACGCGCACGTTTTAAAATGCTTTTGGTGGGCTCCTTTTGAACTTTTATAGCGCGTATTTTTATAATCTATCAAGCAAGGAAAAATCATTCACTACAAATGAATATTTTCAAGTAGTGGATCCTTTACCAAACTGAAATTGTCTTAAGAACATATTACAAAATCTTGAAAAAAGAGCGAAATAAAATGGCTCAGTTGTAAATCTGTGGCTTAAGCGGCATTATACACACGTTTAACTTAAATTACACATATGCTTAAATTAAACGAAACTGTCAAATAAATTTCTAGATTTCCAGAACGCTTGTTCAATGCACTCTACATGTGAGTGAAGTCCCATTGAAGCAGGTGGAGAAGTTCTGAATCATTTTCACGATTGATTTTGCTGGATTTGGAGGATTAATGCTGAGCTTTCCTGTAGGAGTGAAAACAGCTTGGAAGACCTGTAATCAGAAATCCCCATTTCATGGATCCTGGGATTTGGGAGAATAAAATGGCGAATACAAGCTGCCGAAATAAGATTTCTGTTGTGCTGTTGTGGGAGTTAGTGGTCGGGATAGGAAAAGAAACACTGACGAAGTGTGACTATTAATACAGTACGTTATGGCTTATTAACCAATGAGTGATCAGATAACGTAACGAGTCTACAAAGTATAACGAATGTAAATTATTTGTTCGATCTTATAACTATGCATTTGTGAGTCGAACTAATGTATGCCACAAACGTGGACGGATGCAGATCGACAATGTAGCCAAGGCAGTATTTATAGTAGCTCCCTTGAACGTCAGAATATTCTTCAAAATTGGAATTGTATTCTTTTTTCTGCTTAACAATTGGAAAATATCAATAATCCCGATATAAAGTCGATAGTACAGCATTGCAATTCAGGAGGTGCGGTGGAGAGATTCAACATATTGGAGTGTGGAAAAACGCTTCTTGGCGATGGTCATATATCCAAAGCAGATTCTACCTAGAATGACTCCTACTGACGATGTTAAAGATGATGCAAAAAAAAAGAATGCAGCTAAATTTATACTAGCTGCTTTCTACTACATCTTAAGCGCGTTATTTGCTTCAGTAAATCAAAAATGAGTACCGCCGACTCACCCTTGAATCTGATTATTATCGGAACGCATGCGCATGCCGATTTTTACTATTTCCCAATGACTCTTGCAGCCCTCATCTCCTCTCCTGTTGATATCGGATAGGTAACCACCAGTCTTCAATTTTATTGGACCCACATTGACCTACATAACTAAGCGCTATAAACTGCACATTATTTAAACATGAAACAAGGATATTCCGAAAGGGGTGTGAAGTGCTTAAGCGGACCACACACTATGGCGTGCACGAATTTTGTAGCGTAACATGATCCAAAAGATAGGTGTAACTTTTAAATTAAACGCCTTATAAAAATCAAACTCTCAGGTTCCGCTTTAGATCCATTTCAATGTCGTTAAATAGTGCTAAGTGGCGCATTTAAACTTGTTCCAAACATAAAAAAATACGTGTTATTTAAAAGAAAGGGCTATCGGAAGCGGATGATATGTGTGAACATAAAACTTTAATCTGTAGATGTCTTGTATATTTGTGCACAGAAGATGAACATTTACTTTTTATTTTCCAGGCGATTGAAACCAATGCTTGAAGTTTCTGCATTAATATGTTGCTAACTTGTCATGAGTACTACAAATGGTTCTAATGCAGATGTGTGAATACAAATTTGGGATCTTGGACACACTCGCAGTGATAGGGCCCTTCTTCTTAGGTTTCTACAACTGCTACCATCAGTATTGTCCTAGACCAAAACGTAATAATGAGCAGCGTATTTTCGAAATAGTGAATGACCGTATCTACTTCTATGGTAAGCAATAGAAATAAAGTCAGTACCGAGATCAGAAAGTAATAATAGACTGCTTTCTAAACCATTGGGACAACGCAACAGAGGGATGCCTGTGAAGAATCACAACCAGCCGACTTTTGAAACAAAAAATTGAATTGCTTCTTTTCAACAGATAAACAGATAAAATGTCTTTTTTGGATCGTAAGATTATAGGTGTTGACTAATCTGCTAGTTTGTGCAAAAAGCTCGTGAGACTGATGTGCTAGTGAACAAAACTTATGGTCCCGGTGCGCATAGATGAGAATGTGGCTATTGTGGAGAGTGTGAGACTCAATTCACGAACATCAAAATGAGGTTGAGAACAATGACTTTATCAACGGTGGGCGTTACAGAGCCACGGTAACAGAATTTTACCCAAATTGAATACATGTATTCTGTCGATTTCTGGTTCATACAGGATGGCGCACCAAACAATCGATCTTTTGTGCACTAAATGCGCAATTGGTGTTATTAGACACCTTGCCGAAGTCAACTGGCCGCGTCGTAGTTGCGGTTTTATCCTTTAGTCTCCTTTCGATTCGCAAACAATTAAAGCACTTACTGGAAAACCAGCCGAGGCAGCTACTTGAACAACTTTGTATTTAACAATTAAAATTAATATTTGTTGCTACATACGAAGCCATAATATGTAGAGTACCATAAGTGCGGCAAATGTGACCTACGTGGGTAATATGGCCCACCAATGTATTTCCCAAACCAAAACCCACAGCGAAATAAAAAAAATATAGCCGTAGTCCACTTGTAAACTGGTTTAGCTTAAGTCTTTCGTGATGAGTTTGGAGTGACGGAATTGAAAGTTGTAACTTTCGGTGTTAAATTGGTTACAGTTTTCTGAAACTAAATTTTGTTATTTATTTTCTTAATTTGTGTGGTATCATATTTTTAACGTGTTGTTGTTTACACATTTAAATGAGTGCTAAATATGGCCTAACCCATGTGCCCATGTGTTGCCCAGTAGGCCATATTTGGTACATTTTCTTGATTTGAAACTTTATTTTTATTTCGAGGGCAAAAATGTTTCTTAATGATTTCGTTTATAATTTTTTATTATTATTATTATTTTTAAAAATATATAATTAATATTGGAATTCTGATAAATTTTTTAAGGAGTTTCGATATTTTTGTTTTGCTTTGTAGTTTTACAATTTTGTTAGCTTTGAACTTTTATAGAGCGTCTTTGTTGTTATTGAAAAATATTGATTTTTATATAATCAAGCGATAAAAGAAAGGTTTAGAAATCCATTCGAAATGATTTCAACACAAGGAATGGATGTCATAACTGAAAATCAGAGAGAATAAAATAGGCTAGTTTGAAAAGGACTGAATCAAAATGGCCGAGGCGCACAACTAAGGCTCAAACGATACATTTTTATCTCGTTTAACCTAAGCTACATATTTTGAACTTGAACAGTTTAAACAACAACTGAATCCGGGCATTAGTCTCCTTTGCATAAAGTGCAGACTTGGAGTGTAGTCTCACGCACACGATTTGCTTGACTCATGGGGATCACCAACGTTTAAATGATATTCGCGCAGAAATGTTTTGCGATACCAATTTGTCTACTGATTGTTGACCGTTTAAGATTGCGTGTATCTCATCGTTCTCTTTTCTTCCATTGGATTGTATGGGCTGTGCTGAGTAGCGAAATACGATCAGTACGACGGATTACCGTGCTGAAGACAGAAGGTTCACTGCGTACGCAAGGCAGAGGCACGCAAAAAGGAATTTCGCGGACTTCGTGTGCAGCGTTGGAATCCGAATTCGAATCCAATTCTGACACACACACTCTCAGTGGCGTTGCACATGACACTTCGTTGGCACATCGTAAATTATTTATTTATTATACACGTATAAAGTTTGTTGTTTTTTGTTGGCTAGTCACAGTCACACTAGCCTCTGGTTGGTTTTGAACTCTCTGGTGGCATATGTATACTTCACGCAGCACGCTTAACTAACGAACAGATACTCGGTCTTAATTTTTATGAAACAGGATACTCGAGATGAACATAAATTTTCATCGAATTGGAAAATAAAATATGAGGACTGAGGGGCGAAGGAAAAGGTATGGAGGAAGTTGGTAGAGAAGGAGAAGGAGACAATTTTATGGGTAGGCGTCGAATAAACAATAAATCGAAGAAGAAATCGTAAACTTTTGATGATGTCTCGGAAGAGAAAGGAAGGTTGCTTGTCTTTTTGTTTAAATTCATAGAATGATGGATTTTAATCGTTTAATGATTGGAATTTGGACTGGAGGATATTGACTTTTGATAACATCTTTAGAGTTTTTTTTTTCAGATTTTAAAAAATAATAATCCATAAAGATATCTTAATTTTGGTTGATATTATGTTACCGAGAGCTGTGTGGTCGAATCTGGAGGAGGGCTTTCCTGTCATATCATCAAATATCCGTCTATACTCAATGTTTAATAACTTTCTGTATACAGTTGTTCTACATGGACTTTGTAACAGCATTAAATGTTAAACTACGTTACCCAAATTTGTATTGATATCAAGAACTTGTCAAAACTAAGAAAGCTATGTCATTGGCTAATGCTATTTAATTTTCTTCAATAACTTGTTTTGCACAATGGGTACTGTCTTGTCTTTCTTCTTCTTGATTTGGGAGCATGAAATTTGGGCTAAATAAACTATGTAATAATTGGAATACCATCACCACAAACCTAAAACAAGCCGCTTATTAGAAAAGAAATTGTGTGGGCAAGGTTGCCGACTCATCTTATCTTCAAATTTCTCCAATAACCTTCTTCCGGACATGGCCAAAGAAGTCAGACATACTCCAAACAAAGAAATTTAAAAACGTAGCAAGCAAAAATAGTGCTCAAATTCGTAATGATCACCGAAACGGCTACCAACAAATTATTTTGCAGTCCAATTGTTTTAAGTGCAAATTATAGCTTAGTAGGTATACCTTGGTTATAGAAAAAAAAATATGTGTATATGTGTATGTGAATGTTCATAAATTGGTAATAGTGATCGATACGGAACAGTCTCCGAAAGATTGTTTTTTGAATACAAGCGTTTGCTTGTATTATATTGAAACAGAAGCGGCAAAAATGGGTTTAGCGTTGAACGAAGCCAAAAAAAAATTATATGCTGTCATCAAGAAAGGACACACAACAACGACTCGGTCAAAACGTCACCATAGGCAGCTACAACTTCGAGGTAGTAAAGGACTTCATCTACCTTGGCTCCCAAGTTAATAGTGCGAACAACATCAGTACCGAGACTAAACACAGAATAACTCTTGCCAACCGCTGTTTCTTTGGGCTCAAGAAGCAATTAAGTAGTAGAGCCCTCTCTCGAAAGACCAAGCTCAGATTATATAAGACCTTGATCATCCCTGTCCTGCTGTATGGCACGGAAGCTTGGACTATCTCAAGAGCGGATGAAGACGCACTTGGTCTCTTCGAGAGAAAAGTTCTACGTTCAATCGTTGGTCCTGTTTGCGTTGAATTTTCCTGGAGAAGAAGATTCAGCCACAAATTTTACGGGCTGTACAGCGACATGAGTCTAGTCAGGCGTCTACGGATTCAACGCCTAAGATGGCTAGGCCATGTAGAGCGTATGGACAACACTGCTCCAGCCCGAAGAGTTTTCGACTCCGAACCAGTGGGACAACGCAACGCAACGCAACGACCACGAACCCGATGGCGCACTCAAGTGGAGAAGGATTTCAACCAACTTGGAGTGCGAAATTGGAGCCCGCTGGCTAAGGATCGTGCCAGCTGGAGAGGATTGTTGACCGAGGCCCAGTTTCACCCCGGACTGTAGCGCCACACGAAAAAGAAGAAGAATCATATGAAACCGCTACATAGACAAGTTATTTAATTGATCAGTTGCATGTTCCAGACCTAATGGCATGTCACAAGGCGGGTAAAATAATTGATTTATTGAAAACACAAGCGAGTGATTTGATGACCTCTAGATTTTTTTCATAGTCCATATATAAGTAACTAAAAAGAAGTTAATCCAAGTGAAGAAATTGCTATATCTTTCCTCATCACTTTTTAGAGCTATGTGATTCAATATATTTGAGAGCTTGTTCATGAACTAAATTTCGGCTCAGTTATGACACACAATCATGCCGATTGTGGAATCCTGCGGATTGACTGCGGAGGGAGAATTTTCGTCCATTTATGGCCTAAATCTCTTTTATTGTTTCACCCAAACATAGTACAATAAGTTTCTTCTTTCTCCTAGCATATGACTATCGCCATCAATAAGCTCTAGCTTTTTTTCAGATGTTACTTAAAGACAAAAACCATTTGTAAGAGAGACCATAATTTGTAAGCAAACCATAGCGTATACCATATAATACGAGATTGGCTTTAGACACAACATGTATTCCTCGATTTCAAGGGCATTTGCTACAGGTTAGGTTAGTGGGTAGGCGCGTCGACGATGGGATATGTAGGTTTAACACCTCAATTTAGTAACACTCATAGATTATTTCTTTCTAGAGAAAGATTCTCAAACTGCGCCGTTCGGACTTGGCATAAAAAAGCTGTGCATGTACAGCTGTGCGTGGATGTACATCAACATAAATTTAGACATGCGTGTGTGGATTCAAAGTCCACGGTTGTCATGTACAAAACATCAGTGTCTTCGGAGCCCAACGGTGCTTCAAGCATACTTTCATTCCAGGAGTAAGATGTTGAAGATTGTATTAAAAATTCTTGCCCTCATCTTGAAGAGGAAATTCTCTCGTCGGCACGGTTGACATTCCTTTGTAAAAATATTATTGCACTCACAATCTACATCTATTTCTTCGCCAAAATACACTCGATATTTCAGTACAATTAAAAGTACATTACCCAATATTCAAAGCAAACATCTATCCTAATCCTAACGAGCAAGGATATGGGCATCTAATTCCGTCTGCAGTCCTGGTTTTGCTAAGATAATTATCAAAAACAGAGTGATGCACCTAACATCCTGAGTCGGTCTGTAAAGAAATCCCAAACATGTAGGCGCCTGGTATTGTGTTCAAAGAAAAGCGAAAAGAAAATCCTTCATCTAATCGGATATAATCATCTTTTTTGGCATTTTTGATCGTCATCTTTTGGATGAGTTTCAGCGATGCAACTGATATCATCCAAACATTCACCTTTTTGAATGCACGAGGACAGGTCAGTGCTGAAATAGATATACTTAATCCTATTTCCGTTGATCGTTCGGCCTGCATCTGTATTTACCTACTTGTCAGGTATGTGTATCAACTAATCCAAGCCCACATCAATCACCTTCAGTCCTTTCGTCTTCCGTACTGTACTGCGATGCAGCTACCAAACCAGTGCCCGAGGTTGAAATCAGAATTCGCTTCGATATGGTCGCTTTGCTCCAAGTAAACGAATGATATTATTCACGGGGCATCCTTCGTTTGTTCCTGCGTTTATATTTAGACTGCGCGTCTGGAGGAGCGTCCTCAACGGAGTGGCCGTCTTGGGTGCATGTTCGTAGCCTTAAGATTGAGATTTGGAATCTTGTTGAATGATAATTTATGGCATTGAATGTCTTGGGTCTAATTGAATATTAACACCTTCGATCTGTGTGGTTGTGTTACTTGTGTTGTGGAACCTTTAATTGCCTGCAGGGATCTGATTTCACAGAAGCAAGGCGCGTATTCCTCTGTCGGTTCACCAAATTGGAAGAAAATTCAATTTGATTTAACGTTTTCGATTTGGGAGCAGTTGTTGTGGTCTTGTTTGGTCAAGATTAGTCTTGGGGCATGAAGGTGTCAAGCCCATAAAGTGGATTCAAACAACTATGATGAAGAGTGGCAATTTAGTAAACATAATGAAAGAACGACGCTTGTGGTCTTTGGCCTTAAAGAATTAATAGTGGTTAGTTCAATTACAATTGAGTGATGACGACAATGTAGTTGAAAAAAAGAAAGCATTAAATTTTTGAGTTACTACACTTTAGAGGATATGTCTAAGAAATGGTAGTTTCCTCAATGCAATTCATTTCACAATCTTCATACGTTTGGCAGGAGACCACTCTCCTTCAAGTTCCTGCTAATGGGTTGGTTTCACAGTGGTTGCTTAAGCAGGGTAGGAATTAATATACATATACATATACAAATACTCTTCAAAGCTTCGCTTATAATTAATAGTAAAAGTCTTAAGTTCATGTTGCATTGTCAGAGTTTCTGTGGATATCCTCATTGGGTATATATCAGGATGCGTTAACGATGGTTCTTAGCACTTTGATTCGAGAGTTTTGTATTATTTGTGCTACGAGCTGCAATGGAATTTTGCGTGCTCACCGTCTTCTTTTTCGCTTGGATAGGATAGGTATGAGCTGTAGTTACTAAACCTGTGAAAGTATTAACGATAACTTTCATTAATCGTCTGCGTGAGATGGTGGTTGCAGTAACCGCAGACATCATGCTCTAGTCTCTTTCATAGTTTGATTTCGCCTTAGGGCCCAGCCCCATAGAATCCGTTGTGTGCGTTGCGACGTGTCAAACAATTGACAGCTCATAAGACCTCGTACATGTGTTCGGTCACAGTGGCCATTGCACCGCGTCGTCCAAGCTAAACATTACGTTCCACAGAGCTTTAAGGACTCAGTCATGGAGGACAGTCACTAGTATTTAGGCCGTGTGTGGAACCATTCTGGTCAGGACTCTCATAAATCGCGATCAGTTAGGAAAAGTTTTTGGCAATGTTAAAGAATAATTGATATCATCGGCTACAATGATCCAGAGGCGAGAAGATAGAACTCCTCCTTGTGAGGTGCCCCTTAAAACTCTCCTGTCCGGGCAGTGGTTGACAAGCTGTTTGTTTCTTAAAACTTTATGTATCCATTCTCGGATACAAGTTTCAACGGTCAGATAACGCATGGGGACGGCACGGCTGGTTTGCAAGAGATAATTCAATGTCTGGAGAGCTGTTTACGTTGATTAACTTTTGAAATAATTGATTCGGTTTATCGTTGCTCGATTATTTACCTCTTTTTTATTATATTTATATATTAAGACCATCAGTCCTTATAGTGTTTTTGGGGGTTATATATGTATAGGTAATGGATTTGAAGGTCTTAAAGCGACTTGTTGTCCAGTGTAGTTTACGTTACTAGATCGCGTCTCTCCCCGGCTGACGTCACTGGAGTAATAAAAACTGAATATTAAAAACTAATGTAATACTAATACTAAACGGCATAGATCACGCGCAACTACTTTTCTACTATATCTTTTGATAGCCTGCTTACGAACCTTGTCTATTACCTAGTGCAATAAAAGCTGGTTAGGATAGATTGCAGAGCTACTTTTGTCACCCCGAAGATTGATGTTAACATTTTGAGGAGTGAAAGTCTCCCGTCAATAATTTAAATATTGTTATAAACATTGCCAAAAATGCATATTTGACATAATGAGCAATTAAAAATCATGCAAATATCCTACTTCAGATACAAGGCCCAACGAACGAAGCCAACATCAAAGGAACAAAGCGAACGACAGTAAAAAATTCACTTTTTGTGGTAATTGAAAATGATCAGCCTCGCTCACGAGCCATTTAAATCAATTTAACGCGGCGATCATGTTTTTATTTTCCTTTTATTAAAATATACCTATTGACACCGGTGGAAGATATAAATTTTCAGTTGCGGGTACTCTCCTGTGTTCACATTCCTTGACCGTTTATCTTGCGTGTTCGTGCTGGAGGTATAGTGGACGTTCACATACACTCACTCATACAATATTATAAAGGTACACCGTCAAGCATTTCTTGCTTTGTGAATTCTTACGCGGCAAATTGCTGCAAATTGTTGAACGAAAACCAACAATTACGAGGACATAAATCAAATGTTAACTTCTTTCATGGTGCGCACTGGGTGTCAATAAATAAAAGGAAAACTGTTGTGATTCCTCGTATGTGACCGGATCTCGATGCGATTCCCTGTAGACGAGTATGTATTTTGTGGTGGAATCGAAAGGAATTAACACCAAGCGATTGGTGTGTCGGTGCTGTTGATTGGTGTGCGGTGTTTTGGCCGATTTGTTTGGTTTACCTGTTTGCAATGGAAGTCACAAGATTCAGAATACTGTGCTGTAGAGCTGTAAGCCGAACAAGAGCTTCTGTAGTTAACACTACGCGGGGATCATTCCATAGGTGTGCTAAATTATAGGGTAGATATAATTTGCTTCTAATGTATTTTGCATTTGGATCGTGCTGGCGTGAGATAGGATATATTGACTGAATGAATCTTAAACTTGTATTTGCTGGCAACAGGAGCCAGACGGAAATAGTAATCTTTCCACAAAAACTACGGTTATACCAAACTTTAACTTTCTCGACCAAGACGGTCAACAAATATCGCTTTCATTGAATTTTAAATCGGGGTTTTTAACTTAGTTGGGCCTGTCTCGATCAGTGCATTTTGAAAGCTTGTACAGGCCCTTATGCTTGCAAATAGCGCTCTCTGGTGGTATAACAGTTACTTTAACCGTCAAGATATTCACCCTTTACCGGTCATGTTGTTTTCGTTTTCGTTGTTTATTCTAGAAGTTGAAATTTAGTATGCTTACGTTCAAAAATTCATTCACTTACTTATGAAAGTACAACCCTCAACTTAACCGAGAATGCGAAATATTTTGGAGTACCTAAATGAACTACCCAATACGAACACTCTTCGGTAAAACGCATAACTAAGATCTAAGCAAAAGTAGCTTTTAAATTTGTTTGCACAAAAGTTATACAATTGGTCTTACATGCTAAAAGCTTAAGCTAGCGAAATAGAGGTTGCCTCAACAATAGGGGTACAACGAATGTACAATGCTTGCAAGGTTTACAATGTTGTCAATTATAATATTTAAAATTGCTTATTTATCATTGAAGATCTTTATCATCAGGGTGTTCAATTTCGTGTGTCCTTAAAAATGTGCTTTAGCGCGTCAACGTACTGATATAACTTTACATCACTTCACTCAGGCCTGCTACCCATGAATTCTTCCTCTCATCGCTGACGATCGTGGTACGGTGTTTCAACAACATCCATCGGAGTCAGCAGAAAACCGTATGTCCCTTCTACTAGAATAATAGCATGCACAATAGTTGTTGCTATAGAAACAGGGCACTATCCCATAACGAAGTGTAGAGATCCAATATCCAACATCTAAATCTCCAAATCTTGCAATTTGGTAAAAAACTGTATGCACATGATGACATATGACTTTTACTCCACATTCAATCCAAAGCATTTTGTAATCATGGTCAAGCATATAGTGCTGTTTATTGACCACAAGTTGATTTCTATATTGATATTCGAAATCCAAATCAATTCCGTTGAAGCCTTGAACCCTACAATGATTTTCTCCGCACTTAAGCCAGTTCTTTAAGATTATTTCACAAAGCAATAAAATAGCGTTTTTTTATTTGCCAATAAAAAATTTGCGTTGCTTGCATGTAGCGTCTGGGGAACTAAACGGGCATTTTTATGGCAAATTTGTATAATTTGTACACGCTGTTGAATCGTTTAATTAATAAAATTCAGCGATCCATTTCGAAAGCAGCTGCGAAATTTTTAAGTTTTTATGCGAGCTTGTAACTGAGTTGCTTGTGTCTTTTGAAACAAAAATATGGTATCGACAGCAAACTGCTTCTTTGTCCGGCATTTGCAATGAAAAAAAACTTAAGACATTTCAAATATTTTTTTTTTTCATATATTCCAGAACTGGAAACAATTTTTCTAACCGATCTAATAGCCGAAAGTACGTTTGTACTTTAGCTTAAAATTTTCTGGGCCAAATTTAAAGTGTTTTTTTTCCAGTGTTTCCGATAATCTTTTCTGTAGAGATAAGGTGGTGAAACGTTTTTATTTCTTTCTCGTCATTTAGCTTCTGCAGTAACCGCCGCTATGGGTTATTCGTGCCCACTTTATATGGATAAAAAGAGTTGCTTGGACACGCTTTACTGCGCAAATTACAGCTCACTTATACCCTCCAGTTATGATTCACTGCGCCATATACTTTGAAATTCTTTCATTCTAACATGTAACGAGCACCAACAATTAGTCTCAACAAATAAGCCTGTCAAATTAATAGCCCGACTGAATGCGATTTTCAGGATCCTCACGATTTTCTTTAAATTATGTATATAAAAAGGCTATTTGATGTTCAACTGTAAAACTCCCTGTAAAACATTAGCAACTGCCTCATGTATCGATTAATACTCAGCCATTATGAATAAAGAAACCAGAAATGTGGAATTTGAACAGAATTTATATAGTTGACAGGCACGCTGTGTTGTGATTCGATTTCAGTCTTCCTAATTTCTAATTTTTGTTAAAAAATCAGAATACTTTTGTAATTGATCACGCATTTACTGTGGTAGATAGATCGATCAATCGAAGAGGTCACAGTATCTTCAAGACTCAGAAATAATTTTCCAAACTATTTTGTTGTATGGATGCCTTAACTATGGGGAAATTGTGCAACGTGCCACATCAAGAATTTACAGGTCTCACAAAACAAGCTGCTAAATATGATTTTTTTGCTTTCATTTTCAATTAATTTTTATTATGTTCTTCATGGCATATTTATATACTAGAAAAACATGCTTGAAACTAGTTGGAGGAACAGTTTATCTACTTCTAACTTAGTAACCCTCTGCGGTCATTCTAAGCTAAGCCTAATCTTATTCTATGTCTTTCGACTTAAGCTAACAAAGGTTATTTTTATTTCAAATGGATTTAATTGAACGATTGTATAATAAGAAAAATTGGAAAAACTTATTAACAGGACGTTTTTATGTTTAAAACTTATATCTTAAACTTAAAATAACTTAAAACTAACTTAATTTAAACATACTTACACATATGTACACACGTATTTATAAGAATATACGTGTATATACATACCATATATGTATACTATATACATTTGTTTACACATCAGTGCACACTAGTGTATAAACTTAAATTTTTTTTTCTCCGTCTCTATATACACCTCAGCAACTAACTTAAAAACTACCCTAAACTCCCCAGTCACCAGACTTTTCGAAGTTGCATTGAAACATCCCGAACATCGCGCCTTGAAACCTCCATACTGAAGCGGAGGAGGCCTTCCTCAGCTTGTTGTACGACGGAACGGTCGTGGCTGAGTCGCCCATCCACAGTTGACCTGGCGATGTGATAGAGGACCAGTACCGCATTTTCATTTTGTATCGGACTTGTCGAAATGGAGGAATGCTTCTGGGGGACGAAGCCGTCTCGTGCTATTAAGGGTTGGGGTAGTAAGCCCCAGAGATCATGCTATTAACCGAGTTCATCGATCTCTCAGTACGGCCTCGAATCAACTTCAACATACTCTTAAAAATGATGCTCAACTTACCATGGCATCTCTGAAACTGGGAATTAAAAAAAGCGAATGTTGAATTGATTAAAGAATTCAAAAATTTAACCAACGTTTACCTTTCTGCTTTGATCTAGCTGAGAACCCTCCTCCCTTGAACAATTTAAAAGGGAGTTCCTTATAAAATTGATTTTTCCTTAACATCATACCCCAGAAAGTTGTGCGACTCAACCATCAACACTAATGGCAAGATCTTCCACAAAACAGTAGGGCGTTTGTGCCCATAGAGGAGGAAGCAGCTAAGATGGGTCTTGCGGTAAATAAAGGCTAAGATAAAGTATAAGCTGTCTTCGAAAAACGTCCACCAACACCGACGTCTTGGACAAAACGTCACCTCCGAAGTTAGCACAAGCAATGACACCACCGCTGAAATGTGTTTTTGGGCTTGGAAGGCCATTAAGTAATAAAGCCCTCTCTCGAAGAACCACGGTCAAGTAGAACAAATGGACACCAATGCTCTGGCCCAGAAAGTCATTGACTCCAGCCCGATGGACAACGCGGTAGACGAAGACCACGCCTCCGGTGGCGCACGCAGTTGGAAAGGAATCTCAACCCGTTGAACGTGTGTGGTTGCACAACTAGCACAAGACCGTGGTAAATTGAAATTCATTACAAAGCACTGGTGTGAGCAAAAATCGAGTGCAAGTTCCGGAGTGAGCAGAAACGTTAATCTTAACGCAAATTCTCCACTCACATATTTTGGCAGTTCAGTGTACAATTAGTGTTCCCTCCATGTTGGTGTGATTATGGTAGATATGGAATTATTGAGTTGAGTGTTGAAGCTTGAAGAAGTTTAGCGTTCAAGAAGTTAACACTTCAAGATATGAAAAAGTTAAGAATACTGTTTTGGAGGAGGAATACTTCGAGGGATTAAATGAAAACCCCAACAAATATAAGATATACAAATTAGTGAGCTATCTGCGTCGGAAGCTTTTGAAGAAAAAATCAATGTCATTTATGTTCAAGCTGCACATCAGAAAAAAATGTTTAAAATGAATAGTTGACAAATAAAATGGCAAGCTCCACTCTAGTTTTCAAACTTCAATTCTGGAATTTTTTGACGAAGCAAAGAAACATTCATTTATACAAAAGCTCGATTTGAACATTTGAAACATCATTCATGTACCCTATTCCGTTTTTCATACCATTTTACCACTTCTGCATCCGATGTGCCCATTGTGCAACCACTACTACCACCCAGTGAGAGTATAAACCAACTACATGCAACTCCCCCACCGTTCAACCAAAGAGACGTGAAAATTGAATGATTAACGACTCAGATGAAAATTATTAACTATTACCACACATGAGGATCTTAAAGGAGTCCACGTTCGACGTCCACAACTTCCCTCGTGTGCCTGAGAATGCAACGATGTTCTTTAGACATATGGAGTCATAACTTTTGCCACACGAATCCGCACTCTTTGGGCTTTATCGTGATACATCACAATTACACCACAACTGTGTAATTAACATCAATTAGTGATAATGCTTCGATGCATGAGGTATCTGCATCGCCACCGTCGTCGTGGTCGTCCCACTCATGGTACTCGTAACTTTCAGTTTAAGCTTCAACGTCGACTCCCCTTTGGGGATGACTTCAATCAATCTCCCTAACGCCTGTCTGTGTATGAGTTGGGGGCTTACCTCTCTCACTTTGAATTTCAATTGAAATTCTCCTCGCGTAATCGTGGCTAAATTGTGTTGTGTGGAGATATATGACCGATCGGCAGGGATTCTCCGGGCTCCATTCACTTTTTCTTTTAAGGGAACCACGAAACCCAGCCCGTCCGAGAGCGAACGGGTTCTTGTTATTGTGTGTGGAGCTTGACAGGTTGCGCTGATTTATGACCAGGTGATTGAGGATATTTGTCAGATGGAATGAGGTTTTATTGTTGTCATAAATCATACTCACACAATTTCCTCGCCTCGATGGCTTATTAATTGAATTTAAGTGTGTTCGCTTTTAGGGAGCGAGTGTGAGTTGAAATTTTGCATGATTTATGTGGTAGTTCGACCCCTCAAACTTGTGTCCATGGTGGGGAACGCTGATCTATTCTCTCGCCATTTTCCGCTGCAGTCATCATAGAAAGCTGACGTGTGGCAATTAGCGATGAATTGTTATTGGATGATGGAATCAAGCAGTCCTAACCACTGGTGGTAACGAAATCAATCAAACATTTAACCTGCGAGTACCTTTAACTGCACCCTTCCACCAACAGCTGCATCCGCCGCTGAGGGATACAGGTCCAAAGACCAGCACACACGCGTGTCTCGAGATTTATGTGAGAGCCTAACTCATTGGGAATTTATGATCGGCTGTCAAATTAATTGATGGCTTATTAGTTTTGTTTGAGTGTCCGAGATCGGGTGTTGTGCTCGGTCCATGGGTGGTTCCGGATGGGTGTTACATTACAGTCCGTTAACGGCGAGATGGTGCCGTGATGGCCAGATCTGAGTGTAAATAACGTGTCAGATCGGGGCCAATTCATTGACAGTGTTTTGATTGGTTTTGATCGATAATCGTCATCGTTGTGAAAAGGATTTGATAAGCGCTTGCGTTAATTAAATTCATTTATATGAAAAATTATATTTTAATGCTCGACACTTGTTATTTATTATTCCCGTAAAGCAGAACATTTAAAAATTCCTCAAGAAGTGACGATACACAGAGCTGTTTAGTTAAGTCAAAGGGGAAGCTCTGGCTTTCTTTTTCGGATGAAGATTGCACAGCAATAGAAAGGAATATACAGTGAATTCCTCGTCTTCAACACGTGCAATAATCGTTCAGAAGATCGAAGGTTTTTGCACTAGAGTTAGTGCAGGTACCATCGGCTTTCTGAATTACACTGACTGTTTTTACTACGAATCATGGGGAAACCTCCTTTAAATTAATTTTAAGGGTGAATGGCTGAATAAATCCGCATGTATAAAGATGTACCGTGTCTAGTGTTGATGAATCAAAAACAAAACACTAGTGACACTTTTTTCTAGAAGACCGCTGTGCTGTGCTGAAAACTGGTTTAATGCTGGCAAGCATTTGCTGAATTGAGAAAGTTCGCTAGAAAGAATTAAAACTTCATGCACTACTAAATTTGGGAATCAAGCTCAAGATATGAGATGACTTGGTCCATGCTACTATATGGCGCCTGGAATAGTGGGCTGCGCTAGATAAAGCTAGTTAGGCTTGTTACACAGCAAAATCGGTGCTAACACCGAAGACACTCTCGCAATGGACAAATCAGAACACAGGTCACTCCAGCGATTTTACCTCATACCTCATATATTTACAGAAGAACCTACAAAGTACCTAACCCCGATCATCAACTTCGATATTATATATATAACCAGAATACCGAGTAAGTAATTCGGTACTGAACAATGACAAAGCCAAGAAAATCTAGACTGATGGATCTGAAAGTAGTGGTAGTGGAGTGGGAACGTGTATCTACTCTGAATATTTGTATATTTACTTATTTCTGTATATGTACTAATAATAATGTATTTATGTAAAGAGGAACGTTTGTATGTCAGATTGCATCAAATGCATTTTAGGCTAATTTTTTTGAAATTCTAAAGAGTAACAACTAAAAGAAATAGAAAAATCCCTGTATGCAAGAACCAAATATTTAATTTGAAGAGCAGTATCTTCTTCTTCTTCTTTGGCGCTACAGTCCGGGGTGGACCTGGGCCTCAGTCAACATGCCTCTGCATCTAGCACGGTCTTGTGCTAGTTGTTTCCAGCCACCAAGAATATCTTCGTCCGCTTTAGTTAGTGTCCAAGCTTCTGCACCATACAGCAGGACTGGGACTTTCAAGGTCTTATATAGGGATATCTTGGTTCTTCGAGAGATGGCTTTATTGAAGGGAAGTGTCTTAACTTGGTTAAAATCCCCTCCGCTATGTTGGAACGGTCCCCATAGTGTCCTTGTAGATTTTTAAATGCCAAATGGATGAGCTTTGAGTTAAACATTTATTTAAACTGCTATGGACGGGTTAAGCAAGGCAAGCATGGGTCAGCAAGTTGCTCATAAGGTTATTTATTGATACCGTAACGGTGTGCTAGATTCCTGGAAATATTCCAAAATAACTGTGAAGCAGACGAGCATCGGACAAAACATTTAAAATATCTGGGTGCCAAATAAACCAAGACCACAGAGCTAGCGATCAGCAGTGTTTGGAGAAGAAGATTCAACCTCTAAGCATATGGGTGTAGACCGACATGACATCAGCTAGGTGTCTACGAATTCAACGCCTAACATGGCTAAGGCATGTAGAGCGCATGGATAGATGTGACTCAGCTCTGCAGTTTTATTTATCGTCCATCTTTCAGTGCGATGCTGGTGATGATGTATGTGGGATCCTTTCCTAAATTTTAAATTGCTCAATTCTAGCATTTGTTTCCGTTCAACATGGATTATGTGATGTGCACTCGCAGCATTTTTCATTTTTAGTTAATTTTCATTTCGAACTTCATGAGTACTTATATAAAGGGTTTTCCAATAGGGACTTGACAACTTTAAATTTAATTTGTGAGTTCCTTCATCAACCGTCACTGTCAATTTCTTCAGTAGTCTTAACATTCTCATCCCGTACGAGCAATATTTGCAAATTATAACAATATTTCCAGGCAATAACAAGCTTAGTGTTAAAATTCATAAATTCGTAGTCGTTGTGCGATGTTACCCTTCTCGAATTGAGTTCTGGGAAGATACGCCAAGATGATGTATTTCATAGCAAAATCATCTTCAGTGACGAAGCTCATTTTTGTCTCAATGGGCAAAATATGACTTATTGGTCGGTGAAAATCCACATGTACTTCATGAATCACCACTTGAACCACAAAAAATAACTGTTTGGTGCGGTTTGCATGCCGGGGCTATATTTCGTTTCATCGGCGATAACAATACTCACGTCACTTTGTGTGCCATTATTACTGATTAGGGCCCGAATTGGAGGATATGGACTTGGACGACATGTGGTTTCAACAGGATATGGCCATTTCAGTCGATTTTTCATCTCGTTCGTGAGACTCAACGCCATTTGACACTTTTCTGTGGAGCTACGTTAAGTCCTTGGTTTATGCCAACAAGCCGACGACGTTGGAAGTTTACAACCAACATTGAACGCGAAATAGCGTCAGTCTCGACCGAAATGTACGAAGTGGAATTCCATTCATGATTTTTTGATTGTATTTCAAGCCGATAGTAAAGTTTTTGAAATATATTATTATATTTTTATAATATATTATTTAAAAAAAAATTTTTCAAATCCTTATTGAAAAACCCTTAACAAGATAAAAATGCTTAAAACGAATTGGACGAATAGTGCATCTAATTTTAACTCACTGGCCCTCAGCGACCGCTTTAAGTTAATCCTGATCTTATTTTATGTGTTTCGTCTTAATTATCGACTTGATTAATTAACCAATTCGCTCATACGTCATGAATACCAAAAGAAGCGATCTAATAACTTAATCAGTAGTAAATATGGACAGTATGGGTGATGTACTGTCAACAACAATCAAATGCTTTTGAAAAATGCATAAGAAGCGAATACAAATAATCAAACGCACAACGCATATTAGTGAGTGTGAGTGAGAATATACATTGAGTAAGCATGTTATAGAATAAAAATTTAAGTCTCAACTCAATTGATACATTTTTATGGTTTTTACTTAAGTTTTTACTTACTTCTTAAGTATGAAAAACAAAGATAACAAGATAATATAGTCTTTTTTTAGAGCACATCCAACAGTGGGTCACTGCACCGATTTCAAAAGTTAAAAAATTAATAATCCCAAAATAAATATACTTTTTTATTAATCTATTCCACTTTAACTGGTAGCTTAGAGAGGTCATTCGCAAATGGTATAAATACAGTCGAATTTCGAAAAGTCTACCATGACTTACCACGAAAACAATTCGAATTATTATTTCACTTGATGACATGAATTCTTGAGAAAAAAAGGGGTATTAACTTATGTAATTATTTTCTCAAATAGGCTTAGAGATAACTGCAAAGTAGATTCTTAACTTTGTTTACATTAATATGGCATTTAAACCTTTATTCCAATGAATCGATTGTTTTTCATTTGTCTTTAAATACAAACGCGAAATGTTTAATGTATTTAAAATTTCATCATTCAAATCTATTAACATTAAATTCCTGTCCATAGCATTTTTATTATCGAGCTATGCATATTCGATTCAATTTAACAGTTTGCACTGCGCTGTTCACGTGTGTCTACTGAAAGCCATCCATTTTAAGACTTGTAAATACACCCAGTAGTTGTGTCTGCCAAGCAATCGTTCTACATCTCGAAGGTGACGGCAAGTATTCTCTTGGTGTTATCGAGACATTCGGTAAATTTTAGTGTTGACATGCAAGCATTTTCGTTCGAGTTATCAAATATTCGAACTATCTAAATTCGACTTCTCGAAGTTTGACTGTATCAAAAATTATAGTTTATGGACTTTTTTAGTTTATAAGTATATATCATATCTTGTGTTATTATGTTCTAATAGTAGTATTATTCCCCATAATATTTTTGTGGCACACTTTAATAGACCAGAAAATATTTTCATTTTTTTGATATAAGCTATAACTATGTATATATACAGTGGCAAAAGTCCAGCATAACGGTATATGGGATCATCAGTTTAGG
Source organism: Eristalis arbustorum (assembly GCA_916610145.1). NCBI lineage: Eukaryota > Metazoa > Arthropoda > Insecta > Diptera > Syrphidae > Eristalis > Eristalis arbustorum. Next base: position 63,558,446 of record OU744317.1, on the reverse strand, counting down.
TACATTGATACCTTTAAATAACAAAGAGAATCAGAGAGGATGATTAAAACAGAGGTGCATAAAAAAGTTCAAATTACAAAACACTAAGCCTCTAATGATTGCTTCAAAACGTGTATCAAATGGGTAGAAGAAATCCAATAAGATTGCTACAAAATGTTAAAAAACGAACGTGTGCATATGAAACGCACTGTATACTGTGGTCTTGCACAGAGCTATATTTAATAAAAACCTTAGATTAGGTCAATCCTACACTTGAGAATACTTTTATTGTAAGCAAAGGGTTTGTAGTTCGTTGAAAAAAAAACTCAATTTAAACCCCTGGGTGAGGGGAGCGAGGGTGGTTTGAGTCCACAATGATGACATCATGTATTTATTTCCAAATAATCTTTTGCATCTGATGTGTTACACACTTAGCAACAGAAAGTTTGTCGATCATTTTCTGTATTTTGACAAACATATAGAGAAGGCTCTGACCAATGCTAGAAAAGCCTTTGCTGTGGCAAGTAAGCTGTTTTACAGGAGCCAACTTGATACCAGGGTGAAGGTAATCTGCTACATGGCCCTCATAAGGCCAGTCATGGTGTATGGTTGTCCCCTGTGGTTCAACGTGAGTCCTTCCCAGATGGAAAAGATGAGGGTATTCGAGAGACGGTGTCTTAGGACTTGTCTCGGGTTGTATCGAACACCCGAGTCTGAGTACAAGAAGTACTATTCTAACGAGGTCTTGTACAACAGGGCAAACGTGAAGAGGATAGATAGATAATTAATAAGAAGTCACATTGCAAGAAGTATGACTTCTACCAACAGTCTGATCTTCGAGGCTTATTACCCCAATTATATGTATCATGAAATGGTGCGCCACAACGGCTTTGTTCCACCTGAAGCATTCCTCTATTTGGATTCGATCGGCCTGATCCAGAACACGGAAGGATGCAATGTAATCTACCACGCGGTACGCCGAACAGTTGACAGGCGACTCCTCTACGAATCGGATGTCGCCCGCGAACACGAGGATCTCCTCCGGTTCAGTAGAGCGATCCCTGCTCGTGACCGGAGAGAGAGTGATAAGGAGCGGCACTTCTTTTGGTGGCTACACCAGAACCTGTCCCCGCCTTCGCCCGCTCCTGACTGAAACAATAATAATAGCTTTTACAGTGGTTTAACGGCCCACTTACTTAGTTGTAAGGTAGATTAAGAAAAAAAAAAAAAAAAAAAAAACAAAAAAAACAAACCAAAAAAAAAAAAACAGGTGGACAAGGGCGTGTGTATTATATTTGTTACGCATATACATAGCACACACGCCCTTGTGTACACATCCGTAATGTTACGGACATATATTAAGTTAGGCTATATATTGTTAGGTTAATTTTTAATAGGGATGTAAGGTTTAGGTTTAAATTTAGGTTAAGTAACGATAAGGATGTCTAGAGCGCCAAGCTTTTCAATAGTTTTCTTGGCCGTAAGAAAATAATAAAGTTTGTCCTAAGGACTAAAAAAAAAAAGAAAGGCAAATATATATGTTACATCTTCTTCTTCTTTGTGTGGCGCTACAGTCCGGGGTGGACCTGGGCCTCAACCAACATGCCTCTCCAACTAGCGCGATCCCTGGCTAGCTGTCTCCAGTTTCGCACACCAAGTTGGTTGAGGTCCTTCTCCACTTGGGTGCGCCACCTTAAACGCGGGCGTCCTCTGTTGCGTTGCCCGACAGGTTCGGATTCGAAGATTCTTCGGGCCGGAGCTGTGGTGTCCATACGTTCTACATGACCTAGCCACCGTAGGCGTTGGATCCGTAGACGCCTAACTAGGCTCATGTCGCTGTACAGCCCGTACAGTTCGTGATTGAATCTTCTCCTCCAGAACCCGTCAACACAAACAGGACCAAAGATCGTGCGTAGAACTTTTCTCTCAAAGAGACCAAGGACTTCTTCATCCGCTTTCGAGATTGTCCATGCCTCCGCGCCGTATAGCAGGACTGGGATGATCAGAGTCTTATATAGAGTCAACTTGGTTCTTCGAGAGAGGGCTCTATTACTCAATTGCCTCTTGAGCCCGAAGAAACAGCGGTTGGCAAGAGTTATCCTACGCTTGATCTCGGTACTGATGTTATTAGTACAGTTTACTCCGGAGCCGAGGTAAGTGAAGTCCTTGACTACCTCGAAGTTATAGCTGCCCATTGTGACGCTCTGTCCAAGACGTCGATGTTGTATGTCCTTTTTTGAGGACAGCATATACTTCGTTTTGCCCTCATTCACCGCCAGACCCATTTTAGCCGCTTCCGTCTCAATGTTAGCAAAAGCCTCACTGACGGCTCGCTGAGTTCTGCCACTCACGTCAATGTCATCGGCGTATGCTAACAATTGCACGGACTTCTGAAAGATCGTACCTCTAGTGTTGGCGTGTGAGTTTCGCACGATCTTCTCCAGGACGATGTTAAAGAAATCACATGACAGCGCGTCGCCTTGTCTAAAACCTTTTTTGACATTGAAGGTCTCGGTGAATTCGTTACCGACCATCGTCATCCTGCACAGCCTGACGAGTTTGGCAGGAATGTCAAAACTAGACATGGCGTTGTATAGCTCGTCTCTATGCACGCTGTCATATGCGGCCTTGAAATCGACGAACAGATGGTGAGTGTCGATTTGCATTTCTTGGGTCTTTTCCAGGATCTGCCGTAGTGTGAAAATTTGGTCTGTTGTGGACTTTCCTGGCCTGAAGCCACACTGATATGGACCTATCAGATTATTAATGAATGGCTTCAGGCGGGTACACAAAACGGCAGAGAAGATCTTATATGCGATGTTAAGAAGACTGATCCCTCGATAGTTGGCGCAGTTGAAGGGGTCTCCTTTCTTGTGGATCGGGCAAACGATACTGAGATTCCACTCGTCGGGCATGCTTTCCTCAGACCATATCTTGCGGATGAGCTGGTGCATGCGCCCAACCAGGTCATCTCCAGCTGCCTTAAACAATGCCGCGGACAATCCGTCCGCTCCAGCAGCTTAGTTCGACTTCAGTCTAGATATCGCTATCTTAACTTCGTCTAAATCGGGGGGACGGAATTCGTGTTCATCATCGTCCAAATTGAGTGAAACATTCTGCCTGACAGCGGAATTTGTGTCGTCATCGCCGTTTAGCAGTCTACAGAAATGATTTTTCCAAATTCTGAGCATCGACTGCGATTCTACTACCAGTTGTCCATTTCCATCCCGAAAGGCTTCTGTCTGAGTTCTATATCCATTGGATAAAAAAGGGTAAATTGTTTTACCCTTTGATAAAACTTTCGGACGTCATTCCTGCCATAATACCTCTCCATCTCTTTCTTTTTTCTTCTAAGAAGCCGGTTCTCTTCCCTTCTCTTCTGTTCGTAGAGCCCACGAACAGCCCTCGTTGTTCGATGGAGCATTGCCTTGTAGGCCTCCTGCTTGGCTGTATGTGCCTGCTTGCACGCGTCGTCAAATCATGGGTTCCTTCTAGGTGGCGTCGTAAAACCCAGCACATCAGTGGCAGCTTCTTTGATGGCTTCTTGATAACGACTCCATTCTTCTTCGATGGCATTGTGTAGGCGGCGTCGAACTTACAGAGAGTTTCTGGGAGACTCGGTCGGCAAAGATCCTGGCAGTCCGCTGCGATTGTAGCTTTGCGACGTCAAACCGTGGTGTTCGTTCTCGACTCCGTTGTTCTCGTGATATCCTGATTCTTACCTTGGCTACAACAAGGAAATGGTCCGAGTCAACATTGGCTCCTCGCAACTTGATCAATCTGGTTGACGGTGGATTGATCTGAGGACCGCCATGTCCCTTTATGGATGTTGAGGTGTGGGAACCGCGTGCTAGCAACAGAGAGGTTACGTCCCATGACAAAGTCCACCAGCCTTAGTCCGTTACTGGACGTGGTGTCGTGTAGGCTGTGTTTCCCTATGACTTTAGCAAAGATTTCTTCTTTACCCAGCTTAGCATTGAAAACTCCTAGAACGATCTTTGTGTCAAAGCTGGGGCATTGATCGTATGTTCTTTCTAGGAGATCATAGAAGTCATCTTTGCTACTATCATCTTTGTCCTCTGTCGGGGCGTGGGCGCATATCAGGCTGATGTTGCCGAATGTAGCCTTGATGCGGATTGTTGTGAGGCGTTCGCTTTTACAGTCAAAGCTTAAGACTTTTTGCCTAAGTCTGCCTCGAACAACAAATCCACATCCAAATAAGCGCCTCTCTCTGCTGCAATCACCGTAGTAGATGTCGCAGTTTTTCATCCTCTTCTTGCCCGGCCCATTCCATCGCACTTCCTGGATGGCGGTGATATCTGCTTTATAGCAGTCAAGGGCCTCCGCGAGTTCTTCGGCTGCACGTGGCCTGTTAAGAGACCTCACATTCCACGTGCAGAACCGAAAAGCATGGTCATTTGTTCGTTTGCTGGGGTCGTCAACAGTAGATCGGTCAGTATCCGAGGCAAGTAGTCGTCTCTGAACAAAATTTTTTTTACGTGGTGAGGGCGTTAACCCCACGCACAACCCCCAGGGAGGCCAGGCCCATTTATTTTACCCTTGGGCGAAGGGTCCGGATGACTCCGGTATCGGTAACCTCGCTGAGGTTGTGAGTGCCGCCGTTGACCCTACACGATAGGGTTCCTCCGCCGCCAACTCTACTCCAAAATCCCGATATGACCTTGAAGGCAACCTTTTAGATCTGAGCTCCGAATATGTCAGAGTAGCTCTAAAAGGAGGTGTACCAGGTAGCTCTGGATGTCGCCGTTGGCTAATCTGATGATAAGCTCCTCCGCCGCCATCCGTAGAGAAGATGAGCCCTGATACAGACTCATCCACTCTCCCCCTCTCTCGTTTGCAGCCGCCAATAACGTCCCACGGGGGTTGGGTACCCCATCTTCAGTCGAAGGTGCTCGGCTCCCGGATTTCACCACGGGGAGGTGAGAGTAGGAGTTCATTGACAGAGGCTAAGTGCAGACGCCTGTGCCTGCATAAGTCGCTTGTCAACGCTTCGAAAAAATATATGTTACATAGATTAGATTATTTTAGAGTACCCGCGAAGGGTCAGTAAGATAGAATTAAGAACTCGAATTGTTAGATATTAAGATAGATTTTAGTCATTTTTAAGAATACCAATTTTCGCTGTATGGGCATATTTTACTTTAAAGCGGTTGCACCAGGCTGCTGTTATAATAAGTGTTTTTAGTTGAGGGGCTAAAAATAAACTATTATTCATTCACTTATTATTTTTAACATTTTGAGTTTGTTAACAATTATATATTTAAATGCAGGGTTAAAGAAAATGTTTTAAGCTTTCAAAACTAGTATTGCAACTTACTGTAAGTGCATCAGCTGTTTTTTAAAAATTCTTTCTCAAATAGCCCGTATCTCCCAAACGGAGAGTGATAGACGCTAAATGCCATAGTCAAAAACATATACATATATTGATATCCAGACTTAAAATATTAGGTTTATCTTATTCCATTTGTTGATTGTTTCATGAATGTGGAGGTAGAAACTGCTTCATTGCAAAACTACTAAAACTACGTAATTACCCAGTGTAGATAATCTAAAATTTAAATAGATTCAGGACAAATAGAAATACAGCATCTAAACGAACCCCAAGCATTTGCTTTAATTCTGATATATATTCGAACTTTCAGTTGGTAGGTACCATTATGCATGTCTCATTTCTTTTTAGTATGCGAGTACAAATTTGACATACGTGTTTGTAATGCACGTAAGGTAAAGCGTTCATTCAACAAAGAACCATCCACCCTTTCGAATGTGTACTTTGTTTTAAATATTCCCTTCATTAAACTGTCTGTTCAACATATTCTATATTCGTACCTGCCGTCAGCATATCAACTGCAACTCCATGGAATCCAGGTATTTCGATGAATAAAAGTATCGAATTACAGAAAATAGGAAAAAAATAACGAAACATCTCCAATCAATCAGAAATCCTTCGCGAAGATATCTTCTTTGTGTACCCTCCCATCGCTACAGATACGCAACCATTGAGCCATTGTTCTACTACTGCATGTATCTTTTATACCGTCACTCCTTACACACAAAAGACACAGTCATAGACAAAGATACATACTCTTACTTTAATCAAGTTGATAATGAGAAGACGAATAATTCGAGGGCGAGGAAACGAAACAAGAAAAGGACAATCCCATGCTCAGATTATTAGGATTGAAGGCCTCGTTGTTGTCCTACTGGTTATGGGACACTGGCCTGATATGTCTACCTGACTATCAGGTAACTTCCAGAGCACGGGAGAATTTGTCTCCGACGGAAGTAAGACATATTCTCCGGAAAACAATGACGATCATAATGAACTTTGATGTTAATGGCTCGCTGACTGCCCCACAGATGGACAAAGGATAATCGATGTCGAACCAAAGGGACAGTTGTTCAATTAGACGATAACAAGAGTGGAGTACAAATTTTCTTAGAATTAAATCGTTTCAGTTGCGACATGCACGTCACATCCTTGACGTCTCCCTTAAGTAGAACACAATTAGACTGCATTGTATGTCCTTTCATTGCAATCACTCCCCGAGGAAACTAAATCAAAACTTTAAACAAGCTGATTCCTTTGCAATTCCTTTATTTCGGTTTGCGGGCTGTTTCGCGGCGGTCGCATGCAAAAGTGCAATATTCCGAGCTCGTTATTCATGTTGACTGGTAGCTATTGAGTTGCGAAAACAGCTGCTGCTCATTTGTAGGACCTCGCCAAAGTGAACACCAAATTATGACTCCCTTATTTGTGTGTGTCCTTCGAACACAGTTTGAACAAACAACGAACTGAAATGGAATCGTGCTTGAAATTGGTAAAGTTATTCGTTTTGGTTATTGGTTTCGATCTCATTATTTGATAAGAAGTTTTCAAATTATCCCCCAATACAATATGCTGCAGCGTACATTGAGGCAGTCTCTTAAGCCCCTGAATATTTTGTAGCAGGTATTGGAAATTACATTTAATGTATATAAATTTGGTGTTGCAGGATTATCTCGTTCCTTGCAAAAATATAAACACCTAGAGTCAACACCCGTTCCGTGGACAGGTTATCTCCAAATTATAGTCCTGAGCAACATGCAGCGGCTCGCGATCCGCATAGCTTCTGTTCCCACTTTTGCTAGACACATTCAGCCAATATCCTGTTTATAGTCTGGATTGTGAAAATGCAAATCATTTACGTATGTTAATAACGTATGCTAGCATCAGAACGACGTTAAGTCGCTAATCAATATCAAAGCTAAGTTGGGTAATAACAACCATAGTATAGTGATCGGCCACTTTAACTCTTTTCTGAATGTAATATAAATACCATTGGGCATGTGATGGCCGAGATATGAGTGGTGCCCGATCACTAGCTTCCGTGCCTTTACAGCATGAACTGGTCTATGTCACATAATAATTATTGAAATCACACGGAAATTCAGAAAAAAAACGTTGTATATATGGCCCGATTGCGAGTGTTGATTGTAGCTTAGATCGATGGTCAACTAATTTGTCGACAGAAATCTACTTTCATCTCATTATTTGATCAGTACTTTCAGTACTAAATTGTGAAGATTGTGTGGGTAAAAATATCTCAGAGAGAGGCAAAATCTCAAGAACGTACGGGAACGCAGTTAAACAAAATGTGTATTTATGAAATGCAAATTCTGAAGTGAATTCTAGAGTGTTGTGAAAATAATGGAAAACTTATCAATTTATCAATCTACTGCTCAAAGGTTATATCAGCAATATTTATTTACTATTACCCAATTTATGAATAATAAATAATAATAAATAATAATAAATAATAAAACGGGCATATTCCAAATATTTCAGGACATATTTTTAACGTTGTTTTGCTTGTTTTTAATGTGACACAGATTACTGTTGGGTGTTTAAATTAAAAAAAACCTACAATAGTCGCAGATGGTGCGTAGCGATTGTTGATTGATAATCATAACTTTATTTACGAGACTCGTATTAAAGCAGGATGCATATTAAATTGTTATAAGCTCTTTAGCAAACATTGTATTGTTGATTGTATGATAATTGAGTTTATTCCGTAACTTAGTCGTATTGAAAACAAAACTGGTTACATTTTTGAAGCAATATTCACAAAATCCGTTTTTCTCTGTTCAACTCTCATGAAATAAAGTAAATATATATCGACAGACCAATAAAGACATTTTTAATTGAAAACAGGAGCTTATGTTTCAATGTAATTACTATTTTTGAAATTGCTAAATTAACTTCACTGTTGCCTCCATACGAGCATGAAGATATGGCTAACGAACCTTTTCGGGCTGGAATTATTTATTCAAATTATTTATCACATAAACGTGTGAAATAATCAGGAAACATACTTTTGTTTCGCTGCTCAATCGCATGCAGCTCATTTTTGGATGTCTTCATTAATGAGCTGTTCCAAACTCATTAATGATAAATATTACTTTTTATTTATTTACAAAAATTACCAAAAAGAGATGTGCTGTTCTCTTGTACTCATCCTCCATCACTTACAATGCTCAGTGCTAGAGAAAACCTTCCCATTTATCTTCTCAAACTTTTTGCACCGCACTAATCGATATGTAGCAGTGCAGCTTCCGGCCAGGCAAATCGATTATAGACCAAATCTTTACACTGAGTCAATTTTTTGTAGAAGATCAGCGAGTTTCCAATCATGGTAAGGATCTACTCGATGCGATGCACCACTTATCACTAATCAATTAGCAGCTTATCATATATTTTGTTTAATTTCTGTTGCACCAAAATAAATTGCAAGCAAATTTACTTGAGTATTAAAAAAGCGAATGGTGCTTAACTTATCAAATGAGGGTTGTACCAAACATAAAATGAGTGAGTAATAAATGTTCAATTTGAAAAGTATAACTTTAGCAAATTCAACCCGTACGCTAACGATAACACATACGCGATGCACCATGCAGTTCGGCCCGAGGACCACTGTGTCGTTTGAAACTTGCACCGGATTTCAGCAAGATGTGCTGGCGTGTGATTTCTTCAATTTTGTACTAGAGAGGATAGTGCGGCGGCAAAAGTTAACACGTTCTGTTCCGGTCTGCGAGGAAGGCGAATGGAGGAGAAGACATAACTGCGAACTTTACAAACTGTACCAGGATGTGTATTTAGTCCGGAAGGAAAAAATCCGTCAACTACACTGGCTCGGCCACATCGAACGAGCCTCCTGGTTCGAGAAGGAGAGGAAGACCGAATCCACGTCGCTGACCTGAAAAGTAAGCAAGCAAATTATTGTGCTTATTAATTTTTATTAAACATTTAAATATTTTAAGCGAAACTAAGCTAAGAAAAATTTTTGTAAATTGGTTTTTGAAAGTCTCGGTCGAGTTTTTTGGTAAAGAAATAATTAATAATACTAACTAAAAACGTTACGTTTCGAGCTTATTTGAAGAAAATTCTGGAGAACCTGTTAATTAATCTTGAGGAAGACGTGTATTAAATCCCCGTATTAATTTCAACTTAAATTTGGAGTCAATGATCATACACAAATTGAGCTCATTTAGTAAATTGGAATAGAATTACAGCAAAGCAAAGAGGGTCTTCGTATCGAACCCTTATAAGTTCGAGAAGGATACGAAGACCGAATATCCGGTTTATATGTCCTCTCAAACGCAAAACAGCTTGGTCTAGATGACTGGAAGCAGCATTGCCAGGACCCCCAATAAGTCGAAGGACTGCTGAGTAAGTAAGTAAGTACATTTTCTTTAAACGAACTTGAGCTTAACTGCACACGACAAAAACGCTTAAAACTAGTTGTACGAATAAAGTTACTATTTATACTCACATGACTTCGAACTATTTTGTCCTAGTCTACACATGGTATTCAACTATCGAGATTTTCATCTCTTGAAACCTTGATGACACCACTACTTTTTAGGAGGATCGCAGTTGGACTGGTCCTTATTTATATACATTATAATTGCTGTGATTCAATTTGCTCCTCCGAGTTAGCTTGGTTTCGCTAATTATCATCAAATTAGGGTTCAATTATCTAATGCCCAGCCATCAGGGCTGGTAATATGCTTGATTCCGCAGGGCACCTGCTCCACTAACAGATCAATACGCATTTCAAGCTCGTTTTGAATTGAGTATAATTGTTTGATTCTTCTATTCATTAGAGTCAAAGACAAGTCCTAAAAAAGCTGCACAAACCTGAAAACGCACGAGACTGTCACAGATCCCTAGATAGTAATGTATTTAATCATTCCACTTTTAATTAAATAATATTTTGGTTTTGGACTGAAAATGTTCCGAACACACTATATAATATAAGTAAAAATTAGTAGTGGACAACGAAACAAGGACAACGATTTTCGGGTCTGCCCATGGAATGTGAGGTCACTTAACAGACCACGTGCAGCCGATGAACTTGCGGAGGCCCTAGAAGCCTATAAGGCTGACATTACCGCGCCATCCAGGAGATGCGATGGGATGGGCCGGGCAAAAAGAGGATGAAAAACTGCGACATATATTACGGCGATTGCTTAAAAGAGCAAAGGCAGCGCTTGTTTGGATGCGGTTTTGTTGTTCGAGGCAGACTTAGGCAAGAAGTCTTAAGCTTTAGATACATAAGCGAACGCCCCACAACAATCCGCATCAAGGCAACATTCGACAACATCAGCCTAATTTGCGCCCACGCCCTAACGGAGGACAAAGACGATGATAGCAAGAATGATTTCCTAGAAAGAACATACGATCAATGCCCCAGCTACGACTCCAAGATCGTTCTAGGAGATTTTAATGCAAAGCTGGGCAAGGAAGAAATCGTTGCTAGAGACGTCGGAAAACACAGCTTACACGACAACACGTGAGACAATGGACTCAGGCTGTTGAAGTTCGTGACGGGGCGAAACCTCACTGTAGCCAGCACGCGGTTCCCTCACCTCAACAATCACAAAGTCCCAGATTTATCACCAGATTTATCACATTGCGATCGACGTCAGACACTCCTCCAGTATCCTCGATGTCCTAACGTTCCGAGGCGCTAACATCGACTCGGATCATTACCTTGTTGTAGCCAAGGTCAGAACTCGTATATCGATTGTACAACGGAGTAGAGCAAGACCAAAACAGTTTGACGTTGGAAAGCTACAATCGGAATCGACCGCTGGGAACTTTTCCGATCGAGCTTCCCTGAAGCTCTCAGAGAGTCCAACGCAACGCAACGCAACGACCACGAAACCGATGGCGCACTCAAGTGGAGAAGGACGTCAACCAACTTGGAGTGCGAAATTGGAGGCAGCTGGCTAAAGATCGTGCCAGCTGGAGAGGGTGTTGACCGAGACCCAGGTTCACCCCGGACTGTAGCGCCACAAGAAGAAGAAGAAGAATTAATAGTAACAAATAAGAATATAATACGAGCGTGTTGTTATACTATTGGCATTTCGAATTTCACAAGAAGGTCACTGGACAATGTACTGCGTGGATATGATCCTAACAATGGTTACCTATGGATGTCCCGTACAGTTCAACGCGTATACAACCTAGATTTATGACATACAGCCTCCTCGTGGCGCGCCTGAATAGCCACCACAACAACCGTTGTGTGGTGAACTAAGATATTTAGCGATCCCCCTCTGCCTGTGTGTCAAATAATGGATCTGGCCTACCAGTTGTAACTAACTAATGGTTGTGCCATGGAATGACGCATTCACAGTTGACGGCCTCAGCAAATGAATGTGAGATTCCTTAACAGACCACTTGCTGTCGATGAACTTGCGAAGGCCTTGGACTGCTAAAAAGCGGACATTACCGCCATCCAGAAAATGCGATAGGATGGGTGGGGCAAAAGTATGAAAAGAAAAAAGGAGGGAGGGCAGCACTAATTTGGATGCGGATTTGTTGTTCAAGGCAGACTTAGGCAAAAAGGCTTAAGCTTCCGCTACATAAACGGAATGCCTCATTAAAATCTGCATCAGAGCTGAATTCAGGAACACGGGCTGGTTTGCGCACACGCCCTGACGGAGGAGAAGGACGACAATAGCAACGACGACTTCTATGATCTCCTAGAAAGAACATACGATCAATGCCCCAACTACCTACGACATAAAGATCGTTCTAATAGATTTCAACGAACAGCTGGGCAAAGAAGAAATCTTTGCTAGGGCACGAAAATACATCCGGAAACGGGCTCGGGCCGGTAGATTTCGCCTTGGGGCGTAACTTCTCTGACCACGCGGTTCCAACACATCCACACCCATAAGAAGACCTGGCGCTCACCTGATCAATCAACCGTCAAACAGATTGATCCCATTGCGATCGACGTCAGACACTTTTACAATATTTTCGATGCCCGGACGATCCGAGGCGCCAACATCGAAAAAAAGTTACAATCGTAATCAATAGCTAGGAACCTTTCCATTTAAGAGAGACTCCTTAAACTCTCTGAAAGTTCGACGCCGCCTGCACATACAATAGAAGAAGAATGGAAACGTTGTCAAAAACCATCGAAGAAGCTACCATTGGTGTACTGGGTTTTACGACACCACGAAGAAAAAACCATGCAGCCAAACAGGAAGTCTACAAAGCAACGCTGCATCGAACAACGAGGACTGTTCACGAGCTCTACGAACAAAAGAGTAGCGAAGATAACCGTAGGTCTATACCAAGTATCCGGAGGGTATAGACCTCTGACCGAAACCTGTAAGGACGAAAAGGGACAAATTTGTAGAATCGCAGTCGATGCTGAGAATTTGGGAAAAAATCACTTCTGTAGTTTGTTGGCGATGACGATGCAAATTCCGCTTCCGATTTAGACGAAGCCAAGATAGCGATTTCTAGAAGAATCTGAAGTCGAACAAAGCTTCTGGAGCGGGTGGACTGTCCGCGGAACCCTATAAAGCAGCTGATTGGGTGCATGCACCAGCTCATTTGTACGATATGGTTGGAGGAAAGCATAGCGGATGATTCAAAAGTCAGCGTCGTTTGTCCGGTCCACAAGAAAGGAAACCCCTTTGACAATGCCAGCTATAGAGGGATAAGTCTCTGTCGTTTTGAGTGACCGCCTGAAACCATTCGCTAATAATCTGATAGGTCCTTATCAATGCTCTGTCAGGCCAGTGATGCCCACCATCAATCAAATCTTCACATTTCGACAGATCCTCGAAAAAAAACCCAAAAAATGAAGATCGACACTTGCAGCGTGCATAGAGACGAGACAAACTCGTCAGTTAGTGCAGGATAACAATGTAGAACTCTTGCTGCGCAATCAAGGTTGGTAACGAACTCACTGTGATCTCCAATATCAAAACAGGTTTTAGGCAAGGCGACAAGCTGTCATGTGATTTCTTTGATATACATCATACTTGAAAAGATCGTGCGAAACTCACTCGCCAACACCAGAGGCACGATCTTCCAATAGTCCCTTCAACTGCTTGATGTTGATGTCGCGGACGACGTTGACGTGATTGGACGAATCGGACAGCGAACCGTCAATGATGCGTTTGCTGGCATGGAAGCGGAATGCACCTAGTTAAGCGTTTTCACATCCAACGCTAAAGATGGCTAGGTCATGTAGAGCGGATGGACACCACAGCTTGGGCCCGAAAAAGTTTTCGATACTGAGCCATTGGGACAGAGCAACAGAGGACGTCCTCGCACGAGATGGTGCACACAAGTGAAAAAGGACCTCAAACCACTTGGTGTGCGCAGCTGGCGAAAGATCGTGGTGACTGGAGAGGCATGTTGGTTGAGGCCCAGGTTCACCCGGAATGTAGCGCTATTCAAAGAAGAAGAAGAAGATCAAGAGATAGAAAGAATTTTACTTAAATAATGCAGTCTTATACAAAAGGGCGAACACGATGAGAAATTCCTGCCGAAGATAATTTGAGGTCATTACTCGGTAAATAATTTGATATCTGGGGCTTGCAACACCAATTAATAATACCTCCATTGGATAAGCACACGATTGACATTTTTACATACATCACACTGTGGACAGTCACAACTCTGTATTTCAAGCAGGCATACTCGAAATTGAAATTGACTCACAGAAAATATAGACAGAGCTATTGTTAACAAAGACAACTATATTCACTCTGATAGCAAAGTTGCTTTTAGCCCTCAAACACTAGTATGGGAGTACCTACAACTATTATACCATAAACAGCATTCACCTCATCTTGATACCAGGTCACAGCGGAAACGATAGAGGAGACGTACTAGCCAAAAAACGATGCTCATCTCCGTTAATAATGCCACGTCCATTCAGCGGCATACCTATCACCACCGCTAAGAGTTATATAAATATTTGACTCATGACATGCCAAATGATTACTGGACACACACGGAAGGTTACATGCAAAATAATGAAAAATGAAAAAAAAGACTGCTGGGTGGGGAGAATGATTTCGACGGTTTCTGACTTTGCGGCAGCACGTTCTATAGTTATTCGTAACAAAATAATTCCCATAACAATGTGCGAGTACTCAGTAGTCATTCCCCAAACATTGAGGGTAAATGTTATACAATATCCTGCCATGAAAATACCAAGCCTAACAAAAACTGAAAGTAATGAAATGCAGATGCTGTCGTTGCAAACACAGAGACGCTAGGCCACTTCCTCAATAAAGTAATAAACGATCGGCTGTACTGTTGATAACACACATGTACAAATGTATGTAAGGATGTAAGATGAGTAAGTTTTCAGAAGGATCTCAAACGGTACTGATTTCATTACGAGTGAGAATAGATAATTTCAATGAAGATACCACCCAGAAAAAAAAAACATTTTTTTCATTCATTTTTAATACATTTTTATTTGAAATTCATAACAACCTTACGTTCTAGACAAAAATGCTTAAAACTAGAGGGACGTGCATTTTGTCTACATTCTAACTTACGGTGGGAACTGTAAGCTAAACTTAATCTTAATCTATTGTTTTCATTTGTTTAGCGACTTCATTACTGCTTATTATTAAGAAAACTTTTAAAGAAAAAACTTAATAAATTAACGATTTTTTAAGTTAAAATTTATGTGTTAACTTACATACTACCTTAAAATAACTTAAAACTTCCTTAACGAAACCTAGAAAAAAACCTATGATTTGATAATGAGTACAGGCAGGCACATACAGCGAAGCTAGAAGCCTACGAAGCTACCCTGCAACAATAATTCTACGAACAGAAACGAAGGAAAGAAAGTTTCTTTCTCAAGAAGAAAACGCGAGAAGCGCACCATCGATAATATGGAGAGGTATTGTGAGAGGAATGTGCGCATGCACCAGCTCATCTGTAAGACATAATCAGAGGAAAGCAAGCCCGACCAGTGGAATCTCAGTATCATTTACCCGATCCAAAAGAAAGGAGACTACATCGACTGCTACAAACCCTCCTTTACATCGCTTATACGATCTTTTCGCTGTTTTCAATACCCGCCTGAAGCAGTGTATTAAAAATGTGATAGGTCAGAAGGGCAGTAAAGTCCACAATAGACCAGATCTTCAAACTAAGGCTGATCCCGGAAAAAAGACCCAAGAAGTGCTAATCTACACTCACCATCTGTTCGTCAATGGCCGCATATCACAGCGTGCATAGAGTTATATCTATCTCGAAAATCCTGCCAAACTGGTAAGGTTGTGCAGGAAGACTATGAAGAATGCTCACTGCTCTTTGAAGGTCGGCTCCTCAGTGAACAATACTATAGATCGTTGGTCCTGTTGGCGTTGATGAGATCAGGAGAAGATTCAACCGTGAACTCGGCGGGCCTAACTACGGATATAAGGTCAGGTTAGCCAGGCTGGCTTTAGATCCAAGGACTAAGGTGGTCATGTAGAACATATAAACAACTCAGCGAAAATTCTTCGATTCCGAACATGTGGCGCAGCACAACAGAAGACGCCCACGTCTCTAGTGGCGCATCCTATTGGAGTAGGGGTGCATAATGGGAGGCAAGTGGACAGAGATCGCCAATTTCCTGGTGAAGTTGATTCGAGGTCACACTGCGAGAGCGATGAACTCAGTCAATAACTTGATCTCCGGGGCTTGCTACCCCAATCCACAGTACCACGAAAGGGTACGTCACTGTGGCATCGTCCCTCCAGAAACATTTCTCTATTTTGACAAGCACGGCCTGATACAAGATAAGAATGCGGTACCGCTCCTGTTTCACATAGCCAGGTCAATTGTGGATGGGCGACTCAACCACGACCGTTTCGTTGCACAACAAGCTGAGGAGGGCCTCCTCCGGTTCAGTACAGCGGTCTCGAGTCGGGATGTGCGAGATGTTGCATTACAACATCGTAAGTTCTGGTGGCTGGAGAGCGAAGGAACTCCAGCGTCGAACCCTTTAGACCCGGGTTAGAACGGGCAGTGCGTACCCCCTTATGGGGCGCAGTCGGTCTCTGTCTTGCGGTGGATTAGATGGAAATCTAGAAACCGCAACCTATGGCCGACTTACATATCGTAGGGTAGTTTTAAGGTAGTTTCTAAGCTGTATATATTAAAAAATAAAATCACAAAACCAAAAAAAAAAAAAAATAAAAAAATTAATAAAAAATCGTACACTGAGTGTACTTATGTGTATATATATGTAAATAGGTTAGTTTTAAGTTATTTTAAGGTAGTATTTAAGTTATAAGTTAATAGTTAATAAGTTTTTTAGTAAATACATTTTTTCTTAATAGTAATTACTTCAGTTAATGTCCTTATTTTTAAACATATGTATAGTAAGGTTAGGTCGAAAGTTTAGCTTAGAGTGCCGTGGGCCAGTAAGTTAGAATTAGTAAGTTTATTATGATTAAGAAATAAAAATGCACCATACAAAGAAAGAAGAAGGGGGCGTTTAGGAGGTAGGTGCAATGTAAGAAAGAAAATATACTTAAGAGAGCGTGTGAGTGGGATCTGTCGACATTGTTTCTACTTTTTGGTTTTTATAAACTTTACTGTAACAATTTTATTTCTCAAATGCTTATATTTGGTATCTATCGCTTGCTTTTACACACTTCTATAAACTTATACACCAACATTATTTTTCAGATGCACACGTAAAAATGTGTTTATAATACCCTGCATGTCGATCTTCGAAAGAAGAGTAAGTCTTAGTCGCTTTATGCCGCAAAGAAATTAAGAAAGAAAACTGTTGATATAGGCGCCTGCCAGATGTTTGAACTACTATTCATTCACTTCACAGGATTCATCAAACACAAAAATCACCACGACAAAACAAAGGCACCCCCTAGCTATCAACGCAAAATATCTTACGGCATTATTAATACTTGCGACCTGGATGTTTGACTTATTCAGCCTAAGACGAAAGCTCAAGCCGAAAGGAGAGACGTATCTATAAATGCAGAATTGAAGGGTAGATTTCCAAATAAGTAATTTTAATTTTGTACATTAAGTACTTTTTTTCTCTAATGGCAACTAACTCCTAAACAGTGCTACATAGAAATTTTCTTCCGTAGTCAAAAATGCTTATGTTTTATATTTTGAAGCATTCTACCAAGCAGTTACCATTTTTAGTACGTTCTCATGCCGAAACTTAGTATTAGGTAAATCTACCCAGTGTTAGAAACGGAATTTGAGTGACTAGTTTTCAACAACAAAATATGGCGGTTTCGACAAGCTGTGTCAAGCACGCCATATCTTCCTTAAACCGAACAAATTACATTTGAAAACACTTCAATTCGGTGGGAACGGCCTATTGAAGAGTTAATCCGAATCATGCGCTTTCGGTGGGAACATGGTAGATATGTAGTAACCATATGAGCAACCGTTTTACAAGTGTCGTCAATAATACGGGTATGTCTACTAATATTTTCTTTATTCTTATAAGAAACATCATCCCTACATCCTAATACCAAAAATGTGTCCCCTCCTATGATTAGATAGACTTCACTAGACAGGTACATTCAAGAGTACACATTCCCATGTCTCTACATACCCATTGTGGTTTTCTTATGTGGAGGCAAAGCACAAAAAAAAATCAGTTCAAGTGCTTACCACAAAAACCGCACTAATTTTACAAATAATTCTTTAGGTACCAAGTACCTTGCACCCTTGATATCACTTACAGTCTCTCATTATCAGACGCATACAAAACGAAAAAACGCATCTAACAATAACCCCTCCAAAATCAAATGCCTTACACCCGCTGCGAAACAAACAAAAATCAGCCTGTTAAACCATCCCCACAACTCAGCATCTCTGCTCACCACAGAAAACAACAAAAAAACGAAACAAATAAGAAAGAAAAACACAAGGAGATACAGTCAATGGCACTATCTACCTGAGAGCACAGCCATTGCGCAAGACGATAACACTACGCGTCTGCGAAACAACCAACCACCTCATTGCATTTCTAAATACCAATAAATGTATGTGAGACCTGGCGCTATCGCACGCCCCTTTCGCTCTTTGAATAACAATCATCACTTGGGCGGAGTTTTATCGTTGAGTCGACCGAATCTATTGTTACCGAGATAATGGTCTGTTGAAAGGAACAGGTTTTTCCTGAAACTCAAACTGACTCGCGTTGGTGTTGGTTGACAGGGGGATGAGAATGCGAGAGAGCGAGATAAAACAAGTGATACCTTTAGAGTGTGTGTGAATGTCGTGTTTCATTCAGAGAATCCTTTCTTCTTTTGAGGTAGGTGTGGCCAGTATTGTAGTATCTATGAGTCCAACTTACTTCACCTTTAATGTGGTCGTCACGGAGCGAGCTTTTACAAAAAAAAAAACGGAAAATGCAATGTATCTATGTATGTTCAATTCTAGTGTAACTCCTCAACTCTGAGATAGATTTGTACCACCACTCAGGTGCCATTCCTTTAGTAATGCCAATAAATAGATTCACACTGCTGCTGTGTGTTGGTGCATTCAAACATTTTCTTATTGGACACATGCAAACGCACGAACACACACCACCACACCACCATCGACTGTTTGGGAGCCTCTGCTACGAATCGTTTTGTTTTCTTGTCCATTCATCTGCGCCCTCACTCTCAGATGAAATTCTATTCCTGATCGTATCGTATTCAGTTTCATCATTGGGTTTTAGTTTATCGTGTAACGTCTTGGCGTGAGGTTGGACTCATTGTGTATCTCTCTCAAGGCGAACGAGAAAACAAAAACAAACATTTTTTATTTTTTTTTTGTGGTTCCTTCGGTGGAATATTTTTGCTACGATTTGTTTTTATTATTTATCCGAACGTCGTATGTCCTGTCGTTTTGTATAACCGTCGTCGTCGTCATCTTCGGCATATGGTGATAATATTCGTCCGGCTCTATAAGGAAAAAAAATAAATAAAAAAGAATAAGATACACACGTCTTCATGATCTTGACGTCACATTTTGGTTCTTTGTTTCTTGTGATCGGCCGCCGCCGTTTAGTGTGATTTATAAATAAAAAAAGATAAAACGGAATTTTCTGTTTCTGTTTCGTTCACTTCGCGAAAATTTTGAATGTAGTCCGAATCAATACTGAGGAATAAATAAAGCTTTATGTGTTGTTTTCATTTATCTTTTGTGTCGAGCAAATCCTTTTTGGCGATTTTTTTGTGTTATTTTTTTCTGATTGCACGTGCGATTCAACGATTCAACATTTAAACAAAGCAACTCTTCCTTACATAATTATTTCGTGCGATGTATGTGATATGCTAAAGAAGGAAGGATTACTCAATACGGCTTAGGAATTGAAGAACACTTTCGAATTGGATACAGAATCGAACATCAGAGAAGGCAGTGCTCCTCATAGTGATTCAACTTTTCAAAGTAATCAATTGTTTTATTTTTATATGTATATTGGTGTTCGTTTGTTTTGGTCTGTTGTGTGCATGCCTTTTTTGACAGAGCAGTGTTCTGTTTGTTTATCGATAACAAGAGGAAGAATTTAAATCCTTCGATTGGGAGCAAAATTTACACATAATTCCGAAGTTACCTTGTCAAATAAAAAAATACAAACAAATGTAGTGTTACATTAAAACTCAAAGATTCAAATATCAGTGCCAAAACACCGTTTTTCAGCAAATTAACGACATCAACAAATAGAAGAAAGCCTACAGTGACACTCTCTAAATTAGTAAACATCATTCAGCATAATCATTATGTTGTCTGTAAATGTGAGGTGAATGCGTTGGTCGACATTGCATAGTGATCTCAAAAGGTGTTAAAGCAAGATGCCAAATTCATGTAATACGGATCGACTGCTTGTCATCAATAATGTATCACGAACATGAGTCTAAGATCACTTCCGGAGGTATCGATTGAAGGGAATCCGAACTTCACATGGAATTGTCGTATTGCTTACTAACGCACGTCACGTGCGTATTCTCACTCATCCTCCATTAATTCACATCATGTACAATGTCCTTGAAATTACACAATGAATACTGGCAAATCTTGTAAACTGATTAAAATGTATTTTCCGTTTTGGATCAACTTGCAAATTCCTCCTATTGGCGCGATTTCGGGTGCCCACAGTTGCGAAGCACGTGTCACAAATAAATATCTGTCTGGTTAATTGCTGTATTTTTACAATATTAATAGAACGAATTAGTAGCATATGCTCTTGTTTTACTGAATTTATCGAGCTGGAAGTTGGATTTATCCTTTCCCGCATTTGATTCCTTGTTCGTCCACACTTCTGTGGAACAAATATCTTAAATCCGACGGGAATACCTTATTCTGCGGTAATTGCCAAATTAAAAAATGCAATAATGTTCTAAGGGCAACCATTTAATTTTACAAAAAGTAAAGAAAGAAAAAAATTAAAAAACAGGAAAACATATTAAAAACATTAACCGCCTGAATTACTGCACAGACTTCACTCCATACTTCCTGATTTTAGGGCCAACAACGGCTTGATGTGTATCTTCATCAATCTGTTGCTGGTCCCAACACGACTATTAATAAACTGAATGATTCATACTGAATTAAAAACAATAAAATTGCATATATAAGACTAAAATGTTAGTTACATATGTCCCACATGTGCCAATAAAGCGCAAGATTGGCCTAATAACTTGTCAAAAGCCAAACGATTTTTTTTTATTTTGGGACTGACTCAATAGTTATGTCTTTTTAGCTCCGATTTGTCAGAGATCAAAACCACCGTCTTTTTATTTTGGGACTGATTGAATAGCTGCGTCTGTTAAGCTTTGACCGCAATTTAATAAAAAATGTGAGAGTAATTCCTCATGGTCTGAAATGAAAGTATTAATTTTTTAATCGTATTCAATGAAATGTCACTTTGTCGCTCTAAAAAGTTGTAGAAATTGTAATGAGCAAGGATATTTTGAAGTACATGTCCTTACCCGTACTGCAATTCTATAGAAAGTGTTTGAGCCATTTCTCCACATACATGAACAATTTTATAAATAAAAAAATATAAATATTTTAATTCCAACCTCATGGGGAAGTACAATTCTCATCCACCAAACTCTCAAATGGTCATACCGTATCAACATTTATTAGTTCCGAAGTTTTTCTGAAATGTGAGCTGCATTTGTTGTTCAAGTTCATTTTCAATTTGTTTTGCTTGCTATATGACAAATTTTACAAGGTCTGTGTAAGTGTTCTACTAAGCTGTTCGATGTTATAGACTTAGCTTTTCATGCAAAAACGTTTTCTTTTTGATTTTGTAAGCTAAATAAAAATAAGGGCAAACAAACATAATTTATCAAGGCTAAACAGCTTCATCATCAGAATGCTGACACACTATTAGAAATTATATTCTGGCTACCTTGCTAAGGCACAAAGCACAGAAAACCAATCTCTCTGCTGTTGGCATTTGTCATCGTTACTGTGGGCATATCATTTTTTCTTATTGTTTTATATAGTGTTGAATTAAAGAAACGGAGGCATAAATGGATAGTTTGACACGCGCTTTTACGAAAGGTAAATGGGAATGCGTCCCAATTATTAAAGTAGCGAAACCTTGAAACAAATCATGGAAATTGTACTGAATTTGTTTCTTCGTTGTTTCAAGGTTAAAAATATAAATCACTTCAATATGCAACCAAGGTAATGCCTACAGTATACAAAAAATACTTTCTGTGGAACATATGTATGCACAACGTAGATATATAATAATATAAAATATAAAATAATATAAAAATAAATATGTGAGGACAAATGTAATAAGTCTTTAATACTCAATAAGGTCAATGGCTCAAAAAATCATATCACAAGTGAAATCTCTTATTCGAAAATCAAACGCAAAAAGTGCGAACTTAGTGATTCAGGTTTCATTGTCTTGAAATGTAACAAATCTTTAAATTATCAATGCAAATCAAATATCTAGTTAACAAGACGAGTAAACATGAGGTGCTGGTAAAACCAATTAAAAGAGTGATTAGGTTAAACTTAATGCGCAACCAACACGCAGGAGAGAAAATTGTTTTCTGCATTCCTATGTTATTACTTGGATGTGTTTACAAATTCAACATTGATGCAGTGCAGTGCATGTAATGTAAATAACTTTCGATGAATAATAAAAATAAATGTATGAACACGTTGAATTTTTCAGTAGACATCTCACGTCACGCAATCATAGTCAAGCGAGTCACAATTGGAAAGCAGTTGTTCCACTGACCACGATTTGCCACACAAGTGAAGACCAAATAAGATTATATGTGCTTAAATGAAATTGTCTTGAAACTAAGCCCTCTACAAGGGTTTCTTCCAACGTTCCAACACCTTCCTCCTGCCAGACGAACCACACGCAGTAGTACTTAACTCAGTTCGTCACTTCATAATTGTCAAATTCTTGATTTTGTTACAAACTATGTCACATTTCACACCAGCGGGGCCAGTGACAGCATTACCATCAGTGTGACAGCAAAAAGAAAAATACCAAAGATGATAAATGTTGATCAAATGCCAAAACAACATAGCAGCGTGAACGCGCATCTTCTGTGGCATAAAAAGGTTGTACCTCGCTAAATTTGGACTGCACTAATAGCGCTTTGACGTAGAAATATGCAGCAGTAATTAAATTAATCCACAGCTGCGACGCTATTGTTTACAGAGTGCCGTACAATTTGTGTAGCTATTTTATTCATGGTATGTACTGAATAACTTTTCGGACTAGACGTGTTGAATTAATCTCTTGTCACCGTAAGCTACACAATTAAATGAATGAAACCATACGCGTACTTCACACGCATGTTCTCACGAGCCTGTGGATGAACGAAATATTTATTAATCGGACGGACACATGCGAAACATTTCCTATCTTTCTGAATGGATTTTGCCAATTCGGTATATGACTATATATACCTATACAGAATTTGGTCTAATTGATATCTGCAGATCTCAAATGATTCTAACTTGTCGCTGCTTTGGTATCGCGAGGTGCTTCACAAAATATTTTCCTTGTCGTCAAAGTTGAAAATAATATATTGCCACTATTTCTGTTTATTTATCTGTCTAGTTGAGGGGATCCTGGCCAATATTTAGGTGATAACAAATTAAATGAAATATCCGATAAAGAACACGTGTACGTTGAATTTTCTTCCTCAATAGTATCGACTTCGTGTCCATATCTTTCGGATCTTTTTATGAAGAGAAATTGTCAAGATGAGTATAAAAATAAAATGCCATTGAGGTCAAAGTACGAGTTTGCTTGGCTTTTGTTATGCAAATTTATTTGGATACATACATTCGTGAAACAAATTAATTGAATTTAAATAAATGTATTATCTCGACAAAGGCGTGATATAGATTAATGTGGTCATTTAATAGATTGTGATGGATATGTTAATTTCAATCGGATACTCCTTTCATCTCAAACGCAAACAAGTCTGTTTTTCGTAGCTAATAGCTATTATTAGGTCTACATTTTGTTCGGTTTTCAACTGACACCGAATGGTTGGAGGTTTGGAGGTATCTCTAAAAATGTCATAGAGCTAGTTTCAGATGTTGGTAGGCCAAAGGAGTAAAATCTATCGAAACCAAATGAATTTAAGCCGGTAATAAATCAGTACTACTTCAAAGATTGTAATCCAAAGGTTAATTTGTGTCGGATTAGGATCAACTTAAATTGGAGTTGACAACAAGCAAGCAACAAGGTTGTTCATTGATTTTAAAATTAGAAAATAAATTGATTGCCTGGGATATCAGGTTTAAAGCGACTCAAAAATGTTTACCAATTGATAAAATACTCAGTATTTTGTTTGGTGACCGATGTGACAGTAGTCCGGGTTGCCTTCGGACAATCATATTGTAAATAGTGATGAAATGGAAAGAGTGTAAATAGGTTTCTATGAACATGTGCTCCAAGGGAATGCTCCTAAGGGATGCCGATTACATTAAAGCAAGGTAAACATACATGGATGTATATCCAAGGAAGATGTATAGAAACAAACGTCACAATCTAAAGTGAAATGAGTATATTTCATCTCAAAGCGGTCACCGAACTGATCTAGAGAACGTGTTTTGTCCACCTCTTCACTAAACTCTTCACCACCTTTTTTTAAATATAGACATCTCAAGAAGTAATGATCACAAGGCCCATGCCCTCCACCATACCTAACCTAACCTAAATTATTCTTCTCCTGACTTGTGTACGCCACCTTAAATGCGAGTATCGTCTTGATGGTATTCGGTATGCAGTCCTTGAAAAATGGAGGAGACCCACAGTCATGGCGACCTAGGAAGGCAAAGTTCATCATGATCTTCAGACCATGTTAACTAACATTTTTTTATTACTTCCCTATACCATAAACCATAATAATCTGCAGGAAAGTTCCCACTAGTTCAATATACATCTAAATATCCGTAAGTAAACAAATTAATGTCCGGTTGTTCAAGAATTTAATAAATACAAAGAGCCAAACCGTCTGCGGCTCACGATATATTAACTATTTAATTCTCTGTTCTCATTATTTCAACAACAATAAAAAAATGCATAAACAAATAATCAAAAAAAAAAAAAAGTTAATTCATGTTTGTGCGGATATATTCCTGCCTCGCCAACATCCTTGGCGTTCTGTAAGTAAATACATAAAATAAATTGAATAAATAAATATCAGATATAAAATACCGAACAATTTAAGCTGAGAAGTCGAAACCCGAAGGAGACCGCCGAGTAGATATCGCCACCAGACGTTTGCAAGCAGGCACCAAGCGATCGGATATTTCAACTCGCGTGCGCTCTCTCGCATTGAAGTATGAGATGAAATTTTAGAGAAACAAAAACTCGAACGAGCACATTTGGCCGGGATCCAAATGTATCTTCCCCCGCGTGGCGAAGTGGAAACAAAAAATTAAATACGTGCATACGACTGTGTATGCATTTGTTATTTCTTCATCTTCACTCTCTCTCTCTCTCGCTCCCAAAAAATGTAAAAAAAATTAATTTTCCACAACGTAATGTTATTGATGGCATATTTTTCTTATTCAACTGGAAATCAAATTCACTTAATGGCAAACATTTTTCGCAAATAGGCACTGTGATTCTGATTAAATGATTATTTATTTATTTATTTGATGTTTTGTTTTGTTTGTTAATCTTCGCAATTCATGAGATACTCCAAATTTGTTTATTTCATTGAAAAAAAGGAAGAACTCGTAGGGCTGTGCATGAATAGTGGAAGGTATGCTCACTTTCGTCAGTGGATATACACAGTCTCGCAGTTGTTGGCCATTCATCATATCGCTTTGAGTTTACATTCTCAATGTGTGGGTGGAAATTAAAGTTTATCTTCTGCGCAGATTGATACCTACAGCATAGAGGAATGATTATTTTTATATATTTTATACACCCTTCCATCACCTACCGCAAATAACATTAAAACAGAAAACAACAAAATCCTTATAGAACACATTGAAGACGTCAGTGAATTAATTGTAAACCAAATAGAGATAGAAACAAATAATTAATTGACATAATTAAGCCAAATAGCAAGATAGCAGGCAGCAAATGTTCATGCATACGATAGTTTTTCTAACGCTCTGGCTATAACGGACACATTTTTTGATAATTTAATACTGCTTTGTGTGCGCTATTTTTGGGTGACGTTTAGCCTGGCGTCGTAAGACAAATAAATAGATTTTGTCTTAAGCGTTTGCACTTTAAAGATTCACTTTCTTTGTGCATGCGTCAGGTCATCATCTGAAAACTCAATAATTCAATAATTTCGATACGAAGAATGAGTATCAAGTGATATCGAATTTCCAGCTCTTATTTCCGCTTCTAAATACGGACGCACTGTTGTTGAGCATAAATCTTTGAATACACTGAGAAAATTGTTCATGTATGTTCATGGGAATTCGAAACTGATAACTTAGAAAGCTGGACTGATGCTGGAAAATGAATTCAAGCTCAAGCATATTCAATGAGAGACTTATTACTCTTGAATAATCAAGGAAATTTTGGCAGGCTTTCAAAAGACTATTCATGTTTCATGGGCAAGCCGAGTCATCTGTTTCGTTCTTTCACAAATTAGAAGTCGAAGCACAATTGTCCATGTGCTGCACATGATCCTAGGTGCTTAGATAAAGTCATGTCTCCCGTAAAATTATTCAAAATTATATGATAATAATAATGGTTGTTAATGGCATTGAATAAGTTGTATTTGTGACAATAACCCGCAAGCACTACATTTTGGAAAAACCCTTAAAACGAATAAGAATACTAAGCTTCTGAACAGGAGCGTATAATTATGAAATTAAATCTGTGATGTCATTTTTTGGATTTTGACTATCGAAGAATGAAAATCTTCTTGAGATAATTTTGGAACCGGTAGTATAGTGTAATAGAATGGTTAAAATTAGCATGTAATCTCCAAATATTGAGTGGACGACTTTTTCGAGGAATATCTAACAAATTAGTAATCAAAATTAAATCGAAATAATATCACCGCTCTTCTTTTATTGTTTTTCTATAAACGGAGAATAGAATATGATCTAAATAATTTAACAACAATAATCTAGTTCCAGTTATTGTGACCTTACCGTGCCAATAATTATAATAATGTTTTTTTTTCTTTCAAATTAACACAATCATTTTTAACTGAATTTAATGCTCTGGCACATCATTTTTAATAGTTCAAGAGGCTAATACAAGGCACAGCACTTTGATACCTATACTTCAGCTCATTAATCTCAACTCACTTATGTATATAATGCCAGTGACATTTCTTATCAATTACCAAACATCGCCGAATTGTATAATTCAAAACCAATGTAGAACCTATTCACATGTTCTATAGTATCCTAAAAATATTTTTGTGATTCACTTAATTCGCATGAGGAAACTGTTGATAGTTGCGATGTTTGTCTATTGCTAAGGGGTTAATAAAAACATAATAAGAGCTTTAGATTTGATGATTCACATTCACAATTTTTTAAAAATGATTTTGAAGCAACTTGTTATAAAAATTATAAGGTAAACTCAAATTTGTTTGTTTTCTTTTTAGAGTTAATTCTTCAGGTTGATACAATAATTATCGAAAATATTTGGCATTGTTTGTAGCAATAAAATATAATTAATTCAACATTTAATACACATATGTATACGTTTAACATTCAAAAACTCACATTATTGGCTGATAAATTGAAAATTCGGGTAGTGAATTTCTAATCATTTCGCTCAGTGTATCATCTAAGTTGACTTATTCTACCGAAAAAGAAACAACAGAATCTCAACATTCATCAGATTCAAATATTGCTCCCATTCCAAGTAGATGGCGGCCTGTGAAGCTCTAACATTCACATCCCTCAAGACACCTCCACCACTAGACGTACGTTCCACCCAACACAGTATCTAATTTTGTAATAAAATCCCAAATGGTATCGAATGTGTGGCGGCGTGAATGATGCCTCAACGCTGCTTCTCGTTGAGTTAAAAAAAAAAAACGAAAAAGATTTTACGACACAAATCCGACTAGGAATATATGCTTCTTCCAACGTAGCACGTAGTATTTTCATTACGTCTCAACGGGAGCAGGAATATCGAATGTGTTCTCAGATTGAAACTCTATGAGATCGTATGTTCTGTGTAATTTTAGAATTCGTGGTAATATAGGTAGTTTTATTTTTAAAAAATAAACCAAAGTTTTTCAGCACCATCCAAAACGGCAGCACCAGAAACAGCGTATTCATTAACGAGTCTTCTTTGAGAAAAAAAAATAATATAAGAAACATGGAAAAAATACGGATATATCCATACACTAGACTGAATTAGGTGCCCGCGTTGTGCCCACTCAAAAAGAGAAATCACATCTCTCTCTCTCTGTGTGTGGATATTGGAAATTCTTTTTGAAAACGGCTCACTTACCCCATTCCGGGGGCTAATTTGTAATTGTGAAATTCCTTTTCTTTCTAGGGGACACTAGGAGGTCACATGCTGGAGAATGTTAATTATAAATAAAATTCCTTTGTAATAAATCTTTCAAAAATGCTGGTAATAACCATCAGCCTCCTAGAGAGTTGTTTACACTTCAAAAAGTACTTTTTTTTCCATTTTGTAATGTAATTCTCGAATGCATTTTATGTCTGGAACAAATGGATTATGTATCCTGAGTATCAGAAATTGATAAAGGAAATACTTTTTGTTTGTGGAATTGTACTCACAATATTGCTTTGCTGGACGCTGAGAGCAATAAACAAATGTATGCTTATAATTATGAGACTTAATGCATTTTTATTTGTGTAACTCTGTGGGTCAAAACTTTGAATTAACCTACCAAATGAAGAACTGTTTGTTAGATCAGTGGTTCTTAACATTTTCAACAGAATGCGCTCCTTTGGTGAATTGGAAAATTGCATGGCATATTAAAAAATCACCAAAAATGGAATAGCAATGTTTCGCAACCTTGTGTATGATGTCCCGCTGAATTCTTCTAGATCGCATGAATCGTCCTTTAATGTGCTTTGTGCGGTCATTTTTCAAATCGATCACTTTCTATTGTAGTTCGTGTGGTAGTTCTTTGTTCTCTGATTTTTTTACATCATTTCCAATTCGGCAACTTCGTTTTTGCCCTCCAGAAAGTACCTACCGAAGGATCTCAGTAATGTTTTGCAAATATTGAATCAGTAATTTTGTAGGTCATTGGTTGCTTCTTCTTCTAGTTTTCTTCTTCTAGTTAGATATGGCAATCGCAGGAGATTCGTAGTACTCAACGAATAACGCAAGGATTGCATCTTTTTGTTAGTCCAAATATGTTTTGACCTTAACACAGGTCTAACAATCTCTCTCGCTGACTTAGTCAACTAGACTCTGATTTACGCAAGCAGTTTTTGTATAACTATTATAGAAGTTCATTTTCAGGACCAATATCTTGTGGTTCATGCTATTAATATGCCTCTGAAATGTTGTCGACCTTGAATGATCAAGGTTCAATGGGCTTTGGGTGGAACGATTCTGCATTCAACTATGATACTTACTTCGAGTTCAGCTTGCTGAGATATCTTTCCCGATGTTTGTCTTGGTTGAACTCGAAGACTTTAAGAGCAAGAGCGTTGATCTCTATTCGCTCTGCATGATCTAGTCATAGCAGATAGACACTTGAATGAAACCTATAGTGTTCGTTGTTCAGTCTCCTCCATAAAATTCTCAGTACACATGAGATTATCTTGCAACGACCAAGAATCTGTTTGTAAGATTATGATAATGTCCAAGTTTCTAAAGTTCCTGGCCGGAAAAATTGTTGTAAGCCAACAACGCCAGGCTTACAACAATTTTTTGCTCTGAAATCTATGCCTCTGAAATGTTGTCGACCTTGAATGATCAAGGTTCAATGGGCTTTGGGTGGAACGATTCTGCATTCAACTATGATACTTACTTCGAGTTCAGCTTGCTGAGATATCTTTCCCGATGTTTGTCTTGGTTGAACTCGAAGACTTTAAGAGCAAGAGCGTTGATCTCTATTCGCTCTGCATGATCTAGTCATCGCAGATAGACACTTGAATGAAACCTATAGTGTTCGTTGTTCAGTCTCCTCCATAAAATTCTCAGTACACATGAGATTATCTTGCAACGACCAAGAATCTGTTTGTAAGATTATGATAATGTCCAAGTTTCTAAAGTTCCTGGCCGGAAAAATTGTTGTAAGCCAACAACGCCAGGCTTACAACAATTTTTTCTAGTCCGTAGGCATAGACATTTGTCTCAACCTCTCTTTCCGATATACCCATCATAGCGGCTTCTTTCTCGATGCTTACAAATGCCCCTTTGGTAGCCTGTTGTTTTATTATTATTATTATTATTATATGTGGCGTCCTCTGCTGATCTTGTGAAGACAAGACAAAATAAATGCTGTCGAGCAAAAAACCATCCGCCGCACACAACCTAGGTCAAACCATAACAATCGACAGCAACAATTTGAAGATAGTAAAGGAGTATGTCTACCTCTGCGCAAACGTAAGCTCCACGAGTGACATCTTAGTGGAGGTCCGAGGTTGAATCGCTCTTGGCAATCCATGCTACTTCGGTTTGTTAAAACAACTGGGTTCGAAACTCCTGACTCGAAGGACCAAAATCATGCTCTCGAAAACTCTTATTTCAGTCCTGCTTTGTGTCTAAGCTACCATCCATGCTCAGATTCCCGTCAAAGTCACCAAAGATACACGTACAGATATGTACAAATTTTGCCAACCAATCTTTGCTAGAGGCTTCGTTCGCCTATGTAAGTGCTTGTACACATGTTAACGAGCTTAATTCAGATTATCTCCAACCGTTTGGGTATAAACATAAGGTTCAGGACTTATTACCTCGGGTTTACTTCTGATGACATCCAAATGTGCGATGCCCCACTTCTTTGGGCAATCACCGTGGTAACCATCTGAAACTCATTGCAATTTTGACACTCAGAAGACGTTGGCATTATGACGTGATGACATCCACATATCTACAAATTTGTAGCTCACTTGAACCATATCACACATAATTCACCATTTGAAATGGACATCATTGATTGATTGATTCACAGCGTTATGGTTGTCAATTTTGATATATGTAAGAACCCCTCCCAGTGGAATAAAGAAAGTCGTTTTCAAACTCAGTGTTTAACTTGGCAAAATTTAAAAAATAACGATGTATTTAAAAATTCCCTATATAAAAGAAGATCAACATATTTTCAAGAAAATAAGTTTTAAATTAAAAATCTTTACTAGAATTTCATTAAAATAACACAAATAATGTATAAGAATATGGAAAAATTATAAATATTGTGCAAAAAAACAAAACTATGTGCTTTTTGTAACAATTTTCCACCACTCTTCGAGCAACAATTAGCCTTTGAAATTATTTAAAAATCACTCAAAAATGAATATTTTTAGTTCAATGACAACTAAAACAGCCCACACGTCAGAAGTCTACTCAAATTAATTGTGCAAGAGATACACGCCACAAAACATGACCAACTGATAACTCAAATAGCGTTCAAAAGCTTTCACTATAAATTGGCGTTTTCCACTTGAAAATCGCCACCACACACTCAACGTCCGCGGAAAGGTCATCACTTGTGCAACACAAAGACTGACTGACGTCTGATGTGCCACATCAAAAAAATATGACATTTCTCAAATTAAATTAACCGCTTGAAATGTGTACAACGTACTAAACGCCCAATAGATTTAGAATAGTTTTAAAAATACATTTTATTTTTCAAAAATCAAATTTTCACATTTACTCCTAGTTTTTCGTCTTGTTTTTTTTTTTTTTTCTTCTTTATCGAGAATACATACAAATCAATGTTTCTATTTACAGATAATGGCATCACTGTGCAGAAGACCAATGCAGACAGTGCTTGTGAGTTGAAGCGCAACTTAGCCGCGAATCTAAGGGGGGGACAAGAATGTGCATTGCACATTGTTTTGTAGAGCAAATCTTGAATCTTATAGTATTAGAAAGTTGTAAAGTGAATTGGACATTGTAAAATGCTCCAGCACCCCGCGACAGATTTCTACGATCTAGCCGCAGCTAATGCGGCCGTGATAAGCAGTCGACAGACCCCGCCATACAGTCCGACGGGCTTGTCAATTGCACAGCACAATAACAATAACAACAGTACAAGCAATAACAACAATAATAACACAAGCAACAATAACAACACTGGTGGCAGTGGATTGGACATTTTAAGTCAAAATGGATCGGTTGGCAGCGGCGGAGGTGGCGGTCTTCTTGGCAGCGGTACAAATACTAGTGGCGGCAACAGTTCTGGCGGAGGTCGTGAATCGTTGCCCAGTTTTGGGTTTACACAGGAGCAAGTGGCGTGCGTTTGTGAGGTAAGCTTCTTCTTAACGAAAGAGAGGATGATTTGGTTTTGTTTTTATTTTTACTCTAGATATGTTTTGGATTTGTTTATTTTTTTATTCTTATTGGCGATCTAGTCAACAGTGGGCAGGTGGCGATTGAAGTAGTTATTAAGTGGTCTCTTGTGATTAGGCACATGAGTCTTATGATCATGCATGACTGATTTATTTTCAAAGTTAAACTCAACGAATTACATAATCGGTTGACTAATTTCATCAAAAAAGAGAGGATAAATCGAGTTAAATAGTGTGCTGTTGAAAATAGCAATTTTGTGAAAAAGCAAGCTGGTTATTTTCAATTATTTGTTTGGTATAGTAATTACATATATGTAGTCGTCCTAATCAAGAACATAAACAAATACGTTCAGAAGGTTTACGTATATACCATAGTTATGCTGCTAACCCTCAAAATGAGGTAGACTAAGTTTTTACATTTTCCCCAGCTTTAAATTTGTCTGTACATGAAAACTTGCGTGAAAGAAAATTTATTGAATTGTAACATTCGCCACTCAATCATGACGAGTTATTTAAATATGCATATATAAATATATATGTGAAGTGGCGGAAGTATGATGTGATATCGGCTAACTAATGGCGCTTTTATAGCATTTTGTGTACCGACAGTAGTAAAATTTAAATAGAATACGGAAAAAAACAATACCAGAGGCTACTTCTAAATTGTTACCATATTTAAAAAAGATGTAAGCGTCACTTTGACATATAATATAATTTGACATTATTTTGTGTTGATCAGTGTAATTTGTTGCTTCAAATGGATTTGTAGTAGTATTCGTTCTATATCCGTAGCATGCTTGCGGGATTTCGTATGAAAACGTGTAGTAGGTAGTAATTATTGCTGACGCCGACACGAATGACATTATATTTTACAAATCGGCATTTATCGCAAAACCTTTAAGGACGTGAAGAGAAGGGATTTTGGTGAAAATGAGGACAAATGTTAACGTTAATAGACATGTTTTCGAGAATAATACCATCCGCCGCTCAACAACTGTGACATAACTGAACTATCGTCAGATACAATATTTAGGTAGTTAAGGCATTGAATTTGTTTGCTTGAATTAGACTTTTTCTTGGTACAGCTCACCATCTTAGCCAGATATCGTCCAGTGTCCGAAGACTGTATAATTAAGTTTTCTTAAACTGAGCAAATATTGATCAGTAAAATATTATATTAAATACTTATATCCAATAGGTCCTTCAACAAGCTGGTAACATTGAAAGACTAGGACGATTCCTTTGGTCATTACCACAATGTGATAAATTGCAGCTGAACGAGTCTGTGCTAAAAGCAAAGGCAGTTGTTGCATTCCATAGAGGACAATACAAAGAACTGTATAGACTCTTAGAACATCATCAGTTCTCCCCGCATAATCACGCTAAATTGCAAGCGTTGTGGCTGAAAGGTAAATACTTAGCTGTCAA
Organism: Eristalis arbustorum; assembly: GCA_916610145.1. NCBI lineage: Eukaryota > Metazoa > Arthropoda > Insecta > Diptera > Syrphidae > Eristalis > Eristalis arbustorum. Next base: position 63,524,779 of record OU744317.1, on the reverse strand, counting down.
AATATAAGCCAAATAAGAAAGCATCTGTACTGCTCAAAAGTTTTATCTTGTATGCACATAAATAACTAATTTTTCTCTCTTCCCTTTTTTCACTTCTTCATGTAGCGCATTATATTGAAGCCGAAAAACTGCGCGGAAGACCTCTAGGTGCTGTTGGTAAATATCGTGTCCGTCGTAAATTTCCACTGCCACGCACAATTTGGGACGGTGAGGAAACAAGCTACTGCTTTAAGGTGAGTCCTGTAAATATCTGTGAGGGCGTTGAGTGCATGCATACATTACTCAATACACTGATCGTAGGGGTGAATCCATGAAAACCATAGGAGTGTTTCTCGGTGAATTGTATAATATTACTTTGGAATATTTGAAGTTTTCGGGTTAAATAAAAACGGGGGTGATTTTGTAACTTTGAAATAAAAAAACACCCTTGGAATTTATTCGATGTGAGCACGTTTGTTGCTTAGTGTGCGCCGTGGACTTTATGCTTGTATAGCTTTCACGAAGAGGATGTAATGGTTCAACAGTAAGTAAATACTCTGGGTGCAGATGGAATTTTTGCTGAAATTTCCTTGGAACCCGCTTTCAAATATATAAGCAAAAAAATAACACAAACTGATACGCACAGGTACCAGACTCAGAAACAGACGCAGATGATTCCCCATGCCAAAAAGATACCATCAATTACCCCTTTGGCTTCTGGTCACTGTATGTCACAATTTAGCTCATAGACCAAATGCTCCACAAGCATCTAGCAGACGACAGAGCAGTTAATCCAGTTTCCGGTATCATGACTCGGTCGCGCATTTATGAGTGCATGACATTTGGTGTCTATTCACTTTTAACGCTATTGACGCCCTTGTTTTTTCTGTTATTCCTCTAGCCGATGTAATGATGTCGTATGTCGTCCAAGTTGCATTAAGGCCTATTAATCAGACCATCGTTGCATCGTTGTTGTGTTTATTTAATCTTCCGTTTTTAATTGACACGCTAATGGGGCTTTAATGACATGCACTGCACAGGGATTCGGAAATTTGATGCCTCATCATGCTGTCGTATTGGCACGCAGACCAAAATTTGTTTTTTTCTTATTGATAGATCACTTGATGTTCCAGTAAATGTTCCTCATCCAAATTAATTTGTTAAATGTGTCTCTCTTCTGTTCTTTCATTCTTCAGGAAAAATCACGATCGGTACTGCGCGACTGGTATGCGCATAACCCTTATCCGTCACCGCGGGAAAAACGCGAACTTGCAGAGGCTACTGGACTGACAACCACACAGGTAAGTGAAAAAGTCAAAATAAAATACACACTCACACTAAAATGAACAGATAAGTTACCGATACCCTCAGCGGGGCGTCCATTTGTCACATTTGAAATTAGGGTCATATCTGGAACTTCAGGAATGACACATCAACAGTGTTTGTGTTATTTCATTATCATAACGAGTTGAGTTGTTTTTGTTCATTTTCTGAAAAGATGAATTCGTTCATTTCGAACATTTAATAGTAATGATTCGATCAAATTCTGCAAAAAAAAAAAGAGATTTGAATACTGTGAATGGACAGCTTCATATGGATTGCCAATGCTTTTAATTTATGAATGAAAATATATGTATAACAAATGGATTTATGCTTCAAGTCAAATTCTGGAGGCATCTTTTATTTCTAGAGGCCAGTCTAAGATGGACACCAAACTATCTTTGAATTTATGATAGATCTTATAATTTATTAAGAAAAATCAGCTCAACTGTGAATGAAAAAAAAAAACAAATGAATCATCATTTTACGCAATAGTGAATCAAGTATCAGTCAAAATTTTCGATTTTGAGACTCTCGGACGGAAAAAATGTACAGTGGTTAGCAAGGCAGGGCAAAATCTGATTGTTTTGGGGTTCATTAAGTTGGACGAAAGTGCCTTAAATCTGCTTGACTGTCAGAAAATATCTGCATAATAGCGCCTTTAATTCCAATGTGGAGGTTTTGTCTCAATGGCATGGATTTCGACTTAAAACACAGTAGAAATTGACAACTTGTGATGGGTCCAAGAACTCCTGCTCCTACTCCAGAATCCATCATTGATTCGACTTTTAGGGTATAGTACTAGACTAGGACAGCATTGGTCTATTTTATTCGGTCCAATATTTCAACCTCAAAAAGCTATTTGACCATTATACAAAACATGTCTTATCTGACTCGACTAGTAGTACTGTCGACTCAAAAACTAATTTGCCATCGATCATGACCTAAAAACATTTGTCTCTCATGAATTTGAGCACATAAAGCATGAACATTTTGACGACTAACCATAAAAACGAGTGTCGTGGCCTTAAATTAATATCTTTGTAAAACAAATAATGCTGTCGGCTACACAATAAAAACAAAATATACTTTTTGTTCATTTTCAGGTTTCTAATTGGTTCAAAAATCGACGACAGCGAGATCGTGCTGCTGAGCACAAAGAGTAAGTTCAATTTTTTGATTGTTTCATTATTAACCCCGATTTAATGTTAACTTCAAAGAGGCTTTGTGGCCATTATGCATAAAGAGGAGCAGTTGCCAAGGTTTATATTCTGTATTACCACTCCGATATGAAGTTCTTCATATTCCCAAAATCGGTAATCTATGGCTGTCATATCCTATGTGCAAAATGTGCTTACCTACGTACAGCACTTCGCACTTCGTGTCTGCAAGTTGCTCCGTGCAGTAGTGCTTAAAAACAATCCAATGGATCTGATTGTTAACAGAATTCACTTATCCTACATTTAGTCATAGAGTAGGATGGACAATTTGTGTGTGTTGTCATATCAGTTTTAAAAAAATATGTAAGTTGCTTACAATAATAGATTATTACAATAAGATTTTTGTGCAATCTATCTGTGTATTCTTCGTTTGGTCGTAAATATCGTTTCTTTAATAATTCCCCCCTCCATCCATTTCGTCACAGCAATATAACGCATTTTTCAACATGTTTCAAGCTTTTTTTTAGAATTTAGGTCGCGTAAGGTTAATGCAAATTTTGGATTACGTTTGAATAAATTGATAGGTCACTAAATCGTTTCGCTTCTTTAAAGTGTTAATTGACACGCGTGCCCTGTGTTGCTTTAATGACTGCAAAAAAATAATCATCGTTTTAAATTCGTTTCTTATGCGTGCAATTTTGACATTTTAATACTACTTTACTTACTTAAAGGCTTAAGCGCAGTCAATCATTTTTGTCTATACTCAAGAAGGTTAAGTAATACAGTCTTGTCTCGAACAATCTCATTCGTCCCATGCCACGACCTTAACTGCGTTGGCTTAATTAGAACATTTGTAGTTTAATAAATATTTGCAATATGATTTATTAGTGTTTTAGTTGCAATTAAACGCACCCAACAGTTCAGATAAAATTTAAATGATCTTTGATGTCAAATTCTTGGGCGTTTGGTTCCCTTTCATCTTCAATTTTCAACTCAAATTCATGCCGAAAATATGTCGCCTTCTTTTTAGAAAATTTTTATATTCATATCAATCTCCTAGAGATTGTTCGTTCTTGCAGAAGCTTTGAGATAATCTATGAATCCAAGAATAACTACAAGGTAAATCAAAAAATGTATATCCGAGAAATTTTGCAACAAAAAATGTCGTTGACAGTGCTTTGAGCTTCCTACCTTTTTGCAAAGATTGATACACACACACATAAAAATGTATATCTAACACGTAGGATTTTGTGCCAAAAATATTCTTTATGAACAAACTTAACAGCAACAAGCACAAATCATTTGGAAAATTATGATTTTTAATGAGAAATCATCGGTATCATCAAAGCGGCTGTAAAATCTGCATCCTTGACCGAATGACCGCTAAATAAATAAAACACGAATCAAAGAAACACCAACCAATTCTTTAGAGCACACATGCATCTTCATTCGTCTTTCTTCCATAAGACTAAATGTACGTTTTTAATTTCCTTTTACCACCTTAATGGTTCTTAGACGAGACTTTCCTTTCTCTCTTTCACTCATTCTGTGCGTGCGTACGCTAGAGTTCGGCACATTATTTCCATCTGTGCATTGAATAAACATAATTAAGATATCGGCCAGTGATAAATGCGGTTTATTTCAAAACAGACGAATGTAGGCACACATTGCAGACGACGATGTCCCGAAAAACAAAAAAAAAAATAAAAACGAAAGTCAATATTGTGATGTCAAAACTGAAGAGGATACAGATGACTTATTGCTTCAGTGAGCATGCATCCTGGCCGAATGAAGATTTCTGATGGATGCACAATGAGCTACCACATTGTGGCTTGATAAATCCTTTTTCTTTTCTTGTTATTTTTTCCTTGCCAATAAAGTGTTCCTTATACACATATCTGAACACATGTGTGTCCATTTTTAGCTTTGTACATATGGATACCGTTTTTAAGGCGATTCAAGTATTCAACTGCTGACAAATGCATTTACCGGTTTGGACATGTTTGTCCCTATCGCTAAAAACTGATGGATAAAGTGTATTTTATTGAGAGTTTTAGAAATATGATTATTTGAATGAAAGAGTATTCGTTGCACTACTTTCTGTCAGAAGTTATAAGAACTTGTTACACATATGGGAGCATATGGTGAAGTATTTTTTTGTGATTCAAAGTATGACCGCAAAGCAAAATGCAGACAAGCTATTATAAGGACGCCGAAATTGAATTCATCTCGAGGCACGGTGACGTAAAATCAACCTTCATAGGCACCAAGATGTTGCGTGTTTTCACCAGAAACCATTCTTTGTTGAATGTGCTAATATACACATCTTTGTTCGGTTTATAGCTGGGCTAATGTATGGGTATCACAAGTTGCCCATGTCCCTTCTTGATACATGTATTATGTACGGATCCCAAGAGCCGGTGATCAGTCGCAAATTTTAAAATCTACACCAACATCTCCCTTCAGTCATAAACAATGCCAAGAGAGTAAAGTAAAACTACGACAAAAAGTTTCTCAAAAACCACACGAGTGGTTGTTGCAGAACCCATATCCATTAGCATTGTCCACCACCCAAATTTGTATTTATCTTCTCTTAAAGTTTTGTTCGTTAGGCCTATGTTCTATTTTCAAGCAAATCGGTATACCGAAATGGTAATAGAAATAGCTCACACATGATAAATCCAAGCAAGTCAATGATAGATATATGCCTCAAGGATATCAAAGACACAACCCTTGCACACAGAACACAGCCAAGCAACGTATATTTCTCTTAATGAACAGCCAGCAGTCTAAACATATTTTCTTCTCTTGCTCACCATCACTTTTGCACTTTGCTTGACAATCGAATGATATCCGATTACAAATTTCACTTTCGTCGAAAAATTAAAACGTTATAACGTTATAGATTGCATTTGTCTTATTTTATCTAACTTCTCCGAAATCCCTCTCCTAAACCAACCACTGCCAGCATCCATTGTTTTCAAATGCTCCTCACGTATATACAAGCGCATCATCGAATTCCTTATGTCTTCCCTGCTGCCCTAAGAGCTGATGGCAACTCCAACGGAGAGTGTCATATTACCAGTCAAAACCCCAAAAAAGAGAAAAAAAATATATTGATGTTCCCTTTGGAAAGATGTGGCCCAACCCTGGAACCCTGGAAAACAATAATAATCACCTTTTCTCAGTCACTAAACGGTGACGATGGCAACCAAGAGAGGCCCCAAAGCAGAAACCCAAATTCGTTGTAAACACGTAAATTGAGTTCACTGGACCAAATTATGTGAGAAATAAGGTTCCTCCTCTCGATCCACTGTCTTAAGCGGATTAGATTATCACATTATCACAGTTCTGGTTCTGGTCCCATCTTCCTCCTATTCTCTTGGAAAATAATGTTGAGTTTCTAGAAATCGGATATGGCGCCTAATTTTATTTTGCATACAAAAACGTTACACATAACCTAAGCTTTTTGGGTTTTATGGGGTAATAGTTGAGAGATACAAGATGAAATGTTCGACTGATTGATTTTTATGGCCCTTGGACGTAAAACTACGTTTCATTGGTCAATTTGTTGGATGCTCATCATCACATTTGGTTGATATTCATGTTGTGTGTGGAAAAGCGTGGGGTTTCAAGACCACACTGGTCGATTTTTATGATTAAGAACTTGATTTTGTTGATTTTTAGTGAGTTTTGAACATGTACCGTGTGGAATATCAGATTTCCTTCTCAATAAAGTTTTCGACGCACAACCGGTTGATAACTGTGTGCCAATAAAAACCAATAAAGTTTAAACGACGCCTTTAAGAGATTGAAAATGCCCTTAAAACGGTTTGTAGCGGTCATTAAATATTTTAACTATGGAATGACCTGTGAAATGTATCGTTGACTTTTGTGGGTTAAGTTGATAACTTTCTTACGTGGCGCCGTGCTGGTAAATAAATTGTTTTTTTTTTTATAAAAAAAATTAAGGCGAATTCTTGAATCATGTCCACAGGTTTATGTGCACGAGTGGAGATGTTCGTTTCCTTCTTTGGGTTTCCGTCCAGATTGAAAATGGACTTTCAAGCTGTAAATTGTGGCGTTTTCCCACACGCTAGTGATCTGGGAATATAATTTCATGCAACTGTGCGTCCGATGGAGAGCTAAGTACACTGGAGAGTCCTATGCACACTCTGTAGTCGATTTGGATCTACAATAACTACATTTATGAACGCTGTTATTCTATTATGAGTGGATGCGATTGACAGTTTTATGTCAACTACGAACGGCGAGGCTTGCGAAGATTTTATGATTTTTAAATAATGTTTCGGGATTTGAAGTAGGAGTCCAAGCACCTACATCACCGCGGTCTTATTCTTCAAAAACAGTGAACATGTTTCTTTCAAAAACAGTGAACATGTTGCTTAAGTAAGATGATGATGGTATTAAGCTGTATCAATGTTTCCAAGACCGTTGAAAGGACGTAAGTGCTGTGGTCCTGTACCAGAACAGCGACAAAAATGCACGCTTTTCACAAATGTTGTTTTTTTTGTCTACTAGGAAGTGCGCCAGAGAAGGGAGATAAATGAAAAAGCTATCTAGCTAGTATTTAGCCAGTTTGAACTTTAGCAGTGTTGAAGCCAGTTTGGATCAACTTTTTTAACCTCAGAAATTTTCCTAGAAGCGTTGATTTACAAATCCGGAGATTTTAGAAAATTGCTCCATTTGATAGCCGCTTACATGATTAAGGATGTCTGCATTACATTAATATCATTCAACCAGTCAGAAAACCCTATTTCAAAGACCACCAATGCAGTTTTTTCCCTTAACGCCTTCGAAGGATTAAACATCAACAAAGTTGTTTTCAATTTCTTATTCCACCTACTATATAAGGAACATCATATTCCGAATTTTGCAAAGAAGTCCCAACCCAATTCGTTGACTTGAAACATGAAACTGATAACTTTTTTGCTTGATAAGTGATTTACGAAACGCACCCCTTTGTGCACTTGTTTGCTGTTTTGAATTTCACAACAAAAGGCTCGTAAACTATTTACTCACATGTCGAATACGAATACTACAATTGTTTTGTTTGTTTTTATATGTAAACTTAGTTTTCAGTAAGATTATTGAATACGGGCAACAGCACACAACCTCCTGTGGGGGGAATAAAAATAATGTGTAATTCGATATGTTCTGCTAAATGGCATACGCTGCGTAGTCATTTTGAATCTGAACACAACGTGGATATGTAAATCGGAGTATCTGGATATGCAGGATACTCATTAATGAGATATCAATGTCCGAACGAGATGATTGTTTTTTTTTACTAGGAATGATGGGTGATTCTTCATTAAATTTGCTTACACTCTTCAAAATTTAAATATTTGACTGGGGAAATATATGTATTCAGACTAGGGATATTTGGACGACCATTAATGCGTTGAAGCGCCAGTGTCCTATTATGCTGTATATCAATCCTAGTGTTTTTATCAATGCGAATAATATAAACATGGTAAGGCGAACTCTCACGGGATATCATGGCTGTTTCAAGTTAGAGGGAGTTCCGAAGAATGTGCATTATTTAGAGGGCAGTTTTCACCCGAAGCCGAATATGATGGTTAGGTTAGGATCGAAATATATTGCAAATTGCTATCGCAGCCGAAGGTGATATTTTTAGCCGAAGTCGAATGTTCGTTCGGACTCTTCATAAGACAGTGTGTTCAGAGTCATCTTATACACTGAATAACCTGGATCAATACCTGCTGTAGTCAGTGTTTGTTCGTAGTCCGTCAATGCTAAGTACACGGAAGATCGAACTAATTTAAGTTTTGTGCCTTAGCAAATCGTCCGTACGTTAAGTGCGACGTTTGTCACATTTATATAGTTCTGCCCAACATTCGTTTCATTGTGTCGTCCAAATGTATAGGGTATAAAGTAAATATCCCCGTTTAACAATTATGTGGCTATTGAGAAGCGTGTCCAACTTGTCCTACTGTAATATAGGGATAGGATTTTGAACAAGTTCTCCCGGAGTAGTTACTGCAATGGTAACTAATCATTTGAATCCATTGCACCCTTCGGGCGGAACGACTAGTGTTATGAGTCGTTTGGGAAAACCGTAGTAGGACGGGGATCCAAGTCTATCGATTGCAACGTTTTTCTCCCAGGTTTTCAAAGTTCTAGCGACAACTTATCCACGATAATCTAGTTAAACTGCTAAAATGAAGAAACCATTCGGCAGCTATTGTATCTCAACTAACAAACTTTGAGGTCTACTCATCGCCTATTCAATACAGCACAATTTGTTACTTGTCGATAAAAACAAAAATTTGAACAATATACATACTTTTTCATGTCGAGCAACAATCACGTCTATTTCTAATTTTGTATTTCGTTCTCTCGAAACCTACCACGTTAACGCGAGTTTTTTCACAAATTATTACTCTCCAACACTTCATGTTAATTAAGGCCAAATTCCTCGCACAACAATGTACAGACTTATCTAAAATACATAGTCGCCGCACACTCTACAATCCAATTGTTTATCGGATTATAAAATTAAATACTTACCATAAAAATAATCCCGATGCCCGAGGCACCTCGCCTGCTTCCAGTAACCAGGCCTCATCGCATGTGTACGATCAGTACCCTCTTTAATATTTATCTTCAAAAGACGATTAAAATCCAGCTTATGGTGTTTCTCTCCTCCTCGTCCCTTCGACGCGTCATTTCGTTTTGCCACGGCACTTTGAATTCTTTGCTCGTTAAATAGCTCCAAACTCAATGTAGTGTCAGGCCATGCTTCCACCGATATACCATACATATACACATCAAAAAGAAAAACAAAAGTGAAAAAAGAAAAACAATAATCAACGAACTAGCTAATCAGCATATCCGAAGTGCACATCGTTCCAGAAGGCAGAAATTAAAACAAAATATTCAGCAGTTCGGCATCAGCACCACCAGCCGCGTCACCGCAACGAGAAGAGGTTACGAAAAAGTCACATTAATCGCATTAGTGGCTTTCCGGCGAGCGGAGATGTCGTTTTTGTGTCATAGCCTCAATGTCAGGGTGAACAGAATCCAAGTCAAGACTAAATCGCGCGAACTACATCCTCATACACACCACCAGAGCACATTCGACATCACGTCACGACATCCCGCCAATCGGTACCGGCCCGGTCCGCGATGGTATTTGTTGATTGTTACTGGGGAGTTGCACTGATCGTGTGGCTGTCTCTCGAGTAACATGGTTTGAAACTGTGTTTTGCAAATTGTGATGCGAATTAGTTGGATGTAAGAAAGATAATCAACACAAGATTCGGGGATTGTTTTGAAAGCGATTCACGGCAACCCGGAAATGGTTTCTGCCAGATACGTACACACGTGCTATATATTATTGATGACTACGGCATGGGATTAGTTTATATGACAACTGTTTTCTACGTGTCAATCACGAATACAATTTCAATTAAGTGATTTCACTAAGATGACCACTGTTTTTCTCGATTAGATCATTGTTTTTCAGTGTCATTGCCTAAAAGCATTTAAGGGTAAGGGTCATTGTGTGACTTGTGTGCACTTAGCATAACTACTGTGCAGCTTAGATGAGACACGGTGGTTGCGACAATTTCATGAATTATGATTTCTAATCTAATTAAGGGCAGTATGAACTTACTTAAGTCAGTCAATGTAATTGTTATACATTAGTCTTTATAATTTTATGATTATCAGTCATCGAAGCCAAGACATCAGCAATAACAAAGGATATCAAAATACGTCTATCATGTCTCTTATCAACATAAGTCGTACTTGCACGATACATTTTCCGATCTACAATTTTTTTCCTGGAAAAAGGAGGGTTATTTGGCTCATATATGCACATTACACTTCGGTATCCGCTATGCACGGCACACATATTCATACATGTATAAAATAGAATAACATTTTGCCGCAGATCCAATTTGTCGTAACAACGCAAGACAGCTTATTATTGATCACTGGAAGCAGCGTGTCCTGGACTGTTTAGATATTTTGTAGTCTATGAGGGAACAAATTCCATGCTGAACATTTTCAAATTCAATTCAGTCCCAGAGTTGCCACACACAAAACACATTTCAGCGCACAAGTGTGCTGTGTAGCGGCCGCTTCCGGATTTGTTTAGGTTCTTTGTAAATCGTCACTCGACTTGTACAACTGTCCTCAGTAGGCAAGCAAGAATTAAGAAAGAACGCAACAAAAAAAATAACGATGACCGCGAAGTAATGGGTAATATACAGATTGTCACCAATCATTCGTGTAATTATTCGTGTAGACTTTCCACAGAAATGTGTACAACATTTTATGACGTTGTAATAGAGTCCAAGGACCAACAAAAAAGCAAAACAAACATCCTCAAACTCCTTGTCAAACGTGTTTATCCTTCTTTACACACTTAACCTCACATTCTTTTCATTTTTAATTACCCCTTACTCCATCCATAAAAGCAACCACGAAACACCTCATTGCATCTGTAAATGTCAGTAATAAATTTCAATTTGAAATTATTGTGATCGTCCCAGTGAAATGCAACCACAAATCTCTCTTACATCTCTTCCAATGCCTACGGCTTATAAGTTATTATCCAACATTTAAGCCTCCGGTCTCTTTCCCTCGTCTGGTTTCCTACACAGATTTTAACTGATTCCGTTTTCGATATCCCCTCGATAAAAACAAAGGTTAAACGCAAATATCTCAGGTAGGGGCTCAGTCAACGTAACCAGCAGAAGTCATCTCTTCACTTGACCACCACCGCTGACTGGACCCGAACCAGTGTCGTCAGCACCACTAGTCGATGCATCTCGCAATGCATTGTGCGTTTCGCTCACTTCAGCTCACACACAGAACCAACCGAGACCATAATCAAATGAAAATTTATGATCAACACCTATGAGATGATGATGAGATAAAATAAGAAGAAAAAAAAATAAACACAAAAACAAACAAAAACAAAAAATCGAATGAGAAAAACAAAATTTAATCTCTCTTACGCACTACCGAGAAATTTGTTATCTCCCCAACACCACCACCACCACCACCGCCACCGCCACCACCAGCACCATCGCCACAGTTCACGAAATCCAAGTGCCAAGTTCCCCAGTTCCCTTATTTGTCCCATTTTTATTGTATGGCCAGTCCGATCGCAAGAGGCATTCACGCGGGAAGCGGAGGATGCTCGAGCCGATGGAGACACAGATCCCTCTGCGTGGTCTTATTTCATTCCCACTGTGTGGTGTACGGTGTCTGAGCCTCATTTGTACGTGTTATACGGGTATTTTATTACCCGATCCAAGTCCGATTTCAAATGAACAAACGTTAAGGGATCTGTGAATCTTCCACCTGTGTTAGCGCAGTTCCAGATAGAAATGTCCCCCATGTTAACATGCAGAAAGACCACGAGTGATAGAGAGAGAGAGCAGGAGGGAGAATGAGAGATGGAATAACGAATACGAGATCTTCGATCAGAATTCCAAGATAACATTTTTGACAAATTATCGGGGTTTCCTCGGGATTGTGATCGCGTGCGCGATCTCTGCTGGAGAATAAAGCGCGCACCTTACAAAACCAGCGTGAACAAAAGAGTGACAATGACGACTGCAGTTGGAAGAACCACCGGGTTAGAGGATGATGAATTGTTGTTTTGGATATCCCCGCTGTTGTTCGTTCCTAGACTTGTCTACTAGATGGTAAATAAATATGCGCCAGGTGGCATTTTCTGTGAAATAATATGCACCAACTGAGTTGATCATTCATTCAAATTTCATGATTACTGATCTCTCCATTGAATATGTTATCATTTGACTTGATGTACGCACCACAGTTTGAAACTTGATAAAGGCGAAGATGCAGACTACTGGAGGCGGATTATTAATCGGGGAGATGACACAATATTTAAATTTGAGTGATAGTATCTCGGCGGAACAAATTTATCGTCACCTAAGGCACAGGAATTATTCTGTGGATAAGAGTGCGCTGGAAAATTTGGGTAGAGATTCTTGTTGAATTGGTTAATTTGTTCCAACAATACTTTTCCGATTTGAACAGTTGACAGCTGATTGATGCTGTTTGCTGGGACATTTAACTTATTAACATCGCACATTCGGTCAGTGAACCGAAAATGGGATTGACCTTGATCTTCTCTTGAACCAATATGTTCGAAGATGGGGTAGATTTTTTGATGAATGACTACTTACGTCAACGGAATTTAATAGTCAGACATGGTATACATAAAAAATCGTTCTGAATCACTGGCTCAAATTGATTTTACTTAATGAGATTGGTGTACAAACTCTTGCTCTCTAAATTGACCGACATTTATGTAGAAGATTATCACAAATATTCAGAACATAGGATTGAAGAACTAGGGGTCTCATGGTTGTACCTATATCTTAGTATAAATCACAATGCGTTGTCTGAATTACCTCCCGAGATTTATGAGGACCATATGTTGGTTGCCTCTCAATAGAGGGATTGAATATAGCAGATTAATTTGCACCTCTATGAAGTGACGTTACTCTCGGGGTCATTGCTCTGACTCTGATCACCCCTTGTTGTATATTCGTGGCCTAAGGTTGTCCAGAGATGGTACAATACTACAATTAATAAGTAATCACCGTCGAGCACTCTGAATCTCAATAACTATCGATTTTTGGTTTAGGAACAAATCTTTACAAACCTTCCGAGCTCTTGCTGATCAGCCCTTATAATATGTAATCCTTCAGCTGCCTTAGCGGGTTTCTGGGCCAGATCCTGGAGCACGTAGCCAAAAACCGTGACCTAACTGATTGCCTAAACCAACTATATATGATCAGCCTAGTGTTCGGCCATAGGTTGGTCGGCATGGAATAGTTGCCAGCAGTAACTCAACTGAGATCTAATTGTAGCGCTTGACCAGATTTGCATCTTCATCTTTAATCTTTAAATATCTTTAGAGTGGCTGTATCATGTATCCTCCTGTTCCCAAGAATACTCAAGACATTATTCTTTTGACAACAGTGAACACATTACTAATCTCTTATCACAGTCTGTAAAAATATCAACATAATCTTTTTTTTTTTAAATTTCTTCCCCATATTGAACTAATTTCTTTTGGTAACTGCCACCAAAATAAAAGAAATCCCTCAACGTCATCGGAACACATCTTCTTCTGTTATTGGTTGTCTCTTTCCGCTGAATTTTATGCAGATTGATATTCACCTTAACTTTAACCCCTGGCCTTAAAAACGAGGCTTACTCTTTTTCTTTTTTCCTCTTTCTCTATATCTGTTTTCTTGCATATCTTCGACTCCGTATTAATGAATGTGTGCCTATGTGCACCACAATTTTTGTGTTCAATTTTTTAAGGCCAATGCGCAATAATAGTATAGGAAAAAAAAAAGAAAAGGCAGAATAACCAACCAAATCAAATCAGAAAATACAAAAAAATTAAATATAAAAAAGAAATACTAAAACCGTTTGCAAGTTTCTATTGAAGGGGTATTTATCCATCCGAAAGGGTACACACTCACACAGTCATACATTCACAAAGGCTGTGAACTAACAAATGATGAAAAAAAAAGAACAATTTTCTTGAAACTTGATACCTTCTCTGGATTCTCTCCACTATACCATAATAATGGGGTATTAATGTACATATACCAACGACGAACGACGTCGACGGGCGATTACAACGTTGAAGGCAGCAGCAACAACGATGACGACATGAACCGACCAAATGGGATGGACCGATCGAGGGGGTCTGACTGGAAAGTATGAAACCACTACATGCTTACTCACATGCGCATCACGTCGTTAAGTTTGCAAAAATTAAAGCGTATCGTGCAGTATCTGTCACATAATTATCATACTTATCCTCCCGAGTTGCCAACGTTTGTGTACGCTTGTGTGTACATTAATGGGGAGTCAAGTCTGAAAATAGGAACAGTAGGAACAGAGGTGCACTTCTTGCAAAAGGAATGTACTCATACAGTAAAACAATACATAACTGTTTGGTCTTGCCGTGAAAACAAAAGACTGTCAAGTTAACAACCCCTTTCTGTCATTCTCCGGTAATTCTTAGCACTAGCAAAGAATTGGTAGAATTGTATAGTGTATATCCGGAACCGGCCAATTGTGTAAGTTGGGAATGGTGAAATGACTTTCACTGTAGTACATGGGAGCACTTGAATTGTTTGGCTTCCTTTGGTTTGTTGCCCTTTTTTGTGTGTGTATTCGTACACTGAAAAGGGTGTCATTGTACAGCTTGAGAGTGTTGCTTTTCTTTACCTTCCCCTATACCAATGTCAAGAACACTCTGATTGTAGTATTAAGGGCTGCATTGTGGAGTGTTTTTACGTATGCGCATCTCTGTCGTAGGTGGTGTTAAATGATTAACAGATTAAAAGTATTAAAAAAACAATACTGATTGTTTGTGTTTTAGGTTGGTATTCATATTGATAGCATTGATGGAGAGTGTACGCCGATTTTAAGCATACTCTACAGGGATCAAAAATCAGGGGGAGGGGGCTTTAATTTCATGCATCTTAAAACATAAGGAATACTTCCAGACGGAGCTAAAGTTGTATGCGACTTCGGAACGGTGAAGTTTCAAAAGTTCTTTCAGTTTCCCTGAGCATAGAAGTGGATTGGAGCCCTCAACAACAGTTTCCATCACTTTTCACACTATGCGTTGATCTAGTATTTGTGACATAACTGAGTGGGTACCTACTTCTTTCTGCTCACAATAAGAAAACAGCTTCTCCTGCTCTGCCACTGTGTTTTTAAAAACTGATAACATCAACATAAATATTCTTTAAGTAATCCCTAATTAAGTGTCCATAAAAGTGTTTAAATATGAAACGTTTCCCAAGATGTGCC
Source organism: Eristalis arbustorum (assembly GCA_916610145.1). Taxonomy (NCBI): domain Eukaryota; kingdom Metazoa; phylum Arthropoda; class Insecta; order Diptera; family Syrphidae; genus Eristalis; species Eristalis arbustorum. The sequence goes on along the minus strand of OU744317.1, from coordinate 63,509,441 downwards.
ACTACTTAGTTTCCAAGTACATACGTGTCATAGAGCCAAACATGACATCTTCTAGATTCTGTCGACAGAGAAGCGCATCATTACGCATTGTCATCTTTAAAAATAATCTTCGTATCACATTTCATCACGATCGATCAGCATATTCTGAGTAACAGTGTTTATAAGAAATGTTCCTTTGTTTATATTAATTATTTTATGCTGTAGCCAGACAGCTCCAATATCGGATAAACAAAGGGTAACTCATCGTCAATTGAGGGAAATCGCATATTATTCAAGCTACACATGAAAATATGCAACCGGTATCTGTAACAAACTTCAGTTCAATGAATAACCAACTGAAAGTCACCAAACAACTTCAATGCCAATCAAACAGCAATGCCACCAACTCTGAGTTGCTTTGGTGCGCTTCTGCTGTTATCTCATCCGTGATAATTATGATAAGACCCGTCTATAAATTTTTTAACATGTGCATAGTTGCCTCCCTGTGTATGAGCTCGGTCACAGTCGCCCGTACACTTGTATGCACTCGTAGTTTGTGCTCATGGATGTGTGTATCTCAGAAGACCGCTTCATTCAATTTTACAAATATCGAATATCAAATTACCGACACAGTCCAGAGCGGCCGACAGGGCACATGGATGGAACGCCAGCCAGTCAGCCAGCCAGCAAGCCAACCAGCCAGCCAGTGTGCCTCTTTGCTGGTAGTGGCTTGGCTTGTGTATCCTAATGGTAGAGTTGGTGTGGCCATAATTTTTGTGGTGCGGTTTTTACAGAGAGTATCTTCATCATTGACATGTTTACCGTCTGTGGTGGTCGATTCAAGTTTACTGTGTACGTCTCGTTTTGCCACCACCACCATCATCATCATCAACATCGCCATCAGCGATCACAATAAAGTACGATGTGTGCACAGAATGTGCCATAACGGCGGATGAAAAAATGAGTGTTGTGTGCAGAATAGGATCATTGTGTGTTCGGGATGTTATTGTACCCACTTTGGGATTGAAAGGGTCCCATAATTTGGATGAAATCATGCATTTAACATTGAATTTAAGTACTGAACTTCAAACGACATTCATATCCATTTTGGATTCTGCAATAAACACGTGCGGAAGATGTTTCATGTTCCGTCGGCAGATATGTATTTGGAACTAAAGAAAGAAGATCTGGAGATCTGAATATTTTTGCGATTTAATTGAAATAACTTGTTGTATGGCTTGGACATTCTGTGTTAGGCGTTATTAAGTAGTGAGGAATCTGCTACTGGCGAAGGAAAAATTTAAAGCGGCTTAAGCCTAAGGTCCGTTAAGGTGTTATACCCGTCACTGAGATTATCAAAAAACACGACACGATTTGTCTCTTTTTGATGTTTTAAAATTTTTGAAAAATCAAATGCATAAGAACTTAAGTCGAAATAGTATATACGCAAAGGTTTTACGCAAATGTTCGAAATCGATTGCTTAAAATACACACTGAGAGGAAAATCACCATGACAGTTTGTATGTATATCAATGTATCTAGTACGGCTACTCTGACTCAGTACGGCTACTCTAGGCTTTATGGATTTGAGTGGAGTAGAAATCGGGGGCTAGGAATTAATTTCAAGCCTTGCCAAAATGTATGTCATTATTTACTTAATACAATGCTTGAGTTATTTTAATTCAGAAGAATTATTGTTTTGATTTATGTATGCTAGACTTAAGTCTTGATCTTCTGTTCTGCTTAGTCAGCTAAGAATGCTAAAGCATCATTAAACATTTTTTGTCGAATTGTCTTGGATCTTGTTTGGTATTTCACACAAAGGTGTTAATCGTAAATGTCATTAATAGATAAGTGCCTTTACATTCCTTCATTGTGTGCACTCTATAAGCCCAATTATGGCATGTTCTCACAACACCCTTGTGTGTTGTCACATCAATTCGGCAAACTTAATGTTTACTTCAAGGCGCAGTTTGATTTATACAGAGTAAACAACATTAAAGGTTAAAACTTTACACAGCCATGACCAATGTAACAAGCCAACTTAAAGTATCCGGATTGCTATCCAGACAAATCACCATCTTTAATGGACTCCGAAAGGGGGATGGTCTAGATTGCCTCTAACTCTGGCATTCCAATTAGAGAGGCCATCGTCACCAGGTCTGTTCAGATATTGGCTTACGCAGAATTCTGTACTTAAGTGCAGGACATTCAAAGTACATGCACGCGCTCGTCGTCTACGAGAAGATGAACAGCTGGTCTAATGCGATCATTTTATTAGCACCGATGAATCAAAAACGCTGCTCAATTCCAAAAGAGCCCATTCTAGTTTGTCAATGTTTTTCAAAGAAATGTCCTGAGATTTACCAATAACCTCTAAGCTGCGACTGTACAGGAAACTTGGGTTCTTACTAAAATGTACTCTGATCTCTTAGCCGCGTTCGAGAAGCAAGCCTTACGGAGAATTATTTGCCCCTTATGTGAGGAAGGACGACTGCCCCAATCACGAACTGTATGCGATCTATCTCGAAGCTGATATATTGATAAAAATTTGAAAAAAAAAATTTAGGGTGTATCGCAACGTATTGGAATGGGAAAACCAAGATTCAATTGTTAGATATTAAAAGAAGTCAACCCTTTGATAACTCGTAGCAGTGAAAATAGTTTGTAAAGACCGTTTGGATTTAGAGCTAAAGAGTTAATCTACATATAGATGGTCCATTAAAATTCCCGAATAGACACATATTTTTAGTGTTGCAGGGGCGTATATCTCACCCGGTTACTAGGCAATTTAAGAAAAAAATGATGAATGCCTAACCGATTGAACCCATATGATGCACATGCATACATAAATGAAGAAACTCTCAACCAAATTGTTCTTCGTCACATGTACTCAAACATCAGTTTGAGTCCATAATTTTATTAATGATTTTCAGAAAAAGATTTTAAAAAACAACAGAAACATGTTCTAACAATAAGCAAACGAACGTTAATATATATCTTTGGAACATCTGTGAAATTTTGACACACCTACTCAAACAGATTCAATTTACGGCGGCAGTGAAACATACTAAAATGTCATTAAATGGATTCTTGGGCAAAGTTTGTTCTCAGGAGACAATGCGGAGACACCGAAATGACTCAGATTAACATTCTTTTGTTCAGATGTTTAGTGTCCCTCTGGTCTCGCAATCTTTGGTTACGTTTATTTGCGATGGACAGAACAGTTTGCTTTGGTGCATGAATCTTTTTTCATTCGGTATTTGATGAGCTGAAATGAATAATACCTTTTTTAATCAATGTTGGAAGTATACTAAGGATGATGAAATTATTCTGGGAGGAAATTAGGAAACTCTGTAATCTTGTTAAAGCTCATGTTGTAGCGATTATGAGGAAATTTCATGACGGAACGTGGAACCTTCATTTTTAAACCAATATGTTCATTATGGTGCTCATGGTTACTCTTACTGAAGAAAGTAAAATAAAGGTAGCACGGGCTAACTTAATGTCGAACTGGGTCTAAGACAATATGGTGTGTGTACAAGTTAACGCTCTTTGATGAAACTGACAAATCAATAGCGAACTCTCCATTACATAGTTAGAATTGAACTGTCAATATCCAAACGCCCTACTCATTCAGCATGTACTGTAAATCTTCACCTATTAGTTCAAATGTTGCAACACCCAATTTCCGTAAATGCCTCATGTCATTACGCTTCAAATTCAATTTAGTCACAATGCCAGTAGTATCGAATCCAAATTGTTGCGCTTCAACAGCATTTACAATTCCCCATAGAACTGGCACAACCCCTGACTTTGTAAACCCGTAAACAAAAACATCTCAATTTATCGCACATAATCCCATGAAAATACACTCAACGATCGTTGCCACTTAACCAAAATTTATTGACACCAACAGCAACAGCAGCAGCAACAGCACACTTTTGGTTCAACAACAGTCTCGAATGTCAGCTCGTCTGTTTTCAACGAGCGTATTCCCCAAAGTGGAAAACCGTAAATTCTCCCGAGACTATCCCCTTCAAAAAGTGCAGAAACAACCGCAACCGGATATCCCTTGGTTGAAGTCATGAAATTTTCAAAAAACAAAAAAAAAAACTCCCCATGGGATTATCAACGCCCGCCAATTTGGATCAGTTACAAAGACGAGGAGAGATAATGAAAAGTTTTACAAGAACATTTTATTAAATTTATTAACCACACGAAATGACGGAGCTTTTCTTTGTTTCTGTTGTGCTTGTGCATGAAAACAGCAACAAAACGAAATGGTTGATACCGCTGCCTATTTTCGTGATATTGTGCGTATTGGCCGGAATTCCGAATTCGTTTCTACGACCATCAGCAGGCTCGAGCTATATGTAGATACACATATGTATGTAGTCTCCTGTACTTCCTACTTACGCGCAGAGACAGCAAGAGAGAAGATGAGAGATATACATACGCACGCACGATTGCTACTTTCCTACTCCTCGCAAACATTTACACTCGTTATTTCGGTTTTGGGCTGAAAGCCTGCATGCAGCACCGTCTGTCTGAGTTTGTCAAATAGCAACCGATGTGTGCATGTTTGAGATGAAATTTGATACTTTTCATACAAACAAGGGACAGAACTGCCGTTGCCGTTGCTATTGCCGTAATAGCTTCCCTCCTTCAGTGCGATAGTTGCTTTTGCTGCTGCTGCTGCTCCTTTGTGTAAGAGCTGTATTCATATGGGGAGTGTGTAAGTGACTAGATAGGGTACGCGAAACACGAGCACGAGCACACACAGCTTGTGTTTGAGGAGAATGAAAACAAAAACATAATGGAAATGAAACACATTCACCTCTCCATTCATACAAAGTTAATGTAGAGATCTACGATATGGATACGAGTTTATGGAAAGCATATACGGAACTGATGGTTTTATGTGGGTGCGTGTATATGTATGCCTGTTCGTAGAGAGTTTGAGAAGGCCTGAGTATGTTTTATGGAATGAATATTCAGGTCGGTTAAAAACTAGAAATGTATGTCAACGTGACAGTCATAACGAAAAACGGAAGAAAACAAAGCTTTTGTTAGCATGCTTTGCAAAATGTTCGGTGTTTTAATTGGCCAAGGTCAGGGCCACGTTGGAAATTAATCCTGGATGTCGAACTAAAGCCGTAGGTGATCTACCTACTGACAGGAATAAAACACATGGCTAAACTGGAAAAGGTGCTTAAGTCATAGGTATTATTCTTTCTAACTCACTGATCGTCGATAGTCACATTAAGCTGACCTTAATCTTATACCAAATCATTCGAGCTGAAAATAGATCTTTATATTTAATAGCAATTTTTATAAGAATAATTTTATCTGGTATTCTGGGCAAAAGAATAGGTTGAAATTGAAAGATAGCATCATTGAATCTATCAGTTCGCATGATGATAGGAACCTTATAGTCCTAACCACTGTCAAATCTTAAAAGCAGGGAGGTTTTAAGCCAAAGTGTCTACTAAAGTGGTGGCCCCGTCAACCCCTACGCACTTGAACCTCGACGACGATGAGTCGATCCATGGTCTGTACCACCAAAAAGAATTTTCACTACCCCACTTCTTTCGAGTCACTGGAAATGCTAAAATAGCATTTCCTGTATAGAAAAAGCTTCTCAAACTTGGCTGTTCGGATTCGGCATAAAACTGTAAGTTACTTCCACTCGTGAAAATACAATAGCACGCACAACACGAGTGGTTGCTAACAGAGATCAGGTGTTATAAAGATACCCGACTTCCTCATATCTTGCCATTTGGCACGGGCCCAAACCTTGTAACAATGTGCGAATTATAAGTAATATGACTGAGTTCATGTCCAGTCTGAAAAGACGTATATCTCTATGCTCTCTTATCTCTGGTTGCGGAGAAGCTGACTTCTGTCCCTCTACCGATTGTACCACGAGTCATATTATTATTATTACCTGATAAAGCCGTCGGTACGCGTAATTGTTGCGCACGAAATCCGTCTTGTCCAATCTTTCAATATTCGAATTTGTAGATACTTAGTGGTATAATGTAACTCATTTCCTTGTACAACGACACTCATGCCGTTTCTCTTTGACATGCACTTTCTAGTTTAGACATCGCTTTTTACACAGTTAATGAAGACTAGATTGTGGATTTTATTAGGAACAATGTGCCAAAGTTTCCGTTTCAAGAAAAGTAGTATCGTCCGCGAAAGTAGTAATTTGTGGACCTTTTAATTGGTTAATTCCACAGGCAAACAACAGGAACGATGTAAGATCAAGGCCGCTCTCATGTAGAACCCAGTTGAATGCGTTTCAGTATCAGCGTTTCGATTGTCCTTGGCATAGATAGCGCATATATATATTGTATACATATGTATATTGGATATTTTATCATTTTGTTACTTCCCACGACTGTGGAATAAGTTCGTTAAGGCTAATTTTGAATATGGAATCTGGTATTCTTCTTGCCGAATACTTTTTACATTTAATTTAATTTCAAAAAAGGTCCATGAATCTATGTAACAAAAAAATCATATTTATAAAATATGAGATCATTCGTTTTGTTTCCACCATTTAAAAACATTATTAAGAAATATTATATATTTTTTGTTTCATTTTAGTGGTACTTCAGATAAACAACTTCAAGACTCATCGAGTGATTCCGAAATGGAAGGACCGAGCTCAATGTTGCAACAGCATTCGCAATCATCTGCTCAGTCATCGCAGCACAACACAACCAGTCACCTGCAACAACAGCAGCAGCAGTTATCTCCAGCGAACCACCATCACTCGACAACGTCCCATCACGGTCATGGACTTCATACGACCACAGGATCTACAGGTGGTAGTGGCTCATCTGGCTCCACAGCAGACCTTCATCAGCAGCAACAGCAGCATCATCATCATCACCACCATCACGCCAGTGGCGGTGGTGGTCACTCGAATAACAACCTGTCAGCGATTAGTAATCTAAATGCATCTCTTGTGGGTGTGGCATCCAGCGGTGGTTCGTTGTCAGGCGCTGCTGGACCCGGTGGAGGCCTGACACTTTCGTCCGCGCAAAAAGCTGGGGTGGGCCATCAAATGGCGCCCCTCTCAGTAGCGTATTCGCATCTGCACAGTGTGATGGGCTCGATGCCACTATACGATATGAGCGATTACCAGCACTTATGATTTTAAATTTTATTTTTTCGTTTCCGTTGTACGTTTTACGTTTGCGATATCGTTTGTTTTATCCTGATAAACATATTTTTATTTATCTTGTACATAATTTACTAGGAGGATATTTATATTTATTTTCTTTTTGTTTTTTACGTAATTGTATCTAGGACTATTGAATGTTATTTTTATATACTCTGTTTTGCAATATTTAAAGAGAATTTGTCGAATGTATTAGTATTTAAATCTGATTCACTGCACACCATGAAAGTTAGTTATATGCAGGAATTGGAATAGCAATATTGCGCAACTGTCAGGTTTACACATTTTTGTATCCACATGACCTTTTCCACGTGAGCTAATGTACATACATACGAAAGTCAGGTTAGAGACGACGATGAAGCGATGGAAGCCAGAAACTGATGATATTATGCACTTAGAGAAGCGATGTATCGAATTTTGCAATTAATGAAAACAAAAAATCAACAGATGGAAAAAAACTATTTAAATGAATTGAGCTAAGATATTAAATTATTATTTAACTGTCAAATACGAAATAAATAATTAGAAAACCTATACGATGGCCGGAATTGTGTTTTTAATACGATCAATGAACGACTTTAAAGTCACCGGTCAAGACAAGTTTTGTTTTTTTTTTTTTTTTGTATTTGTGAAAAATACAAATAAATAAAATATTCGATTGTACAGCAGTAAATAATTTTTCCTTGAATGAAGGACTTAAGGTAAATCAATACAAACTCCAGCAGTAGTCTGCCATAATATGTGAGGCCCCGCCCGTGATGATATTCTTCCATTCTTCCAACGATCCTGATCTTTCACCCTGCTGCTCACTAAAATCATCCAGATTTTTGTGGAAATCTGTCCAAATGCGAGTACAGAAAGTGGATTTTTATGCTCATGTTGCACCCTAGCTCTTACAAGTTCGATTGCATGCATTCAACAAACTCGACACGGTCGTCAGATTTCTTTTTGCATAAGAAATTATTCATAACTTAAGCAGCAGCAGAATTCCAAGATTTGAATCCGACTTCAGTCATTAATTTGACAAAATTGAACAAATTTGCGTGAGCGTAATCCGAAGTCTATTAAAAATACCTGCTTTCAATCACAGAATTCGTTCGTACGATACGAACTACAAAAAAATGGTATCACAAACGGAATTATTAACTATAGCGTAAATTGCTTGTCATAGAAAAATATTTTCCATTTCATTCGTATTCAGTGATAGCAATCTTCACATAGGTGTGAATATTAGTGTATGTACGTATTCCCAAATTGCGTTAGAGAAAATTGAAACATTCGTAACTTTTATCGAGCGAATGTTTCATTATGCCGAGGTAGAAGTGATGCGGTCTCGTTTAACTAAAAGCACGTTTATAACATGTTTGTACTAACCTTTAGCTCTTCCATCACTGGTCAAACTTATTGTGACCAAAATGATAATATAATCAAATGGCTCGATAACAGAGGCTAGTTAACTATAACTCAAAAACAAAGAGCTCTTAGTGAAAAACTGTTGAGATAGAAACAAAAAAAAAATCATAGTATTCAGTGTTTTTAAAGGTGTTTTAAAATAGTCAGTCAATGATAAGATTTTGGCTAAAATAAATTAAACGAAAGTTGTACACAAATACAAAAAAATGCATAAATCTCTTTGGTGAGAGTGAAGAAACATGGATTTAATTCATCAAAAATGTGAAAAAATCGATTTTTAATAAAAATCTTAAGAACAACGTAGGTTGCCCGTGGCGTTGTGGGTATGTAGGTCGATCCCTACCTCGACGTCTTAGGTTCGATTCTTGCTCTGTGCGACAAAAATAATTTCCATGGCCCCACCTCTTTCGAGTAACTGACACTGCTCAAAGAGCATTTACTGGAAAAAGCTTCTCAAACCAAGCCGTTCGGATTCAGCATAAAACTGTAGGTCCCTTCCACTCGTGAGAGAACAATAGCACGCACAACACGAGTGGTTGCTGATAATCTAGGCCCTGGCCCTCTATGGGCCTTATTATATTTTATATTAACAGCTTATATTTTTTAAAGCGTATCACCATTGTACCATAATTATCTACAGCATAACGACATGAAGTCAGTTACATGATTTATTAAAAAAAGGGAATACACCAAATCGCCTGATATATGTTATTACGGATACATTACATCCACACTAGTCCAGACAATCTCTCTAGTAGTTCGGATAGGTCTATATTTCGAAATTTTCTACAGTCCGGACAAACAATTAAAATGGGTAAAATAAATGCGTATATTCATAGAGTTATGGTTAAGAATTTCTTATTTCATTTTGGTTTTATTTTTAATACATTTACTTACGTTCTAGACAAAAATGCTTAAAACTAGATTAACTAACTTAACAAATGCTCTTACATCTAACCTACTGACTCTATACGAGTACTCCTTCGGCTTTTTTTCTGTTTGTCTTAACGGACGCGCTGTTCTTGTTTTATTTGTTTGGCCAAGAAAACTGGTAAAAAACTTGGCTATACATATATCTAATTTAAACTACCGACTAACATATATAGTTTATACGCCGTGGTGCATCTTTTGTTTGATTTTGTATTTATTTTACCTTACGACTACGTTAAACCTATGGTAACCAAAATGGGCAACTGTATGTCAAGTTGATCTCTGCATCGACAAGGATCGTTGCTGCGCCAAGTTGAGAGCGATCAGCAACTTTGCCCTGTGAGCATAGACCCTGGCTCCGAGGAACGCCTCGGGAGGAATAAAGCCGGTAAGGCGCACTCTCCCATGGTACATAACGTTGGGGTAGTAAGCCCCAAAAATCAGACTGTTGGACGAAGTCATAGCTCGTGCAATATGCCTTCTGGTCAGCTTAATAATAAAATTATCTATCCTGTGTGGTGGCCCGTGGCGTTGTGGGTATGTGTGTCGACCCCAACCTCGACGTCGTAGGTTCGATTCCAGCTCTGAGCGACAAAAATAATTTTCACGTCCCCACCTCTTTCGAGTCACTGACAATGCTCAAAGAGTATGTCCTGTCTAGAGAAAGCTTCTCAAACTTGGCCGTTCGGAGTCGGCATTAAACTGTAGGTCCCTTCCACTCGTGAGAGAACAATAGCACGCACAACACGAGTGGTTGCTGAGAAGCTAGGCCCTGGCCCCCTACGGGCTGTAGCGCCAACCAAAATATATATTATATATATTATATATTATATTATATATATATCCTGTTGAGGCTTGCCTCGTTGTACAGAACCTGGGATAGTATTCCTTGTACTCAGACTCGGGTGTACGATACAACCGGAGACAAGTCCGAAGACATTGTTTTTCGAACAACCTCATCTTTTCCGACTATGAAGGATTCACGTTGAACCACAGAAGATAAGCGTATATTGGCCGGATAAGGGCCATGTAGCAGATTAGTGGCGTACATAACAGGTCAGAAGTAGGAAATACATTGCTGCAACGCGACTTCGATTTTGCGACGACTGGAAGTTGTCAACTTCCTGAAGTGTTATACTATCCCTTTTAGGACCTCGTTGTATATGCGCACAAACTGGCGTAAGTTCGGCATTGTTGATCCATGGGGACTGTTAGATGTGAACAAATTTAGACAGATATGTTGCCATTTGGTTGGATTAATATCTGTATTGACAAGCATATAGATATCTGGCGAAAGCTAAAAAGGCCTAATAAGATCTGCTGTGAATATTGAAAACAATAAGGGAAAGACTGAGGGTAAAATAAGCAATTTTCTGGCCACAGAGCATAATTAGTACGAGTACTCGGGCTTGCGAATCGTTCATGCTAATAGCATGGGAAAATAATATCTTTCGAAGATTGCCACATCCATGGGCATATAAATAAAAATAGTTATCTAGTTCTAGAATTCTCGTACTAGATGTGTCCTTGCAGTCGTCCAGACTTGCAAGTTTACTTATGTATATTTTCATGAACATTTTGAAGTTGTTTAAATGATGAAATATGAAGCCAGAAAGTAGCCAGTTAGCCAGCAGCATTCAGTGGGTAAAAAATTATGCATCTCAAATGGAGATATTTGTACTGAATATGTTACGTAACACGAACTTTCATGCTCCTTACATATTTTGAAAGTACATACATTACCTACATGGAAATTTCTATCTGTAATTAAAGGTCTTTCGAAAGTTGTCGGTTTATTTTTTCTCTATATTTCTCTACTGTGTGTATGGACTAGCCAGTCTGTGCTATATTTGCCTGTGGGACTGAATGCATCCATCTTGGTCAGTGCGTAGAATTCGTCTTCTCATGCATTCACCTGCCTCGCATACGGGAACAAATATGCAATGTAAATTTTTTTAAAGCACCAAGAATAAGCTATGCTATATGCTTATACAGCTTCAATCAGTTCAACGGTTATCATTGTAAGAAGATGCACAATGTAACCATTTCGTTGAATTGCAAGATGGAGGCATATTTTAAGATTTTCTGAGAGAAACATCGATGTCTTAATTGAGTTAAAAATATTTCATGTTTGCAGGATGGATGGCCAAAGTTATTCATGCCCATTATGAATAAAATCCCAGCCGAATTTTGCTTTATTGGGAAACCCGATATTTTGAACAATGTTCGATAAAAAAGTAAAAAGGGATGCTCATTATAAAAAAGTTTCCGATGGAAAATCTCACAGAATTTGCCTCGATCTTTTCCCCTGTTATTTTCTTTTGAAAAAAATAAATCAAAGCTGGTATAGTATGGCAAAGTTTTAAGAATCTGAGTATTTATTTTTGCATGTTTATTCATAATTGAGAGGTGAACTCCACAAATACAGAGTGGAGGAGAGAATCCGAACCTTATAGCTTCCGTGCCACAGATGGGACCGATAGATGGGTGAAGGTAAGTACCATGATGGATTTGAATGAGTTCATGTATAAAACATATCTTCCTTTAGGTATGGTGTGACACAAAAACTAAATCACAATATAGTTATTGGAAAAACATAAATTGAAAAAAAGTAACTTTGGGAGGATATGGCGTAACCTACCCAGTAAAAGGATTCCTCTTGCTCTAATTAACAAATATTTGATGAACGTTTTTATATGCAGATATATGTTTTATATGTAGATCTGAATTTTCAAGTGGACATAGAACACTCACAGATCGTTACAGATCGTGGATTGACAGATGTGATTAATATTTAGATCATTCTATTTACCAACACACATCGTGAATAATGCACATAATACAGAGCACTGGGAAAACTTCGGTTTTGCAGCTTTCTTTCTTTCCGAACAGGAAGGAATGTATTCGATATATATGGTATACACCTACGACCGTGAAAAATCAGGTCAAGTCACTTGAAACTGAGCTATTACCACATATTTCCTTTCCAAAAATCACAAAACGGACGAACTACAAAATATGCTCAAGATCTACAGTCGAACTTCGATAGTTCGAACTATCACTTGTCACAAAAATGATTCGAGTTATCAATTAATAATTCTTGTAAGTTTTAGTCTGGCCCCAACCAATTCACATCGACATATTCCACACAGCTTCTTCGACAAGTTTACTAAATTTCTTCAGGTAATGCCGACGCCGTCCTGTACACGGACTTAAAAATCCCAATGATTGGGATAATACATTTCTTCCTTCTTCTTCTTCTTTGATTGGCGCTACAGTCCGGGGTAGACCTGGGCCTCAACCAAAATGCCTCTTCAGCCGGCACTATCTTTCGCCAATGCCTCGGTGTCGAAGACTCTTCGGGCCGGAGCTGTGGTGTCCATCCGCTCTACATGACCTAGCCATCTTAAGCGTTGTATCCGAAGAGGCTTAACTAGGTGCATGCCGCCGTACAGCCCGTACAGTTCGTGGTTGAACCTTCTCCTCCAAACGCCATCAACGCAAACAGGTCCAAAGATCGTACGCAGTACTTTTCTCTCAAAACATCCAAGAGCTTCTTCATCCGCTTTCAATAGCGTCCATGTCTCTGCGCCATAGAGCAGGACTGGGATGATCAGGGTTTTATACAGGGTTTCAATGTGGTTGTTGCGAGCAGAAAAGCACCTGCTCACTTAGTTACAATAAGTAGGCGCACCCACTGTGCATTTTTAAATGCAATTTAAAATCTAGATATCTTAGGCTTCTCCTATTTGACATTTGGAGAACAATCGAGAATACGTAATAGTTTCATTATAACTCCAAATCAAATAACAATATACTTAGCCATCCGAGACAGTATCTCTTATCTTATAACTAATAACAAACTAATTATAATCTTTTAAATTAATAAAGGTATTTTTGAATAAACGCCTACAAATTGGTGTCTATTACTAAAACGTCTCGCACGCCGCCGATATAGCGGCGCTGGTAGTTGACGCTTCAAGCTGCGCCAACAGTGGTGTTTCGAGAGATGGCTCTGTTACTCAATTGCCTCTTGAGTCCAAATAAGCAGCGATTGGCAAGAATAATTCTGCGCTTGATCTCGGTACTGGTGTTGGTGTCCCTATTTACTCCGGAGCCTAGGTAGACGAAGTCCTTGACTACCTCAAAGTTTCTGCTGCCCAATATGACGCTCTGTCCGAGACGTCGATATTGTGCGTCCTTCTGTGATGACAGCATGTACTTTGTTTTGCCCTGGTTTACCGCTAGACCCATTTTAGCCGCTTCCGCTTCAATGCCTGCAAACGCCTCATTGACGGCTCGCTGTGTTCGTCCAATCACGTCAATGTCGTCCGCGTAAGCAAGCAGTTGAACGGACTTTTGGAAGATCGTGCCTCGGGTGTTTACGTTTGAGTTTCGCACGATCTTCTCAAGTATGATGTTAAAGAAGTCACATGACAGCGTGTCGCCTTGCCTAAAACCTTTTTTGACATTGAAGGTCTCGGTGAATTTGTTACCGACCTTGATGGAGCAGCGAGATTTCTCCATCGTCATCCTGCACAGCCTGACGAGTTAGGCAGGAATGTCAAAACTAGACATGGCGCTGTATAGCTTGTCTCTACGCACGCTGTCATATGCGGCCTTGAAATCGACGAACAGATGGTGAGTGTCGATTTGCATTTCTTGGGTCTTTTCCAGGATCTGCCGTAGTGTGAAGATTTGGTCTGTTGTGGACTTTCCTGGCCTGAAGCCACACTGATAGGGACCTATCAGATTATTGTGATTCAGGTGGGTACACAAAATGGCAGCGAAGATCTTATACGCGATGTTAAGAAGACTGATCCCTCGATAGTTGGAGCAGTTAAAGGGGTCTCCTTTCTTGTGAATCGGGCAAACGATACTGAGATTCCACTCGTCGGGCATGCTTCCCTCAGACCATATCTTGCAGATGAGCTGGTGCATGCGCCCTACCAGATCATCTCCAGCTGCTTTTAACAGTTCCGCGGACAATCCCTCCGCTCTAGCAGCTTTGTTAGACTTCAGTCTTGATATTGCTACCTTCACTTCGTTTAAGTCGGTGGGACGGAATTCGTGTTCATCATCATTCAAATTGAGTGAAACATTCTGCCTGACAGCGGTATTTTGGTCTTCATCGCCGTTTAACAGTCTGCAGAAATGATCTTTCCAAATTATCAGCATCGACTGCGATTCTACTACTAGTTGTCCATTTTCGTCCCTTCGGGCTTCGGTCCGAGGTCTATATCTTCCTGATACTTGTTTTACCTTTTGGAAAAAATGTCGGACCTCCTTCCTGTCGTAACACTTCTCCATCTCCACGACCGCGCGCTTCTTATCCTCTTTCTTTTTCTTTCTGAGAAGCCGGTGCTCTTCCCTTCTCTTCTGTTCGTAGAGCTCGCGAACAACTCTCGTTGTTCGATGCAGCGTTACCTTGTAGGCCTCCTGCTTGACTGTATGTACCTTCCTGTACTCGTCGTCAATTTGTTCCTTCTGGGTGGTGTCGTGAAACCCAGTACATCAGTGGCAGCTTCTTTGATGGCTTTTTGACAAGGTTTCCATTCTTCTTCTATTGAATGTGCAGGCAGCGTCGAACTTTCAGAGAGTTTCAGGGAGACTCGGTCGGCAAGGTTCCTAGCGGGCGATTGCAATTGTAGCTTTCCGACGACAAACCATAGTGTTCTATCTAGACTCCGTACTTCTCTCGATATCCTCATCCTTACCTTGGCTACAACAAGGAAATGGTCCGAGTCGACTTTGGCTCCGCGGAAAGTTCTGTTATCGAGAATATTGAAGGAGTGTCTGTCTGTTGAATATTGAAGGAGTGGAGACCGCCAGGTCCCCTTATAGATGTTGAGGTGTGGAAACCGCGTGCTCATCACAGATACCAGAACAGGCTGTATGTCAACTTGACTTATGCACAAGCAGGAATCGCGCTGGCATCCTACCAGGTTGGGTGCAGTCAGCAACTTTGCCCTGTGTACATAAGCCCATGGCCCCACATTTCTTCCATAAATCAAATCAAATAATCTATGAGAATGAGGCTTTAAAATATGAGATAATAATGTAATATTCTGTTGTATTTCAGTCTTGAAAAAAAACTTAATGAATAAAACAAACAAAACAAAAAAATATAAATTAAAACTTAAAAGACTTAATTTTCTTGTTCAAGCTTGCTTTATTGTTAAGAAATATATGGGTGAGGATATTAAGGAATTCCCGCACTATACTGTTAAGGACGGCAGAATAAAAAATTGCACTCCATTTCGTTGCAAATCAAAAACGTCCGGCTAATATTAAAGACGAAATAAACAAGAAACACAGTAATTATATGATATTATAAAATAAAGCTAGAGCAAAAGTGAATTTTCATTTTTGGAGACAAGGTCTTAGCACGGATTAAATGAAGGCTGGGTAATAATCTCACATCATTGTATGTTGAGAAATAAGTAGAAGCTGAGACAACAGTTATAATTAAAGAGAAGTGGTCCAGAATATGTACATTAAAGAAAACGGTTTGTGTATATTGTAGCTGGTATTCCTGACTGACTGATTTTCAGCGGATTCAATTTAATCAGTCATTGATTCTAATAACGGACTTAGACATGGATAACAGATAAAGCGGACAGTATTTTTCAATTTCGTAGTTCATAAAAGAAATCATTAAAACGGATAACTTTTATGAGGTCTTATTCGCAAGAAACACGATTGTTATATCTGAAGTACGAAACGTAATGCTGTTATAAAACTTGCAAAACTTAACTTTTTATTGTATACCCGATTTGTCTAGAAAGTCAGGTAAGGACATAATCTGCTTCAAATAGACATTTTTGCAGATATTCTCGAATTGTACTAAGAAGTTCTAGAGGCCACTGTCGTTTTCGTATCCTGGAAGATCGCAGAGCATTCAATCGGATAGGTTGCGTATTTATTAGCGGAGCGTTAAAGACAACCCCCCCCAGAGCTTTGAACACATATATGACACAGATCCGAACATGGAGACACAGAAATCCTGACACCAACTAACTTCCCAGTCAGCATACCCTCCGCTTCCGACTAACTGTCTGGCTACCTGACAGCTGGAAGAAGATGTGTCGGCACCAACGTCTTCTTTACGGATCTAAATATTCTTTTTCTTCTTCTTGTGGCGCTACAGTCCGGGGTGAACCTGGACCTCGGTCAACACTCCTCTCCAGCTGGCACGATCTTTAGCCAGCTGCCTCCAATTTCGCACTCCAAGTTGGTTGAGGTCCTTCTCCACTTGAGTGTGCCATCGGGTCGTCCTCTATAGCGTTGTCCCACGGGTTCGGAGTTGAACACTCTTTGGACTGAAGCAGTGTTGTCCATGCGCTCATCATGGCCTAGCCATCTTAGGCGTTTAATCTCGGTACAGATATTGTTTGCACTATTTACTTGGGAGCCAAGGTAGATGAAGTGCTTTACTACCTCGAAGTTGTAGCTGCCTATGGTGACGTCCGAGTCGTCGATGTTGTGTGTCCTTTCTTGGTGACAGCATATACTTTGTTTTGCCCTCACTCACCGCTAAACCAATTTTTGCGGCCTCCGTTTCAATACAAGCAAACGCTTCATTGACGGCTCGCTGAGTTCGGCCAATCACGTCAATGTCGTCCGCGTATGCTAGCAGTTGAACGGACTTTTGGAAGATCGTGCCTCTAGTATGGGCGTGTGAGTTTTGCACGACATTCTCAAGTACAATGTTGAAAAAATCACATGACAGCGCGTTGCCTTGCCTAAAACCTTTTTTGACATTGAAGGTCTCGGTGAGTTCGGCACAGACCTTGATGGAGCAGCGAGATTTCTCCATCGTCATCCTGCACAATCTGAGTTCGAGTTTGGCAGGAATGTCAATATGCACAGTGTCATATGCGGCCTTAAAGTCGACAAATAGGTGGTGAGTGTCGATCTGCATCTCTTGGGTTTTTTCGAGGATCTGCCGTAATGTGAAAATTTGATCGATAGTGGCCTGAAACCGCACTGATAGGGACCTATCATGTTGTTGACGAATGGTTTCAGGCGCTCACACAGAACGGCAGAGAAGATTTTGTAGGCGATGTTAAGGAGACTTATCCCCCGATAGTTGCTGCAGTCTAGATCTAAATATTCACTAATACCAATTAAAAATGGTTCGTCGTAGCTAAAATGTAGCCTGACATCAAGGCCACATAATTCGCTCTCATAGAAAGGCGTCTATTTAGTTCCTGGATACAGTGGGTGTTGGAGCATTGTGACATTCCAGAACTCTATCGACGTCATCCCTGTGCAGGGCCCCATTGCAACTCACGTCTTTAGATCGTGGATCGTGATAAACGAATAAAATGTGAAGAGGGCGAAAAAATATTGCATAACTTCTCTCCACCTGTAGAAACTGACTCCTAGTGTCCTACTGACAATGCTCAAAGAGACTAGACAAGAATTTCCTGTCTAGAAAAAGCTTCTCAAACTTGGCCGTTCGTATTCGGCGTAAAACTGTAGGTGCCTTCCACTTGTGGGAGAACGAAAGCTAAGCCCTGGCCCTCTTTGGACTGTAGTACTACAGTGAAAGCTGCGTAAGTTTTTGGCCAACTTAGAAAAGTGGCAAAACAAATAATTAAAAATAAAAAAGGTCTAACAAATCAATTTGTATGTATGTAAATAAAACCAAACAAAATTATGTCTTAGATTAGTTACTCAAAGTTGTTTTAGTATTTTTGATATGCCCAAATGCATTACAAATTGTGTAAATAATATAAGTTATAATACAAACTAAATTTAATTATTTTCTTTATACAAGAAAGGTCGTATATTTAAATTTGTGAGAAGTTAGTAATAATTTCATAGTAATAAATTCAAATTTAATCAGTTAGAGGCATGGAATGAACATACGTCGGAAGCAAGCATGTGTTTAAAATAGATGTGTAACTTGGACAAAATCCTTGATGTAAATTATACTAGGCTACCACGACTTTAGCCTAATTATACTATTGAACCTGGTTTTCCCTACGGAAAACAAAGTGCCCAGGACCGATAGATGGATTGCTCAGGCTCAGACCCCCCAAGAAGTTAGTAGATCAGCTTCATTAATTTACTTATTACATGCATTTACTATGTACAAATTTATTTCTGCTTTGTATAGCTGAACATTTGTCTGATATCTGCTTTATAGATGTCCAGTGCAGACATGTATATATTAGATTATATGGATTTGTCCTAACTAGTGAACTATCCAAGCCAGTTTAACAATAGAAAACCTAAAGAAAATTGCTACGCAATAAGCACTGAAGAGTGTAAATATACATACATGCATATGTACAGTATGTAGTTCAACATTTTAGCTGACAAGTATCTTCTCAAGTTTCATAATTATCCTTCCCGTGAGAAAGTTTTTTTTTTTTTTGTTTTCAAAGTAATGAATTTGGATTAGAGCACGTGTTGTGTGTTTGGGAGTGCGACTTAACTCACAGACGTCCGCTCCATTATCCATTTAACTGAATAACAACAGACTTCCGAGATACACATAGCCACAGGTTTCTAAAGTAACCACATCATTATTTCCATTATCCGTCCACGGATTATATTTACACCAGCAAATTTCTGTTCGAAATATGCTTAGCACCAACGCGTGGGCAACCGAATAACCCCCTAGTGTTTTCGACTTTCTTTTTGCCCAGTTCAACAGGCGATGGCGATGTGAAGGGCAATTCGCATCCACCCCTGCCTCAAATTATAATGAGATTATCCGTGATATTGTACTTGAGGGTTGCATTTGATTTGATACACATTCAGATTCGAATAATACGAACGCGTGCACGAACGTATACTACCTGTCAAGGGATGCTCTTGAATGGGCAGGTATAAATGATTGCACCAAAAAGACTTATACTATTTAATCGCAAATTTGTGTATTCACAAATGCCTAGAGAACGGTAAAAAAGAAGATAATTTTGACGTTTAGCTCACAAAGGAGACAATTATCATTCAAAATGAATTCCCTAAAATTCTCTTGATGACACTTTTTGAAAGCAGGAAATACTCATCACAATACATTTTTCTACCTATTGTTGCCCTTATTCCTTGTGTGGCGGCCATATTAACCAGTTTTCCTGGAAAGAGTCACAGTTGCTTGGAAAGAGATGGCAATCGGTTTTTTTTGGGGAAGGGCTCTTAAAGAGTTATTTCACTGTTATGCAGATATGCAGTTTTTACTTCTGATTTTCATCAATACAAGAAAGTCGCTATTAATCGGCCACTGTCTATTGATCACCCACTTACCCCTTTCCATCATGTAATATAAATACCGTTAGGGCTGGGATAGGCGAAGTTTGATTGGTGGCCGAACATTAGAGAGCGATGCCCTTACACTATTTACATAAACAGAGCATGAATCAATTTTCGGTGGTGTATGATAATGATGCAAAAGGTTCCGAAGTAGATTAAGAAATAAAAATACATTTTCATTCAACTGAAATTATTAGTAGTTTTTTTGTGGTGCGCAAGAACGACAGGAGGGGAATACGATATTAAAAAACATTGTTTTTTATTTGGGAATCAAATGAGGCATCAGGAAACGCTCAAGCTATGAAGCGCTTATTACATTCTACGAGCTTGAAACCCTTAAAGGTGGTCAGCTGTCGGAAGATGGGGATTACTCCCTCCTTTACAATAGCGTCATACACACCGTCGACGATTCTTAACTCAGTGAGCCTGCATTGGGCCACCAAAAGCTTTCCTTCTGGATTGCCAAAGTCCAACCGCCGCTATTCTTTAGGCCTAGCTACCACCGAGTATTTTGTGCCTTTTGACTAATAAGAGGTGTTAGGGTCAGAAGCCAGCGATTAGTCGTTGCGACCCCTTTTAGAAGTACCTTGGGTAGCTGTGGAAGGTGAATTTTCCCTTTCCTGGGATAGTCAGGGCAGGCCTGGACTGGACCCCTTTTCTTGGATCTTGCAGTATTCAGCTCGGAGCAGCCTGGGATTGGTTCATTTTCGGCTATGGAAGTACCATTTCCCAACTTCGGCATAACAGCCCTAGCTGCTTTCGTCGGTGGGTTCACTGGCACTACTCAATGGAGTTTTCGCCATTGGGTTATGAACATTGGTGATAATCGTTTTAGCACGTTAACCACCAGAGTTAAGTTAATCTCCTTGGAGAGAAATCTTTATATGTTGACAAGCGAGTGGAGGTAAGCGGCTTGCCAGTAACACTTGCTTCCCTAAGTTTTGCTGATCCACATCGACTTCGTTGTCTTGGGACACCTTCCTTGGAGCGATCGCTCCTCGTCAGTTATTCCAGCAACAGTGGGTGGACTTAGCACCTTCATAATTACGAATTGATACCCAACCGCTAGCAAAGATAAAAAATAGGACTATCCCCCAAACAGAACAGTACAAAACAACACAAATCTACGAAAGTCTTTTTCAGTACTACAAAAATATGGGTTTTATGTCAAATGTGCGCTTTCTGGGGGAATGTATTAACTGCCCAATAAATGTCTGTGAGTAGTTTGTTGGTTTTCTCTCAAATCAATTGATGTGTCACAAGCGAATATAATCACATATCGAAGATAGTTTTGGCGGTTATTCAAACATATTTACTTAGTTTAAGTTATTTTGTTATTTTTTGAATTATCTGTTCGTAAGAATAAAAACTATATGAAATTCCAATAAAATCCTGTTTTTACTTTACATGTTTTGATGTAACTGTTGACATATGTCATCTCAGACATCATAAAGACCGCAACAAGCTCTTGAAAAATGACATAACTTACACATTTTGCTTAATTACGCTCCCGTTTTTTCTTGGTAGGTCTATTCCAATTGCTGTGAACTTCACCGAAAATCACAGGAAAAAATTTCCAAAGCCGTTCCATTTGCTGATTTGTTCGTAGTTTTTGACAGAAGAGCGTGCTCACGAGAGAGTAAAATATGTCCCCACCCAGCGAATTTATGCCACAGAAAATTCTGTGGGCAGAAAATTGAAGACTGTCAAATTCAAAATAAAAACAACAAACGACAGTTCATTCTGAATTGAATAAGTAAGAGTCGAATATATTTTTTGACGTTTCTTGAATTCTGTGCATTTTTACGAAACGTCATTCCATAAGTTTGTGCACAGTTTCTCTCTCAAAGAGAGATTTTTACCCCCACTTCTGAAAATTGGCTCAGCTACGAATTTCTGTGCACAAATCAATTGGAACAGACCTGATATTTTATAGTATTCTCAAATATCCATTGTGCCTTTTAGGCATTTACATTAACATTATCGTCACTGTCGTTAATAATTTACATCGGCCCAGCAATACAAAGGCTTATATAAGATAATAATAGTTCTCAAAGAAAATTATCCTCAAATCAGCAACCACCAGCTCTTGACGCCATCTATCTGAAAATGCATCTAATCAGAATAACGAAAAACTGCCTTCTTTCGATAAGTAGTATACGCACCAGTCTCCACCACAGAAGCAACCCCTAGAAGTATATACAATTATCTAAATAAAAACAGCTTATAATAGTAAATTTCAGCTGAATGGCAGTGCCTTCCGGTACACAAAAGAGGAAGAATAAACAGCCGTACATATCTGCTACACAAGCTACATCATGTGTACAGCAATTACATATCTTTCTGCGGGATAAAACATTTCAACATATAAAACGCATCCACAAAAGATTGAATTGTTTTTTTCTCAAAACACTTTAATAAGAAAAAGTCTCAGATGTAATTGACAACAACAAAACTTGTCAACAACAATCTCCAAATTCCTATATTGAGCGTTTAGGTAGTGAGAAAATCCCAATTGGAATTCATGCCAGAGGGTCCTTAAAAGAACGGAATATTACAATATATAACAAAACTAATCACACACACCCTTATTGCCAATATATGGTGGAAAGTGCTTACAAGCTCACTGTAGTCTGTATGCAATGTCGAATAAGATCTCTGGTATGGTTCAGAACTTTACTTAGTTCATAACTTAATGGGTGCGTTCACTTGATACGAATTTAATGTAGTCGGAGAATTTATCAGATATCCTCATTCTGTCTCTCATTATTTTGCAATTGAATTGAAGAATCGATTAATTCAATCAAAAATTGTGTAACGCAAGTTATTTAACCATTTGTAGAAAGAAATAAACTACAAATGCAAATTGTATTTGCAGCTCTAATTAAACTGTACGTCAATAACACAGTCTGGGCTTGAACACAGTTTTCAGTTCCACTATCTTTTTCTTATTTCATATCCCATGACATTCGTGACAATTTCGCCAATCATGTCTACCAACTAAAGCAAAATATAATTTCCCAAAAAGACACCATCGTTCATCTCGCTCAGGCCTTTGAACATTTGTCGCAATAGCTATCTATCTACTGCCACTGCCATCGCATTAAACTCCCTGCTGGTCTCAGGTGGTAATCCTACATCTCATTTTCCCATACACAAAGTCCGAGAAATTATCGTTCGTGTCTCCGCTCCGTCGTCTTCGGAGAGCAAAAATGAAATAAGCCAACAATGGCCCCAAATCGTGCGAGTAACTAAACCATATTAAATACAAGGTTCCACTATAATTCGTGAATCCGTCGATATCATTCGATTCCGCTTTAAAACTGTGATCGTTTAATGTGAGTTTCCATAAGTGAATAATTTCTTAGGAAAATTCCAAAAAAAGGTCTAGATTTTTTTCCTTTCCATCTTTCTCTTGCTCACAAATAGCAAATCCCCCTCTTCATATGTATGTATATATACACGTCCACACGTTATGTTCCTGAAATTGTGTGCAAGGTTTTTGACATTTTCCTTTGATTTTTTTTCTTACGTGACGACACGACGAAATCTCAACGGCATTGACAAATCTCCCCAATAAAAAAAAACGTCAAATATTGCAAAAAAGAAAAATAACGAAAATACAAAAGAGGGAAAAAGGAATTAAATCTGTCAGACCAAGTTAAATCAAAAAAGGGAAGAAAATTAATTTTCCATCCATTCGCGGTCGTCTGCTCCGCACATTGTACAGTGCTCTTTAGAAGTTTTTATATAGTAGAATTTTTGCCACAATTCATTGTTTACCATGAATCCTTTCCCACGCAATAATTGAATAATTCCCTGAAACTGGTGGTTGTGTGAATTAAAGAATGCAAATGCTAGTGTGTTTAGTGAAAAAATGCATTTGGAAATGAGTCCGAAATAAACGCAATATTTTAGAAAAAAAATATATAATTCGTTTTTTTTTTTAGTTTTTTTGGAGGTTAGGTGTCTTGTGAAAGTTTTTGCTTCCCCTCTCCTTTATAAGCACGCATACAATTACAAATACAGATTGAACGCATGCAGCGGTAGCAATAGCAATACGCACACACAAAAGTCCAGTCCAGTCGTGTCGTTGTTTCTCAACTGCGGGGGGAAAATTCTCCGCGCGTACATATACGCAACATATGTTAACTTACCGTCGTAGTAGTGGAAGTGGTGGTGGTGATTATTATTCCTGCTGTCAGCCTGCGTCAACATTGCTTGCAACAACAACAAAAACACCATCAGCAACAGCAATAGCAAGAAAAGCATCAGCGGCAATAGCAACAGCGCCAGCAACAAATACAACAAACGTAAAGTCAACTACAAAAACAACAAAAACAACACTAATCAAAAGAGTAAAAATCGAATCAACAGTCGATCAAACTAGAAGTATTGGTGAAGGTAACAAGAACAGCAAAGTTGAAAAAAGTGAGAATTTAAATCAACTCAAAAGGCCACTGTATCAACAAGAGTTAATAACAAAAAGATTCTTGAGCTTGCATCGAGATTATGTTATTTTGGTGATCGCACTGATAATCGTCACACTAAATCAAAACAATAAAAGTTTCACTAAAGACATTTGCCTTTGCCAGGAGTATCAAAACAACAGTCATCAGGATTTGAAACAGTTCATATTAAAGGTGCTTAAACGTGCATCACAGCGGTCATCTCATCACGAAAAGTCACTTCCATTTACAAAAATTCCGCGTAAATCAGCAACAACGAATCCGTCAACGTCTCGCAAGCATTATATAAGTCGTGGATCTACTGGTCCATCATCTGGTCATACACCAACAGGCGTTGGAGTAGCCAGTGGCTCTGGTGCTACTACGGGTGGCAGTAGCTACTATCAAAATCAATATTCGACAGCAACAGCTTCATCATTATTATCACCAGCTAACGGCAACAGCAATAACAGCAGTACAGGAGCGATGATGATGACAAAACAGAAGACCACCCTGGCCGACCGATTGAATATCGGGAGTGAAGTTAGAGAATTGAAATTGGGCTGCACATTTAATTCAAAAAATACAACGACTGCATTTCATACGATAAAATGTAAGCGAACAACATGCACTCCAACCCGATCCCCACAGATCATAGAATCACCATCAAACACGGGCGCGTTCTTGTGTTATTTTGAGAATTCTGTGAGAACTTGTCGTTAGTTTGTTGTCGATGGGATCGATCTGTGGGTTTTCGTAGCATTCAAAATACAAAAAATGGATATGAAAGATACATATGTATGTTTTCTGCTTTTAGATGATTTTAAGCCAGCTAGTGTGGATGTTAACAGGGTAGCTGACGTTGATATCGGTTCAAATAATCAAGTTACTGTTACCGTGCCAAATTTAGGTGAGTACTCATTACCATTACCTTTTGTTTTATTTCAATAGATTTGCATAATGAGTTTTCTTCTTTTCATTACTTAAAAGTGGCAGGTGTAGTGTACATTAATTACTTTTGTTTTTTTATATTACCATGCTTTCTCTAAAGAAATTCGAAGAAAACATCCAATGTTTATAAACTTTCAGAACTTAGTTTCTCATTTGCATCGCAAATATGTAGGTATTTCCTTGTGTGAATCATGAGATATCCTATCGAAACAATCGAACTCTTAATTGAAACACCATTCAAACTCATTGCATCATAATATGGAGACGAATTCTGTTGATCCGTATACACAGATGGGATCTGTGCACGTTGCCAGGTGACATCGTGTACAATTGTTGTTGGATTTTACGAATTAATTTGTTTCACTTTTATTTATGAATAAAGACGTATTGACCCAAGAAATCACATTCCATGATGAAATGTTTGTACACATCTTGTTTGACAATTAGTTTTAACCTTATTCACTGTAAATTTTGGTCTACTTACAGTTTTTGTCCTACCATATGTTTTAGTGTGTACGCAAATACGTCGAATTACTACGCATTTATACCGAATCGTCAGTATCCAAGAAATGCTCTTCGGACCTTAGTCGTGAAATAAATTAATTACTTATACCTTTTGAAACACATCCATATGTTCGCTTGCAATTTGTGCTACCCTGAGATAAATCTTTGTAACTTTTTCTTTGGGCTCTAGAGGACTTGCACTTGCACTTTAAAAAAGGTAATCTAGTCTTTACTACGGCAAACTGCATTGGAATAAATAATTTTTCGGGAATAACTAGCCTTGCATGCTGATGACGACAAAAAAGGCTTAAGACACTAAACTCTAGACAATTTGCCTACATTCGTACTAATTTATTCAGTCATAAGAATGAAAAGTTCGATTGGGTCAAATCAAAGCAAAGAAAACCATATAAAATTATCCGAATCAATTTTTTGCTGGTTTGCAAAAAAGAATAGGTTGAAATTGAAAGATAGCATCATTGAATCTATCAGTTCGCATGATGATAGGAACCTTATAGTCCTAACCACTGTCAAATCTTAAAAGCAGGGAGGTTTTAAGCCAAAGTGTCTACTAAAGTGGTGGCCCCGTCAACCCCTACGCACTTGAACCTCGACGACGATGAGTCGATCCATGGTCTGTACCACCAAAAAGAATTTTCACTACCCCACTTCTTTCGAGTCACTGGAAATGCTAAAATAGCATTTCCTGTATAGAAAAAGCTTCTCAAACTTGGCTGTTCGGATTCGGCATAAAACTGTAAGTTACTTCCACTCGTGAAAATACAATAGCACGCACAACACGAGTGGTTGCTAACAGAGATCAGGTGTTATAAAGATACCCGACTTCCTCATATCTTGCCATTTGGCACGGGCCCAAACCTTGTAACAATGTGCGAATTATAAGTAATATGACTGAGTTCATGTCCAGTCTGAAAAGACGTATATCTCTATGCTCTCTTATCTCTGGTTGCGGAGAAGCTGACTTCTGTCCCTCTACCGATTGTACCACGAGTCATATTATTATTATTACCTGATAAAGCCGTCGGTACGCGTAATTGTTGCGCACGAAATCCGTCTTGTCCAATCTTTCAATATTCGAATTTGTAGATACTTAGTGGTATAATGTAACTCATTTCCTTGTACAACGACACTCATGCCGTTTCTCTTTGACATGCACTTTCTAGTTTAGACATCGCTTTTTACACAGTTAATGAAGACTAGATTGTGGATTTTATTAGGAACAATGTGCCAAAGTTTCCGTTTCAAGAAAAGTAGTATCGTCCGCGAAAGTAGTAATTTGTGGACCTTTTAATTGGTTAATTCCACAGGCAAACAACAGGAACGATGTAAGATCAAGGCCGCTCTCATGTAGAACCCAGTTGAATGCGTTTCAGTATCAGCGTTTCGATTGTCCTTGGCATAGATAGCGCATATATATATTGTATACATATGTATATTGGATATTTTATCATTTTGTTACTTCCCACGACTGTGGAATAAGTTCGTTAAGGCTAATTTTGAATATGGAATCTGGTATTCTTCTTGCCGAATACTTTTTACATTTAATTTAATTTCAAAAAAGGTCCATGAATCTATGTAACAAAAAAATCATATTTATAAAATATGAGATCATTCGTTTTGTTTCCACCATTTAAAAACATTATTAAGAAATATTATATATTTTTTGTTTCATTTTAGTGGTACTTCAGATAAACAACTTCAAGACTCATCGAGTGATTCCGAAATGGAAGGACCGAGCTCAATGTTGCAACAGCATTCGCAATCATCTGCTCAGTCATCGCAGCACAACACAACCAGTCACCTGCAACAACAGCAGCAGCAGTTATCTCCAGCGAACCACCATCACTCGACAACGTCCCATCACGGTCATGGACTTCATACGACCACAGGATCTACAGGTGGTAGTGGCTCATCTGGCTCCACAGCAGACCTTCATCAGCAGCAACAGCAGCATCATCATCATCACCACCATCACGCCAGTGGCGGTGGTGGTCACTCGAATAACAACCTGTCAGCGATTAGTAATCTAAATGCATCTCTTGTGGGTGTGGCATCCAGCGGTGGTTCGTTGTCAGGCGCTGCTGGACCCGGTGGAGGCCTGACACTTTCGTCCGCGCAAAAAGCTGGGGTGGGCCATCAAATGGCGCCCCTCTCAGTAGCGTATTCGCATCTGCACAGTGTGATGGGCTCGATGCCACTATACGATATGAGCGATTACCAGCACTTATGATTTTAAATTTTATTTTTTCGTTTCCGTTGTACGTTTTACGTTTGCGATATCGTTTGTTTTATCCTGATAAACATATTTTTATTTATCTTGTACATAATTTACTAGGAGGATATTTATATTTATTTTCTTTTTGTTTTTTACGTAATTGTATCTAGGACTATTGAATGTTATTTTTATATACTCTGTTTTGCAATATTTAAAGAGAATTTGTCGAATGTATTAGTATTTAAATCTGATTCACTGCACACCATGAAAGTTAGTTATATGCAGGAATTGGAATAGCAATATTGCGCAACTGTCAGGTTTACACATTTTTGTATCCACATGACCTTTTCCACGTGAGCTAATGTACATACATACGAAAGTCAGGTTAGAGACGACGATGAAGCGATGGAAGCCAGAAACTGATGATATTATGCACTTAGAGAAGCGATGTATCGAATTTTGCAATTAATGAAAACAAAAAATCAACAGATGGAAAAAAACTATTTAAATGAATTGAGCTAAGATATTAAATTATTATTTAACTGTCAAATACGAAATAAATAATTAGAAAACCTATACGATGGCCGGAATTGTGTTTTTAATACGATCAATGAACGACTTTAAAGTCACCGGTCAAGACAAGTTTTGTTTTTTTTTTTTTTTGTATTTGTGAAAAATACAAATAAATAAAATATTCGATTGTACAGCAGTAAATAATTTTTCCTTGAATGAAGGACTTAAGGTAAATCAATACAAACTCCAGCAGTAGTCTGCCATAATATGTGAGGCCCCGCCCGTGATGATATTCTTCCATTCTTCCAACGATCCTGATCTTTCACCCTGCTGCTCACTAAAATCATCCAGATTTTTGTGGAAATCTGTCCAAATGCGAGTACAGAAAGTGGATTTTTATGCTCATGTTGCACCCTAGCTCTTACAAGTTCGATTGCATGCATTCAACAAACTCGACACGGTCGTCAGATTTCTTTTTGCATAAGAAATTATTCATAACTTAAGCAGCAGCAGAATTCCAAGATTTGAATCCGACTTCAGTCATTAATTTGACAAAATTGAACAAATTTGCGTGAGCGTAATCCGAAGTCTATTAAAAATACCTGCTTTCAATCACAGAATTCGTTCGTACGATACGAACTACAAAAAAATGGTATCACAAACGGAATTATTAACTATAGCGTAAATTGCTTGTCATAGAAAAATATTTTCCATTTCATTCGTATTCAGTGATAGCAATCTTCACATAGGTGTGAATATTAGTGTATGTACGTATTCCCAAATTGCGTTAGAGAAAATTGAAACATTCGTAACTTTTATCGAGCGAATGTTTCATTATGCCGAGGTAGAAGTGATGCGGTCTCGTTTAACTAAAAGCACGTTTATAACATGTTTGTACTAACCTTTAGCTCTTCCATCACTGGTCAAACTTATTGTGACCAAAATGATAATATAATCAAATGGCTCGATAACAGAGGCTAGTTAACTATAACTCAAAAACAAAGAGCTCTTAGTGAAAAACTGTTGAGATAGAAACAAAAAAAAAATCATAGTATTCAGTGTTTTTAAAGGTGTTTTAAAATAGTCAGTCAATGATAAGATTTTGGCTAAAATAAATTAAACGAAAGTTGTACACAAATACAAAAAAATGCATAAATCTCTTTGGTGAGAGTGAAGAAACATGGATTTAATTCATCAAAAATGTGAAAAAATCGATTTTTAATAAAAATCTTAAGAACAACGTAGGTTGCCCGTGGCGTTGTGGGTATGTAGGTCGATCCCTACCTCGACGTCTTAGGTTCGATTCTTGCTCTGTGCGACAAAAATAATTTCCATGGCCCCACCTCTTTCGAGTAACTGACACTGCTCAAAGAGCATTTACTGGAAAAAGCTTCTCAAACCAAGCCGTTCGGATTCAGCATAAAACTGTAGGTCCCTTCCACTCGTGAGAGAACAATAGCACGCACAACACGAGTGGTTGCTGATAATCTAGGCCCTGGCCCTCTATGGGCCTTATTATATTTTATATTAACAGCTTATATTTTTTAAAGCGTATCACCATTGTACCATAATTATCTACAGCATAACGACATGAAGTCAGTTACATGATTTATTAAAAAAAGGGAATACACCAAATCGCCTGATATATGTTATTACGGATACATTACATCCACACTAGTCCAGACAATCTCTCTAGTAGTTCGGATAGGTCTATATTTCGAAATTTTCTACAGTCCGGACAAACAATTAAAATGGGTAAAATAAATGCGTATATTCATAGAGTTATGGTTAAGAATTTCTTATTTCATTTTGGTTTTATTTTTAATACATTTACTTACGTTCTAGACAAAAATGCTTAAAACTAGATTAACTAACTTAACAAATGCTCTTACATCTAACCTACTGACTCTATACGAGTACTCCTTCGGCTTTTTTTCTGTTTGTCTTAACGGACGCGCTGTTCTTGTTTTATTTGTTTGGCCAAGAAAACTGGTAAAAAACTTGGCTATACATATATCTAATTTAAACTACCGACTAACATATATAGTTTATACGCCGTGGTGCATCTTTTGTTTGATTTTGTATTTATTTTACCTTACGACTACGTTAAACCTATGGTAACCAAAATGGGCAACTGTATGTCAAGTTGATCTCTGCATCGACAAGGATCGTTGCTGCGCCAAGTTGAGAGCGATCAGCAACTTTGCCCTGTGAGCATAGACCCTGGCTCCGAGGAACGCCTCGGGAGGAATAAAGCCGGTAAGGCGCACTCTCCCATGGTACATAACGTTGGGGTAGTAAGCCCCAAAAATCAGACTGTTGGACGAAGTCATAGCTCGTGCAATATGCCTTCTGGTCAGCTTAATAATAAAATTATCTATCCTGTGTGGTGGCCCGTGGCGTTGTGGGTATGTGTGTCGACCCCAACCTCGACGTCGTAGGTTCGATTCCAGCTCTGAGCGACAAAAATAATTTTCACGTCCCCACCTCTTTCGAGTCACTGACAATGCTCAAAGAGTATGTCCTGTCTAGAGAAAGCTTCTCAAACTTGGCCGTTCGGAGTCGGCATTAAACTGTAGGTCCCTTCCACTCGTGAGAGAACAATAGCACGCACAACACGAGTGGTTGCTGAGAAGCTAGGCCCTGGCCCCCTACGGGCTGTAGCGCCAACCAAAATATATATTATATATATTATATATTATATTATATATATATCCTGTTGAGGCTTGCCTCGTTGTACAGAACCTGGGATAGTATTCCTTGTACTCAGACTCGGGTGTACGATACAACCGGAGACAAGTCCGAAGACATTGTTTTTCGAACAACCTCATCTTTTCCGACTATGAAGGATTCACGTTGAACCACAGAAGATAAGCGTATATTGGCCGGATAAGGGCCATGTAGCAGATTAGTGGCGTACATAACAGGTCAGAAGTAGGAAATACATTGCTGCAACGCGACTTCGATTTTGCGACGACTGGAAGTTGTCAACTTCCTGAAGTGTTATACTATCCCTTTTAGGACCTCGTTGTATATGCGCACAAACTGGCGTAAGTTCGGCATTGTTGATCCATGGGGACTGTTAGATGTGAACAAATTTAGACAGATATGTTGCCATTTGGTTGGATTAATATCTGTATTGACAAGCATATAGATATCTGGCGAAAGCTAAAAAGGCCTAATAAGATCTGCTGTGAATATTGAAAACAATAAGGGAAAGACTGAGGGTAAAATAAGCAATTTTCTGGCCACAGAGCATAATTAGTACGAGTACTCGGGCTTGCGAATCGTTCATGCTAATAGCATGGGAAAATAATATCTTTCGAAGATTGCCACATCCATGGGCATATAAATAAAAATAGTTATCTAGTTCTAGAATTCTCGTACTAGATGTGTCCTTGCAGTCGTCCAGACTTGCAAGTTTACTTATGTATATTTTCATGAACATTTTGAAGTTGTTTAAATGATGAAATATGAAGCCAGAAAGTAGCCAGTTAGCCAGCAGCATTCAGTGGGTAAAAAATTATGCATCTCAAATGGAGATATTTGTACTGAATATGTTACGTAACACGAACTTTCATGCTCCTTACATATTTTGAAAGTACATACATTACCTACATGGAAATTTCTATCTGTAATTAAAGGTCTTTCGAAAGTTGTCGGTTTATTTTTTCTCTATATTTCTCTACTGTGTGTATGGACTAGCCAGTCTGTGCTATATTTGCCTGTGGGACTGAATGCATCCATCTTGGTCAGTGCGTAGAATTCGTCTTCTCATGCATTCACCTGCCTCGCATACGGGAACAAATATGCAATGTAAATTTTTTTAAAGCACCAAGAATAAGCTATGCTATATGCTTATACAGCTTCAATCAGTTCAACGGTTATCATTGTAAGAAGATGCACAATGTAACCATTTCGTTGAATTGCAAGATGGAGGCATATTTTAAGATTTTCTGAGAGAAACATCGATGTCTTAATTGAGTTAAAAATATTTCATGTTTGCAGGATGGATGGCCAAAGTTATTCATGCCCATTATGAATAAAATCCCAGCCGAATTTTGCTTTATTGGGAAACCCGATATTTTGAACAATGTTCGATAAAAAAGTAAAAAGGGATGCTCATTATAAAAAAGTTTCCGATGGAAAATCTCACAGAATTTGCCTCGATCTTTTCCCCTGTTATTTTCTTTTGAAAAAAATAAATCAAAGCTGGTATAGTATGGCAAAGTTTTAAGAATCTGAGTATTTATTTTTGCATGTTTATTCATAATTGAGAGGTGAACTCCACAAATACAGAGTGGAGGAGAGAATCCGAACCTTATAGCTTCCGTGCCACAGATGGGACCGATAGATGGGTGAAG